>OZ020230.1:7402497-8619908 GCA_963971325.1 Aphodius granarius | reverse complement strand
ACTTAGAGTTTCATTGCTAGTTTCGACGTTATAGGCACATATATGTATGTACCAAAGGCATTATTAATAATTCACTACAGAATTTTGTTGACAGACTTTATTATTGTCAATTAAGTTGACAGTTACAACAATTTGATATTGGGAATGTTTGTTTGACATTAGGGAAATAAAGATCTCATTTGTCAGAAAAGATATGTATTCAAAAATCTATTGAATAGACATCTCTTCTGACAAATGTTTTTAACATTTTGACATGCCAATCGCACTAAATTAACATTGTATTGTATTTGAAAGTGAAATAGCTGGGAAAAGTGACAGAAGTGATGGAGGATGTAATTTAAACAATTGCGCCACGTTGAAGTGAGTCATAAAGTAAACATAAACAACATAATGCTTGTGTTAAGCTCAAAGTGTTGTAGTTTCTCGTCTTTATCATATAAATGTCGCAGTTATCGATTTGAGTACTGGATCAAGTATGTATCTTGTTTTGTCGTTAAACTGCAATTGGAGAATCACTGCACAAACAGGCAGCGTACAATATTTACGTTTATTTTAATGACAAATTTAGCGCTTACAGTAAACAAAAAGGATATGTGGACTGTCAAGTAAACAAAGATTCGAGTTAATGTGGTAATTTTCTTAATTAATTTGTTGTTATAAAATCATGTGATGTTTACTTTTGCATTTAAAACTTTGCTTAAATAGAAAAAATTAGAAATCTGTCTTCTGTGATTTTTAGAACGAATTATGTTAATTGTATCTTGACTCACAGAATATTCTACCGTTTGAGTCACTCGAGATCTATCACCTAAAGAACAAATGGTATGTGGTGTGTAATTAGTTTGGACTTTTGCATCGCAAACAATAGAAATACGCGCGTGATTTATATTCAAAGAATTACAAACTCTAGGATTTTGTTAATCATCGTTTCAGATTCCCGAAGAGCCAATTGCTAATTATAATCTGTAAGAGCAAGTATTATCGACCACTTTTGACATACAACCAGATAAATTTGTTATCGACACTTTGATGATTCATAATTTTTGTTTTTTCACTCCGCTATCTGGAGTATTACGATAGAATTGACGTATCTTAACTATATTGTTATTATTATTGGTCTCATGATCATTTTTTGTTTAATTTTATTTTATTTTTGCCTTGGAACAAAAATTTTGAACGACTGCCTCGTTTGCTCTTTGGAAACTTTCCTACAATCTATCGAAATTTCACGATTTGTAATGCAGTTTTATAACACAGGTACCATAACGCAGGTAACCAATAAAAAATACTCTTTTATCAGGATGATAATAGAAATTTGCAGGGTCATAGTTGCGATAATTACGTCTGTGAACACGATAGCGTCCAAACGGTAAAACGGATCGGGTTGAAATTTGGTATGTTTATTTAGAATTACCAGGGGACAAACTGGATTGTTTTTGGTCACAATCAAATAACCGAAAATGGCAAATGTTATTAGCGTTGTCTTAGGAATTCATCCGATTTTGACCGAATTGTTACCTGCTCATCCTCCAGTGACTTTAAATAGTTTTTGGTACATTTTTTGTTGATTTGAATGGTATTAAACGGTTGATAGAAGTGTGCATTGTAATATAGCTGGAATAAATTTGCATCTAACAAAATCCAAAGTCCGTATTTGATCAGCTCATAAAATGCAAAACGAACCACGTAATATATTTTAGTGTATATACATACGTACGAGACATATGCATATAATATACACACAATATGTTGATCGAAAATTTCTCGTCGATGAGTCACGCTCTGATTTCGTGATCCCGGGATGAGGCATATCGAACTAATGTTCCCGAATTCCCTAATCGAGACGGAGTAAATGATAACTAACACATCCGAAAAATGTAAACAGTGTACTTCTGGAAAATATATTGGGGATTTCGAGTATGGCCTTCTGAAATGACGCAAGGCATTTAAAGCCAACTTATGAATGACGCATGCTGCTCCCCCCACCACTAACAACAGCAGGTCGCACCGTTTCACCGTGTCAGTTACTCGTAGTGTGCCATTTGTACCAGTGTCTACTGTGTCTAGTGATTAGTGTCTCTCTTCATCACTTAACATCACAATTTTACAAGCAATGAGGCTCAAAAGGCAAAGCACCTGCTTGGTGCTGAGATTTGTACCAGTACAACAAAATTTGAACCGTAAGATACTATTTTTTATACTTCTTCATTCATGTTTCTCACTTTGTTGATGATGTAAACAAAGATTTACCCTGGTACATTCTTCAACTTACTTGATTCTATAGGTTTAGTTTTGGGCTTCAAACCCCAAATCACATAGATAAATAGCATAGATAAAGTTCGAAGATTTCACCGAAATGTTTTAATTTACCGCGCTTTCCATTGTAAACAAATGACTAAGAGACCGGGCCAATTGTTTTGCTACTACAATAGGTTCGACTGTGGTGTGTTTCTCTAGACGATAATGAGTCATGTTGTTGCAGGAGGTCACAGGGAGTTCCATCGTAAGCACAAGGATCTTTGCGAAGAAACCTTGGCTTCCGGTTTGCCATCTCGTGGGCTTCCTTCTTCTGCTTCGTGTCCTGCGATTGCGGACATAGATTCACATCCGGCATCTAGAGTGCTACCGTTCCTATATCTCGGCAATAGTCGGGATGCTGCCGACCTGGACCGCCTCCAGGACTTGAGGACAACGTGGGTCCTTAATGTCACCTCACAATTACCAGGGTACCACGAAACGTGCGGCATAACCTATAAACAAATACCTGCATCCGATTCCGGACAGCAAAATCTAAAACAGTATTTTGAAGAAGCCTTCGAATTTATCGGTAAGTTTAAAGCACCTTACGAACAAGAATCAAGAATGCCATTAGTAATGAAATGTGAACAATCGGTGACGTTTTGCGGAGGTACTGGAAAAAAATGTTTAGTCACGGGCTTCAGATTCCATGAAAAACTGAAGGTTGTCTTGCGTACTTTTTCAGCGGTAATTAGTCTTGGATTTGTTTGGATTTTATCGTGCGGTGAGTCATGCAAGAAAAACGCGCTTTTCTCTCATCCCGAATCAAAATTTAACATGGCGCCGTGATATTGACGTTTAATCAAAAGGTGGCCGCTTTATAAGGAAATTCTTGCGTTTATACTACTCCTTCGTGCTTCTTGGAGTGTGAAAGAAAGTTGTACGTACAAACTCAGCGGCTCGATGTTGGCTCGGTTAGTCATATGGTCTAATTTATCATACCGCGCGTCGTGATTCAGATTTCACTAAATTTATATATATACGCGGGAATATTTTGAGAAGGGACGCGGCACTATTTGTGTATTTTAGCTCGCACTACCTTCGTTCTGAATCACGAGGGAGCCCCTTTTAACCTACCGGGGATGAATCATCAACGTTCTTTTTTCGGTTAATAAACTAGCAATTCCAAATTTGGTAACACCGTGACGCGCTTTTGTTTACCAACTATTCCAAATTAGACTACTCAACGTAATATTTTGCGGTTATGTTTTTTTCTAAAACAAACAACAATATCTGGTGTGGTCCCCACCCAACTCTCCGACTACATTGACGCACTGTTTATACATTTATAAACTCGCTAAATGTATAAACTAGAGAGGGTGAAACACCAAAAACGAATGTCCGTGAGATAATAATACAATTTCGGGATTATAACAATACATACAAGGCACCTCTCGATACAAATAACTATAATATACTGTCACGTATCCATGTGTTTTCCTACGAGATTTATTTCTCTACTGCTTCTTTGTTTATTCTTCAATCGCGGGCGGGGCGATAATATTCGAACAATAACGTGTGGCCTAACGCAGTCGTCAGTTCTCCATTACGTCACAAACCAATAGACAAAAGCCCTTATAGATATAGTCCCTAACCCGCTCATCTTATTGTTCTGTAAATGTGTATACTTATTTAAAATCACTGCAGGATGAGATTGGTCAAAATCGGATGAATCCTTAAGAAAACCTATGTGACATTTGCCACTTCCGGTTGTCAGATTGTCACCAAACATATTCCAGTTCGTCCCCCGGTAATCCTAAATATGTATACAAAATTTCAGTCCGATCCGTTGTTCCGTCTGGGCGCTATGCATACATGCATACATACATTTTCCAGAAATCATTGCAATCGATTCAGGGGGACCTCAAAACGCGTATTTCCGCTGAAATCCCATTTTTTTCCGTCGATTACAATTTCTTTCTAGGGTACTAGTCGGAAAGTACAAATACTGTAAATGTGATTTCAAACTAGTTTTTTTTTCACTGTCATGCATAATTTATAAATCAATTCTGTCAAAGTTTACGGTTAGATTGGCTCTGAAACTAAAAAATCGTTGATAACCTTTGCTCTGAATCGCGGGGATCCCCTTTTCGCCAACGGGGGATGAATCATCATGGTTTAACGAGCGAGTAATTCAAAATTCGGTAACGCACTGCCTCGTTATTGTTTATCAATTATTCCAAATTGAGATTGTCAACGTAAGATGTCACCCCTAATGTATGCACCGGTGAGATCTGTCAAATTTGGAGGTTAGATCGGTTGTAAAATTTAAAAAGAACGTTGATTATATTGCAATAAGGAAGTAAGTTGAAACTGAGAGGTTGTAAAACGCTTCAAGGCGTCTCAAGTCGTGGAAGAAAAAGTTGTTCAGGAACAAGAACCGCGCGAGTGGCAAGGTACGGCCTATAGGCGAGTAGCTGTGTCGCGTCCTTGCGAGAGTGGCGAGCTAAACGATCGGTATCTTGTGTATACCAACTTCTTGGTGTAAACGGCCTTGCGGAGAGTTTTGAATCACGTATTACTCATCATACTTATTGTTTTCCGAGGGCCATTGGCCCGACTATGAGTCACGCTCTTCTGTGTGTATATGTATGCATACAAGACATCACACCGTGTTGTTAAAACCACCGAGGGTGACTATTTACCCCCAACCCCTAATTGTCGACGGACTTTTCAATGAACGAAATTCATTGTAAAAAAAGACCGAAGGGAAACCCCGACACATGGGGCACTAATCATAATACATTGAGTCGTAACGCATACACATCCTTAGGGGATGATTCAGACCATACACATCACTAATCCTACCGGTTGACCTCATTTCTTTACTCATACTGACTCATAACATTTTATCTACCACTTGTTACTTTTCACATACTAATTGTTATAATCTTATCTAAAACAAACCATTCAACGTTTCGCTAAACGTTTTTAACCTCATCAGACATTCAACGATATGGTAACCTTAATAAAAGTAAAACTAAAATAAAACGATATCAAACTGCATGAATATGTATAGCATACAACGCGATATATCGAATGGAATATTTTGCCATTATCGCGTAAGGAAAAGCGGTAAAACACAGTGGAAGTTCAAACATACATACACGCGCTTTAAAAATAAAGAGCCGATGAGTCATCGTGATCCCCTATAGCCTGTTGCACAAGTGATAAATTTAGATCGGACAGCTGCGTGTCTCCGCCCGCATATGCAACCGAATATACTCCACGGACTCTGAATGGGTACTTGTCCCCTATATTGCGCGATGACTAATATAAACGCACCGAATACCTCATTTGGGTAAAAAATGCGTCGGCTTGTGTTTGCATAGCTGAAAAAACAATAGAAACGGTTGGTTATCGGTAATATTTTACCTCTTGTCTGGTATAATATATTGTCTAAAAAATGCCAATTTTGCATAGTATGTATAGGATAAAAAAATTATAGGATCAAAATAAGATATTTTAGTAATGTTTTTTTGTTTGTTTCTTTGTTACAGAAGATGCAAGAAAAAGCGGGTCAAAAGTGTTAGTGCATTGTCAGGCTGGAGTGTCTCGTAGTGCAACGATAGCTATAGCATATATTATGAAGTACCAGCAAGTGTCGATGGTTGAAGCTTATAAAATGGTGAAAGCAGCGAGGCCGATAATATCGCCGAATTTGAACTTTATGGGACAACTTTTAGAATTAGAACAAAATTTGCGGAGTGGAGATTCGCAGAGGAAATCGCCTTGCCATCCTTCTTACCATTGGAGTCAGCAGTCAAATGATGAAGTGACTCACGGTTGTAGTGTCTAAAATGTCGAAACTTCATGTTTTCATAAACTGTGTATTGATACATTAAAAAGTGTCACGTGTTTTTTTTTTAATATACATTATTATATTATTAATTAATCTGAGTTTATTCTAGTCTATTTAATTTAGAAAAAGGCTGTGCCATATTGAGAGTGTGTTTAGACAGTTTATAGGTTGGCACTTGTCTTCACTATAAGAATTTGTGAATACAACTTCAGTCGGAGATCAATAAATTTAAGATTCTATATTTTCTTTGTTAATTTATTATTTTTCCGCAGCTGATTTTAGTCATGATATGATTGTAGTTAGAGTATGTTTATGTTTATGGGGAAAGTATTTTTTTAATGTGTACAATAAGCAATTAAAATGAAATGAATGGATAGGTAATATTTGACTGTTAATTTGTATATATAAATAATTAAACAAATTATTACAATATAATGTCTTTTATTTCTTCAAACCCAACCTCTGCTAAGACAAGTTTATTATTCGGACTACCTGCTATTTTATTGCATCTGGTTTTAGCGAATTAAAAATCCAACATTCCTGACAGAAAAATTTATTCTTTAGACTACCCGATGTTTTATTGCATCTGTTTTTTGTGAATTAAATAACCTTGTTACTAGGTTTCACAAAATACTACATACTAGGGTTCATAAGATGTTACTTACCTTCATTACGTGCCACTCTCCAAAATTTCAAAGCGAGTATCACAAAGTCGAAGCAAGTGACACAATAAGGTATGATATGATTTCAGACTTTGCTCATTGTATAGGATCCTACTAGGTTTCATAAGATACTTAGCTTCATTAATTGCCACTCCTCAAAATTTCAAAGCGATTAACACGAAGTGGAAGAAGGTGACACAAAAAGGTATGATATGTTTCACACGTTGCTCATGGTATAGGATGTTATTAGGTTTTGTAAGATGTTACAGTAACACCAAGTGGAAACAAGTGACACAAAAAGGCATGGTATAACATACCTTCATTTTGATTTATTGCTGTTTGTAATTTCTTTTATACACCTGCATAGAAAATTTCAAACCAAGTGTCGCTAGTAGTCAGATGGGGGGCGACGTTGGTATTTCATTATAACCTCCCTATTTTTAAAATGGGTTGTTATTGTATACAAGCTTTTGCAGGATTTTTGTGAGTTTATTTTGCATTCTGTGCTGTGATAAGGTCATTTTCCAGATTAGCCTTATTCATTGTTTATTCATAGTTGGATAACTAAACTTGTGTACATCTATATGTACTTGATAATAATGAAAGGTTAATAAATATATATTATTATTATGATAAAGTTGAATAAAAGAATGACGCTGTTATTCAAGAATAAAGTTTATTTTGCAAACGTAATTGCACTGTATACAAATTCCCTATATCTAGAATAACACAAATAAAGTATGCCATTGTACAAAGTTGAAGAGATAATTGAAGAAAGATGACCAACACATTGACAGATGCAAGAAATATTGGTAAATCACTCGAAAATTAGAATTCGGATCCTCACTTTCACATACACTGTATATTGTCGCAATTGTCTACATGTGTCAGTACTGAACTTCAACACCCACATAAAAACAAAAGAATTGTAGATATAGATTATAGAAATAAAAAAATACATCAACAGAAGCTACCTAGGAAGGATATAATTATAATAACAACGGTAGTTGTTGTTGATTATAAAATAACATCTATAATGGAACAACACATTTCTTTTTACAAGGTATGTATAAATTCAAAAGTTCTAAGTAGACCGATATATATATATATATAAATAAAAGAAAAAACAACAATACAATAAGTCTGTCAACGTGTGTTCACAACGTAGAATGGGAACATTATTTACCATTGCTTTTGCATCGAGTAATCTCAACTTCAATCGCCTCTCTGATAATCATAATAACTGAACAGAACAAAAAATACTTAGCCTAAGGGAGATATACAAATAAAGACATGTTTTACCACTCCGCGTCACCACTAGCCTTCTGGAAAAGGTAATCTTCACCGTTAAGATTCATTATGCCGTCCTTTAAGTGGAACTTCCATTTATTACGATTTCGCGTTATCTACAACAGAAGAATAATGTTTATATAGAGAGCCATCTATTGGCGAGTAGCGGTAGGAAGTCTACATAAAAATCCGTCCAGTAGCAGAAACTCACCTTATCATACTGACATACGACAACATTTTCAGTGTCAAAGAGATCTGTGGGATCCTCGTCCGTCACATCATCTTCTGAGTTGAGGGGCTCCTCTTCAGGGCCTCCTTCTTCGACCTCCTGCTCATCTTCATCTTTATCATCATCTGCGTCTTCTGACGCGTCATCGTCTTCAGAACCGTCCTCGTCCTCATCGGAAGTGTCCATGGGGCCGTCAATTTGGATTGTAAACGGGCCAGCGCCGCGCGACCTCGGCTTGCGTCCGTGTGAAGTGGAGGGGGCCTCATCGCCACTGTCTGGGGCGTGTGTACCGTCGCTCTGTATCACAGGTTTGTTCGTAATCTGCCGTACAACCTGCTGTTGCTGCTGCACAACCGGCTGCGTCTGGAAAGCAGCATTCACGTGCTGCTGGAGGATTGTGGATGCGTGCGCTTGCGGCAGATTCATCGTCGCTGTTATTACGGGGCCTGTTAGCACTTTGGATAGTTGATTGCCTTGCAAAGCTGAGGCTGGCACTTCAAAGAACACAATCATTAATAAGGTTTTGATGCTAGATAAATATTGTTTTAAACAGATAAATATTGTTTGTTATCATTAAAAACGTTGCTTCTAATATCATACTCCATTAATATCACAGGTAGCATGTTGAATTTAATAATTCAGAATAGAGATGGGCTTATTAGTTCTTTTTAATAAACTAGTTCTTCCGAACTAGTTCACAAAAAGGAACTACTTCTGAAGAACTACTTTGATCCTGAGACGTACTACTTCGATGAACGTGTCTTCATGTGTTCTAGCGTGTGTATATCTCGTTCCGAAGGAAATTTGGATCTAGTTTGGACAGAATCGGTGTCTGCTCTCCCACTTTGTCTTTTTCTTGAAGAATTGTTTTTCAAACTAGTTCTTTGTCGAACTAGTTCTTTTTATTTTAAAGAAGTAGTTCTTTTATTCTAAGCCTGGAGCCATTCTCTCGGACTAGTTCGTTCACGAACTACCCACCTCTAATTCAGAAGAATTTACAACTTACCTTGTATAGTGAGAATTCGTTGTCCCATATCAGACCCTGGCTGGGCGGGAAGAGTGATTTGTATGGGGACCATTTTCGTATCAATTTGCTGAGAAACAGCCGCGGTTTGCACATGGTTATTAGGAGGAACTTGCCCAACAACCTGTTTTACTTCGTGTCTGGCTTGTGGCTTCGGAAATCCATTCGCCATGGAAACTTCATTCAACTTCTTCAAGCCTAACAAGTCGACATTATAAAAGATAAAAAATTACAGATAATTAGCGTACTTATTAGTAAATTTATTTATAATACAACATTCTATAGTATAGTAAAATATATAATAATAAAGGAAACAAAAGAATGAAAATATTGCAGTGCTGTCCTTATTAAAGATATCAGGAAACAATACAAGGATTTAAAATATCCCCAACACACAAATTGATAACAAAACAAGTATTTTTCTTGATAAAGCTAGATAAACAAGTCAAGCACATTTGAAAAACAAGGTATTAATAGCAAGTAGATTGTTTATATCTTAACTACGAGGTAGGTAATGGTTCTTAAAGCATTGGTTATATATTATACAGTTATTCAACGGAACATTACCAAATGTGCTACTAGGTGGCAGCATAGGTATTACGCAAGGACAACCATTGGACTTTAGTTTTGCTACGGTGTCAGGTGGCTGGGAAAAACAAGCAAAGGCGGTCCTTCTCGATGCGAATACGATGCGAGGCTAGTTCATATGAGATAAAATAGACTCAACGTCTAATTGAACACTCAGCGGGTTTTACATTGGACTTTAGCGTCCCTCGTCTATTTTGTTGTATTTGCTTTTGCACTGTTTTGATGACAGCAATAACTAAGGGTGATTTTTCAGCAAAAATTATATAATATTTCATAAAATATTTTGTTCAAAACCTCTTCCCCTCCAAGTTACAGCCCTCTAAAGTTAAGGATAAAAATATTATTTAATATAACCACTATGGAACAAATTAGAAGAATGAAATTTGGCAGATACCTGGTGCTAATAAAATGCCACTTTTTGACAATGTTAGTAACCCTAAAATGTTATTGCAATGGGGTGAAAAAAATCAACCCCTATAATATAGTTTGCATCAGAACTTTTTAATGTGTCTGCATTTTTCTGTTTCAAAACTTGATTTCTTGACAATTTTGTTTCTTGACATTTTTTTCTAAAACTATGCTGACCCATTTGACATCGGTGGTTATTTGTTAAATGAAGTCATAATGACAAATTTTTTTATTACACTAATTTTCTCAAATTTCTAATTTTATATGTATGGACAATTGTTTTCCCTTAACTTTAAAGGCCTGTAACGTGGAGGGGAAGGGGTTTTGAACAAATTATTATATGAGACCTACTAGATTCTACTCCCACGAAAAATATGTACTAAATTTTGGATAAAACACATTTTTGCTTTTTGATTCTGCCAATCTTATGAAAAAATGCCTGGAATTCATTACTTTATTTCACCCACTAATTGTTATAATTTTGCTCTGCAATGGTAGACCGGGGCAGGTCTCAACTATCTTTTGATGTATATTATATATCAACATGATCACACAAAGGGAATGCGTTTGGTTCACTTATTTTAGATGGGACAGATTATTGAAAATATGTATGTACTCATATTTGATTAATTTATTTAAGGCACTGATTGTGGATGCGTGCGCTTGCGGCAGATTCATCGTCGCTGTTATTACGGGGCCTGTTAGCACTTTGGATAGTTGATTGCCTTGCAAAGCTGAGGCTGGCACTTCAAAGAACACAATCATTAATAAGGTTTTGATGCTAGATAAATATTGTTTTAAACAGATAAATATTGTTTGTTATCATTAAAAACGTTGCTTCTAATATCATACTCCATTAATATCACAGGTAGCATGTTGAATTTAATAATTCAGAATAGAGATGGGCTTATTAGTTCTTTTTAATAAACTAGTTCTTCCGAACTAGTTCACAAAAAGGAACTACTTCTGAAGAACTACTTTGATCCTGAGACGTACTACTTCGATGAACGTGTCTTCATGTGTTCTAGCGTACGCTCATTTGAGCAAAATGTCGCTCTGCAATAACTATGGTAGTATAACCGAAGCTTATGCTTTCGATTGGTGTTACACTTGTTAAATACAGTTGAAGTATTAGAAAAGATATGCAGTTCTAAATATCAGGATATTCATTGAAATTTTGAATTTCTTTTTCATTTTTTAAGTGCTAATTATTAATTAAACCGTTTGCAATAATTATGCGCACTGACTTGTAGTGCTTTTATGGTTGAATTCTCTAATTACAACAATACCATTAGAGATTTACTTGCAGTACAATTTTGCTGAATTAGATTTTTTAAAATATGATTCAAATTTGTCACAGAGAAGCCGCAAATATTGAATTCGAAACACTTTTTTAACATTTTTTTATCCGTATCTCTATAAAGTAACTCAAAAAGTGCTTTACTAAGATTGTAATTTAGACTTTTAAGATTGCATTGAAAAACTAATTATTAGATTATAAACATACTAATGTCGTAAAATGCTCAGGAGAAATATCATTGAAAAAGCGGAATATTTCTGATGCGAGTTCCGACCCATTCTGCTGGCTCCACTCCCCTAGACTGCAAGCCGCAACAGCTTGGCGGCCAGACATCGCTATGTGCTTTCATGTTATATTTCTTCATATATGTGGGATCCCCCTTAGATCCCCCGAAATATATATATATATATATATATATACAATATATATACAACTTACGGCGGCCCCCAGTACTAATAATAATAACTATTAATTCGGGTTTCCATTAATTCTATAAGCAATGTTTAAAGTTATGGCTATGATATACGGTGAACACAATCAAAGTTGAGTCATAAAATGTGATAAGTGGCACAATTCTAAAGCGACGATGTATTTAATGAAGTAGAAATGATGAAATATGAGTATAGAGGATATAAAGATACGAAAGAGTAAGAAATTGTATGCTTAAGACGGACCTTGCTTATCGATATCACTTTGGTTGTCGACAGCCTTGGTGGCTCGTAATTTCGCTTCCCAGGACTGTCTGAGTTCTTGTAGAACTTGCTCGTCCACTTCATCCTCTAGGAATAATTCCCGTACGCCGCTGATGACATCTTCTATTACCTCTAGATATACTTTAAGCTAAAAAAGGAATCGATCATAATAGATTATGGTTAAGTTTGAAGATTGAGTTTTTCGCCTCACCACGGACATATTTGCTTAGTTGACGGTATTGCGAGTGTTCTATAAAAGGCTACACGGCATTGTACACTGATTAGAATGAATAAGGCATACAGATTCTTATTACATTATTGTTGAATTTGTAAGTTTTACATTAGGTACGAACGGTTTGGTTGAAACGAAACGACTAACAGGCGATGGTGGTGTCACCTAGTCGATATGTCAAGGTACCAACCGAATAATTGAAATGTCCGAAAATTTATGGTTATAATTCTCAATTGCGATGCGCCCTCTGTTGAAATTTTCCACTGTACGCGCAGTAAAAAAGGAAAAAGCACTGTTTTTTTGAAAATAAAACCCCCCTACCGTATCACGATGATTAAAAATAGATATCCGTCGAAATACAAACGATATTCGTCGTACTTGACTGAAGTGACTACCCTAGTCAACCTAGTTTTTCGATAATAAGATACTTACCACTGCAGATTTACACAACGACGATGCCATAATACGACTAATTATTCTGAGTCCCTTTAAGCAAACATCAGCACTCGATATTTAAATATTCATTTCGCGATATCGACTTTCTCTCCAGTCTTTATGCCATTTTATAAGTAAACACATAACCGCAACAAGTACAGCTATGAAGTTCGGTTACTACGTAGAAGTTTGCGATGTTGCCGCATCAAAATCCACATATACAATAAGATATTCCATACAATTTATAAATCAAACAAAACAAGGCAATCATTGAAGCTCATATTTGAATTTACTCTTGTTTTTTTTATATATATTTATTTCACAACAAGGTTTTTATATACTATAGATACTGCTGGTGACGTCATTGGATGACCGATTTATGTGAGCTCTGAATGGTAACCCAAATAAACAATTTATGACTAGAAGAAATTTAATCCGCCAAAACCAGATGCAATAAAACAGTAGGTAGTCTCAATTATAATAAAGTCTAAAATAGGTAAGGAAACATAATCGTATTCATACATTAGGCAATCATTGCAGTACTTTATGATACCTTGTTCCATGACGTTTGAATCACTTTGAAATAGTGAATATAGTGAAGTTAGTAAGATGTCATGATTCAAATTTAAATTTTTATCTATAATTTTAAGAAAAATACTCAAAAACAAATAAATATGCAATTTTGTGATAAATAAACTCGTTAATAAATACAATACACTCAATATCACGAAAAAATAACTTTATTTGTCTAATAATTCAAAAATTATACTAACAATTTACAATAAGTGCAGACTGATATTTTTGGTGGTGATGCAGGGGACATTAAATGACAGAAAATTATTATAAATACAACATTGTCTACAGTTCGGTGTGTTTTGTTGGAAATTTCTTCAGAACAGCGTTATAAAGATTGTAAAACGCGTATACACTAACCGTTAATATAACTATTAATGCAGCCCCAAAAACAACACTTAAAAAACTACCATCAATGATCGCAGCTGCTGCATTTGGTCTTCTTCTGCTGTCTAGATCAGTTTGAGCTGCTTTTCTTTCAGCCATGAGTTTTTTCATACTGTTTAGCCTCTGCCGAAGTTCGTCAATGCTTTCGGTAGTTGGAATTTCTGTAATGGTATGAAGTAAAATACGGCAAATTTTGTGAGAAACTTGATTATTTAATTACCTGATTCCATGGTGTGTTCTTTATTTGACTGTTGATGGTCCTCCATGTCTGGCGGAGGTATTGATTGACTGAATCTGGACCAGAAAACGCGAGATGAAGTTGGAGGTGGGAACATGTGCGCAGGTCTGCCTAGTTCTCTTGTAAAATTGCCCTTAGCAAGAGGGTGTTTTGTATAGAATTATATTTTCTACGCATTTTCTCGTTATATGGCAAATTGTTGATCATTGTTAGATATATCGTTGATTGTTGAGTTCGGGGATAGAGAGATAATAATTCGTGCTGCGAATGGTAATGATAATACTTATTATATGTCTTAATTGTATGTAATATTTTTTTCGCAGCTAAGGTCTAGTTTTGTCGCCGCAATAGTGAACATAAAGTTAATAACAGTGGCAAAACCAATGACAGAGAATCCGTGTAAGTGATAACTGTATGTCTATATGTTTGTAGAAGTCCCCTTGATGTTGAGGGTGGTCAAAAAATCGCGAGTGTTCTCACGAAATCGATTGCGTTCTGTTATCCGGATGCTGTTGAGAATTAGGAACCTGTGCCTGTGCCCCTTGATTCTTGTAGATCCCCCCAAAATGCCCTTTATTCTCTAACACTATTGATTTTTTTATGGGATGAGGAAGCCGCCCATATGTTGAAGATTCCCGCACGTTTTAAACAATGTGACCTCAGTGTATCTCTTGCGTTTGATTATTGTGACTGCATTGTCAACATGGGTACCCGTGCTGCAGCATGTAAGCAAATCTTTCATCCTTCCACAATACTACTTTTTATATCACTTGATGTTGACTTGATGTTCATTTCTTCTGTAGTACACCAACTAATCCAATAGATCAATCAAAACAATATTTACTAGTCTATAGTTCAACCGTACTACAGAAGGGATACTATTAGAATAGTTTATTTGTTAAATGTTCAATATCAACCAATACAAGGGTCGGTCGAATGTAGCCAACACGTCGTGATAAATTTTGGCGCGCGTGTTCACGTCTTGCTGCTGCAGTGAGTCATCATATGGAAGACATATGTCAGCACGCATGCAGCATGCGTGTCGTGCACGCGGAAGAATCTAGCGCGCGTGCAAATAACATGGTTGTGTTTTCGCAATGTTTTCTTATCGTATTCGCATTTGAGTGATAAAAATTTTTATATGGGGACATAAAAATACCGACCCTTAATACACTTCGCGCCAAAAGAAACAGCCAACCTAAAATTAGTTATCAAGTTGAGCCGTATTTTTTGTCGAGGAGTTTGTAATCCAATAGAACAGTTTCTACATAACCTCGATTAGTTACAGTAAAAATACGCAGTTTGTGCGACTTCCAACTGCGTCTAATGCAAGGGATTATGCCACCTCCCTCGGGAGTTGACATAGCAAACACTATCAAGTACTTCACGCAAACGTTTCAAAGTAACTATCACAATCGCCCATTTAATCCATGGCTATAGACCACATTTTTCAGACATCTTGAGAGATATAAACACTTCGCCTTTGGAACTTCTCAAGAATCCAGAGATGGACGCTACACGACTGGCTTTGTTTCCAAGTTTGGACTACAAAGCCCTTTATAACTCTTTGATGCCTATTATTGAAGTCGCACCCAATATACAATACGGTTTATGTGGTGAGTTGATTTTGGAGAAATCCCAGATAACAATTTTAACACACAAAAACCCGATACCTATTGCGTCATCAATAAAATCACATGTGCGCGCGATATGATAGCCTCGTGATGCATCATCACGCCGTGAGTTCACAATGAGGCCCGTACGCGTACGCACCAGCAGCGCTACGTGAGAGATCTGCGAACGTGTGATTTCAAGTTTGTTACCTGAAATACCACAATTTCTTCGTAAATGTTTTGGTAATTCTTGATTTTCGTGTTTTGTTCACACACGGAAAACAAGAACTACTTTATGCAGACCGCGGAAGGCTACAATTTAGATAATGTTTTAGTTTTTGGAAGCGCTTTGTTACAATGCCTAGGGTGCCTAATACCGTTTCTGGAACATGATTTAATAGACAATTTACCATTTTTGACCGCCTCTACTGTTGCTGTCTTACCAAGTAGCCTTCATCAAGATGTTGTTAACACGTTATGTTTTCATATATTACCGTTTACAATAAGTAAGTATAGTGTTGCTTTTACAATCAAATCTGCACCCTGACACTACACGCTGTTCACGCATAGTAAGAGTAGGTCTCACAGCGTTGGTTGTGAAAGCACCATAAGTTAGGAATGAAATATAAAGAACTTAAGACATGTGTTAACAGCTCGATATAGTGATAGAGAACATGAGATATGTCAATCGATATCTGCAGTGATTATGATGGTCTTTCAATACTCGAGTAACCCGGCCCATCATTGCCAACTGTTGGAGTGTCTCATGACATTGAAACAGAACATCTTGAAAGATATTCTTAGCGTTATAGCGTATGGAGCAAGTAATGCAAGGGCCTCAGCAGCGAAGTTATTATTTTATTATTGGCCTACGTTCAATTCCAGTCTTTTTGACAGAAATAAAGGACTAATTTGTAAATTCGCAGGTACATTTGTGATGAGATGATGATATTTTCGTTTGTTTCAATTGGCTTGTTTTTTAAGACCCTGCGCCATTATTATGCCAACGAGACAATTGCCCAAATACTGGAAATGCAGAGGCTGCTAAAGTTTGTTATGATCACTGCATTGCCATAATTTTCTCCACGGAAAAGCCACCACCGATTTATCTATGTATTGAATGCGCCAATGAGATCCACAGGACATATCCAAATCAAATGTTTTTCGATATTTTACACCCAATGCAGCAAGTTTCAATGGTCTGCGAAAATAAGGTATTAGTAGCAGAATTGGGTTCAGTAGTGATCTTTTTACAATTCCTTTTCTAGAATTGTAGATCACCAGATAAGTCAGCAATATCCATCTGTTTTTCCACGGAATGCGCAAGTTATAATGGCAACCATCCTATAAGATATTGCGAACAGTGTCACAACAACAGGCACAACATTAGGAGAGGTGGAGACCACATCGTCCATAAATGTATCCCACCAACTTGGTCCATGGATGCTGAGATGCAAGCATACATGGTTGAATCAGTAGTTAGTTTGTTGAAAGAAGCTAAAATACCTGTGATAGAAACGAAGGAAACTGTGGAAGGAAAAACCGTGGTACCCGCTGTTGATAACATCACCATAGAAGAGCGACAACTTCTTGGGAGATACGGAGTATGGTTACTCGTAGGAAGGTGCACTCCAGAAGAAAACACACCAGAAGAAGTCTTGGGGAGATTATTAGCCATGCTGTTCCATTGGTTTCATGTGACAGCATATTCTTATGATGGTAGACAATGCAGCTTAAGCATAAGAACAAAGACGACTCTTGTATAGTTTTAGGGCAAGAAGAAAGCACTTTGGAGAAATTAAAGACAGAACATGTATGTGGCTGGCTTCGGGATATAGCTGAATCACATCACAGACTGTTTATCTCTTGCCTTCTACCACATCCTCCTGAGTATGCTCAAGTTGGAGGTCATTGGTAAAGAATTGCACAATTACTAGAACAATTAAAACACCACGAATTCTCTTTCACAGGGATACTCTAGCATCTAGAACATCACATTTAAAAGACGGTCTGAACCGTTTATTCTGTCTGGTACCATACGAGGTAATAACTCAAGAAATATGGGATTATGTTATGCCCCATTGGATGGACGCTATAGTCAACGACGTACCTGAAAAAGAATTATCAGAGTTGAGGATTATTTTGAATAAAATATTAGACACCGACATGAGTCCTTTGGGGTTTGATGCTGCGAAAATGTACAACTTTGTTGCTGTTAGATTTGAGCGAACAACAGCTAAAATACAACAGCAAGCCTTACAATGGTTACAAGTAAGTTGCGCAATGTGCCCAAAATAGGTTTGACTGGGAATGTTCTTTCAGACGTTGACGATGTTGGAGATTGTTATTCCGTTAAGTTTATTGTTCACTATATTTGGAGATGGTGTTAATTATATGAAACTCGGCGCTGAAGACCTGATGAAGACAGAAGGAGCTGAAAAGAAGTCACCTTGTACGTTTCTGTTACAGATTTTATCCAAATAATCCAAGATCTATTTTTTTAGATGACAGTGATTCTACGGTTACGTCATTTTCTGATGATAGTAGACAATCTCAGCACACAGACGAAAGTGATGGAGAGCATAATTTATTCTGTTGCATTTTGATGTTAGATATTTTGTTGAAACAGATGGAACTACAAGATATTGATAAACATACAGGGCTGAATTCGTCCCTGAGCAAAGATGTCTGTTGGTTACTGAAGTGTATGTTGACAGCGGCATGGATTGGTAATCATTCCTGCAACATAAAGTCAGATTGCGCTTACTGCGAGTCTAGTATAATGTGGCATCAGCTATCTTTGAATTTGGTGAAGTATCTCAGCCCAATTCATCCAGCCCACCCACCTGATGTAAGTTGGGATTTTACAAAGCAAACAATAATTGGAATTAATATTGGAATATAATTGTAATATTGGAATATTCCAGCCTCCACTTGAAGATATCTATGAAGAGCAAAGCAGAAAAAGTCCTCCAGAGGGCGACAAAAAGGACTGCAAGCCTGATGTGGTGCTGAACATGCCTATACCAGAAGTGCACTCAGTAGGGGGAGTTCTTGTACACATGCCTCACGTGTGTTCTGTACGCAATACACAAGCCCCATAATTCCAAAGAGTTATTGTGAATTCATCCGCATCACATATCATTTCTCTTCTTCTAATCGATATGATAAATTTCGAACTTAATAAAATACTATGCTAAAATAATATATCAAAACATATTCACTTAAATTCAAACAAAGCTTAAAATGTTGGATAAAAATGGAAACTAAAACTCACTAAACTCTTTAGAGCTATGGGGAATATGAAGAGATATGCTTATTAAGCATTTATGTAAAGCCGTTATTTCAGATAATGACCGCCACGGTGGAGACGGTTTCCGAGCAGTTGGATTTAGCAATAATTCCAGCAGACAAGGTCGTTTCGGCAGTAACAAGAGCTCTGACGCTATCGGAGGTAGAAGATCGTAAGTACATTTTACTACATTTTGAGTGATACGACAGTATGGTAGTTGTTAGTGATGTGGTTTCATCACGCGCAGCACCTTCTGCGCATGTTGCAACTACGTTACTAAATCTCTACTAGCGTTTAGAGCCCAAAAACTCACACAGGAACACGCTGTGACCAAGTTTCTGGACTGTAGACCTGCTTCTGTCATACGATGTTGTACATGGTGTATAAAGCTTGCTTGTCAGAAGTCGACTATCGATGTGGCAGTCATGAGCTGCATATCAAAATTTTGAAAATGATTTTGTTTCAGATTTGGACCTATTTCAAAACGCGACACTAATAAGTACATCGAAGAAGTATAGTTTTCTAATATTTATTAACTATTTTTTATATTTCTATTAATATCTGTACATATTTTGCTATATTTTTTTCTATTTGGTGTTTGTTCTTACCACACTTTTCACGTTTCAATCACACACTTTTTCTTAGACGTGCTATAATCGTTTCGTTGTTGAAAACTTATATTGGAGTTTTTTCTCATTTGTCCTTCTGGTTTCAGCCGCAGCTCATGTCATCGCTCAAGAAGAATCTTTAGATTCACCTCAGGAAGAAGATACAGAAAACTGTTGGCACACGTCACTTGGCAAGTTCAAATTTAGTGTTGAAGATTTACCACAACCTTTACAGTACATCCATCAACTCCTACAGGTTGCCTAATAAAATTTTCCATAAACTAAAACTTGAAAATCTTTATTTTTTCCAGGATCTGCCTAAAGTTGATAAACCGGATGTTCTGTATTATATGCTGCAATGCTTAAACGTACTATGCTTGCATGGTGACGCCTGTACAAAAGCATCAAAAGACCATCGCGGTTTCTTCATTTGGTGTCAAGAAAATTTAGTAATTAAACAGTAAAAACCCTCTTTCTAAAATAATTCTAGATCACTAAATGCATGTCTTTTCAGTTTGTGGGATTTGCTGAATTCTGAGCATTCCCACATATGTCAAGAAGCAGTTCCTTTGCTCTTGCATTGTATAACGCTTCCAGCTGGTTCGGATGTTTTCTGGAGGGTGATCCAAGAAGAATTTCACAACCCCGACTGGAGAGTTCGTTTTGTTGCTGTAGAAAGAGTTACGGTGATAGCAAGGTTTATGGATTCAAGTCCTTTGCGGAACATTTTGCCATTACAGGCTGCCTTAGCAAACGCTTTTTGTTATTTGATATCCAGTATGGATGATCCAAATGTATATGTGGCTCAACGTGCAACTTTGTACCTTGGAACCATACATGATTCAGCAATAAAAGTAAGCTTAGATTTGGAGGCATACCCAAAAACAAGTCAAACTTGTTTTTGGGTTGTAAGGTATAGTATAAGATCTTCAGGTGTTATTTTTTCTCTCATTTAGTCGTTAATAATGTGTTTGGAAACCCAATTTGATTCTGTGATAGTCGATAGACCGATGGTGCTTCAGTCGATATACCAATTGCACAATTCTCTAAGCGAGAGGAAAATCCTGACTTGGGAATTCTTCTTGAATCGTTTTGACACGTTGTTCTTGGAAGCTCAGATAAACTTGGAAAAGTCGGGCGACATATCATATATGCGAGGTAAACAACAGTCTTTTTCTTCACGAGAGATTTCAAATATGAGAGGTAAATGCTTAGCCATTCTGGTCAATTAATTTGAGACCTCGATTTAATTGCAGATCTTCGCAATACCGACTTAAACAGCGAGGTATTTATCAGTAAGCTAAGAAGAGCTCACGAAGCTTTATCTCATTCAGATGGGAGTGGTGTCAGTTCTGTAAAAACACTCAGCGCTAGCTTTGGAACTAAATGGCCTTATAAAAGAACAATGTCCGCGCCAGCATCGATCATTCCAAGACAGGAAACAACTAAAGGTAGGCCAATAGACAGTAGAGCACACCTTTGCTATTGTTGCTGAGAAGTACACGTTTCAGAGTCAAGAGAAAAAGTATATAGTCGACAATATTCAGCACCAATACTAAAAAGGAAAACATCCAGATTTGGACTGGGTCAGTTTTTAGGCACAGTAAACAGCGTATCAGGTAGAACTTAGTTTTAGTGACTTGCTGTAGTGGCCCGCATGTACTTGTTGTCAACAGGCAGTAAGTGTTTCCAAAACTATCTTCGATCTTAGATTTGACATAGGTAATAGACTCTTTACTCTTCTAGTAGATCTTTTCTGCATTGCATGCTTTAGCTGTCTCTTACGGCAGAATCTCCCTTCTGACTTGTGTTCTTTCAGATGGGCATGTGCATTCTTTGAACATCGTCGATGATCAAAACCTGCTGGGATTCCTACAACGCGTGATCGATTTGGAAGAAGCTGATAAAGAAACAATGCATTTGCTGGTATTTTTACTAATGCAATTTTTATCAAGGTCTGACCAGGCTTACCCTGCTGAAGACAAGTACATATCGAAGACGCAGGGTATCGTTCTTCGCCACCTGTATTTGTTATTAGGTTACAGCCAAAACGAGAGAGGATTGTTTTTACCTCCACAGCGTTTAAGGGTGTCGCCAGCGTTTAGCGTCTTCCTCTCGAATCTACCACAGCTGTTAGATCAAAATCATCTAATGGGACGCATGTTGCTCTCAACATCCCTAATCCTCTTGCAATACGCCCCTTCTCCATTCTACATCCCCAACAGCTTAGAATTACAGCAACCGACATACACCCTCTGGTCGTTAGAACCTCACATTAGAAGAAGCTGGCTGATGTCCTTGGTTGTCCTCTTATATAAAGTAAGTCAAAAAATACGAGCAAACCATTCTTTAACATGCAACATTTTTAGTACCAATACAGCCAACAACCTCACTGTGCTCAACTAACAGCATTAATCAAAATTGTTCTAAACACCTTGGATTCGCAACATCACCAATGTCGGAGGATACCAGCAACTATACTAATGGGAGCGCCGTCAACTAGATCTAGAGATGTCAGTCAACCTTCATTGGGGACTGAAAATGAACCACATGAACGTCTGACAACACCACCGCTGTCTCCTATGTATTCTTCTGATGGTCAATCAGTTCAAGTGTCAGTTTCTTCCAAAGGAGGAAAGACTCAAGTTATCTACGCGAAGCCGTCTTCCGCGGCTAGCATGGAAACCCACTGGGAGGAAGCCATACAATGCGTTCCAGATAAAAAGACTAGAAAATTTACAGAGATTAGTTTAGATGCTGATGATACCGAATCGGAACTGAACGCCATACCAGAGAGTGATTTATCTGATAGTACCTTACATGGAAGCGTCCAGGACTCTTTTGATGAAGGCATGGATGATATTCCATGTCCGTATCATAAAACTGAAAAGACCTGCACGATGGTTAAAGTCCAGGAGCCTCAAGATTCATCGCAACGATCGCCAAAAGAGATATTCATCAGTAGGCTGGCAAGGCATAAAAGACCTACTTGGATCATCGGTGAGGAAGAGTCTTTGAAATCATGGGAGAGTAAATCATATTCCATACAAGAAGTAGCAAAGTTTGATAATGGTAACCAGCAGACGTTTGCGGAATTACAAAAGAATTGTTCGAAAATATTGAGTAATACCGTTATACAGACTATACCGACGAGTTCTGTGGCGAAGACAGTTACAACAGATTCCCATAGACAGGTAACTTGTTCTTCGATAGATACTCAACATATCAGTAAACCTACTCCCATGGGAAAACATAAAAAGATCATAGAACCATGCATAACACCTGTAAGCACTCCTGTGTCAGATTGTGAAGAATGTCTTAAAAACCAAGCGTTACCCCCTCCTATGATCGAACGGCTATTACCGATAGGTGCGAAACAAACTGGTAAGTATTTTTTGTTGTTTTGTTCACGTTACACTAACATGTTTTTACAAGTTTCGAAAAACACATCTTATACTTTTTACGAAGACGTAAGTCCTACGTCACCAGACAGTCCATTGTCAAAAATGGAACTAATGATGATAGGTACTTTAAGGTACTTGTCCACGTTATCTGCATCCTCATACCTAAATACTTTACAGATTCGCCAAAGATCGGTACTTTCCTACCTCCGATAGAAACGCAACTGGAGATACCAAACCAAGAACGATTGCTTCCGATTGGCCAACACACAAAGGACATATCACAGCTGGTAGATAAAGTCAAGCAAGCGTTAGGAATCAACCAACAGATAGTTAAACCACTCGACAATAAAAAATTCGACAACAATCGCGATGTCCATCATTTCAACCAAAGCCCCAGACGTCTGATCAAGCAAGTTGCTCTCGAAAGTCCAACTCAGTGTGATTTTGACGATTCAACTTTTAAGAGTATGCATTCCGATAACAAAAGTAAGTGATTCATTGGGTTTTTAAAGAGTACGTTGTTAAAAGGGGAATTTCAGAAGAACAGACAACAAATCATCGACACAGCATAAGGAAGGCGGGTCCATTCGCGATGAGCCCTTATTCTTCAAGAGACCCAAAGAAACCTGGCTTTTGGTTGAGTCCACAACTATCTCCAAAGATCGAAGGAATAGATATGAAACAAAGTTCCTTTAGAATTGGCGATGAATGCGTCACTGAAAGGTGTTCCGAATGTGGTACGGTCAAGGAAGAGTATAGCGACGAAGAAATCGGACTTTGCATTGTTTGTTTAGGGACTTTTATCCATAGGGAACCGTCCCTGGCAGCTCCGATGCTTCCAGATATTTTGAACATCGTCGCAAAGTATGTCTAAAGTCCAACCTTAAAATAACTTTAACGATTATGGTGTTTCAGAGTTGCAACCAACGCTCAGTATCCATGGCAACACGAGAGCAACATTCATCTTCCAGGAGGTGCTGTAAGCGTGGCTCATCAATTCCTGAGATGTGTTTTACATCAACTGGCACCGAACGGTATTTTTACCCAAATGTTCCAAACGCATGCCAACGAAACATCCAGAGTCCAATTTTTTAAGAATGTTATACAAGCTTTGATCGATTTTAATGAATTAACTCCAGTAGCACCTCTGCAGTTGCTGCTGGAGACTTTAAATTCAAAGAAAACCATACCACCGGATGTTTTACCGACAATACTAGAAAATGTGGCTTGCTATCTCGACTGTCTGCCGTTGGAAGCAGCTCTAGGTCCAAACTCACCATTATGGAATAACGTTTTCCAACAACTGGATGCCTTCTTCAGAAGAATTGTGTTGCTCCTGCACACGCTGGATGATTTGACTGTTTTGCTCAAGATCATAATCATTATTTTTAAGATACCATTGATAACTCAATATAAGGGAATGATTGAGCAATTCTCAAAGATTCTTAGCCATGCCATACAAACTAATGTGATAAATTATAGCAACTTGGTCGACATTTGCTTCTTGTGCAATAGGGCGTTTACCAGAGATCGTGATAAGTTAATATTGGGTAGAATGGTAGTCTTTGAGTTGGTGCAAGCTTTAAAATTTAAGACCTCCATACCAGACTCTAATTTGCTTATGTTGATCAACCTAATTCTTCAAGTAAGTTTTTAAAATTCGTTAGATATAGAATGTTTCGTGATCAAATTGCGTTACACCAGGATGTTGGCGGCTCAGTACCAGCAAATGTAGTCCTCAAGGATTCACCATTATTGACAATTGATTACACACCTCTTTGGAATACCAATATTTCAGAATGTATGCGTTTACATCTCACGGACATACTAGAATTCTTAACTGATTTTCATACGTTGGCAAAAATTAAGGTATGTTGTCTTATCATCTTATAAAGCTAAGTTTTGAGGATAATCGTGGTATTTTCAGAGCTATTCCAAAGGTATTAACATGGGGTTAAATGAAGACACTTTAGGAGGAATCTTCAAATGTGGCCTTGCCCAATATTTAGCTCTTGAAATTAGTAGAGGCAATGGAAGAGACAACAGAGCGGTAGCTAGATATCTACCATGGCTTTGTAACTCGTCAACAATTCAGCAAACGTACGTGAGATTTCTAATAAGATAAGTTTAGCTCCATAACAAAATCTTCAATGTTCTGATTTTAGCCCAAAAGAATTTGTTGAGTGTATAAGCCATGTTCGATCATTATCTTGGTTGCTACTGGGATCTTTGACACATACAGCATTGCATGGTAGTGATTCTGCTCATGTCAGTCAACCAATACCACAAGAGGCGTCTTGTCAGATAGCAGATCATATTCAAGTGATTATGGCGGGTTTTGCAGAACAACCAAAAGCGTCGGTGTTACATATGTCTTCCTTATTTCATACCTTCATCCTTTGCCAGGTAAAAACTAGATTATATTTGCATTTAGAAGTTTAAATTTTGTTTGTTATAGTTATGGACGATTTATTTGGAACAAGGCCTAAACGCTCATCTACCAATAACGGAGGCCTATAATGTCACGATGAATATCCTCTTTGATTTCTGGGGTAAAATAACACCTTGTATTCTTAACCTGGTGCAACAATCAAAAATGGTAAATTCCTCTTGGTGGTTAAACGTGTAGTTGATGTCTTTTTGTTTTAGTTAAGCGAAATCGTAAGTCTGCATTTCCTAAACTTAATAGAGGCCTTAATCGAGTGTCACTCGACATTTATAACAAAGTTATTTCCACTGTGGATACCTGTCTTAGCGTCGCATCACATACAGGTAGGAGGATCTTTTTTATTGGATCACGTTACCTCTAATAAAAAAAATCGGATGTCAGCATTATCTTTTTTTTTACAAAATTATTTTTGACGCCACATCTTTTATAATCTATGCCAGGACTAGTTTTAGTAGCTTCCGATAAGTGTTACCGGAAGTGTTACAAGGTGTCCTGCATAAATAAAATAATGATTTATTACTTATCATTACTCTACCTGTGGCAATGACTACCTGTGACGGCCCAGGTTCTTTTTTGTTGCAGGACACATGTATACGATCAATAATTATAAAACACTACATGTTATGCACCTTTGACAAGATTTTTCTAAAGAGAAATGAGCTAGCTCCAAATTTGTTATGAAGTACATAACACTCACCGCATATGCAGCGGTGTATGTTTGATTGTCTATCTAGTCCTGGGATACCTTAATGGAATATTGTAAATGATAGAGTGTATAATATTGCTAAAGACTCTTGTGTTTGGGATTGGGAAAAGGAGCTAGTTGCCGAACCTAGAGAACAATTCAATGAAAGTGGACAGTGCTTTGGTTTGAAGACGCTGAAGATGTTATCATCTGTGCTACGAGATCCTTTAAAATTCCGTAGCCATTTAGCAGAGTTCCTTGCACCCCATCGTGAATATACTTACTGTAAAGTGTTGTCAAAAATTTAGGTATTTCAACAATTTTGAAACTCCAGTGCTCGCATTTATAAAACTGCTTAATTTTTAGAGTACCACTGTAATGTTGTGGTGAACCGATTAGTTAAACACTGACTGTTGTCTTCTAGTTGTTTATTTTTTTGGTACACAGTTATACAACAATAATACTATATTAATACTATCTATTCAGTCCATTGTTCGTTCACCCACACCACTCTATCTATCCCGCGTCCTCTATTAACTGTCTTATGAACTAGAGCCATCCAGTGAGGCAGGCAACTAAAAACACTTTAAATATTACAACCACTAACGTTGTATAGTTTAACAATTCTTTATAAATATGGGCATTGGATTTGTGTGTGTTTTTCGATTTTTACAACTTTGTTGTGTGCGTTTGAATACATGAAACAATGTTTTAGATTTAAATTTTTATAAATATTGTTGTACACCCCTATTGTGCTGACCCTTGCCTATTTTCATTTTATCTACCCATGTGATAACGGTCGCGTATGCATAAGTGTGCTATATATATAGATGTTTAAACTGCCCCATTTTTACCCCATTTTTGCGCTTGGTGTCTCCTACTTTTGATCTTTTTTTATCGATCGCGGAGTAATCCAAAGTATGTTTACGATTCTCTGTTGTTATAGCTGCCGGGGCACCTGCAGGTCAGGTTACAAAATTGTCTCAACTTCGCCCCAGACGTGCATATCGAAGCATTACCAGAGAAAGTCAAGAGTAACCTACAGAATCCTATCTTACTGCGCTGGTTACAACGGTTGCAATTCAAAATGGGACAGATTGAACTTCAATCCTCAACTGCTACACAATTTTATTCGTTGTAGACAATAGCATTTTGTATAACATGTATTTATTAAAACTATTCGTTTATAACTATTGACTTTTTTCTAAATTGTTCCTATTAGGCAAATAAAAAACCGACTGAAAAATCTCAATATAAAATTTATTATATCTTCAACATATCAAGACTTGACTGGGTATCGAAATAATACTATAAATAACATAACCTCCTCAAATATTATGTACATAATACATATCACTGAATAAATATTAATTCTAGTTATATACAGTATTTATGTATATTCGGAGATGAACATAAAAAATCGAACAAAACAACTGGAAAAGGAAATGTAAGACTAAAGAGTTAAACGGTGCAGCCGCTTTCAGTTTTCAGTGTTTTCAGAACCTTGTCTTTGTCGATCACGAATTCGGACAACTAAAATTGCATAACATCAACAAATATTTCCTAAAACAAGAAAAGACTTACGTTATTGACAAAGTACGCCACATCCAATCGGATTTGCTCGCGTATTTTTGCTTCATCGGTAGTCAGGTCGCCCTGTTGGGATGACTCATCACTTGGCACAACATTCCTATTCTTTAGCCTACGGAGCGATTCCTCTGTCTTACACACTGAATGAAGCACTTCTTGAATAACAGATAAATACCTGAGAAAGATGATGATAAGAATGCATATAAATATGAAGACAAACAACTTACTGTTCGCCAATTTCGTTAATGGCGGTGTTAGTGATGTTCAGAACATCACTCTTCAAAGTGTCAGTGTAAGTTTTGTGGAATTTAACAATTGGGTTGACGATTTCAAGCACGTAAATACTAGGTTCAGTGGGTATGCTTTTGTTGGTACGACGGTACAACCTAGGTATGGCTCCAACTTGCTGAAGAAGTATTTTTCCTTTGTCTACCTTCTTGCCGATCAAGTGTTTAACAATGTTGTCATAAGATTTGTTTAGTTCGTCTTCATTACAAGCAGCTGCTTTCTCCAAAAGTGGATAAACTTCTTCAACCATTACATTATAAAGGCTACCACGTATATTTCCTTTAATATTATTACCAAGCAGTTTCTCGAAGATGGTAATATCCAACAAGCAATTAATCAAGAAGTTTTCTCCTTCTGTATCCTGACTGGCTTTCTCAGCCATATCAGAGAGGTATCGCAAATATCTTGATATAATCAACATTGACAACCTGAAGAACTGGTCGCAAAGATGGTTGAGGAACACCTCCGGATGGAAACAGTGATTTAGCGACCTCCACAAAGCGACAGAAGCAACCAAATTGAACTCTTCTTTCTTATCCACTTTCCCCACGCCATGAATGTTGGAATTCTCGATCAAATCTTTCTCGAAACTCGCACAAATTTGCTGGTGCCGAATTTCAAAGTAAACAGCGAGGTTGAAACGCTTCATATGCTCGTGAAACGAGACCATCGAACGGAGTTTTGGATCTACCTTGGAACCGATAGATAACAGGAAGTTCCAAGTGTCGTTGAACCTCCTTTGGAATAATTCGGGATTCCCGGACGCTGTTATCTGAGGAAGATTGTCCCGGAGCAGTCTGTCAGCTGAATTCCAGAATGCGTTCATTACAAAGTTATATCCTTTCAATTCACGATTTCTATTAAAAGACAAAAGTATAGTTTTAGTACTTTTGGTTAAAACAAAAACAACATTATTATATATTATAGCTATTATAGCTGTTGTCTAAAAGTTGGAATAACCTCATGTGAAACAAAACTAGTTTTCAAAAATGAGTATCATATGCCCACTCTCCAAGACTCTCCTACACACTATTTGTCTTAGGTCAGGAATGTTGTATTTTATGTGTGGATGTGTAAAGTCATACACATATACAATGTCATTTAAAATATACATAGAAAAATACACACTAAATACAAACATTAAACAAACACCGCAGGGAAATATATATTATTTTTCAAAAAGTATCATCTAGGTATTCCTGCTGGGTATAATAAGCCTTACCTATTATATCTATTATATCTAAAAAATTTAACGTTATCTTTGAATTGTTTCAAGCTACCGGCAAGTTTTAGATTTCTTGGTAATTTATTATATAATTTTGCCGTAGCTGTATTGGGGGCTCTTCTCAAACAGTTTACTACAGGGAAGAATTTAATTCTCTAAAACTAGTTGCAATAAAACTGCAGGAGGTCTCAAAATTAAACTTCAAAATTCACAGGATTTTTTTAAAATAAAATTATCTATTCAGACAAGACAAGACAAATACAAATTACCTCTAGTTTTTTACATGTTTTGCCTTCACATTGTGG
Source organism: Aphodius granarius (assembly GCA_963971325.1). Classification (NCBI taxonomy): domain Eukaryota; kingdom Metazoa; phylum Arthropoda; class Insecta; order Coleoptera; family Scarabaeidae; genus Aphodius; species Aphodius granarius. Next base: position 8,590,291 of record OZ020230.1, on the reverse strand, counting down.
GATTTTGCCCTGATTTGTCTCGACCAAGTTCTGGCAATCTTACGCATATAACGCGATAACAACTTACCGGTTGATAATGTTTAAAAGGAAAGCCATATCGGTCTGCAAAAATTGCAAGGCTTCCCTATAAATCATGTTCAAATCGTTCTGGTGGCGCTCTAAGTTCTTTGAGTTGAAAATTTTTGACAAAGCAGGCTCAACAATGCTCATCTTATAGATTTTTTCTGCATCTTCTTGTCGATTCAAGCTAACATATGCTCTTAAATAGCTATAGGTGACTTTATCACTCCGATTCTTCAGTGCTTTGATAAATTTATCATCGGTGAGCAGCTTTAGCTTCTGCTCTAGACTCAGATCAACAATGGATTCTAATGAGGTCTTCTTGGACTCTTTTAAGTGGTTGATGTTGATGGAATACTCATCTATTGCTCTCTCGTAAAGGGCAATATCAACCTTATCATCTTCCAGTTGCTTTTCGACGATCTTCTCCACATACATTGCAATGCTGCTTATCGAGGACATCAGCGATTCAAAGTGTTGCTCCCTGACTAGTTCTTTGGATTTATCCAAGTGATTTTGGCAGACTTTCTGAGCGTCGGTAACAATTTGATATAAAATCTAAAAATAGACGTTAACGGTATTGATTTTATGTTATTTTTTGTGCAGGATGGGGTTGGACTTACAAGAATTTCTTCGTGAAATTGTGTCAGAGGAGTTGTCAATTTCATAATTTGCACGCTGAGTTCACTCAAACCCTGCGCGAGGTTCACGATAGCTTCAGTCTCTTCCTTCAGTATTTCCGTCATTGATTCGTGCAGCTCTTGAGCGTATGTCTTAAGGTCTTTGGTGACGTGAGTTAAGTCTTTCATTTGGGTGCATTTCGATAACGTTGTGTTGACAACAAAATCGTCCTAAATTTTTTTTCTTAGCAATTGAGATGTTTGAAATTATTCTATCATACCTTTAGATATTCCTTTTTCCAATCGTAGTTACTGTCCATTTTAGAGGTGTCTGGAGAATTTATTAACGGGAGGTATTTAGAAATGTTTGTTTTGACAGCGTAGCTAACCTAACTTTTTCTTGACTCGGGTTGTTGTGCGGATTATGAAAATTTGGGCAACTTTTTGTGGGGTTGTTTTTAAGTTTGTTTGAAAATAAATTAAACTTCAATTAAAATATTGTGTGAAATAACGAAAGTCAACGTCAACATAATTGAATTTTTTGTAATGAGCATGCGTTGTTTCGACCAATAACAGCTGACCGCTACAGAGCTAGTTTTTGAAAAGCGAAAGTCGGTACTTTCACTATGTGTTGCACTTTGACGAAGGTTGGGAGTCAGATTTATATTGGACCAGACGTATTGGCAGAGCCTGCAAACCGTTTGAAACTGTTACCGCAAACAGACCTGATAATAAAGAACGCAAGTTTTCTGATTTTAATTTTTATTATAATGTATCACATTGCTTTATTTGACAACTCCCTGAATATCTTTAAAATCTAACATTCTAACAGGTCTAAATAATTTCATCATGTTGGGACATACCTGTATATCAAAATGGATGTGAATTAATTTTTGGACTAGATATGAACAAAAGCTGATGGGGTAAAATTAATAATAGGAACGGATGTACAAATATATATCTATATTGTCGTGATTAATAGTACAGATCGAGAGGAATGTTACAAAATTAATAATCGGGTGTATTTACACAATTTACAATCAACCCATATTGTACAAATCTAAATTTAAATATTGTCGGTCACAAAGTAACAAAAAACACAATACATTTTGTAGAATACTCAACACACAAAAAAAATTTAATACACGATTATTGTAATCCGGATATAGTATATTTTGTTGTGCGAATCGTGATGGTTTTTTCATGAAAACAGTATAAGATATAACAATATCAAAAATAAATACGGGATTTAAATAAAATCAATTTGAATTAATACGACACGATATCCGAATTACCTAGACATAGCATGAGACAATTAATACATTAAAAAAATAAATACTAAAGTTGGGCGGGCTTATATATAAATCCTTCGGAGATCTGAAGGTGAAGTGATCATATTACACTGCGGGCATAATTTCTTAGCACCGAGAGTCTGTAACCAGCAGACCTCGCAGTGAACATGCCAACAACACACAGAGATGACCGGTGTTTTATAACGCTCCATACAAATCAAGCATTTATAAACCTCGTTAGAACAAGTATCCCTACTTTCAAGCTCACGTATCCGACTTTTTAACGCAGCGACAATCGGATCATCGTTCGTTTCCATAAGACTATTTTCGTCGGTGTTATTTACCGAATGTTCTTCTTTTGCCACTTCACCGATCACAGCTTTTCGCAAAGCTTCACTCTCACGATCAGACCCTGGCAGGATAATATCTCTTTCGGAATACTGAGGCGTCCCGTACACTTGGCTATCATCACCGTCAACAACAAGATCTTCGTCCTCTTCCGTGGTGCTTATCGAAGTACCTAGAGTCGAAATATTTCCACCTAACATTGAAGTAGCCCGTATTCTAGACTGCCCGGCCCATTCGTATTCTTCGTAGGCTTCAACGTCGATGTTCTCGTCACTTTCGTCCCCGGATTGTCGTAGACAACGATCGACGTGAATGCTGATGTCCTCCGTAGTTTCTTTGTTGCAAATCGGACAGATGACTTCATCGTTCTTGCGTTTTCTCGATTTAACTTTCTGTCGGGTTTGGCGATTGGTCCGGACTTTTTGGTAGGTCTCCCAGCATTTGTCGACTCCGTTTTCGGTGCCGTTTGTGTCTTCTGGGGGGTTTGCTTTGCCGTTGATTTGTTTCGACTTCCAGGAGATCTTGTATAGTTTGTCGATTTCGCAGTTTAGATGTTGGTCGACTTCTGTGGTGCGTAGAGTGACGCTGCATACTGGACATATTGTCGGATCGGCTTGTTTACGTTTGTTACGACAAGGTCTGGGACTGTCTTCTATACCATTGCTTGTAGATGCTGTCTCCTCGGTGATTTCCATTGCATGGAATAATTTCAGTTAGTATGCCTCAAAGGGGAAATATAGCTTCAATTGAAGCTGGTACGGAGGTAAAATAACTGATAAATAGCCTGATGCTTTTGGATTTAGTTGTGTGGACATTTTGAGGTTACCCACTAGTTTATTCTTTATAACGTTGTTTTGAGGGTGTTTGCCATACAGCGAGGCCCCTCAAAAAAAATTATCACTGCTGCACAACTTTGCATTGTAAATGCATCTTTCCCCTGTCGCATACGCCACAATAATTACCACAAGTAAGTCAATAACAACAAAATTAAAATACAAAACAGGACGTTTTGATTTGGTACCTTTTGACGTCTGCTTTTTGGGTTGCCTATTGTTCCCCACCGTTACCGCCATCTGTGGCATAATCAAAGTACAGGTTTCTGTAAGGCAAATGTAGATAAAATAAATCAATAATTTTTATTGAAATCGCTAGAATCCAAATGAAATTCCATGACTGAATAAAGTTGATTGAATGTATTTAGCCTTCGCGGAACTCGAGTTTATGTATTGTCCTCAAAACTCGGAAACTTGTTTTCAAATAGGAACCAGAAAAAATAATCCCATTTATTACTTGATTTTTATGTAATGCACGATTATGTTCTGAAAACAGGTATATATATATATATAGGTATACTAGTAAATGTTTTTAATAGTTCGATCGTATCCAATACTCGAATTCTCGCTTAGCTAGCTATGCTTAAATATTTTCTAATAACTCTCCTTCTAGCGTGTAAGTATTACAAATTCTTTTATCTCTTCTTTTACCGATTAAAATTTAATTATTGTAAAAGATGACGCTATTGGGATTTCCATTTACTCCAGTGGATTTGGAAAGACCACGTTCAGCCCAGGTAGCCCTTTGAGGCATATAGCTCAAGGATCAGCTGAACAAGCTCATAATGCTGCCTCCAATCAACACGCAGCAGCCAGACAAGCCGCATTTGTCGCAAAAAGCACATTGGCCAAATCAGCATCTGAAGTAAGCTTGACTTACATATTGTAGCCTCTAATTTATTCTAGCCTTATCTCAAATTTATGTTTTGGCATAGGCTGCAGCAAGAGCCCAAACAGCTTTAACAGGAAAACAAATTCTCCGGCAAACACTGGAGGACCAATTTCACGAAGCTCATCAACAGCTTCTAGCTGAAATACAACAGCTAAAACAAGCTGAGAAAGCTGCTAGAGCTGCTGAAGAGGCATTTTACCAATCTCAAGCACAAGTCAATGCTTTGACTAATGCCTTAAATTCAGCACAAGGAGCTGCTGTTCATGCCCATGAAGCTTTGGTGGAAGCAAAACAAGAAGCAGCTTCCCAATCAGGTATGGTCAGCACAGCGGAGCGAGAATTTAACTCCTTAGCTGAGCAGCTGGCTGCTGTAAACGCTGATTATAAAGCCACCGAGAAAGCTACCCAGAAAGCTAAAGCTGCTGCTAGAAGAGCTCAGTCCAATGCTGCGCACAGCGCAGCTATCGTCAGCTCTGATAATAAGTTTCATGGATTTGATGTATCAGATACTTCCGTCTTTGATCTTTTTGTTCATTAAAAACTTTTGTATAAAAAACTTATGTATATTATAATGGTTAATATCTTTTGTAAATAAAGAAATAATGGTTAGAAGTTTGTTTGGCTTTTTTCCTTGGTTTCTCACCTAGTGCTGTGGATCCTATGTGAGTCGCATAGTGCACTCACGGCATGATAATATGTCACCACGATGTCAAATAACGCGCACACGTGATTTCATGGCCGATGCGGTATCGGATAACACAATTGTTTTCTTGGTAGTGAATTTCGTCTTGTTAACAACTTTCTCAAGTAAAAATTCAGATTCCGATAGTGGACGTTACAAGGATATGACTGCTTTATAGGGATCTAATTAACTTCTCTGATCGAATTAATCAGCGTGAAGTATACAACCGGGCATTTCTATTACTACGACAGACATTCTTAGCAAACAATATAACATTTTCTTGATTATAGAGTTACCCCACAGTTGTCGAGAATGATATAAATTCCAGTTGACACGGATAAGGATTAGTTATAAATATAATACCCAAACAGTGATCATGTTGCTGGCCATCGTTCTAATACTTCTTTCAGGCAGTCTTGCAGTTCCATTAAAAAAACACGACGACCAAAAATTGCAAGGAACAGAATATGAAACTGTGATGATTGCCTATCATGACAGCGGAGATAAAGAAAGTTTTAGTGCTGGTAGTGGCTTAAGGAACATAGCTCAAGGTTCAGCTGAACAAGCTAATACTGCAGTTGCTAACCAACACGCTGCAGCAAGGCAAGCAGCTTTTGTAGCAAAGAGCTCTCTTGCCCAAGCAGCAGCAGGTGTAAGTACATAATTCAAAAACTTAAAAACAATGTCCATTAACATTCTACATTATAGGCTGCAGCAACAGCACAGGCTGCTTTAGTAGGTAAGCAGATCCTGGTGCAGAGACTGCATCAGCAAGTACAAGAAGCCCACCAGTCTTTAGAAGCTGAAGAGTATCAACTACAACAAGCCCAACGAGCAGCCGCTTCTTCTCGCCAAGCTGCTCAGCAGGCTCAAGACCAAATCCACACATTGAACGCTGCCTTGAATTCTGCTCAAGCCACGGCTGTTCACGCCAACGAAGCTGCTGAACAAGCGGGAGCTGAACTAGCGTCGCAATCAGCTATGCTAGGAGCTGCTAAACAAAAGTTAACGTTACTCCAGGAGCAATTACACAATGCCCAGGCTGATCTTCAAGCCACTGAGGAAGCTGCCCATAAAGCAGCTTCTTCTGCGCACATTGCTCAATCCAATGCTGCACAAGCTGCTGATGACGCTGCACAAGAGGCTGAACATGCTCACAATGCAAGCGGAGGTGCTTTTGATTACTCTTCAGGGTCTAGTGATGATGGTCATTAATATATGAAATCTATTTGTTTTTCTATCATCATATTAAATAAAGCTATTTTAAAAAATATCTATTAGACTATTCTTTTTTGTTTTTCCGATATGTAACTTGAAAAGAAAATGGATAGTAAGTGTTACAATGAATGGAATGAAGTAATTAAGATAGACGATATTCTACAAGGTAGTAAAATCCGACGTGGACTACAAAGATGAATTACTTTCTCTCTCTGTGTGTGTTGGTATTGTTGCAATTATTACAAAATGTAAATCTCGACGTTCAATGTTTCCATTCTAACATCGCTAATAGGCAGTTGAGTAACGCTGGTACATTTTTATACGTTCTTTGGCCGTAAACATTCTGTAAAAGCAATCGTCAGTCCGTCAAGATGTATCGGACGGTAACCATCGTTTCACTTTGCGTCTGTAAGTGTTATTTATTTACAAATCAGTCCATATATTTCTAAAATATTTCTTTGGTGCAGTGGTAGCTGTCCTTGTAGCTTTGGTAATAGCTAATTCATCAACAAAGGAAGAGGAATACACTGCGAGATCAAGCAGATTAGAAAGTAACAACAGCTTAGCACAGAATGATACTGAGAACCCGGAAATCGTTTACGTTTATCCGGAAGAAAGCAGGCGAAACATTACCGAAAATGAAGATATTATTAGTGAAGCAACCGATTTTGTAACCCATGCAAACTTCAGCCAATTCGAAGACCTCAACAATACAATTTCGGTAAGATGACTTCCCAAATTCTTACGACGAATAGCTTTAAATCAAAGCCGTGGTAAAGCTGTTTGTCTTCTTATTTGCCTATTTCAGAATACTCTAGAAGAGAAACGAAAAGCAATTGCTGAGATTCAAGCCGATATCAAGCAAGCCGAGGCAAATTTTAAAGAGAAACAGAAAAGACTTGATGAGATCAAGCAGAGGGCATTGGAAACAAGGATGCTAGCAAAGGAAACACAGGAGCAATTTGAATTGTTGATCACCGCCATGAATGTGTTGCAGGAATCTATCCTCAAAAGTAGTATGGCGTCTAATGAAGCATTTTGGCAATTACAACTTCAAACTTCAAAGTATAACGACGCGAAAAGAAGGTATTCAAAATTAGTTTCTGAACTTGATCTTAGCCGAGCTGATTATCAACAGATGAAGACAGCGGTTGAAGAAGCTTCAGCTGCAGTAAAAGTTGCTTTGGATCACATGGACCATGGACAATCAAAAGCTTAAGGATTCTTAGATATAATTTTTATTTTTTGTACTACTAATAAATTTGTTGGCAAAATCTTTTTCTACTTACCTAACTTTTCTCTTGTTGATTTGTTTTCCACTGTGGCTGTTGCATAATAAAATATTATGCATTCATGTACAGACTAATTTAGTTTTTGAAATTAATTGCCTGCTTTGAGATACTGATGTTTGTATTTTCTATAAACAATGGCTTTTACAGTTAATTGAAATGTCATCAAACAAAATATTAACGGCAAATCGTGAAACCAAAATGTTAATTAACTATTACTTCATGGAAAATATGATACAAACCACAAACAGTGTTGAATGCGGTAACTAACATAATTAGGTCTGGTTGAAAAGTCAATGAAACTCAATTTATATATGCATAATATAATACTTTATTCATTTATAATACAAATAATACTGTACATATTCTTTTATGCTATACAATACAAGCAAAAAAAACTGCGCTCTTTGTATTGTCCTTTTGCTCATAACAACATTAAATTATTGTGCTGCAAAATCATGAGTCCAACAATATTATAATATCACGACGTCATCCAATAATACATATACAACATTTTTCATGTTCAATTCTTGCATGACGTTGGTGTATATATATATACACCAACGTAATGTTTAAAAGTAAGCATAACGTCATCTGAAAGTATCACACAACAGGAAAAGAAAAACTAACAACACTGTACTTGAAATTGGTTGTATGGCACTGCACTGTAGTTCATCCCTTGGATATGCTGTGGCTGGTGGGGATTCCTCTCTTGGTTTACAGCTTTCCCCTCTGGCACGAAATTCCTCCTATTAAAACCAACAGTTAGGAAACAAGAAAAACATCAAGTAGCTCCTTACCCCACATATGTCTCTACATGGAGGACATACAATGGCACCTTTATGAAGCCAACCATCACGTATGATACGAATTGAGATCTCTTGGAATGGATGATAACATGTGTAGGTGTAATTAACCACTGTTATGTGAAGACGACCATTCTCGCATTTGTAGGAATAGCAACCTGATCCCCAGTGTTGCCATTGTCGCATCTGCTTGCAAGACCTTTCCTCCCACATAGCGTTGGTGTGGTCAAAACACTTTGAGTGCTTTCCATACTTCTCCAAAGCGAAGTTTTTATCAGGTTCTGAAATCATGGTGTGGTCATTATTATGAAGAATAATGTCACACCACGACGAACTTACTTGGGTTGTTGTCTGAATATTGACAATGGGACCCCCTGACGATAACACTCTTGGATCTCCAGGTAAATTCCTGGATGTAAGGGCAATAATCCGCAAGGGAAACTGACCCTCCATAATATCCTTCATGGCCAGGGTCCACATACCTGAGTGAATCAAAATTCTGCAAGAGGTTAGTAGTATCTACCATGATTCTTTTATTGATTTGATTACCTGGTACAGCTCTGGTAGAAGGTTGTCATGCTTGACTAAATTGCATAAAGCGACTGATGTCCTGTCATCAGTGCATTCAGTTTGTAGAGGATCTCTCTTGACTTTATTGCAGAATGGATGGATGGACAAACCTCTGGAAGCAAAGGAACGCATAGTTTCGGTTTTACGTTCTGAAATAAGGAACAAACTTTGCGGTTTTTGTTGATATCCATTCCTTGCAACTTCTCATGACAAACTCGCATCCTAGACCTTTGCCCCAAGACATTGGTTCCGCCATGGCGTAGTTAGCACGGTACCAACCTGTATCTTCCATTAGAGCAAGGGTGACATTGGAAATGATGGGATTTTGCGTGTGGGTACCAGTCATAGCTTCATTCTGGAACAATGATTGTTCATTCATGTTATGCTATTTTCTAAAATAAAATTTCATAGAACGATGTCATAAACAAACATAGGCGCTTTCTCGAAATTCTATAGGATTATTTTATATTTGCGTCATTGTAAGTGGATTATACCACGGACTGTATTTACGTATTTACACGTGTGCGAGGATCAGATCAGACTACGTTTATTTAGTGATATCGTTATTTTCAACGATGAGGAGGATCCGGCATAGAGAGAGTTCAATTGTGTTAAAATTTTCTGGCCATTGTTCTAAGATCTTGCGAAAACGCGTATATCGAAAAATGAAGATTCTCTGTGGCACAATGAGGTATTTTTTTCGCTGAACTAACCTCAAATACCCGTTTTTCCCAGTGAGTTAACGCTGTTCCTTCTTCTCCTTGGTCTTCCAGTTCAGCTCCTTCCAGTTCGGCGCAATTGAAGTACCTTCTAACTTCTCTGACGACATTTGGCGTTACAATCATCTGGACAGTTCTTGAGACCACACCTGACCGAACAATCCATATCTTTCTCTCAAATGACTTAATGACTTTGTCACTCCATTCGTAAGTCTGGTACCTAAATAAGTAAAACGGTGAGCAGTATTGTTCGTCTATTTGACAAAACGCGTACTTCTCATTAAGCGCTGGTTTTCCTGTATCTGGACGACGTGGTGTTAAAGGGTTACCCTCGTTATCCCTATAGAAGCCGAAAAGGCTGACTGAAAACCCTAGGGCGTGCAAAATTTCGTGTTTCACTGTCGATAGGAGCGTTTCCATCTCCTGTGGTTTTGTACTTATACTTTTTGGACAGAGATTCGCGTGACCGGCAATTGGTCTGAAATGAAATTATTCGACCGGGTTAATTCCTGCATTGAAATGAAAGTATTTTTAACATTTTCTATGAAATAAACTTTCGTACGAATATATAAGCGGATTTGACTTGATTGTTTAGGTATAAAATACGATTTTCATATACACTTCATAGAAATTTATGAAATAAATCACCTGTCGAGGGCTATTTCTTGTTGGCAATGTGCTGCGTAAGCAACGGTTAGTGATTTATTGCATCTATCGGTTTGCATGGCAGAAACATAAAAGACAAAATCGTATCCTCTAATTCCTTGACCAGCTGCTGTCGTGTTGGTACAGCCTTGTCCAGAAACATTGCATATCCTGCAAGAGTCTAAATGGTCTTCTGGTAACTCGACTTCACCACACATGGTTTTCTCCTTACATGCATCAATACAATGAGTTTGCGAGTTTTTGACGAACACGTTAGACTTGTTGCATTTCCTGGAAGAAACAAGACACTATCTTGGATGACATACGACGTTTGGAATTTCTATTTATTTACCTTGTTAACAAGATAACATCTTCTACCTTCCTGACGTATAGCGCCTTTTCCCAAAATCTAACAGCTTGCGGTAAAATTGTTTTCTGAAATAGTGATTGTTCATGATCTTTTTATGATTCAGTGGCTTTGTTCGAGGAGCAGTAAAAAAAGGCATGGTTCTACTGTGCTCTACTAGTATAAAATTTCGAGCAGTACTTTAGACTGATTGGTTTTTAGTTTAGGCACAGTTGGGTGCATTTTAACAAGAAAATAAAGTAATTTAATCCACATGACCACCACCATCCTCCGACATATTTCACATGTCAGTGAAGAGCTGTATCAAAATTTAATGTCTATTTACCTTTTTGTATGTTGGCAACATTGGAATTAGACATGTCATACATGGGTCAGTATTGTATGCTGACGTGAATCGCGACATGTATGAAATTGTTGTGCAAACTGACGCTACGGTTTGATGACTATGATTTATGGTTATATTTTTATCTCGAATTGTTTAATTCAAATTTCTACCACCAGAGTGGAACTCTTTCGCTCGTTGAGGCAAAAAGCCAATGAAATGCGCCATTCGCCTGAACAAGCGAATATAGATGGCGCTTTTTTACCCCGAATTGTTTAATTCACATTTCTACCACCAGAGTGGGACTCTTTCGCTCGTTAAGGCAAATAGCCAATGAAATGCGCCATTCGCCTGAACAAGCGAATATAGATGGCGCTTTTTACCCCGATTTGTTTAATTCAAATTTCTACCACCAGAGCGGAGACTCTTTCGTTCGTTGAGGCGGATTGCTGCTCGAACAAAGCTAGTGATTCAGTACTTACATTGATCAGTTCAAACTTATCAGGATCTAATCTGCAAAACAAATTAAAACAAGTCGTATAATTTAGGTAGTTAAAACTATAAAGAAATAACTACTAGACTCTTCAAGAATGGTTACTATACAAGGTTCATTAGTTCAGTTGCTTTTGTATTGTCAGCAGCAACGAAAATTCTATAGTTAATGAGTATCTTATACTATATAACGTTTACATTATGTCTTTGATCTGCAATTTTGGTCTATAGACGTCCGGGTTAACGATTTGCAGATCATGTTTAGTGCGTTTATTTTTTATGAGACGAGGCCCAAAATCCTAATTATCATTGCTTTTCATATGTCTTTCATGTTCCAACTTATAGTATGAAACTAATTACTTCCTTTGTAGACGATTTTTACACCTAATTGGGGTAATATTAATTGTTCTTTTACCTGTAAACACTGTCGTCGTAAGATAATAAAATACGTAATGGTTGGTCCACACTTCGTTTTTTCATGACGTGCTCAGGTTCAATATAAACTCCATGGTTAACCTGAAACAATAAACAAAAAAGGTTATAAAAGATATAAGGATTTAATCCTACAGCGCGCAGCGTACAAAATTGATACATATTTTGCGTCTCATTGAAGATTGAAACTAAAGATAATCTTTTCTCTAGGATAATCGTTCCTCGAACGAGTAATCAGACACTTTCTGGCCTTGCATCACAATTTATTTAAACCGGACACAGCGTCATGGTATTCTATCAATTGATTGCCAAGTAAATTCAAACAAATTAATGCACAAACCGGCTTATTTGCATTAAGTATTACCATGATGTAAGTTGAAGAAAGGTTATATTTGCTAGCAAACATTGAAACGAACAAATTAGTCATCTTATATCGCTTTAAGCTTGGATTTCCATTTATTTATGTTTTTCAAGACAAAACGTATTTACCATTTGTACAAATTGTATAACATATGACAACAACTAGAAGGAAAAGTTAAACTAGAAGAAAAGAAAAAAACACGTTTGTATGTCAATTTCTATTCACTTCTCATTAACGTGTGTGTGTGCTTCTACAAAGGCAGCAAGTAATATTGCCCTGCAATATGTTCATTGTCAATTACAACTAGAGAACCATTTCATATGTAAACCAGTGAAAGTTTCTTTAGCAGTTTATTGCAATTCTGTCCATGTGTTCTTATGGTCAATACCAGTTGAATGTTGGGTATTGACATTGCTAATAACAATGTTTACTTTTTCATTTACCACAAATCTCATTTCTGGCGCAACATTATTCTGCAATACGGGCAAGGGCTGTCACGTCTCTTTGATGTTTGATGTGTGTTTCAAATCGATATTATATATATGTATATGGGCTAATTTGCAAATATATTGCTGTTTAACAGTTTAATACATAGTTGTAGATGCGATGGCAGGAAAGTAGTCTTCGGATGTATTGAAGCCTGCGAAATATTTCCGTTGGAATGTATTTGAATACGCTGAGAAACACTTCATCATTTTACTCGAGTCTCGATGCGGAGTAATTCTAAACTTGGCTAAAATCAGAATTTACATGGCTTCCAATTTATTGTTAGCACAATGAAATGATATCACACGCAAAACAGGGGAATGTCAACGCCACATTACCTAAGTGAATTAAATTTAGAGAATAATTAAATGAAGGGGTTTTTCTTGTTTTCATGGAACTCACAAAAATATGTAAACTCAAGGGGATTCTTTGCGCGTTTATATATAATTATAAAGATTAATACTTACTTTTTCGTCTTTTATATAGGAGAATTTGTTGAAGTACTACCTCTTTTATTTTGACTGGCTATTATGATGGGATATATTTTTCTATTATATAGGTCTGGATCACTGAGAAATTGTGTCAGAAAAATATATAAAAATCGAAAATATTAAAAAAAAATCAGGAATTCCACTAAGGAAGTAGAACCAGATAATGAATAATTTATGTTTTAATATAAAATGTTCGAATTGCCCGACAGAGACGTGATAAAATTCCTCATCAGCAAGACTACTAGTTTGTATGTATTACTATGCATACTTAGCATTCGATATGGTAATTTATAAAAAAGAACTGTACAACGTAAAAAGTAAAATTTGTTTGTAGTGAATAAATTACGCCGAAAGCTACCGTTTTCACTTGAAGATTTCATTTAAAATAGGCAGTTTTAGTCAATAGTACATCACACCTGCAAACACATATTAAGTATATTACGGAGGGTGACTCATAGGGTGTTTAACAACCTCCCATATTTTAATTTCCAACACGCAGCAAGCACCGGAAATTGTCAGACCAAGTACTGTAACCAACCAAGTTTGCAGAACTATAGACTAGCTTTACAACAATAAATAATTGGATGCATGATATCAATTAATCCGCACTGTTTGCCAGAATCAATGTTGGATTAAACGAACGATTAACGCTGACGTTGTAATCACACAATAAATAATAGGAGCCAATATACACCAATTAATATTGTTTCAGACTAGACGCCAGTAATACTGCGAACAAGAAAAAATATAATTCAAACTCTGATTTTCAATTCTATTCTTCTATTCATTAATATCCCTCTGTCGTTATTAAAATCAATATAAATATAATACAGGGCTAAATTCGCAACGTCGATTTAGAAGTTTGAGAGGGTCTAGCTAATTAAGAACATCAAAAGATATGGTGACAACTCCCATTGAAATGATAAATCTAAAGAGATTACAAATTATCCAAGCAGTAAGGATACCATAATGGATATAATATGCTTAAAAGTTATAATTCTACATAATGGGTAGGTATTGCGTTTCGTTTACGACGTTAAAATACATCTCTGTTAAAATTTTCGGTGAAAAGCAAATGTAATTTTGCTCGATACAGTTCATTGGGATATGTACTTTGCAAATTCTTACTGTCAGTACCTAGAAATTTCCATAGGTTCATGAACACAACGATAAACAATGATTGTTCTCACATTATAGCGAAAGTACAGCCTGTCATCCTATGATGGTTTTTACTAGACCTTCTTTTCCCATCGTCTTTCTAATGGTCTTTCTAATGGCTTATTTACTGATATTGTAAACCTTGTGACCAAGAATCATTGCTTAAGGATATACCTACTTAAAGTCTTTAAACTTTTTTCTTAAAACAGTTTCCAAATGTCTCCCATCATATGATTTTTTCTTGTAGTTTATGAATTGTAGCGAAGAATGGATGTCATTACTTTTTTTTCTGGTCTTGAGGTTCATTCAAAAATTCTTAACACTTATCAGATACTTGTTGTTTGGTTTAGCTATGTAATAATAAACAAACAGGTTCCAGCTTAGTTTAGATATGCTGTTCAATTGTCTTCAATCAAGTTCAATTTTTATGTACGAGCAAACATGTACGTGACAAAATTTATTATTGAGAGCGCTCCAAAAAAGTTGACTCTGTTTTCATCGTTGAAATTGACGTCAATTTTATTGTAATAATTTGGTAATTACGAAGTGAGTTTCAAATAAGTTGGCATAATGTTATCAATTATTTTGATCAATAAGCGACACGTGACATGTTTAGTGTATTACTAAACAACAGTTTTCCATGTTGAATTAAAAAAAAAATAACTATTTATATACTCGTTAATTCTTTATGTATGCATACATAAGAATAAATAATATAGGCAATGCAGCATGCAGTGCAATAATAATAATAATAATAATAATAATAATAATAACCTTATACCTATATGTATATCACAATAATCGCATATTTTGCTGGAAACATTTTCAGACGTTTATTTGCAATTGTTGGAAATAAGAAACAGGAACTTCAATAAATTATTGAACAGACCACGAGGAGTGTTTTTCTTCTGTAAACCTCATCTACAAAAATATTTTCAATGCAAAAACATGATAACAGTACACAACAGACCAGTAAATAGATAGGTAATTACTAATTACAAACCACGTGAATAGCACAATAGAATAAACCATGATCTAAACATTACAGGTTGTTCTAAGACACGATTTCACGAAGGTAGGCTGTTAAAAGAAGTGACTGTCCTTGATTGAGAATTTCATACTTCTTGCAGTGTACTAATTAAATTATTATTAGTATTAATATTATTTATTTTTTTCAAGACTAAAAGTATCTACCTACCTCATAGTGTTTTGGATGAATGTGTTTGCAGACACCATGCGTAAAAACCATCGTTGTACATAAATTTAAAAATGTAAAAAGTGCGAAAACCATGGAACATCGCCATTTCACTTCAACACACATCTTGATGAATTAAAACCATTACTAAATAATAAAACTAAGCACGTGGAGCACGAATCATTTAAAAATTTTCGTTTTACTATCGAAAAATACGCTCGTTGTTTATAAATGAGCAGGACGCGGTACAACCTGCTCGCAATCTATGGTGATACTGCGGTTCCATGCTCACGTTGTTCTTGGACTCCCTACTGTCTACATAATACAATAAATACCATCCAGCTGCTTCGCAACCACCAGCATACTAATTCATCTCACAGTTCACCACAAATCAAAATCTACTACCTTTAAAACAAAGTTAAACAACACAAGGTTCAATTTCCACTGAAAAATTCCGTTCAAAACTCAAATTGTTAACCGAAAATCAAATTTGAAATTCAAACTTGTTACGGAAAACGGCTGGATTCGATTTTAATGCGACGCATGCGCCATCCGGGGACAAATTCGCGTAAACCTAACCTAAAATCATTCACCTTTACAGCGATTACACTTTCAATTGTTTTGTTTCACGGCTGTGTCGATTTATCCGGTATTTAGTGAAGTATGTCGATACTTTAGTTGCTCGTAAATTTCCGTAAACGGTACGATTTTTATTCGTGTAGGTGAAGATAGGATGCTCATGCTATGGATTGAGGTCAACGTACTGCATAACTACCTGTTTTCGTATCGATAATTTCAAAGTATTGTGTCTAATACATTTCCCGCCTTTCGAAATCGTTTGAAAGATCGGTGAATTGGCATGCAATACGTTCTCCTTGTCGCCATTCGAGTAGCATATCTCTCTTCATTGCATATTATATTAATGTCTTTAGACAAATTATTCTGATGATAACGTTGCAAGAGAAATTTGATTAAAATTTTAATTTGATACTTATCCATACTTACCTGTCTATCTCAACAATTTATTCAGAAGGTTAAAAAAGTAACCAATAAGAATAATACCAACTTTATTAGATCAGCACACACATGTAAACAAAATCAAAATAAATAAAAACCCTAAAATAAATACCAAAGAAAAAATTAAGGCTTCTTAGCCTTCACTTTCTTCACAGTCGTTGTTTTGCGTGGGGGTGGAGTTGGTGGTCCCTCTTCCCCTTCGCCAGAAGGGGCAGCCGCTCCCTCTGCGGCGGAAGTCGCACCCTCTTTGGGTGCCCCTTCTGGTTTTACAACCTTCTTCACTTTCTTAACAATCTTCTTTTTGGGCGCTCCTTCAGCCTTTGGTTCCTGTACGGCAGTTTCTTCGGCAAGTTTCGCAACCTCTGGTGTTGAAGGTTCAACTTTAGCTTCAGTCGGTGGTGCCACAGCTTCTGCTTTCGGTGCTTCAGCTTCTACTTTTGGTGCTTCAGCTTCTACTTTCTGTGCTTCAGCTTCTACTTGCTGTGCTTCCGCTTCGACTTTATATGCTTCAGTTTCTACTTTCTGTGCTTCAGCCTCTACCTTTGGTACTTCAGCTTCAACTTTTGGTGTTTCAGGAATGCTCGCTGGAGCTTCAGACTTTGGTGGTTCTTGTTCCACTGGTTTAGCTTCCGCAGTTACGTCAGGCGTTACTTTAGTTGGTGGTTGAACTTCTGGAGTTGCAGATACCTCAGCCTTTGGAGCCTCAGCTGGGGGTGCATCAGATTTCGGGGCTTCAGCTGGAATAGTTTCAGTTGACTGTACCTGTTCTTCAGGTTTTGGAGCTTCAACAGGCGCTTCAGTCGGGGCAGCTTCAGTGGGAACTACTTTAGGCTGTGCTGCTTCAGAAGCTACAGTTTCAGTGGGTGCTTGCGAAGCCACAGGTTCAGAAGCTACAGGCGTAGGTTCTGGTTTTGGCGTTTCAGCAGGAGCAGTTTCTATGGGTGTAGCTTCTTGTATTGGTGCCTCAGTAGCCACAGGTTCTATTGGTGTAGCTCCTTGTTGTGGTGCTTCAGTAGGTGCAGATTCTGTGGGTGAAGCTTCTTGCTTTGGTGCTTCAGTAGCTGCCGACTCTGTGGAAGCAGATTCTTGTTTTGGTGCTTCAGTAGCTGTAGGTTCTGCGGGTGTAGCTTCTTGTTTTTGTGCTTCAGTAGCAACAGGTACAGTAGGTGCAACTTCAGGTTTCGGTGTTTCGGCAGGTACAGCTTCAGTGGGAGTAGCTTCTTGTTTCGGCGTTTCAGCAGCTTCGGGTTCAGTGGCTAAGGTTTCCGGTTTTGTTGCTTCAGCTGCCGTTTCTGGTTTTGGTGCTTCAGATGCTTGGGTAACTTCAAGAGCAACTGCGTCTGGTTTAGGTTGTTCTGGTTCAACTGGTGCTGGTACGCTTTGAACTTCTTGTGAAGCTTCTGTGGGAATGGCAGCTGGAGGAACTTCGGCTGGTTTCGGAACTTCAGGAATGGCTTCTGAGGTCGCTTGTGGCTCGGGTGGTGTTGGCGTATCTTCAGCCGGAACTAGAACTTCTTTCTTATCGTCTGTTGTAGTTGGAGCTTCAGCTTTTGGAACTTCGGGTTCTGCTTGCGCTGGTACTTGTGCTGCTACTTCTCCTGGTTTTGCTGTTTCAGCCGTTGGTTGAGGTGCTCCTTCTTGTTTTGGTGGTTCAGTGGCCTCTAAAGTTGGTTCGGGTGCTGCTTGTGGCGCAATAGGTTGTTCTACTGAGGAAAATTATAAGATTTCTCTTAAAATTATGAAAATACCAATAGGCGCACTGCGAATTCTGCAAAATTTGTCAAATACTGCTGTGAGCCTTAGTGGTTAGAAGCTCAAATATTCATATAAATCACACACTTGCTAAGTATTATTGATTTTAGCCTACCAAGCTTATGTTTTGATTTGGATTATGGTTATTTTGGAGATAGGCTTATTATAAGCATCACAAAAACGTCTTCTTTTGCTAAAAAACTAACCTGGGGTAGAAACGGACGAGATGGTAGAAGGAACATCTGTATTCATAGAGAAAAGTTATTATTATAACATATTATAAACATACAAATGTAAAAAACGATTTGATTTAAATATATTTCGTAGTAATACAACACTCGGGGGTGATAATTAATTAGGAAACTAAGATAATTTGCGTTTGATTAGCGAGAAGCGGCTTTTTGCGCACGCGCAGCAGCACTACCTCCGACAGCCGTCGAATCCGCCTGTGGCGCTGGTTGTTCCGCAGGGGTCGACGAAAGACTCTCGCAGATTTTCGTCCATATATTGTCAAAGGAATCGCGACCCAAATAATCGATATTCCCCACTTCCCATGCTTGTCTTCTCAAATGATTTTCCAGTGCGTCTTGAGTTGGTGTCCTCTTTGCTCCCAGAGTAAATTGAGCAAAAGCACCAGCAAGTCCATTCTGCAAACAGATTTTGTTTATTATAAATGTTACTAATTGTATGTGAATCATTCTCAAAAAGCGGCAAGTTCAAATGAGGCTTCTGCTACTAGAGAAAACATTTTGTAGATGCAATATGTGAATAGAATTATAACTGGTTCTCATAAGAAACAAAAAGCGGAACAAGGACGACAGTGGCGAGAAGATGACCTTTGTGGAATAATTACAATGCTACCAAATGTTTTCTGGTTATAAACGTGCATTTCTTGCATAAATCTAGAAACATTTAACCAAATTTTAAAGCAGAAATAATCAAACTGGCATGTGCAAATTGGAATACTTACATCTGACCTTATATCTGCCTCATACAATTCAGATGCGTGCAAAGAAGCATGGTCGTTGTATATAGTACTAGTTGGCTCAGACTCATTTGGTATTGATATTGTTCTTGGAATTGGATTCGGATTAGGATCATTCGGAACAGTTGTTGATTCTAATTTACTATTAGAGAAACAAGAATATTCAACCTCAGATTTGTTATCAACAGAATCTACTACAAAATCACCATTTACAGTATCAACATTAGGAATATCATTTGTGTAACTATGTGGTAAACTAGCATTTACTTGGGTGTTCTGAATACTAACATCAACTAGGTTGGTTTCAATAGACTTGTGATGTATTTCTCGTATTGCAGAATCAAAATTAGGATTATCATTTGCGTAATTATCTGGTAAACTATCATGTTCTAAGGTGTTCGGAATAATATCGTCAAGTTGGTTGGTTTCGATTGATTGGTGACCAAAATGATTTTCTACTTGTGATTCCGAATCATTCTGCAACTGTTGCAAATCAAATTTTTCCCAAGGATCCCAAAACTGTTCAGAATACTGTTGTTCATTTGGTGTTACTTCATTTTGTACTTGGATTTCGAGTGGGGAATGAGAATTGGAAGAGTGGGAATGTCTGGAAAATGGCAGAAAGTGTTCAGCAGATTGCTTCGATCCAGCCTAAATAAAACACAACGCATGCAAAGAAAACAAATCATATCAAGGCTCAAAATATTTTTTGGAATCTGCTAAGCATCTTACTGGTACAAATTGAGATCTAGTAGAACACCAAACCTCAAAGTGTACTATAAAAATGATTTTCATTTTGATGTGACAGTCAAAAACAGTGCAAAAGAAATGAAGATAAGTGCAAAAGAAACTATATATATACAAAAGACTTAGGTACTTATTCACAATTTGAAAAAAAAAACTTACCGCATCTTTAAAATCACACTGTTAGCATTTGTAAAGAAAACGCTTGCAGATAAAAACAAACAAACAAAACAAAAAAACTGCTCAATTACCATATCCGGGGTCAAGCTGAAGTGGATTGATGAGCAGAAAAGATTCCACCATTGCTGCAAAATCTCTTCCATATGCTGAAGACCTGATGATGGATAAACTTTGCAGGTTTCGGTATCAAAATACTGCAACCATGGCTTTGCCGGGCCAATGAAATGAACAATCTTCGCATTTTTACCATATCTAGAGAAGAATAGAATAGAAGATAACCACAAAAAACTACAAGACAAAGTCTTACTGTTTAAATGCTGGAAGGTAAGAGTACGTCGCTGTTGAACACATATTGTAGATAAAAGGCAAGTGTTTGCTGATATCTTTATGTGCCCAATCAGCGAAATATAAATTCAGCAATCCTTGGTCACCACCTATAGCAAAAAATGTTGATAAAAAAAGTGAAAAGTTGTGGGATTTTGAATACGTACCATCAAAACTGCCTTTCTGAAGAGCGAAATCTACTAATTTTTCGTAGGTTTCGTTTGAAGGCTTGTAAACGAAGACACCAGAGTTGAAACAGTCGGGCCAGCCGACATCGGGAGCTGCTGAGAACTCTTCTCTTTCAAAGAGCTCATCACAATTTGTTAAAACCTACATGTAAAGTAATTGAAATCAATGATGACATTGAGAATTTCTGCAAATGCGTGCTCAAGGGTGCTCAGGTGTATGTGATGACAATTTCTCTTTGCTAAAGATAAAATAGTCGGTTAAAATAGACGGTGTTTAAATATAGAAAACGGTATGCGAGATGCATACTTAAAATTGGCTATGTGCAGCCAGCCATTTTAGCTGAAATATATTTAGCTTCATCTAGCTGAGGAAAACTACTTTCGTTTTACATCATCATGGTTTCTAACAGAAATAGTTAACAGAAATAGTTAGAAGCAGCATGGAAAGCTCCAAAAATCCGAGATTCCAATAACACGGATGTATTTCAAGTTGATTTGACGCAATTTTACAATGCTGAACAGTTGCCAGATTTTACATTACGCCCAGTTTTACTACTCAAAAATACATAAAACTTTTGGGGAATATAAATATCGGTTGGAAAAACTATTGGCACCACTCCTGTGCTATAAATCTACAGTACACTTTGAGAAAAAAACTAAATTATTGCTTAGGAAAACTTACCAGGGTATCGGCGTCCAAAAATACGCATTTTTCGAATTGGACTAGTCGCCAGCAATGTAATTTTGTGAAGGTAATTCCCAATTCAGGTCGTTTGAGTAACCTAAGGTTTGCTTCATCTTTCGAATCTAAAGTGTTTACTTCCTGTACCAAATTGAAGACGGCGGACAATTTTTGTCTATAAAAAATACAACCATTTCATTGAGGTCTAAAATTATCAATATAGAGGCCAGATCAAAAATAATAACGGTATTTTTAGTAGTCAAAACTAAAGGCCAACGCAGTTTTGTGTTTCTTTTTTGAATGGACGACGTTGTAGAAATTTGTGGGCGCCATTCAAGATAAATTACAGAAGATATTTCTTTTCTTATGCGTGATTATTATCCAACGTTGCGAATGCGATAGCATTCTTATATAACAAATATATATGTATGTTTATAAAGTAGATAAAGCTGACTCGTAAAAAAGATAACAATTAACATAGTGACCGAGAGTTTGGCTTCTTTAATGAGACCATGGTCAATGTTGAAAACAATCATTTCAGAGCCAAGTCTACAAACTCATAATTATTTTTAGATTGGAAAGCACTATTAGAGTGCGTTTTCTTTTTGTAAACCTCTAATTTTATTAAAAATATTTTCAGAAAAATACGAGTAACAGAGATATTATATTCACGGTTATTAAGGTCAGCTATCTATTAGCAAAACATATTAGATTACAGAAATAAAAGCAAAGTTTGACCACAAGAGGTCATTTGCTGGGTATGGGATAGTTTGTCACGGATACATTCGAAAATTATTGTGACGTTTTTAGAACCATAAACATTAAAATGCGCAGAAAATTTGGCTCATCATTTTGTTTATAGACCTTCAAAACTGCGTAAATGAGAGGAGCTGCCAAAATCATAGTGTAGACCTCCCACTATCAATAGGATCTATCCAATATGGGGACAGGCGTTGTGCTATTTTACAGTTCCACAGAAACCATAAAGTACCTACTTTCTAATATTGGCATCTCTAAAATCTCATTTCTAAAACGGCACCTATTGCCAATTTTAAGGTCTGATCGTTAGCAGAAACAATCTCAATTGTTTTAACCTTCTTACCTCATTATACTCGTCACACCGGGGGTTACCAAAACAACAAGCTGATGAGAGGTTCCAACTTGTTTTAGAGAATGTGCTAAAACTAATGCCCCCAACGAATAGGAATCGTTGGTGGCTAAAGTCACCCAAGCAAAACCTAAAGAAGAACAAAATGTACTTAGTACAAAAAAAAACTCAAATAGATGTTTGGAAAACTTTTAGTATATGATTCAATTAGTCAACAATTTAATATTCAATTGCCACGAAATGTCTTGTTTTGCGTAATTTTGGCTCAGTTGTTTGTTCTTATTTTCAAAATTTACGTAGACGGTTTAAATTTAAATGAAAAAAAAAGCGATCCGCAGGAATGCTGACATTTGAAACGCACAAAAAATAACAAATTAACGGTCAAAATGCGTATAATCTTACTAATATCGAAATAACAAGGTGTGCGTTGATTTTTAAACAATTGCTATCCGAAACAAAAACGTATAACTCAAGAACAAACCCGTTTAATGGGATCAGAGAAACATTAATCGTTTATGGCAAATTGAGGTTAAATATTGAAGGTTATTGGGTTACGTTATAATTTCATTCATGCATTTCTAAGGCAGGTGTGAATGGATTTTTTTTTGTAGTATGAAACTTACCACTCATTATTGTACCGGCTTTTTTATAAACAGAGCACCTTGTAGTTGCCCACTGCACTACTGTATAAATACTACTAACAAACGACGATCGTTGGAGAGGGAGACCACATATGCAGCATCAACTACAGGCAGCAATACATAGGTCTGGTATATAAATAACAATATTACTTCTGGAAGACATATGGAAGTTATACAGCCTATATACAAAAAGTAACAGCATACCACTCTAACTAAAAAATATCTTTGTTACATTTTGTACCGTCCTACTACAGCTAGTACACGTGTTAAATTATCATTTCCTAATTATTTATCTCGATTTGTTTGGGAGTTATACACAATTCGCAAATTATAGGTTATATTTTGCGTTTATTTATATCTGGTTAATCTTTCTAATCAATCGTATACGTCACCGAGCTTGCGTTGTTGGCGGATTCAACAGTTTGCTCACGGAATTTGTATTTTCCTCATACCTTCGCTTTTCAGGAAATTCCCAAGCTATATGTACGAACAGCGCCATCTCTTGCTTGGTAGTAGGCAAACCGAACAATTCCAATTTAGTAACCCAACTTATAGATGGCTGCGCACTTTGGAATGCAATTTAGTTACTTCGGTTAGTGGTTATACTTATATCCAATAATTAACAAATAAAAGAAATACTATCCCGTACATAAACTGTTTATTTATTTATTCATAATTGTATAACAAAATAAGGCACGTTACGTATATAAAAATGACTTGTATAATATAAAAATTCCCAAAGTATCACCAGAATAAGATTTGCAAGGACCAGTGTTAAACCGGTTCCTGTTTTATTATCATCGCAACCAATTAATCAAACTGATAATAAACAAATTGGAAATTGCACTTTCCTTAGAAGCATTCTCATTAGATTTCGCTCAATCTCTTGTGATGGCACAGTCTGCCGTGCCATCCTGGCTCGCAGTTGCATCTGTTCTCGGTGCACGTACCCATCTTGCAGGGCAAATTGCAAGTGCTTCTGTGAAATTTCGCAATTGCCACTTCACAGTGGTCACCGCGAAAACCTTGCGGGCACCTGCATTTGTTCACCCCACGGCATTTTCCACCATTTAAACATGGTACAATGCATTTTGCTACAAAAGAAAATAAATATATAAATATATATATATATATAATTTTTTAATTTTGAAACTACAGAGATACATACAATATTCACAATGGAGACCATAGTACCCTTTTGAGCATTCGCAGGTGTCCTTCTGGACACATTTTCCTCCATTGAGGCATTTTTCTCCGCAAATGCCACCTTCACAATGAAGTCCTTGAAATCCAGGGGGACAACTGCAAACACCAGGAGATGTACAATTTCCACCGTTCATGCATTGTGGGTAGCATAGGGCTGTGCTGCAGTAAGGCCCCATGTACCCTTCGGGACACTGGCAGATCTTCTCATGGTTGCACCTTCCGTTGTTGGCACATTTCTTATCGCATTCTGGGTCGGGGCTTTTCTGGGAGCATTCCTTCCGTAGTTTGAGCCTGAGTGGCGTGCCATTGAGAGGCCTACCCTTTCTACTTTCTATTAGTAAGCCTATGCCAAATGTGGCAATACCAGAGCTGTTTCCAGAACACGGTAGGAAGATGCTGAATTCTTTAGCTTTCTTTGGGACTCTGCCCTTTGTTTTTATTGAGATTTGAGGTGGTTTTAAAATGTTTTCATTGTACGATTGTAGTCTGTCGAAATTATAGTAAAAATTCTTTTTTCCTGCTTTCCATGTGAAGTTGACGTAGCTCATTTCTGCTGGAATGACCGGTAGATGTTTTTCAAAGTTTGGGTCTAGAATGTATGGAGACACGTAGCCGTTGACTATAGCAAATATTCTCATCGAGTACCCTAGATTATAGTAAATGTTAGGGAACGCTTAATGTTTAAAACTGCTGAAACTGCTTACCGCTGAACATTTTTACTTGTCGTTCGTCGATCCACATTGTGAGGTCAACGTTGTTGCCAGAGTCTAGGTTGTCATTGTTACGTAGATCTACAGCAGCTATGAGAGTAAATAGTAGTAAAATCCGATATGTAGCCATTGCTATGAGATTCAAAAATCGATTCAACAAAACTGGTTTTCTGTAGTCAGCTTAACATTACATAATTTTCCACTGTCTATACTTGCGGTTTGTCATGCGGTGACAGCACGCTAAATCAACATCGCCAATTGTACAAACATTAAACATTTTCCCAGCAATCGCTGCTTATCATTTCGCATGATTTCATCAAAACAAAAATTATCTCACGTGGTACATGTTATAGAAAATACCTCGTTGTAGATTCGTCGGATGGTAGACGATGACCTTCAACTAACAGAATTTCTTCGTAGCCATTGTTCTGCTACGAATGCTACGAAATTAGATTTGTCTTTCTGCTACTATAATGGCTTCCAAATGTAAGAAATAAATATCAACCTTTTATACAACAGAATATCAGTTTTCTTGTGTAAACATTAGCAAAATTCTTTAGTTTCTATACCGGCCAAGCGCATGCTCTCTACTCGCGCTTGCGCATTTCATCTATTTTTCAACAAATACTACATTCCGTCGTGCTGTAATATGGCGCACAAAATACGGTGTAAGTATTTGATTTTAGTGAATGTTTTCTGTTAAAGTTCTATGTAAAGAGGTGAATAACTGGCCTCATATCGTTGCCAACTACAAGGAATGGAGATTAATTAGTGAACTTATGCGGGTCCCTCGCACATAAACCGACTGGAGGTAAATATTACCTGCAGGAAGTAGACGCTAATAGAGTCCATATTTGTTTGCCTTTGCCTTAGCCGTGCGAAAATGATCTTTTACGTCTTACTGTAAAGACCGTTTTCCTTTCAAACATTTACACACGCTTTCAATCAAAACAATTCAGGAATGTTTCAAACTTACTTGTGGTGTGAAAACATCATTTTTTTTGTACTAAAATTTCAAGCATCATCTGTTTGTTTATTCACTATAAGCGTATGATTTCATTTAGAGTATAATTCTTCATATTTTCTGTGCCTCATACTATATTTTCAATTAAATATATTTATGATATATTTTTAGATAATATTGAATACTTTGAGTATTGAATTGATTATTATTAAATTAACAACATTAATTTGTAATGTTCATTGTATTATTACTTACTTAAATTTTCGACATAATCTTCTTGTTTATATTATTTATATTCTTTTTCACATTTTGTTGCACCTTATAGTATATTTTGGGCAACTAAATGAAATATTTTCTACAGGGCGTAAATAATTATTAATTCTATCAAAAATTGTTGAACAAAAGTTTTATGCCTATATTTCCCCCAAATTTTCACAAAATTTAATTATAACTAAATAGTAATATAGAAGAATGGTGACGTCATTGTTATTAAATGGATAG
This sequence comes from Aphodius granarius, assembly GCA_963971325.1. Taxonomy (NCBI): domain Eukaryota; kingdom Metazoa; phylum Arthropoda; class Insecta; order Coleoptera; family Scarabaeidae; genus Aphodius; species Aphodius granarius. The sequence continues at coordinate 8,564,011 of OZ020230.1, read as the reverse complement.
CTTGGATAGCTCTATTTCTTACCTTTACAACCGTATAACAGATTTTCCCATACTCTCATTAAATCAACTATAAATTAATAAAAACCGCCGAATTATCAATAAAGAGATTTTCATTTATTATTAGGAAATACAGGTTGTTAACTTAAATTAAGCAAAGTATCTTTGAAACTAACGTAAAAAAATAGTACAACAACATTTATGCTGTGTAGACAATATTCCATTCAGTGGCCCAACGCTGTATATTGTTCATACATTCCCAAATAATGTTGAATAGATATTTTTATGTTGTACAATTACTGTTTTTATTGCTTTCTTACATGACACTTGTTCACCATTTCCAAATGATAAGGTGTAATTTTTATGATGTTACTGCTTTATATGAATGTTCCAACTATTCAAAATGTTTCTTGTCTTTAAAACAAGCTTTGCCTATTGTTCAGTAGATGTCGCGGGCTGCTGAAAAAGAAGCAAGTGAGGTTCTCCACTCTCTGCTTTCGGTGGAGAGAATTGAAAAGCAGGAACCGAGTTTCCAAAATGCTGAGACAGCTGACGGTGAGACACAAATCCAGTGGCACACTCCAGTTTCGATCACTGGGCATTCTTTATTTTCGACAATCGACGGGGCTACTCAGTTTCCACAAACAATAGATACCCAACAGGTAAGAAGTCATAAAACAAAAAATAAATAAACTAAAAAAAAACAAATTACCCAAATTACCGCAGGTAATATGGGAAGGACACACAATTGAAGTAGAACCAGAAGGTGATTTGCTGTATGCAACAACATCAGAGCCAGTGCAAGAAACCCTGATAGAAGAACCAGAACCTCCAAAGAAAAAAGCAAAGACGTCACCAAAAATCTTAAAGAAGAAAGTTCTCGCAAAAAAGAAGAAAAAAGGCGCTTTGGTGTCAGATGGCGGAAGCGATCCAACTAAATTAGAAGAGAGTGCGGTGCAAGTAAAAGAACGCTTCAAACGTGGATGTGAGTGTCAAGATGAGTCATGCTTTCGTGGTTTAAATCCAGAAAGTGTTTATAAACATAGACTGAACATTGCTGAACTGACCAAAGGTGAACATGATATGTATTTAATGGGGGTAACAATGGCTTGTCTAGCCAACCCTGATACCACTGTAAGACATAAGGAAAGAAGGAGGTTAAGGGCACAGTATGTATATCAAGGTCGTAGGGTTTGCTTAGACGCATTTTTATATTTGGAGAATTGTACACATTACCAGTTAAAACGAATCAGGAAGCATGTTATGACGCATGGGGTTGCGCCTAGGGTACACGGGAATCACGGGAAAAAGCCCCATAACACATTTTCTTTGGACATTTACAGACATGCCACAGACTTTTTAAAACAGTATTTAGAGCAACACACAAGTGAAGGGGCTGTGAATACTTCAAAACAAATCATTCAGTTACCTTGGGACATCACTAGAAAACATTTGCATGATGCCTATAAAGAGTATGGTCAGCTAACAGATCCAGGGATAAAACTGATGGGTTATTCCACCTTCAGACATTTTATGAAAGAACAATTCCCGAATGTGAAGTTCTCTAAGGTTGAATTGAAAAACGTTTCTTCCCAACACCAGCAGCAGCAGCAGCAGCAACAACAACAGCAGCAGCAACAAATCCCCCAGCAACAGCAACAACACGATACTTCTAACCAACAAATTCACATACAACATATACAAAAGCCTCACATACAAACAACAGTTGAGCGACCTAGAGAACAACAAATTCAAAAGTGTATCATAAACAATGAAGTGCAACAGGTGATACCACTGGTTGTGGCTCCTCCTGGCGATGCAGGATCTACACAGCATCACCAACAAGCTTTTTTGGTTACCCCTGTCCAGCAGTTATTGCCCAATGGAAATATTGTTGCCTCACAAGCGCCAAATAATCATGCAACGTCAAACACGTTTTCGTATCAATTAAGCCACACTGGTTATGTGATAAATGATAATGGTAATCTTGTTACATCAATGTCAAGTGCGCAACATCATGCACCATACGCTTTTAATCGTATGTAATATATGTATATGGCTTTAGATATGTTTGCAGATTTTTCTATGATGTAAGAAGCATGTTGAGTATTAAACCATGTTTACACGGTCATGTAGAACGGTCAAGTAAAGTATATTGTTCAAGTTGAATCGTGTAAACAGTTCGGGTCAAGTCAAGTACCGACTTGCGTCATGTAGTGAGGCAAGTCAAGTTGTGCTGCACGGTGGACAAATAACTTGACTTGACTACTCCTCCACTACTATTTTCTTTGGTAAAATTTATTAAATTCAAAGCTATCGTATTTGTATGAACGTTAGTTCACTTAAATTCAATAACATAATATTTTCAAACGAAATGAGCATTTTGTTTAAAGAACTCGACGTTCTTTTTAAATAAAAAAGCTTTTCTTTACTATTTTACAATTTAGTACTTGAATTAATAATATCGAATGTTGATTTAAAAACTACAAATTTTGATATAATCAAATAGTACTTTAGTTTCAGTAAAGTGTACGATCAAATCAATATTTTGTTATGTTTGGATTATAATCATGGAACCTTGATTATATAATCCAAGCATAGTTGAATCGAAAACCACAATAAAAGATTATGGTAGACTCATTAAATTATTTTACTCCACGGCAATCTTTACCAAAGACTACATTTATTCCCAAATGAAAAGTAATCAGAATTCCGCTCGGATTCTGTAGCTGAGCTTATATAAAGGCCAAAAAAGCCCAACGCATGAGCCATCTCCTCGCCAGTAGACATAGCAATAATTTTTAATGAAATTAATTTTCATTTGATCCAAACAAATAATCTTTTTACTCAAATCTTTCTCTTCCAAATAGAATACATATTTATGTTATATACCGATCTTTATTTCAAATAAAACCGAATTTATTTCATTCAAACATATTTCTGCAATTAAACCCAAACAATTTCTACATTACGAAAGTCACGGAAACCCATTTGGTGTAAAAGAATCGTTTTTTCAGTGAAAACTATTTCTCTTTACTTCAAATAAAATATTTCTTTCAGCCTATGCAACTATTTTTTTTTTTTTTTAATTTAAAAATACTTATTTGTTTCACACATTTGATTCAAACAAATAATCTTTTTACTAAAGGTCCTTGAAAGAAATATGTTCAAAGAAATACATTTATTTGATTTTACATTTCTTTTCTCTCTGTGCAGAGGAAGAGACACTTAAATTTGTAGATCTGTACTGCGAAAAGGAATGCTTGTGGAGAAAATGTAACGCCAATTACGGCAATAAAAATACCAGGAAAGCTGCGGAGAAGGACGTTATAAAATGGATGGGAAAGGAAGGTTTTGGCATTAGTGTGTCAAAACAAAAAATAGAGATGATTTGTTAAATTAATTAAACAATTTTGTGCCACAGTGCGTTTAGCACCCATGATTAGAGACTATACTTGACTCACTCGGTATTTCTCTACTTGAACCTCATGTAAACGGGTGTCTTCAAACTGTAGTTGAGTCAAGTCAAGTAGAACAAAACCATGCAAGTGCGAAGGCAAGTTACTTTGCGCCGCCACATGACCCGTGTAAACAAGGCTTTACTGATGGATTGTATCAGAGGCGACTGGTGCAGTGCGCAGAACGTTCTGCGAACATTTGCGCAGAATGTACTGTGCACCGTTATATGCAGCCGCCATATTTGTACCTCAGAATTTCGTATTTTAAGTTTTATGTAATATTCATTTTTAATTTTTGTATTACGAACGCTTGTAACGTTGCAAGTTTGTAAACATCTGCATACTATTTTGTTTTGTCTGTGGTAGTAATAGCATTAGCGATATTTTGTTTTTAATATGCATAATTGCTACCTGAAATGACCAGATGATAATGTACATTTATCATACTTGATGATAAACCTCAAATGTCTATTGTACATATTCTAGAAAAATAATGTTTTTACCTCTTTTTCAATAAAAATCTTATATACTTATTAATTTACTACGCTTGTCTTGTGCAATGGCACAATATGATTTTGAGTTATTACAAAAAGGAACCTGCTTTTTAGAATTTTTTTAATTAAATATCTCGAAAAGTACGATCAGTAGGACGAAACGGCTTCCAGTTTTAGATGGGAATAAAAAACAGCAACTTTTTTTTCCAAATTATTTTGCTAAAAATTCAAGTTTGTAGCCTTACGTTGATTTGACCCAAGAATACAAATAATGAGCTATACCACAAGGTGTTATACCTTGTTGGAAAGGACTTTTAATTTTCTATCCATGACGCCTTTTTTGGACAAATAGCTGTTGAATTATACGCAATTAAAGTAAATGTTGGTCTTGGCGTCACAATTATTATTTACTTATGACAATTCTCTTTAATTCGTAGGGTTAACCCTGTAGAAAAGGTCGCACGCACGCCCTGTATTACCGACAAAATTTGTTAACCGATACATTCGTTATTGTCTTTTAAAATATTGTATTACAGGACATAAAGTCATCAGAGTAATCAATACCGAGGTCGGAAAAAGCGATTCAGAAAAATTTAAGGACAAATAAAGAAGAAAAAGTCATGGTTATTTGCTAAATTGCTTCTAATTTTACAATTAAACTATAATTATTGTCGATATTCTTTTTCCGACCTGCGTAATATAGTGACGTTTAGAAATATGACCCCGTTGTGTATCAAAAGAGACAGATGTGGACGGCTATCGGTTAATAAAATTCGGCCAACATTTCAGTACTTTCAAACATGCCACGTTATTGCATAGTTCAGGCAATTTGCCACAGATGGCGGTACAAATTGTCGTATTGCTATCACGTCTTTCCTGACATTGTAATTTAAGGTAACGTAATAATAAAGGCACAGCCACCTTTAGAATTAATGTGATTCATCCGTTTTTGTTTTCATACACACATATGTGACAATATTTTGTCCATGGTAAACAGCTAATATCACGTCAGTCAAAATTCATGGGGTAGGTCATTAGTTGTGTTATTGCTCCATTTGAACTTATTGTCGTTATTGTAATTGAATCATATTCGAACCAAAGAAAATTGTGAATTAGAGAATATAACGTTTGTTCAAACAGTGCAGAAACTTGTTTCAAATTTGAACGAATAAGCCAGATGTTTCACTGGCATTATGAATGCAATGAATGATTATTATTATACCTATACGAAGGAAAAATAAATAAAACAACATTTTTCTATTAAATATTTAATCCATAATAACTTTTAATTCATTATAAATGCGTTACATACCAAAAACATGTATTATAAATTTCTTCAAGGAAACCAACTCAGCAAGCCAAACTTCATGATTATTGTATCATCACACCGGTATTATATAGGAATTCGCAAAATATAAACCAGAATAAATAATATTGAGGCAATCCAGAAGTGGATAAATAGAAGTAATAAGCATAGGTTGCTAAACGTTTCTTGAATGAAGTACTTGTACGTCTCACGGCAAAGATGTTCCCGATGTTGATATCCAGTGGGGATGCAAGTTCTTGTTCATTGCAGCAATCTGAATCACGTGTACCGGTGCACTAAAGTAAACCGTTTTTGCTGAACCCTACTATTTTGGAGCAAACGAAAAGGTGACCAAAACTGATTCAATGTGCCGTTCAACTGCTTCAACGTTGATCCGAATAGAACCATTCAGTCATTCAACCTGTTTATTTTGTATGGGCTATTCTCAAACGACATATTGTTATTATCCACATAGCCAGGACCAATACGGCAAAAGTTATGAGCAATATTTTTATTCTCCTTATTCTAGAAAATGTAATACATACACATCACACTAAATGGTATCAGCCTTGTGTGTCCTTATACGAATAGCAGACATAATTATCTGGTTTTGGGCTGAGTGATTTTAGGCTTTGTTGTAAAAGGCATTGTCTTAAAAAATAAATATCAATTAAGATGAATATGATCAGAACACAAGAGGAGGGAAATAGCTTGATTTCTTGGTTAGCATATATTCTGCTAGCTCAGTTGTCCCAGCTAGCCCATTTCTTGTAGTCCATTACCACTTTCTAGAATAACTCTCTAAGAGTCTCTGCCTACGCAGTTTATAAAGCCACATATTTCTAGAAATCAACAACTTACAATGGTGTATTCTAACCGTAGAATTCAAAGATTCTACACTATTTCTGGCAGCATATGAGTAACATAAAATTCTTTTAATTTGGGGAGCATGTCATTCTCCCAAAATTCTTTGTCCCTGTCAATAACAAGCACCAGCAGTGGACTTTCATCGTTTATTAAACTATGAAGTAGCACCGCTGTCGACCGTTTATATTTAGTAAGAGATTATTCATTTATTTACTGTGCATTCACCAAGAACGCACTAAACACTAAACAATAACGAAGAACAAAAAAATTAAATGCAATAATTATGTATGAAAGATAACGTAAACAGGAGAAACTATACGGGAAACAATCGCTGCGTCAAGATTCAAATCAATTCCAATCTTCCAACCCCTTCCAACCGACAATAACCCCTGGCACTCCCACCGCCAACACGCTAAACTCGTGCAGTCACGTGAAATTGAGCGATCGATATTTTTCTTCATTTCGATACTACTAGCGTCTACAATGCCGACTTTGGCTGGGAACTAAACGTCTCCGTTTTTTATAATTGACTACCGCGTAAAATAATAAATTGACAAAAGGCAGCGTACTTACCCGCTTGCTAAGTGGCGTAATACCATTGTTTATATATGTATATAGTTATTCAACGGATGGTTAGTACTGGGGGCCGCCGCCAGTTGGCACAGCGAGCGTTTGGGGGCCGAATTATTTACGCTTTCAGTCATAAGAGGGCACCATATACCACTGTATATTTGGTTGCCTGACATGAAAAATATGACATAAAAACACACACCGATGTCTGGCGTTCGCAACTTGTAGTCTAGGGGGGTGGAGCCAACAGAGTAGGTTGGAACTCGCATTAGAAATATTCCTCGTTTTCGATGATATTTCTCCTGAGCATTTTAGCACTTTATGACGTTAATATCTTTACATCTAATAATTATTTTCAATACAATCTTAAAAATCTAAAGTACAACCTTAGTGAAAAACTTTCTACTGCCTTATAGAGATATGAATAAAAAATTATTAAAAAGTGTTTCGAATTCAACACTTGCGGATTTTCCGTGACAAATTTGGATCATATTTTAAAAAATCTAATTCAGCAGAATTGTACTACAAGTAAATCTCTATAAAATGGTATTTTTTTTTTAATCAGAAAATTATGAACCGTATAAGCACTAGACGTCAGTGCGTTTCCGTGTAAATCATATACATAAATATGTAGGCGAGATCGCCGATACAATGTGCCCAGTATAAAAAATTAAAAAGAAAGTAAAAATTTCAGTGAATATCTAGTTATTTACAACCGCATATCTTCTCTAATACTTCAGTATATTTAACAAATTATTGAAGCGCGAAGTTTTGCTAATTAGAGCCTGAAATAAATGAATCAAATATGAGTATATATTTTCAATATCCGGCTACAATATGTTATGCAGTCCCATCTAAAGTAACGTAACGAAATGTATTCCATTTGTTTGAACATATTTATATATAGGTACCTACATCAAAAGATATCTGAGACCTGCCCCTACCTACTATTAGTACTAGTGCAGAGCAAAATCATAACAATAATTGTTATAATTTTGCTAATGCACCCACTAATTTTTAGTGGATGAATTGCAGGCATTTTTTTCAATTACATACTAAAACAAAATTGTGTTTTATCCAAAATTTAGTACATATTTTTCGCATTCAAAAACGTACCTACCTATATACATATGCAATACAGTCGCGAATATTCGTGGCAGTAGAACAAAAACGTAAAAAAGCATTTTTTTGCAAAAATGCTCTGCAACTTGCAGTTAATAAACACCATACATGCTATCAAATACAGGACAGGGACTGCTTCATATCACATATATCGAAAAAGATGTACTAGGGCTGTCAGGCGTCCCGATTTTGGCGGGACGTCCCGATTTTAAACTACTTTGTCCCGCGTCCCGCTTCGGTTATAGTTGTAGAAACATTTTGAAACTGCCGCAAATGAAAGTTTTAAAAATCTTCCTTGTGATCAAAAATGGGTGCAATTTTTTAAACATAAAGAATATCCTAATATGGAAAAAATGTGCAATTTTGTATTTTCTTTACCTCACTCAAATGCATCTGCTGAAAGAGTTTTTAGCTTTATGTTCAACGTTTGGAGAAAGGAACTGATAAAGTACAACTTTAATATGTCATGCAGTGAATTTTACGATAGCATAAAAAATAACGAACCCCTATTAAAATTAGCAAAATCAAATGATAAATATGCAAAATAAAATAATTTGAAGTTGACCAGTTTTGTTATGTATATGTACATTGTACAATATGTCCATACATAGTTGGAAATTTAGAATACATATACTGTTTTATTTTTGTTTTGTTGACATTGCAACTTGTAATAAACTGTTGTGCAATGTAGGTACCTTATTTTTGGAAGTGTAGAATATATTGTTTTATTTTTGTTTTGTTGATGTTGTGCAATGTACGTTTTTTCGCCTTTCCACATAACGATGTCCCGCTTTTTGTTTTTGAAAACCTGACAGCCCTAAGATGTACTAATACATATATGTACAGTATGGACAAAACAGACATAAAATTCTAATTTCTGGAGGAATGAAATGGAAGAAAAGCTAGTGTCATTCTATATGGACTGTTTATTACCAGAACATCTTTGAAGTATGCCAATTCGTAATACGCCATATACAGGTGCTTCTAAATTGATGCGAAACATTTTAAAAGATGATTTTTCAGAAAAAATAAGGAGTCTTTCATATAATACTTTGTTCAAAACCCCTTCCCCTCCAAGTTGCAGGCCTCTAAAATTTAAAAATTTAAAAATATAAAATCACTGTAATAAAAATATTTGTCATTATGACATCATTTCATATCAGGCTACATAGTTCATTTTGCTTGACAAACAATATACAATAATAACCACTCGATAAATTTATGTCAAATGGGTCAACATTATTTTATTTTTTTTGTGATTAAACTAACAATTTTAGGAGAAAATGCCAAGCAACAAAAAAGTTCATGTTGAATTCGTCTATTTAAATGTTTTGAAATAGAAAAATGCAGACGCATTAAAACGTCCTAATGCAAACTATATATAATTTTTTCACCCCCTTGTAATAACATTTTAACATCGCCAAAAAGTGCCATTTTATTAGTAACAGTTATCTGCCAAATTTCATTCTTCTAAATTCTTGCAAAGTGAATATATTAAATACCAACTTTTTTTTCCCTTAACTTTAGAGGGCTGTAACTTGGAGGGGAAGGGGTTTTGTACAAAATATTTTAAAGCTAAATTTTGCTCAATTTAGAAACACCCTGTATAGTCAAGGCCCAAAGCAAGAAATGTGCATTTTTTAGATAGATATTTGTAATTGTTAATTAAAATATCGTCCAAAGTTTTTTATCATACTTTTACGTTTACAAAAATAACATTTAAAATATTGCTGTCGTCAAAATAAATGCCTTATGCCTTAGTGAAAAAACAAACGCAATAAAATAGACGAGGAACTTTAAAGTCCAATGTAAAACCCACTGAATGTGCAATTAAGACGTTGGGCCTATTCCATAGACATACGGACTAGCCTTCAGTCGCCGAGGGAGAACGGGGCGAGGGGGGAAACCACGTTGCTTTTGGCTTCGAAATTCGAATGTATTCGCATGGAGAAGCACCGCCTTTACTTGTTTCCCCCGGCCACTCGACTGGATTGATCGCGACTCCGTACCAAACGAAAGTGCTAAACTATTTTGTACATAAGATTGATAGATATGCAACCAAATATACAAATAATATATTTGCTCTTGCCTAATACCTATGCTGCCACCTAGTAGCACATTCGGTACGTTCCGTTGAATAACTATATACATATATAAACAATGGTAATACCATGCAGTAATTTGGCTACTGACTCACAGATGGCACCTATAGTACAATTCAAATCTTTTTCGTGCGATCTTGATAAAATAAAAACCAAGATAATCCTTGAGTGATCACAAACAAATTTGTCCAAATAATTTTTTCCGTATATATCTTAGATTTTGAGTTATTACGAAAAGAAAAAGTGCTTTTTAGTATATTTCAAAACACGATATCTCCAAAACTACACCCTATAGAACAAAACCGCCATCAGATTCGGAATCAGCGACATCTTTCTTATAAATTGCAATGGAAAAGAGCAACTTTTCCTTTTTTCAAATTATTTTGCCAAAAGCTGTAGCCTTCCTTCCAATTTGACCCAAGAAAACGAGCTACCGTGACGTGTTATACCTTATTGGTAAAGGCTTTTAATTTACTTTCCAAGACGCATTTTTAAGGTAAATAATTTTTGAATTTTACGCAATTAGAGTAGCCCAAATTACGTACTTTTTAGAGTTCAGCTTTTCTCACCGATTTTCATGAAACATACATCAAAATGTTTGTCTTGGCGTCACGATAATTATTTACTTATGACAAATTTTCCTAATTTTTACAGTTAATTAATTATTTAATAAATTGCCGAAAAGACAGCATACTTACCGACTTGCTGAGAGTCGTAGTACCAAGCGGTGGTTTGCCTACTAACTCATAGATAGCACCCGAAGTACGAATTGAAATAACATTTTATTTTTTATAATTAATGTTAATATATAACCATGCGATGTGTTGTACATTTTGCGGACAGGAAAACATATTGTCCTATCTAGAAAAATGTCGGTTATTCTCTACGATCCATTGTTTAAGAATTATTAACGTTCAAAATGCAAAACGTTTTTCATTATCCTAACTTTTGTAATTTGGCATTGTCACAGCTAGTTGATATAATAAAACGTTTTTCTCTACACAACTTTGGGGACGCAGATTGTGGCTTAGTAAGTAGAAATTAAACAAAGAAATTTTAAATATATGACATTTATTATAGTACGTGAATATATATATCTACAGGAAATGTACATATGTTTATACAACAATGATTTAAATAATAACTATACAACATAAATAGTTAAATATATTACAGTTAAATAATTACAATAAATCAACAATATACGAACAGAGACCGTTTGTTTTATCTATATAAGTAGTTTCAGCACAGGTTAACAAGCGCGTGCTGAATGGTGCGCAGTTTTTTAATAACAAGATCTACAAAACCCAGACGCCACGTAAAATTTGAGAACGATAACACATTGATAGATACGTTGAACGACTATTTTCTACAGATATGAAGACATTTATATCGTAATATTGGTTATCGTATTTATCACGTCAAAAGTTTGAAGTTTCTAAAACGAAAACGCTACATTCCGGTCATAAAAGAAACGCACTTTTACCGATTCGCGCCAGAAATTTAATTATACGACGATTACATAGTTTTCATTGTTAATGAATTTGACTAAAATGATTTATCGAGTTATTAGGTTATGTTATTACGTTAGTTTTATTAGTCTTAAGTTATTTAAAATATAGTGGTGCAAGGTTGACATCGAGATCGTTGCAAAAAATCACAATTACATGAAGATACGACGCAGATCCGAAGGTGACGTAATCATACTGCACTGGGGACACACTTTCTTCGTACCCTAAACAAAAGAAAAAAATAAGAAATTGTCAAGAAACTAGCTAAACAGCTACAACTCACCAAAGTATGCAACCAACATTCCTCACAATGGACATGCCAGCATACAGTGGAAATAACCGGTTTCTTATAATGTTCCTGAAAGCAAACAAAAGCAAATTGAATAAGTCACATCACCAGTAATGCACAAGGCTTACTAGGCATATCAAGCACTTGTAGTCTTCAGAATCAGTGGTAGTTCCAGACTCTCCTGGTTGGCCCTCAGCTTCTAACTGACGAATTCGATTCTTCAGTTCTTCAATCATTTGTGCTCGACTGCTAGGTTCAGCATCGGACGTGCTGACATTGCTATCACACTGTTGTCCAGCGCTTTCAACTTTTACTTCGACATCCCCGCTGGAGTTGACAGTTGCAACTTGAGATTGTCCCTTTTCCTTTTGTTTATCTGTCCATTTGATGGCAACATCTGATTCGGTGTACTGCGAAGGTCCAAATGATGATTCTTCTTGTTCGTCACCATCTACGATGACGTCATCCGCTTCAGCATCAGTGCTGACCCTTCCACTACTGCTGGGCGTAACACCTGCTAAAGATGATGCGTTAGTAATTCGTTTTATGAGGAATGACGATGAGGTGTTACTTGTGATTAAAGTGTTTGTCCTTCTGCGTTGACCCTCTGTCCATTCCTCGAACTCTGAGTCACCTTCAACGTCAACAGTTTCGTCTTCATCGTTGACTTTTCTATTGCATTGCTCTTCGTGGAAAGCTAAGTCTTCTGGAGATCTATGGACACGCTCATTGCACACTGGGCAATCATCTGTTTTCCTCTTCTTTATTTTAATCCTAAGCCTTCCTTGTCTGTTGATTTTTATTCTTTGAAACGTCTCCCAGCGCCCTTCTGGACCACTATCACCAGGAAGTGCTGGCGGTCTGTTGACATCAGCTTTTCGTTTTCGTCCAGCAGCAATCCCACTACCGCTGAGTTTATAAAGCCTTTCCAGCTCGTGCATAAGGTGGATTTGAAGGTCACCTGGTGTGACGGATAATCCACAAACTGGGCAGCTGGATGGATCCCTTTTCCTTTTGTTCATGGAAACATCTTTAGGACAGACTAGAATTATTAATTAAGTCAATTTTGCAGCGCAAGCCCTGAGCTTCCGCAGGAATGTTCATATGAATTCCTGGGTCAGGGAAGCGTGCATAATGCCCTCAAATACGAACCAATTATCAAAGGGATATTCATATTTGTTGCGGTTACTGCAGCGAACGCACCTATTAAATATATTAAGTGATCGTTCTAGCGTATTTTAATCGTTCTAATTGCAATTGTATACTCCTGTTATTGCTTTGTTTTTATTGCGTTTCAGTCTGTTGCATGTTCTATCTACCAAGAGCAAAAAAATCCTCACCCTGGTGGTAAATGTAGCGATATTGTTGTGTACAAAATTTGACATTATTATTGCAGCTCTAACCTAAAAAAGTATTTTGATGGTGTATCGGGATTTGAAAGCGCCATCGGTATGCGGTCGTTGAGGTGAATAATCTAACCTTTTCTGATTTACGGGTAATATATGTCTCCGTAATGTGTTTATTTTTGTCTTGTCGTATGTTGGGATTAGTATTGTCGGTTTCGTGGAATTGTAGGGATTTCTGGTTTAGAACAAACGGGCAATTTAGCGACAGAGTAAAGGGCAATAATAGAATTTGAAGAAGGCGACGCAATTAAGAGAGGTGTGTAAGAAAAATAGCCGGTCATAAGGCCTAGGCTACCCTAGGCATGGGAGATCTTTTAATAAGGCCCTATTCTGTGGAGCCCACCTAAATATAATATCTCTTTGCGCTTGCTCTCGCAGCGAGGGGCGTTTTATGAAGATATTAATTTTCAAATTGTCAAGTAGTGTTACTGTTATTATACTTACAAAGTAATAACTGGCTATGAGATTAGGAAAACGCTGTAAGAGCCGCCCAAATTAATTAATTAAATCTGGTATAAACAGCAAGTGGGACGCGACTTTGCCGCCGCTGTCTTTAAGATTTCTAATTTCGGCCACTTCAAGGCAACTCGCACCACCTTAATAGCATTAAACCCAATGTCCGTAAACTAATCAACCAATTTATCCTTCTTACAAATATGGAATCGATATTCGCTATAAGTATAGCATATTCAATAACAAGCATACGTATAAAATGTCAAAAACATAACCCTAACCTCTAAAACTTATATAATGACATAAAGCAAAAAGGGTATGTGTAAATGTCAATTGCAGAGTAATCAACGTGATATGTAAACAATTTATGAATACGATAAATCAGTATTACCTATCAGGGAAATTTATCCATCTGATAAGTGGATCAATGTATTATGAATGATTTAATAAGTTTTTCTTCAAAGGGTCTCCCCAACATGGGTCGACAAATTTTTTACGCCCATTGACCAATCTGGTCACGATGTTCCTCATACACAAAACAAGATATTAGGAAAGTTTCTATCCCGCTAGACAAGGGTGGATCAGCTATTAAAAGTCGATATACTAGACCCTGACACTAATTCCACCGAAAACGTGACACAACGGCCATTTTGACACTATTTCCACTACTTTGACACGTCATAAGAGAGTGATTGTATTTTCGGACACAGTTTGCTTTGAAAGTAGCATAGAATCAGCAATAAATAATGAAAATGCCGAATTGCGAATTATCCTTGATATATGAACAGTATAGATAGTGTGTGTCTGAACGGGTAGTATTTTGATAATTAGGAAGAAATATGTACGTGTTTGTGCACGTTTGTGTGCGGCTATGCGAACTGCAAACTATAGATAATTTATGTTTGGTATGCGTAGGAACATAAAAAGATTAATTTGCCACAGGTAGCATATGGCGGGCCTCAATCTTATATCTGTCAAATAACTTTTAGTAGCGAGATTAATGTTCTAATCAATATTAAATAAACGAATAACAGGTGTCGGTTCGGCGAGCGGTAGCTGAAATTTGTTAACCAGCCACTCGTCACTCTATATGAGGACACAGCAAATTTCCCATTAATGATATTGCCCCATTCCATCCGAAAAATGGGCAGATAGCTGCTCAACAGTGCATCTAACGACATATTTCAGATTAGATAATCTAGAGTGACACACTGTTAAATCGTTCTATAATAGCATTACACCAATCAATAAGGTACTACACAACACTCCTACTGTATTGGCATAAAAACACATCACGAATATAGACACTGACTACATTTGATGCCAATGAGTTGTCCTAACATTTAACATATAATATTATCGACTTCAGTTTTTCTCCAAGCTGCAACGATTTGCTAAGGCTTCAAGTAGGCAGGGCCAACAGTTTAGCAACAACTTCATATGATCACATGGATTCTGTGCATCAGCAGAATCTCACGTGGTATAAATCCTAAGAACAATGATAATTTGTGCAAATATGGTGATCAGAAACTGTCCAGAGCTTTAAAGAACCAGATGATTTCCATATGAAAACCATGTAGACACTCATCTGATACCAGTGGCAACTGACAGTGGAGAAAACTCTGCTGGGATCTTTATGTGGTAGTATAGCCAAAGACACGAACTCGGCCAGAAAAAGAGACCAATATAACTGCCAACTCACGAGGCCACTACTGAGCTATACATTACATCAAATAAACAAATCTGGATGTCATAAACTCTCGAGAGATTTGATGAACACAGACAGTCATGTGAAATCTCACCATTGATATATGTGGAGAAAATGCTGTTGAAAGAACGCCAGTAGCCACTAAACCAATTGGGCAAACATGCGTATTATGAAGTGCCGGGGTCTTTCCTGATGGATAAACAAAGCACAAATCAAGAAAAACACAAAAATAACCATGCAGAATCCTACGTGGTAGTAATTCTAAGGAACAGTGAAGAAAGTTTGTGGAAAATCGTCTAGTGGCCACAAGTTCGACCAACTGAGCAAATCTGGTTATCAGAAAGTACCCAGAGCTTTAAAGAACATAAGGATAACCACGTAGACACTCATGGGATACCAATGGCGAGAACAATTATTGTATAGGGAACTCTCCTGGCATCTCTATAACATAAACAAGAAAACACGTCATGCTAAAGGCTGATGATGAGTTGATGTCTGTCAAAACTTATACCACTGTTTGAAGATGCATTATACTTCTATAAATGAGAGAGATCACTGTGGAGGCTTAGATGACATTGAGTAAAGTCTTAAGAATATATGATGTAGTATATTAAAATAAAATGTGTGTATTTTTCTTGTACGCATATAAGGGAGGGTGTCTGTTGAAAAATAGGTGATAGTTACAATAAGTATGTGTGAATATGTGAACATGCGAGCGTAAATAACGGTTATAGTGCGCGCGAAGAGAGGGCAAATGGGCCATGGCAAATACGACGGTCTCGATCTGTGGTGTTGGTCGAACCGCAGGGGCCAACGCGTTCGCCCGGAAACTATAACCACCAAACTTTATTCTAAGACATTTACCATGTATTTGTATGAATTTTCTTTACGATATCTCCCCCTCTGTAACACTATCTTAAATTTTTATAGCAGTCATACACTGCAAAACATAACATGTACAACCACGTTCACAAATCTATTCGTTATTTATAACTAAAGCAACAAAAAGAAACTCGAACCTGAAGTTGGAGATTGCAGCAATTAACCAAATTTATTGTCCCCGGCTTTGTTTGAACAATGGCAGTTTAAGAAGGTAGCAGTAGAGGAATTTACGCGTCGTCCCAATTAATGATGTACTTTAGACTAAGGGAAGACAAACAAAAGAAAAGTAAGAAACAAAAATATATCAGTTTCATCTGTGGAAATCCGTCGAAACCCCGTGAAATATATTAGTATTTGTCATGTTAATAGTCACGGGGGGCAAATTGGCGGATTTGTTCGTGGGGGGTGGCGCTGATAGCGCGAAAAACCTCCGCCCCCGGTCCCGCATGATACCGCTGATCCACGCCACACCTGCGGGCCAGCCGATCCGTCAGTACGTGGACATCATTCATGGGATTAGCCGGGCTAACCTTGTTAATTGCTTGCTTCTACCCGTGGCCGACCCGGGGCCCGCGTAAATCAGCACCGGCTAAAAGGGGATGAAGCCAGCTTAAGTCATCACCGCTCAAGCTAAAATTTACACCCTGGATACGGTAAATATGCCCTAAGACAGCAACAACCGGCACAGCCATCTCAATACCCTCTCCTACTTCGACTACAATCCTTCACTGATCCCTTACCACCCTTTCTCACTACTCACCCACTGATTTACACCTATACCATCCTACATTCGAACGCAATACGTTACCCTCACAGCTAAAATTAATACCACTTGAATTCTCGTCTTTTCGCAACTCCCCTTCTAACCTGCAAAGGCATGCAAAAGCTTCATAAAGACAAGGCAGTCATGTAGAACCTCTGGAACCTCACGAGATAGTTTCTTAGTTCATATGGACAGAAAGTATGAGGTCCATAGTGGTATAAGTATTGCGAGACATCAACTCATCATCAGCCTTTGGCATCTAGTGTTTTCTTGAAAATGTTTCCATGCCTTCACGTTTCCCTTGATTTAATCTTTGATTATTTTGGTTTACAATTCTGAAAACAGTTTCTGATATCTATATTTGTTCAAGTGGTCGCAGTAATTCCACTACTGGCTACGGTCTTTGGCTATAGAACTACAAACTCTCCTCCCATGTCCATGTGGTACTACTATAGCCAAAGAGAATGTAATGGGATAGACCTCAGTCCAATTGGGCAAAAGCAGATCCCACAAACTCTGCATGCCTATGGAGAACAATAATTAAACAATAAACCAAAGTAAACATGAGTGGTTCCTGAGACTTATTGAGGAAAATGGTGGATACAGATACTAGTACTTTTTGCAATGTATACTCGTGATTTATATGATTATCGACCAAGTTTTTATTTAATATAACAACCACTCTCACATAATTATCGGATTGGAGTGTCATTTCAAAACATAATCTATTAATTCGGTTCGTTGCAAAACAACAAACAGACCGTTTTTGTTCCGATTACAAGCATACACATTAGTTCAGCATTTATCATGAGCTATGTGCTCGATCGGCTTTTTGATTGTTCTACATACACGCGCTAAACAAACGCAAAAAGCCGCGGATTCATATCAATTGATATATGGATGAGTCGGGCAAGAATCCGCTAGTCAATAATGCATGAACCCTCAATCAAATCCAACGTTTCAATAAGACGCTTCTCCAAATGCATAGGGCGAAGAAAAACCGACCAAGACATGACCATAATCACCAAGCAATCAGAAGAAATTCAACACAACCACTTCTACTGGTTTGCACTACACCACTTATGTCGAATGAAATAATTTAAGCAGACCAGCGCTTCTCAAACGTAACTCATCCATACTTCTCTTCAAACTAAAATGTATCCGCAATTATCAAAGAAGCTATTATAAGAACTAAGTAGAAAATCTATGGACAAGGCTTAGTGAGTCCTAGAAGAAGCTTAGAAGATAGTGGCACTTTTGGTCTAGAAGACTTAAAATCTCTTAAATGAAGTTTTGAAGATGGTAGTGTTTGAGGATCTCTGTGTCTTGAAATATTTTTTTGTGAAGATAAAGCAATCGCAATGAAGGATGGACTATAATGATCCACTAGATCAGGTTCAATGGAGCCGGTAGAGCAATACGAAGGTGGACTTCCAGCACCATTCTTGCAGGAGCGGGTCGTCGACTGTCTGGTTCTTTATGTAATTGCTGTTCCAGGTGACCAAATTCCGAGACAACCTGTCCAAGTGTTTGTAATATCGAGTGAGTCTTCGGAAAAAGTAGTTCAACACATAAGGAATGGCCGCGTTGACAAGTTACTATAATAACTCCGATTTTATTGCAACACTTATTTTTATTGATATGCGCGCTCAAAGGGGCCGCTCAGCGCGCACCAAAATGGAAAAACTCGAGAAATGATTAATCGTTCTAGGTACACATGTCTTCTTTTCAATTACAAACTGAATACAATAACAGAGCGTTACAATAAATAAGTATTATCGTGCGTATGTCCCCTGTATGTCTAGGTAGTGGGGGTAGTAAGGTAAGGGTGGCCACGGCTAGCTGATGGGGTGCAAAAGCGAGAGCGCACCCCCAAATGATAAATGGTCACTCGTATATATGAACGTTTAGACTCGGTTTCGCGTATGAAATCCCGAAAAGGATTTTAGGATTTGCCCCTTCAAGGTGCAAATTTGTGTGTCCCCAAAATTGTATTGCCAGCAGACGTTTCTTTCTTTACCACAAACCCCACAAACGCGGATTTATGTACTAATATCCTTCACACACCCCAAAATTCCACATACAACCTTACCAAAATCACATCTAGTCGCGATATTAAAAGAAACATATCATAAATATTACTACTTTCTTACATTTTGACCAAAGGGAATGTTGGAAGGCCGAAAACTTGCGTTTTTATTACTTTCCGACTAGTACCCTACAAGGAAAGTATTGTAATCAACGGAAAAAAAAAATCGAGATTTCAGCGGAAATATCCGTTTTGGGTCCCCTGAATCGATTACAATGCTTTCTGGAAAATGTATGTATGTATGTGTATGTATGTGTGTATGTATGTCCGTGAACACGATTGCGCCCAAACGACATAACGGATCGGGCTGAAATTTGGTATACATATTTAGAATTACCGAAGGACGAAATGTGATGAGCGGTGTAGGTGCTATAAGGGTTTTTATCTACTGGTTTGTGACGTAATGGAGAACCGCGATTGAAGAATAAATAAACAAGCAGTAGAGAAATAAATCTCGTAGGAAAACACATGGATACGTGACAGTATATTATAGTTATTTGTATCGAGAGGTGCCGTGTATGTATTGCTATAATCCCGACATAGTATTATTATTATTATCTCACCGACATTTTTTTTTTGGTGTTTCACCCTCTATAGTCTATACGTTTAGAGAATTTATAAATGTGTATATAAGTGTGTCAATGTTGAAAAGTTGGGTGGAGGCCACACTAGATACTTACTCTCCGACTAGTACCCGGAAAATGACGTTTCGAGATTTTCGCGGAAATACGCGTTTTGAGGTCCCCTGAATTGATTGCGATGATTTCTGGAAAATGTATGTGTGTGTGTGGGTATGTGTCTATGCCTGCGAACACGATTGCGTCCAAACGGCACAACAGATCGGGCTGAAATTGTGTATACATATTTAGAATTACCGGGGGACGAACTGGATTGTTTTTGGTGACAATCTGACAACCGGAAGTGGCGAATGTTACATACGGGAGTCTTCCGACTGAGATCAAATTAATACAAACTCATCCTCCAGTGCCTTTAAATATGTATACAAATTTGCAGATCAGTGGGATGAACGGTTCAGATGCTATAAGCTTTTATAGAAGAAGTTTGACTGAAACCACAGCATTCGTCGCTGTATTCCAAATTGTCAGATTTTGACAAACGTCAGTGCCACTGACATGACATGACACCAAGTATGACACCAGTATGACAAACGTCGTTATGTCATAGAAACTGACGTTAGGTAGGGTCCAGAGTGGCTGTAGCTTTACAAAATTGAAGTGTTTAGACATATCATTGTACCAACGTTGTGGTCGGAAAGATGGGTGAGGGCCACACCAGATATTTTTTCATTATGTGTGTGGAAATGTATGTATGTGGGGAAGTCTGTGGACACGATAGCTTCCAAACGGTACACCGGATTGGGCCAAGATTTGGAATGTTTATTTACAATTACCAGCGGACGAACTGGATTGTTTTTGGCCACATTGTGGCAACCGGAAATAGCCAATGTTAAATCGGTTTTCTTGGGTAGTGTTCTCACCGAAAGCAACTGCGACTGGAACCCGACTTCAGCGCCACCGCTCCTATCTATTTGCATACAACTGGAAAGCAACTCGGTGGGTACACGCGTATTATGACATTAGGGTTCGGTCGACAAGTGGTTGCGTTGAGGTCAGATTCCAGTCGCAGTTGCTTTCGGTGAGAATAGTACCTTAGGGATTCGTCCGATTTTGACCAAACTTATATCTGGTCATCATCCGGTGACTTGAAATATATGTATACTAATTTACAGATCATTGGGATGAGCAGTTTAGACGCTATAAGCGTTTATAGAAGCAGTTTAACAGAATCCACAGTATTCGTGGCTATGTTGCGAAGTGTCAGATATTGACAAACCTCAGTGCCACTGACAGGACATGATGGGATCTAGAGGGGGTGTGGCTTCACGAAATTGAGTAACAGTAAAACTGTTTAAACACTTAAACACAATTTAGTCGGATTTTCGATGTTCTTCAAAAATGCATTCTTGGGACAATTTTCCATCTAGTATCGTTGGAATCATCCAAATCGCGCGATTAGATCGGACACAGTTTGTTCCGAAAAGAGAAAATGTCGTAAAATTGCTATTATGACACATTTTTTAAACTTTGAAACGTCATAACTTCCGAACCGTGTAAGGTAGAAAAAATCCAAAACTACATTAAGGATCATAACCTTAATTGGAAAGCAGATGATTGACTTTTCGTCAATTCGTCAAAATTTCGTAAAATACAAATTCTTGAAATAAAATATACGATGCGGAAAACAAAAAGGGACTAGCTGTCGGCAGAGTTGGTCCCTTTGTCTAAAAAATACAAATTTGAGTTATTAATTTTTCTTAGTAAAGATAAAGGCGTAATTTATGTTTAAACTAATTTTTACTCTGCCGCCAACTGGTCCCTATTCGCTTTCTGCATCGCATATTGTTATGTTCATATAAATACGCTAGCTTTGAATTTAACAAATCTTTCTTTCACTTGAAGCACATTTGTTTTATTCAAATTTTGTTTTGTCTCTGTGCAAAGTGTTGAATATATGGTGATAGAGTGTTGGATAATTGGTGTAGTTTTTGCTGTAGAGTATTATAGTAGTTACGCTAAGGGTAATGGCTATAAAAACGAGTATTTAATAAATGGGTGGGTTGAATTTGCATGGGGTGGTGAAGTTGGTTAGGTAGATGAGGAGGTTGAGGAGTTTTGGTAGATGTCAATCCTGCTAATGATACGTTCGACCGCAACTAAATTACTCTGCTAGTGAAGGGAAGCAGGGTTTTACTGAGTGGAGCCATATGGTGGCGATGAGAGTTAGTTTTCCCGTTTGTAATATTCCTAATGACGCGAACACGCGCTACGGCACCCCAAAACGCACGCAGCGTGCACGGTGACTACTTCAGGCAACACGTACTGAATGAAAACGCAACTTTTAAGGTGCTTTTTTCCATCCGAGCAAGGGGGCTCAGACCTTATACTGATTCTATAATGAAGCACTTGATCGCCGATAATGTTTCACGCTTCTTCCCAGACTTGAATCGATTTAGGAAGGGAGAAATGGACCCAGACTCGAAATTAATAAAACGTTTGACAACCAATTGAAAAACAAATACTCTCTTCCTTTTTTTCAGTCGCTTCGCCGGTTATTAATTTCCACCGAGAAAAATATCCCTTCAAACGGATTTAATTTTAAATTAATGCAGGTTTTAGGGAGGAATTATAATTTTTAGACGAGATTACTTATTGCTGTATTGTCACGTCACTTCTTCAAGCTTTCATTTTGCACACAAAATCAATCCTGGGTTCTACTGACGTAACGAGAGATTCTCACCTTAACGTGCCTTCCGAAGCACGGTGGCGGAGTCTGGAAACTTACTGTTTACTTTACGTCTAGATTCCTTAGAAGGTAAGTAAAAAGTTTAAGTTAAAATTTTGTATACATCTTTAGAATTGCAAAGGGACGAACAGTAGTATACCAATTTACAAACGGTTTGGGTGGTTCGTAGAAACAAGTTCATAGAAACACGTTGAAAAGCTGCAGCCTTAAGTTTGGAATCCAGAATGGCTGTGGCTTCACGAAATTGAAGGAAGAATTGCAGAAGGTCTATTACAATAACGAGTAGTTCAACGGAAAAGAGTACTTGTAACGAATTAAGAGTAAGGAATTTAAACCTTCTATGAATTGGTCTGGCTAGATAATCCATTCGTGTTTGGTGGATGGTTATTTAATTATATTTCGATTCATCCTGACATTAGAAATGTCTAGGTCGCTATAAAAAGTTATTAGACTTTTTTTTGAAGAGCTTAGAGGGCGATCTACATAAAGATGGACGGATAAGGGACATCTGCGGTCCCGGCCTTTGGTATTGTGGTTAGCATCCAGCGATGGAAGTGGAAATCCTTCGGATCAGGATGTTGAGGTCTCCCTGGCGGCATCCAGACTTGATTTGTAAAGGATTTGTGAAATGTAATTGGTTCAGCTGGCACGGACATGTTGAAACTATCAATACCTCATCAGCTTTACCGTCCAACCTGAACCCAAACGACCCCTGTAGTACGTCGCATGATTTCTTACACGCCCCAACGGAACCGTTATCGGATTTTCGCGGTTTACCATACTTATGGCTACGTTCCATGCGGGAAGCCGTTAAAACCCTCCCCATCGATATGTTAAATGCCATTATTTGCACCTTGCGAATTACTTGTTTGCATAAGCAAACGATCTTTACCTTAATTTACGAAGTTGACCCATATTTTATATATATATGATGTTATTTATCATCAGAATTTATGTTCTAAAAGGGGACTGGTCCTTTTTAATGTCAATATTAGTGTAGTATCCGAGAAATGGGACATGTTTCTGCGGCCATAAACAAGAAACAAGGAGATCGGGCCATAAAAAGTACAATACTTGTAAGTGGCTTCGGGGCGGGCAAGGGGATAATCCGCGAAAAAATGAGGGATTTATAGGGGCTAACAATGTTTGAAAGAGGGTGAACACTGACCACTGCAGATTGCCGGTTTTACCATGAGAGCGTGACCAGACTCGAAATTTTCACGCCCCAGCTTTGAATTTCATCCTTTATCATATCATTGACGTTTGCTATATTCATATATTTAGAGAATACAATATTTTATATCTCAAAGTCAACAGAATCCTATTTACTATATAAAAGAAAAATACAAATGTCAATTTATTAGAAATTACGATATAGAGATAGACTTTTACAGCTTTCTGTAATAATTTCTGATGTATTGTTGACCTATTAAAACGCACATGTAGCCACTTACCAATTACAGATATTCTTATTAAAAGGGTCAAAAAAGGTGATGTAGACGAAGTAAAGAATTTTGTAAAAAGTTGTAAAACGTGAAATAAAATGGGGAGTGAACATTGAATATGAGATGAAAGTTCCCTTTGGGTTTTAATTCCAGTTTTACCATACGGTAGACACTTGATCCTGAAGTATTTGTCCGCATTTGGCGTATAATTCTCCATTTGGGGGTGAATTTACCTAGCGCTGGATCAAATATGTCAATTTATTCAAGCTTTTATGAATATATTAGGGCTAAGAATTCTTTTCGCGTCGGTGGTTACCGGCAAAAAGGCATCAGAAGAGGCTCTCGTACCCTTCGTTATGCATCTGAAATTTTTCCTTTAAGGTTTCAGACCTCGCTAATAAAGCAATCAGGGGGTTGCCGTTTTTCATTAGGTGCTCAAGCCTGATACATACCCTAAATACACTTTGCCTTCATAAGGAGAGATAATGTATGCTAAGATGGCATCCCCTCGACGAAATAGTTCGCGCAATCTTATTTGCCGTTCAGAATCTAAAATTAATTACCTAAAATTAACCCTTCCGCTAATTTTGAAGGGCTATAAATTTGGAACCTTCATTTGTGGCGTTCTATCGTCCTTGTAATCGTTTCGTGCGGCAGATGTTACTAACCACTCTGCAACAATTACCCCACATTTCTCCAACCTCAAACCCCATCCCTTCATTTAACAATTCTCAAAATTAACCTTTTAACTATCTACAAGAAAGATTTTTTTAATTTATTACATAATTAACACTTATTTTACATCTCATTTTTTGTACTCGTTAGTTGAATCGAGATGAATACTAAAGTAAAGAATTGACACATTTTGCACCTGTCTTCTTCATACCCAACTAAAATAACATTTAACATTGAAAATCGACCAATTACAGTTCTAGTTAGTCATAGTAACTACCTATATTGAATTTTGGTCGATAATATAGGTACCTAGAGTAGTAGTAATTGGCGGAAATGTATACTGTGTTCACAGTTAATTAGGAAATTGCTTCTGGTCTATTCCTTGTTGCGATAAATCTATCTATAGAGTAGAGAATATTTGATGGGGGGTTATAAATCGATCACTACGCCCTTTGGGGGAAGTGCCAGAATGAAATTAGCAGTGGTCAACAAATCAGATTGTATCTAATTGAGAGATATAGAAGAAGTAAACGGATAAATGCCATGTACAGATTTCACCTTCAGAATTTAGGACCTGAATCTCGAATAAGGACTAAAAGGATTTACAGAAGAAAATTTTATATGTAAACAGGCAACATAATTGCTAAAAGTTATAGCTTTATTGATGTAGGTACAGATACGTATAGTGACAATAAAAACCGGGAGAAAGAATGCTGTCATAAAGTCACAAGCCAGACGGCATATAACTTTTACAATACGTTCGCCGTCCAGTAAAAACATGCACGTACGCGTTCTATTTGTGAACATAAACCGACTTTGTCCGCACTGTTCACTTTTAAATAAAAAGTTACGGATATACTGCTGTCTGAGCGCGTGTTGATGTTATTGCTACCAATGACAAGACTGCAATATTTATTATTCTGTGTGACCGCGTGTGCAATTCATCCAGTTCTTATCCACAATTGATATTATTAATAATTAAACTTTCCTAACAAAATTTAAATTATGTTAATGAAATCCGGTGTGCAGGAAATTTAAAATTCATCAGTTCAAAACCTAAACGTTAGTTAGGGTTTCCCCTCTGAATTCGAGAATTCTGTTTACTTTATTAAACCTCCTCTTCCATTCACACCTCAATTTAAAATCCTTATAATTTTTATTTTGATTATCACGTGAAAATCACATACCCAGAAAAAATAATTTACTTATTGCATTTTGTATCCTTGAATCGAAAAGCAGATGAGTTTTGGATCTGGTGATTGTAATAAGCCAACAAGTGGTTTTGTTTTGCGTGTCTTGCCTCTGTCGGTAATACTGCAAACAGCGCCACCTAATTTCAATTTGCCAGTTAACACCTGCCAACTACAAGCAGAATACGGATATCTCTGCTATTCGTGCAAAACGTGGTGGGAATGGTATGTAGTAGCTATAGTACTACTGATTATCCCTCCCCCTGGTGGTATTATGTTAAACCGCCGGAATGATTAGTACCAATTACGCAGATATTACAGTATTATTTTCCCCAGACAATTGCCCCTACTCAACGAGTCCGATGAATTGCGCCAATGGCAAACGCGGTGGTTTCAAAATCACTTTTACGACGTTCATTCGTAACGCCATGTCTCCCAAAGGATTAATTAAACTTGTTTCCGACGACTTGTTCTTGTTTTCACAATAAGTACATAAAGAAATTTATTTTTAGTACTTTTTGCAAAGCAGTTGTTTTACAATAACGCCGCAGCAATGGAAAGTGTACTATCGAGGCATCACAGCGGGAGTAGGTACCACAAGGCAATGTATTTGGCTTACTGCTTTATCTATCTATCTACCTATACTAATTGCGAACTTTCAAGTGTAGGGCGCGTTCAACGGAATCGCCCATTTTGGCCGACATTTGCGATCGAGTAGCTGCAAAACTGGGCTTTTCGATATTACTTTTGACGCTCGAATTACAAAAAGGATACAATTCCGCGTGGACTGCGCGACATCTTGTAAATTAAATGCGTCAATTTTGAAAAAAATCACGTTTTTTCACCTCGTCGAGTGAAGGCGAACCTCGAGAAAATGTCACGTGACGTCTAGAAATTCCGTCAAGCGGACCGATGAACGTCAAAAATTTACATTTTTTATCCGTTCCTGCCGACCTTATAAAAGCCGCTCGCTCTCATGTCTTACGATAAGATCCCTCTAAATACCTTCGGAAACAGTGTTGAGCGAAAAAAAACGGCCTTAAAAACAATTTTCGATCCAAAAAATCGATGTTTGTCGACCCGTGTTTTGCTGCTATTACCACAGTAACGTCAAACCCGAAACGCCCCCTGCCGGACATTCGTAACAACAGTAACAGATAGCAGATAACCTAAAATGTATCCTAAAATGTCCATATTGAGAATGTGGACAGGTGGGAAGCCTTAACCACATATTTCTAGAATGCCCAATAACTAAAATCGAAAATTTTGACGTATACACAGAGCTAGTCTCCTACACTATATACAACCTTCAGTAACCAGATGATCATAACTCATAACATTTATGAACATGAGGATAGAATAAATACATCTAAGATTCGTGAAATGAAAGAATTTGGTATAAAATATTAGGCCTGTTCGCAGAGCACATTCTGAATGCGTTCGGTGTGGCATTTACATTAGACCAATTTAAGGTCTTGCAACGATTCTCCCATGCTGTCATTATTATGACACATCTGGTCCAATACAAATTCTACACCGAACACGTTCAGAACATGCTCTGCGAACAAACCAATGGTCAATTTCAACATCAGAACACACTCTTCCAGATCATTAACGTCAAGACAAAAAATAATGGACTAAATATTGGAACAATTCGTACTTAAAACATTTGTGGAAACAGTAAGAAAATCGTTGGTCTATTTGTCGTAATAGGTATGCCGCAAGTGTTGGGAGGGGGTTCACCCTGCTAGTAAGTGTAGCCGAAAGTTCAGAGATCTTGTGGTGGCTTGGCGTATTCGGCTAACAATCGTATGGGGCGAGTCACCCCTTAATCGGCAAACTTAATTCATTTTAACCACAGATACTGCACAAAATGCTCCCCACAGTTTCAGTTTGTCGTTAGTGACATCGGTTAGTTTGCCAGTGACAAACTGTAGAAGTTTCTCTATTACCTATTGGCCACTATCGACCTTCTGTCGTATTTTATTCATACTTATTTTCTCTACATTTCTTTCTTCTTAATACATGTGTGAAATTGTTCTTACCTATATCTGCGTTCAGTGTTGCAATAACATCTCTTTGAATTGTAATATTGTTAGAAATATCGTTTGAAAAGTGATTCGAGTAACATCCGATCGAGTAAAACGCAGTCGTGTGGGGAATTATCAATTTATAAGTTTGCGGATCGCTAACATCTTTCCCCGTGTTGTAAAAAAATTCAGGCGTCTCTCGTCGAAATTGCGACGATAACCGGATTTAGCTTTTCATTTTTCTGCAACGCTGCCTTGATTATCCGCGGTGCGAGGCGAAACCGTGTTTATACGGTTCTTATTTCACCTCCGGGGGTGTTCAATTTCAGCAACCTAAGCGGGGCAACTGA
Source organism: Aphodius granarius (assembly GCA_963971325.1). NCBI lineage: Eukaryota > Metazoa > Arthropoda > Insecta > Coleoptera > Scarabaeidae > Aphodius > Aphodius granarius. The sequence goes on along the minus strand of OZ020230.1, from coordinate 8,535,980 downwards.
AAATCTATTTAACGGCATATTTATTCGTACGGGAGGGACCTTCTTTGAAATGGAGCGTCTTTGCCGCAACCCTTGGCATGGATGGTATGCGAGGACTTCCCCGACCTGTCCAAAATATCCCCTGTCACTCACTTAAACCGTTTATGCCTTTATGCATCAACCCTAGTAAAGCCCATAGAAATTTGAATGTCAACAAAGATCAACACACTTTTATCATTGCTGATTCTTTTTAGTAGTAAACTCAACGTCAAGCGGGCACCAGGACAGAGGGTGGTTTCTAACACTTAGTTGAGTGATAATGGCATTTTTTCAAAAAGTAGAAAATCGACATCCTTTACCACATCTATAGTTACTGTGGCAACAAATTTCCTAATTCTCTTGCGTTTGTTTGCTAATATGCTCTTAAATAACCGTACCAATAATCGCAGTCCCAAATCGATCGAAAAAAAAAATTGTGGCGTTGATAAAAATACGGTAGTTTGTTTGAGTCGTCGTTAGAAAAAAATTAGTCACTTAACTTTTACTCTTCATTACAGAAAAAGTATACTGTACTACTACCTTCGGCATGTTATTTTAAAAAATAGACCATTTAGTTAGGATTTCAAAAAGGTACAACAATTGCTACTTTTCTGCCCCAAAAAAAATGTTGAGAATTTTAATTTGAAATTAGTGCAAGAAACTCAACCTAACTTAGTTAATCAAATGAGGAAATAATTTGAAAAATAAAACAAAAAGTATGAGGGCTTTTATTCTACAAATTTAAATGTTCGAATTGTTTGCCTTCAGCACAAATACAGGCTCCTCGGCATCGCCTGTATCTTTCTAATGCCTCGGCCACGAAATCGGACGCATCGGCAAGCGTAGAGCTCCTTTCTCTTTCATACTCGTGCACCCGTTCGACCTTGACGCTATGAGCGAAAACGCCGATGCGTCCGGCGACGCCAACGAGCCTGTTTTTATGCTGAAGGCAAACAATTCGCCAACATTTGAATTTGTACAATAAAAGCACATTTTTTACTCTCATACTTTTCGTTTTATTTTTCAATTTATTTCCCCATTTGATGAACTAGGCTAGGTTGAGTTTCTTGCACTAATTTCAAATAAAAATTCTCAAAATGTTTTTTGGGCAGAAAAGTAGGCAGTGCTGTGCCTTTTTGAAATCCTAACTAAATAGGCCATTTTTTAATGTATATATATGTCATTGAAAATTTAACGACGTGATTTTAAGTTGATGTATGGAATAAAATGACTTGTTGCTGTGGACCGAAAGTGGTGTTTAAACATGATTTATTAAATATAGGAAAATAAATCACCGGGAATTTGGTCGTGCAGTCGTTAAAACTATTTGGAGCAAGTAAAAATAATAACGAATCAATTGAGAGTAGGATAGGTCATTTCCCGTTTTTGACACATGATGTGGCGCTGGGTGCCAGTCGACACGGGGTATAAATCATTTTAGAACAGTGTCGTGGTTACTGATGGATGTGGGGGTGCAAATTTCGACCCCTTCCAACCTTTAAACCACCCCTATCCCGGCAGTCCCCCTGTTGACAATTCCCTTTTCACCATTTCAAACCGTACTACATGTAATTGTCCCGTTTTGTGAGGAAATGACACCGGGAAAGTTGCATTCCTTTCCTTCCAACATTCCACAAGACCCACCATAACCCCCCCTTCCACACTCATATTATTTTATATCGGTAATTTATAGTATTGCTTTGTTAAGACTGTCGGATTAAATTTGTGTTAAGAGAGGGGGGACTTCCCCACCGTTAAACCCATTTAGACCCGTTTGCTCGGTAAATGCCACACTAATTGAACTGATGACGAGGGCCAATTTACTAAACGAAACTCGAATCACAATCCATATACCATTGACACAATCCAATCAAAAAAAAAATCAAAGAATGGCTGATCCTTTTCTGATGCCTGTTAAGCCATAAACTGTGTCAGGTGGCATTTTATGAAAACCCATTGGATTCCGTTTATTTTACATTACGTTCTAGGCACTGAGGTTGTTTGAATTCGTTATGGGTCGCCATTTCGCGGTTGTAGATATGCGTTGGGCAAACTGCTAAATCGACCAGGGGGTAGGGATGTAGTAGAGAGAGACCAACTGCTGTGCATATTAAACTCAGTACGTGAAACACATGTTAAACCAATTAAAGTAATAGAATAGGTATATGCGGACATGTAAACGAACCCATTAGCTACCCCAGCACTACATCTGATTTTCCTCCAATAACAACCCTATGAATTGCCTTCACCAACAATTGCCTTGTTCCAACAAACTCTTTTTTTTACACCTTACACACATGCTCACATCTTCAAGCCTCTGGTCTTCACGGGGCTTAGCTTCCCATCCCACCACCTTCTGCACAGTCTTGAAATCTTTGATTTCAGCCTATCACCTCCTAAATCAGATCAACATGCTTACCTCCTAAACTATAGATATCTATTTTGAATCCTTAAGTATGGAAGGCGGTGGAAGTGTGCGTAGAAACACGGAAGGGGATGGGGTCATCGGATTGTAATAATCTAGGGTAGTGAGAAAACCCATAGGGGACGGAATGAGACCTGAATATTTTATCTCGAACGCGAATTCGACTAAAATATGGTATTAGAGGGTATAATTCAGCCGCCCGGCTTCGCGGAGATGAGGGAATGTGCCACAGGTGCAAATGGTAGGTACATCTAAATTTCAGATTGCTACCTGAGGTGAGGAATTTTAAATTTCAATTGAAGGGATTAGCACTGATTCTCTCGATTTTTTCGTGGTTCTACAAGCTTTACATTTTATATTGAGAGTGAGTTTGACAGTAACGGCTTCGGAATAAAAATTGATGATTTCAGTACTCATCAAGAATGGTAAAACGTCAATTAAGGAAGAAAAAGAAAAGCAAGGTGGTATAACAGTTTTTGTACATTTTGTATAAAAAAAGTCCACCGAAAGAAAGAATTGGAAGGAGTAATTTCGACAAAGAGTAATTTGAAGACCAGAGAATCATGGTTAGCACTTCTGCAAGAATACCAGCATGTGGAAAAAAGATGGATGGCCAGCTCTTCTAGAAGGTGTTTTATTGGAAAATAAGCGGGAGTAACATTGAAAGCGCAGAATTTGAAGACCAGACACAAATCAAGGATTGATGGCCACCAACAGTCTTTTATAAGGGGATTTACACAATAAAAGGAGTAAGAGCACCATTAAAAAACATAACCTAAAGGCCATGTGTCAAGAAGGAACAAAGGAAGGGAGAAGACGGACAAGAAAAATCATATATGAGATTACCTACTCCAGAAGGAAAGAGATACCATGGAAGAAGAAACATATGAAGAGATGGGTGGATAGCTATGAAGACATTGTATAAGATTGAGAACTTTGTATAAGAAAAGAAGTAGTTGAGTAAAGTTGAGACCCTGTACCAGCAAGAAGTGAAGGATGCCCACCAAAGGAAGGGAGAAGTCGAACACGCACACCCAAATATCCCATTACTTCAGAAGGAAACAACTGCCATGGAAGAGGGAAGAACTGAAGATCAGTGATAAATAGACAGCCATAACAAGTCTTCTTGTGCATTTGCAGTAAAGGAGGAGTAAGAGCAGTATTGAAAACGCACAATTTGAGGACCATGTGTGCACATCTGAACCAACAAGAAGACCCAGATATCTCATTAACCCAGAAGCACCACGGAAGAAAGAAAAGGAGTAAAACAAGAAAAGGAGTAAAAGCCCCACTGAAAAAAAAAACACAGTCTGAAAACCAGAGCTGTGTAGACACCTGTACCTACCAGCAAGAAGGTGCACACCAAAAGAAGGAAGAAATCGAACAAACAGACCCAAATATCTCATTACCACACACTAGATTGATGCAAATACCATGGAAGAAGGATGAACGGACGATCAGAGATGAATAGACAGCCGTAACAGTCTTCTCTAATGTTTGCACACGAAAAGGAATAAGAGCACCATTGAAAACGCACAATCTGAAGACCATATGTGAATCTGTACCAACAAGAAGGCAAGAAATGTGTACCAACAAGAAGACCTAGATATCTCATTAACCCAGAAGTGCCATGGAAGAAGAAATGGAGTAAAACAAGAAAAGGAGTAAAAGCCCCATTAAAAAAATAGTCTGAAGACCAGCTCTGTGTGGACACCTGCACCAGCAAGAATGTGCACACCAAAGGAAGGAAGAAGTCGAACAAGCAGACCCAAATATCTCATTACACCAGATGGATGCAAATACCATGGAAGAAGGAAGAACTGACGATCAGAGATGAATAGACAGCCATAACAGTCTTCTTGGATGTTTGCATCAGAAAAGGAATAAGAGCAACATTGAAAACGCACAATCTGAAGACCATATGTGAATCTGTACCAACAAGAAGGCAAGAAATCTGTACCAACAAGAAGACCTAGATATCTCATTAACCCAGAAGTGCCATGGAAGAAGAAATGGAGTAAAACAAGAAAAGGAGTAAAAGTCCCATTAAAAAAAATAGTCTGAAGACCAGCTCTGTGTGGACACCTGCACCAGCAAGAATGTGCACAACAAAGGAAGGAAGAAGTCGAACAAGCAGACCCAAATATCTCATTACACCAGATGGATGCAAATACCATGGAAGAAGAAAGAACTGACGATCAAAGATGAATAAACAGCCACAACAGTCACAATCTGAAGATTATGTGTGAATCTATACCAACAAGAAGGCAAAAAATTTGTACCAACAAGGAGATTCAGGTATCTCATTAACCCAGAAGTGCAATGGAAGAAGGAAATGGAGTAAATCTGAAGACCAGAGCTTTGTGGACACCTGTAAAAGCAAGAAGACAGACAAGAAGTCTGTCAGAAGAAGGCAGGTGACCAACAGAGGACCAAATATTTAAAGGGACAATGTCATCCACAAACTCTCTCAAGACGAATTACATATTTGAATCTGGTGACTGTTACCCCTATCGTAGTTTGCATCATTTGAGAACACCTAATCCCTTTTTAGCAATTTAAATATAGGAAAATATATATAAATACGAATGTGTGATTGTGACGCATTACTCTTCTGTTGTAAATTCTGGACAGAGGTGAAAGCCGCGAAACAAATAAGTGGAAATGTTACGGCTCAGGTGTGAGCTTTCGACAGAGATACTTTGGAGAGTTCGATCGATGTGGGCGTGGCGATGGGCGGTTACTGGTGTGGCGTCCTCGTGGAATTACGCCTCTCTTACCCCCACTTTTGTTCTCACATCACCAAAAACTAGCCACAATATTAGTAAAACGGAGACAACGCTCCCTACCGGGCTAGCACTGCACTACCACGAAAAAAAAAAAAAAAACGTGACGTTATTCAAGCCTTGGTGGAAAGCTCGGATTTGCAATTGCATAAATATCCACGACTGATGCAATATCCGGCTATTTCTTTGTGGTTTTATGCTTTTTTTCTTTCTTTCTGTTATAACCAGTCTTGTTCGGTGTGCAAGAAACTATCAAAACTTTGATATTTCATGTATCACATTATTTTTTAGTATTTTCTTGCTGATTATGTAACGTTTAAAAAAAAGTCATGTCCCTGTATGTTTTTTGTTAGAAAAAAACATATTTTTGTTTCGGTTTGTTGGGATTGAGGGGGGTAGTCCGTTTATTCGCGTAGGGGGTTGAAAAACGACGCCCTGTCACCGTATTGTGTACAATTTAGTGCTCCATAATATGTTCCCGTGATATTAAAATTTGTAGTGATTGATGGAACTTAGATAACAAACAAGTATGGAGAGAAAGAGCTAGAGGGGTGGAGGGCAAGTTTTGTGTCCGCAAGGTCCGGGGGTGGGAGCGCATTGTGACCGCGGTTCACCAGCGACGTTTTTACACTCACTTGAATGTTATTCCGGCTATTTGATACGACCACCCCATTATTTTTACCCCCGGTGCAGGCGGTGATGTCACAAGCGCAATAAAAAATGACAAATTTCGGATCACCGCAAAGGAGCGCGACTGGCAACTAATAAAATGTAGGCGGGTGAATTATTGTAATTAACGTTTGAGACATTTGAAATTATAATTCTAGACAAACAGACTTTACATAAATGAATATTAAGCCAAAAACACATTTATCATAACATCAGGAACTATATATTTAGTTATGAATGGTAAAATAGAAACAAAACGCTAGGCAGAAATTCGGGACACCTATAGATAGCGGCTGGATGGACAACAAAAGCTGAAACCCTCTATTCTTATTGCCTGTCGGAGTCCGTATACTTTTTCTAACTGAAGAATTTTAACAATGGAATTTAGACAGGCCCGAATAAAGAAATAAACTCGTATAAAAATGTGAAGGAGAATTGCCAACATCTCACAGGACCGCATCCAGCACATTCCTTGAAAACTAACATTAATCTGCAAAAGTAGGTACACCAAAATTCTATTTTCTATATCGTCTCGTCAACCATAGATGTCGCTACAACCGCGTGGTACATTGACATACATTTTGAACGTTTCATTATGTATACGCTAACCCTTAGTTACTTTCATGCAAGAACAAGGTTAGTAAGATTTGGGGTGACGGTGCTCACCAGATCAAATTAGGGTGTCGCTCGCTCCGTGCCACGATTTAGGGGATGAAAATCCGAGGGTGACACTGATTATTCGATAACTAGGCGTATCATATGAGGACATTTGTTGACTTATTCCCTTTCTAAATGGTATGCCCGTGTTTTTTCAACGTTAGTTATGGTTATCATTATGACAAACATGTAGATTTATCATACTATAATAAAAAAAATTCATAAAAGCTAGCGGAAGAATGGTTGCGTAAGTTATTCTTAGATCTTAAGGAGTCGTAAGTGTTTGGCATAAATCTACAATATATTAACAGGATTCGAGTTTATTTTTGGATACGTGTAATCCAAACAATAACTCGAGAACACTGGACTTTCGTACGTTGGATAGAGTCTCCATTAAAAAGGAAATTGCAACACAATATTTTTCTTTAAATAACGCGTTCAAACACGGTGACCAGCTGGTCAAGTGATTATCCACTTAATCTATGTTTTTACAGGGGTTGATCCAACTTTAGCATGATATGATGATGCTTAGAATTGGCCCTAAAAGAATCTTTGTTAAAACTTTTCTAGCAGTACCGTTGGGTGTCTGTCTTTGTGGGTGGAAGATCAATACCTTTCATTGTTTGCGCAGTTGGAGGTAGTGGTAATAGTTTGGCCATGTGCTATTATAATGTAACTGAAAGAGTATGGTGCAGATGTGGAAAGAGCGAAGGAAAGATAACAATGGTAGGAGAAGCGAGTGAAATGCGACACGGCAAGTGTTGTAGCGTGAAGGAGTTGACGTAGTGTAAAAGTGCGACCACGTGACAAGGTGGCGCAGGAGTCTTTACTGTTCACCACCTCCCGGTGTCTACAGATTCGGCCCCACAAGATGCCCCGCCTTTGAAAACCGCCTTCTGCGTTAGGCTTCCAGCCAACTCTCTACTCCATATCTCTACTCTCCGAACATATTACACACATTGCTTTTGGATGTGGGTATATACAGGTGTCCCACCTAAGCTGCCTCGGTCGATAGCCGACTTATTATTGATTTTTTTATAAAAATGTTTCAGGTAAAAGTTGCATGGAATCATATTCTACACATTCTAAAATTAGTTTCAGTAATGGCGGACTTCCGCTTATACCGGAAATAGGTATGAACTTTGTTATTTTAAATAGAACACCCTATACAATATTATTGCACTTTTGGATTCTTTGTTAAATTTTAATGGTACTTTGATAAGGATACATTATGTCTAAGTGGCATCATTTTTGAACTACATAACAATTTTGAAAAAAAAATGGCACTTGCAAAGTCTTAAATTTGAAAATATTTCCGAAACTGTGAAAGATAGAAAGATGCGGTTTTCAGTTTTCGATTATTGCATTTAAATTATGGACATCTTAAGTAGGGATCTGTAAATTTCGAAGATTTCAATCGTGGATAACTTGATTTTATGCATTATAACTGGTGTTCAAAGTATGGTTTGTTTCGCAGTCAGAATTAGTAGATATGGTTTTTGTTTTGGGAAAATGTAACAAGAACGCTTTGTTAGTGTCAATAGTTTACTCACAACAATATCCAGATAGAAGGCATCCAAATGGGAGGACTGGGTCTGTAAAACATTCAAAGCGAAACCGTAATAACGCCGTAGGTACTTACGGAGGAAAATCAGTTGCACATATTGTTAACTGTGCAAGAGAATGCAGAATTAAGTGTGCGTGAAATAAGTAAAAGGACTGACATCAGTAAATCTTCGGTACACAGGATACCGCATCTTTCTGTCTTTTACAGTTTCGGAAATATTTTCAAATTTAAAAGACTGTGTAAGTGCCATTTTTTTCGAAAATTGTCATGTATAAATAATAGTTCAAAAACGATGCCACTTAGACATCATGTATCCTTATCAAAGTACCATTGAAATTTAACAAAGAATCCAAAAGTGCAATAATATATAGGGTGTTCCATTTAAAATAACAAAGTTGATACCTATTTCCGGTATAAGCGGAAGTCCGCAATTCCTGAAACTAATTTTAGAATGTGTAGAATATGATTCGATGCAACTTTTATCTGAAACATTTTTATAAAAAATCAATAATAAGTGGCTATGGACTGAGGCAGCTTAGGTGGGACAGCCTGTATATACTACACACACACACTTGTGTGTTTGTGATACCGCCTCATGTAGGATACAGGGTCCCTCTGATCGTGATAACGTTTTAAAATATAGCCAGTATTCCAAGGGAAGGCCCTTTGTACTTTTAAATTTAAACTATCTTGTTTCTTTTCCAGTCTAGCTGAAAATCTAAATAGAAGCCGGCCCCCCTCTGGCCCCGCTTTCCACCCCGCGTGTCGTCACCAATCACATAGGAATTTTATTCCCAAAGCAGCCCTTCCGTCTGTAAATCACCGTACAATAAAATAAGATAAAAGCCCCTTTTGCCCCTTTGCTAACTGTTACTAAACATTATCGACGTCTTAGATGATTATTTTTCTTGTAAACACATCAAATCGTAGCATCTACAGAAGGTCCAGAACATTAATTCTAAACATTTTCTAGACTTTAGTAGTAGCCTGCTAGTTGTAACTTTCAATATTACCTAATTCTCTATTCTTTTTTGTGATAGAGGCATGTAGGTATGATAACACTAGATAATTCAGCTACATTCTAGAAATTTGCAAAATTTTCTAGATTTTACAAGAGTAGCCAGCTGGTTGTAATTGTCAGGATTAATTCTCTATTCTTTTCTGTGGTAGAGCCATATATGATAACACTGATACCCATCTACTTTTCGCCTAATGCCAGAAGATGCTAGATGACAGCATCTAAAGAACTTCTAGAACATTAGGCTAAACATTTGCAAAATTCTCTACGTTTTGCCAATGTAGCTACACAGTTTTAGTTTTCAGGATTAATTCTGTATTCTTTTCTGTGGTAGAGGCGTGTGTAATATTAATAATTGATAAACCATCTACTTTTATCATAATACCAGAAACCAAATAGCACAGCTCAACTACCTACCTCAACGCATAATATGGACCTCTTCAATGATTATTTTTCTTGTAAACACTAGTCTCTATTTCATCTACTTTACGCATAATACCAAAAAATGTCAATTCATAGCAACCAAAGAAGTTCTAGAACATGAATTCTAATTTTTTTTAAATTTTGCTGGTTGTAACTTTCAATATTCATTCCCCATTTTTTTCTGTGATAGAGACATGATAACATCAGATAACACATCTACTTTTCGCGTAATGTCAGAAGATGCCAAATGATAGCATCTAAAGAACGTCTATAACATCAATTCTAGAAATTTGCTAAATTCTGTTGAATTTGCCAAAGTAGCCAGCCAGTGGTAATTTTCAGGATTAATTCTCTATTATTTTCTGTGACAGAGGCATGTATTTAACACTGGATAACCCACCTACTTTTCGTGTAATGCCAGAAGTTGTCAAATGATCGCATTTAAAAAAAAAATCAATACATCAATTCTAGAAATTTCCAAAATTTTCTAGGTTTTACCAGAGTAGCCAGCTGGTTATAATTTTCAGGATTCATTGCCTATTCTTTTCTGTGGTTTCGCCTAGCCTGAAGATGCCAAATGATAGCATCTAAAGAACTTTTAGACCATCAGTCTAGAAATTTCTCTAGGTTTTGCCGGTGTTAATTTTTAGAATTAATTGTCTATTTTTTTCTAATATGAAACACTGATGCAACATTGTGATGCAACAAATTAAATTTAATTACAACTGCTAGCGTGTGTCCTGTCAAGTGCCTAGTTAGGTGCCATTGTGTCTGTGCAAGAGGTTCCTCAGTGTCTTTCACGTGATGAACTACTTCTTACGATTTGTGGTTTAGTTACTGATAACGTTTGCAATTTGGTACGTAAAGCTATTCTTAAACAATCTTTAAAGTAAAGATGTACGTTAAAGCAGAGAAAAGGGTAGAAAAAATGATGTGACGCTACAGAAATGTTTTGTGGGTGTTATCTGAGGACAATAAATGTAGGTTATTTGCTTTTATGGTTTTATTTATAGGTTGGGTAAATTGTGTGTAGACGTTCAAGGCTATAAACTAACAGGTGCGGTTTGGTGATGGCGGTAGGTGTTAAGTGAGGCAGTTTAAATAATAGCACGCTTCTCCACTACCGGGGTTACGAGGGGTTCTCCGCTACCTGATTGAGCGGGAAACCAAGAAAGAAGAGAGCCGATGAAATCTCATCATATGCAGCAGCTACCGCGGCTTCTGCCTAACCATAAAGATGATCTGCCCAATATTAGCACTGATACGCCGCTCTAATACACCATATGGACCCCTGGCTTTCGAACGCTGATTTATCACCATTGTTACAACATGCTATCTTATCCAGATTATGACGCCACATCTTTTTTCGTATTATGACATGATTGTTGAACAAAAGCTTCGTCAATTATGTGACGCATACCTGGTGAGTCTATGGTTTACGTTGATGGAGAATTGTTAGGCTTCTTTCAGACGGGACACTCCGTGTCTGAATAAGTGCGAACGTGTTTAGACACTTCATGCGCAAAAGATGTAGTCCGAAAGTTTACTACGATAAATAACAGCAATAAAGTTTAAAATACATACTTTTAGTTGACGTAAGGGAGGTAATTAAATTTGTCTGAACTAAACTAGATAAATCAATACCTCAGTTAATCAAAAGTCGATAAATCCATTCTAAAAAGTTAAATAAAAATCTTATACGGTACTGGGAAGATATAAAATTATGCTATTTTTTTTATCACAGTTTTTAATCAGTACATGTTGGTGTCAATCAACATGTACTGATTAAAAATTGTATAACCAGGGTAGTGAAAAGTAATTTGAGCGTTTTTTTGTCATTTACTCAAAAGTAGATATTATGGATTTGTCGGCTTTTGCTTAGTCACTCCTCAATTAAAAACGTCGGCGCAACCGGTCATAAATGTATCCCAGTATGTATCAAAATTCTATTTAGTTGAACCTCCAGCCAGGACAGTTGCTTAATTAATTTATTACTGTATTCGGCTGACTTGTTATCCCAAAGGGGAGGTCTTTCTCTAAATAGTTCCACAGGGTGTTCATCATCAAAATTCGACATTTTTTATAATTTGTTAAAAGAACTATGAATTTAAATATAGTAAAACACCCAAAATAGAATACTAATGTGTGTACCGTGTGAACGGTCTCATTCGAATGAAGGAAAAAGAGTGGCTTGGAGAACACTTGAATTTCGTCTGAACGCTTCCATTCCTTCTACCACTCGACGGTGTCTGAAGACACAGTGTCCGGACACAGAGTGTCCCATCTGAGGCCTTAGCATTTATTAGTCAAGGGTCATACGGACGTTGCACAATCAAACGTGTGCTCAACGCACGTTAAAGCTGACGAGCGTTTGCTGTGTGACCGGTCGCATTGAAATTATAGTAATGCTGCAACGTGCGTTTGCAAACGCACGTTAGACGGACGTCAGGAAAACGCTCGTGTGACCCTTACTTACGGAAGAACGACAACATCGTTCTTCCCACTGCTCGTATTCGACACGCCTGCGTAGTCGGCATGCGCTAGACAACCTGGCTACGTTTTAAGGTAGATTCTCACTATACGTTCCGTCTCCGTTCCGTTTATGTAACATATTATTAGCTGTAAATGAATGGACGTATGCACACTTTCCGTTCCGTTTTCGTACCGTTTCCAATGTAACAGAATCTATCTTTAATCACTTAAAACGCTAGCAGAGCAGCTAGGCACTGCTATTGTGTGTATTTTGACTCAATGCCTTTCTCTGTTAGACGATTCTAAAGTAACAAATCTAATGATAAGTTGAGGCTGCTATCTAAGAAGTTGGTAGTGAGGAGACTGAAGCATTGTATTTACGTGTGATAAAGACGTATTTTTAGAAGATAGGGGTCTTCGCTGTTCTGCTGGGTGTGGAAATATATTAAAGAATGAGATCCGGCAACCCTTGAACTTCAGTAAACCCGAAAGAGTGAAAATTTGCGGAAGCAATTTCCACGTAGGTTCGCGGGTAGCGATATCAGCCGCACCATCTCACTCCCTGGGTATTTTCATCCCCAATCTCGCTTCTCCGTCGCGGAGATGCGGCAATTTGCGGTAAAGCGGGTAGATAACGGATCTCCTTGACAGATGACTACATATGTGCGGACTTATAAACAAACGCTTCCGAGGCTCGAGGCTCTCCTTGCATATCTTATGCTAACATGAGTCGTAAACGAAATCGAGTACCGTTGAAACGAAAGAGGGTACTTTCATGGCCACCATTATAACCCTAATAGGGTATCAGGATGAGGGACGTCGAATTTTTTCGCTTCTTACCGTCACATACTCAATATGAACCTAATTTGATTTATTATGAATGGAAAAACTTACAGGGTATTTACAATAATGCGCGCGGGTACATGTATGATAGGGTCCCGACTAATGCATGAAACCAAGGGTAGGTTCGCACTAGGGGGCAACCCTTTACGTTATTTCAACTTTAAAACATTCGAATTAATAACAACCGCAGGATGTGACTTCCTAATTGTTTTTAATTGCCAATGGTGCTTACTGAGTCTTAAAACCGAAGGAATAAGAGCCTGGAAAGGGGGGAGATGTCTGTCAAACAGTGAGTAACGCATTAATGCATTTTCGTTATTTGATTATTGGACCCCTACATGGTTGACCTCTTCCAGTCGACTGCCTGGAACTTGGGGAGGGATCCTTTTCTAGCATGTTTCCGTTTTTACGAAGGTCCTCGCATTAAGGACACTTTGAACCTGTCAGAAGCCGTATCGTCAACCGTGCAATTATTATCTAATTGAAAGTGTTCAAAGCTCAAGTAATTACGTAATTAGCTTAGTATATTTTGCTTCCTATTTTTTTTTACTCCGGCTTACGAGAAAACCATGAAACTAAAGGATTTAATCAAGTCTTTAGTGCGAATAAAAAAGGGGTTGAAATTGGGGCGTCGAGAAAAAAGTAAGACGTTGAGAGTAGCAATAACGTAAACGGGAGAAGTTATGGATGACACCCTTGATGTTGTCAACGTAGGGGCGAGGCAATTGAAGCCGACTTCTCTTTTTATGGTTAGATCTCCTCTTAGATCTCTCCGATGAAATTAAATGCCTGAGTTTTAATGTTCATTGGGTCGAAAAAGTTCATATCGTCGGTCCCTGTCGCGCAATACAACGTCAGCAGTCGCCGTGTCCTCGGCTTCGCAAAGAAGGGAATTTAATTAAGTAAAATTACACTGCTTGTACTTTAATTATGTTAGTATCAGACTTTTTACTACGGATGGGGCCCCGCCCCAGCAGTTACACCATCGGCTTGAGAGCAGATCACCTCGCGTGAACGATCAAAAGGTGTCGCTCAAAGCTACGACCCCCTCCGGCCCTGCGACCCCTTATGGGACGCCGACACCAAATCGCGACATTCTTCGACCTTATGCCCGTTCACAATCTGAAAGTTACAGGGACTTGGAATGAGCAATTAAAAAGATAAGTAAAGCCAGGGTGGGCAATTTAAAAATACACAGAGATAGAGGAGAAAGTTAGCTGCCCCTTTTCCAACACCTAATGGAATACCTGAGACCGGATCTTGCCACCCTTTAGACCTCCTTTGAAATATGATAATTACCAAAGAATCATTCTAATTTAACTATCAACTCTTCTCTTACACCCCCTTACGCACGAGTTTTACTAACATTTAACTGATTTCATTAACACCAATGTTTTCACTTCCCTTCTCAAATTACCTAATCTATAATAGATTTTTTTGCTCGTTTAAGACACATTATGCACCAGATAGTAGTAGTAACATATTTCAATAATTACCGTGGTCGAAGAGAAAGCTGCTCTTGCTGATGTTGGCATGTGCAGCAGGAGGTAGACCTGGCACGGTGAACGTATAACCTCCGCTGCCGAATCCGCCCCCAAACAGAGGGCCTACTGCAACAAAGGAATATGTTTATATTACATCCTGCAACCACATCAGGAACTGTTTACACCCAGTGCACAATAACTCCAGATATTAAACAGGGGGGGCATGGTATATCTACATTATATATAACGAATAACAGATGTAAAACTATGTATCTTAGTATATCCAAATTTACAACCCCTCTCCTGCCTTTTCCTGGATCTCCAGAACTCGATGATGATATTTTCAACTCCTAAGAAAGAAATAACTGGAAGAACAAAAGTGTTGTTGTGAACTCTATGAGATTCTTCTTCTTCCTTCTTCTGCAGAAATAGATGATAGATAATAGGTAGATGTAAAACTAATTATACGTTGGCATAAAGTCTTTAAACTTAATATCATATGAGTTTACTCTCCTTCTCTAATCAAAGGAAGGTAACGATGATATTTCCAACTCCTAAGAAGAACTGGAAGTCCACGTGCATACGTTGGCATAAAGTTTCTGACCTTATTGTCATATGGGCTTATTCTCCTTCTCTGATCTACAGAAGGGGATGATGACATTTTCAATACCACCGTTCATTCCATCGTGAAAAACTAAAAAATTGGGAATATCTCCAAAACCGTTGAAGATTGAGAACATGATACCTGTATAAAATTGAAAGGGAAAAATTTTACATACGGTTATGCAAAAAATTGGTATATCGTTCCATTTAAAAAAATCAAGTTATCCATGATTGAATTCTTCGAAATTTACAGATCCCAACTTAACTAACCTCCGTAATTTAAATGCGATATTTTTCTAACAGCGCACGTGTGCTTTTTTATGCTTAATCCAACTGAAAACCGCATTTTTCTATCGTTTACAGTTTCGGAAATATTTCCAAATTTATAAGACTCAAAAAGTGCTATTTTTTCGAAAATTGTTATGTAGTTCAAAAACGATGCCACTTAGACATAATTTATCCTTATCAAAGTAGTATTGAAATTTAACAAAGAATCCAAATGTGTAATAATATATAGGCTGTTCCATTTAAAATAACAAAGTTGATACCTATTTCCGGTATAAGCGGAAGTCCGCAATTCCTGAAACTATTTTTAGAATATGTATAATATGATTCGATGCAACTTTTATCTGAAACATTTTTATTAAAAATCAATAATAAGTCGGCCGAGGCAGCTTAGGTGTGACACCTGTATGTCTCCATGTTGAGTAAGAGAGCAATTCGAAATACGCTAGTTTCCATTGGTATGCAACAAAAAGCAGAATCTGGATGATAACATTTTCAGCACCTAGGAACACAGCTGTTTGTCCATTTTCTTTTGCTAGTGTATGGTTCTTGAAAATGATATGAAGAATAGGTAACACTGTATATTATGTGTAGGGTATGTGAAAAATATGATAGTAACGTACGGGAAAGGTGAATCTCGGGTGCCCCTTGTGCCCTAGAATACATGAGATAACTCGAGTGGAAGAAATTCTTCCGTTACAGTATTGAGACGTGAATTATATAAACAGAAGTTCGGAATAAAATGCATTAAACGTTTATAAAGCACAGCGTCTACGTATTTAAGGTATGCACGGAGTGGTAATGCTACTTTTATAGAATGCGGCATCAATAATTTATATCTATAAACACGAGTTAACCATTGTCCACGTGTAGGAACAAGCGGCAACATGTATCGCGCATTCTTCCGTTCCGAGAGACCTGTAGACAACTTATTTATGTTCGAATTGTTTTCAAAATACCGACTTTTTCCCACTACCGTTCCTCGCCAAGACCCGAACCAAGCGTTTCTACAAATGCCTACCCTCCTCGTCACTCTAAAAACGCTCAAACGATTTCACGGCAACTTGTTTAGCCGCAATACGTCCTACAACCACTTCTACATGTGTGCATAACTTATTTCCCAGCGAGTAAAAGGTAATTTAGATGTTACTCTTTTTGTAGGGACATGAAACAGCAGCGTAAAGGTGCTTCATGGTAAGAGATGGTCTAAAAATGGCAAATGACAAACAGTTATGACAGATTTGCCTCTGCTGCAACTTCGGTTTGGACAACTAAATGTATAGATCAAATAAGATTATATAAGGACGGTTCCATAGGTAGTTCGTAATTTATACGGCTATAGTAAAAGTTTTAAATCTTGGCCGCTTCCTCTTGCCTTTTTACTCGTGCTAGAGACGCTTTTGTTCTTCGGTTCGGCGAGCCGGTGGAACGGAGGCCGCTCAATTTTCTGTTTTACATATACGAGGAAACAGGTAGAGGGCCGATATGCCGATCTATGCTTGGCATGCAGCCGCTGCCTACCAGTTTAATTGATTTATAGCATCGAATTCTGTGATTTGTCGACAGCTCAAGGCGAGTACATAGCTTAGAATTTCTTTCTTCTTTTTTCGATGGCTTTATATCCACCACAGATGTCTTTAGAAAACTCAAATATAGCTTCTTCATATTTATAAGTGATCTATACGTTAAACGTTTGGAAGCGTGCATAGCATTGGTATCTGCATGAACCAGTATTGGAAGAAGGCTGTGAAGGTCTTTCTTTATAACCATCAGTGGGTTTAGGGGTTTTTACATCACATTTGACGAGTGATGTTTGTTATTCACACGGCCGTCTCTTCAAGAAATTGTCAACGTGGTATGGTTATTTGCATCGACCAGTATTGGTTGAATGGTTATTGATTCTACCAGCTCTTCGATGAAGGTGATCAAGGATCAATATGGCATTATTCCTGATACTGAGCCAGATGAAGACCATCAGACCATTTATAACCATCAGTGGTTTTAAGAGATTTTTTACATCAAATTTCAGGACTTACGTTAGTTTTTGACTCAGCCAGCTCTTCTCCATGAAACTGTCAAGAGCTTGATTCAGTATTTGAAGGAGATATAGAAGGGTTTTCTTCATAATCATCGTGATTTAGATAGTTTCTGTACATCATATTTTAAGAAGAGTGTTTGTTCTTGACTTTCTTGCCATCTCTTAATCAGGAAATTGTCAACAAGAGGGACCAAAGGTTCTTGTAGTTCTTCTTCAGAAAATTTTGAAGATGGTATTGTTATTTGCATGGCAGGGTTTTGGATAAAGAAGAGAGAAGATATAAAGAGTAGTGCTGGTACAGATTTCGAGTGCAATAAGATAGATAAACTGAAGGAATAAATCGTCGTATTGGTTTGTCTGGTTGACAGTGACGAGACAGGCGGAGAAATATCGAGATAGAGGCTTGGGAGAGGGAATACGGACGGAGAATGTCCGCAAAAGAAATTTACCTACGAACGAATACATATACATAGGCAGTGTCCGATGCATTCAGCAAGCCATGACGGAGTGATAGGGTAATAAGCAAAAGCCAACAGATATTTAAATACATGAATTATGTAGATGGCTACCTATTCGATTGGACATATTGATACTCCAACAGTTGTTATTAATAGTCTCAATTTACACACAATACTAAAACAAAACTTCTGCAGCATGTGGCCTGTTTGCAACGTTTGAATACGATTTATATTGAAATGAACGTTTCTGTAATTACGTTTCAGCTCAGTCCACTACACGGCAAGATGCAAGAACAAAACCCCGTACTTTTACATCACAAAAAAACAAGATCTAAAATATCACGCATTAAGGACATTCATATGTGACTGAGAGTGTCTTTTGCACCCTTCTCGGAACCCCCTGAGAAATCAATTTTATTATTATTATATTTACATTTGAGCAAAGAGCAAGTGGGGACATGGGAAAGCGACAATAAAAATTTTACGGTTTTAAAATCTTTTCCTGGATTGTTTTGGGAATTGTCTCTACCCTCGCCCAAAATAAAATCTTTAAATTGGACTGATTTTCTTTGTGCGTATTATAAAAATAACCCCCATGCAGTGTTAGAACCCTCGAATTACATAATTGATATAAACATATTAACTTATGTAGCGGAATAGTTTTCGAGGTACCAACAGTTGGTGGACCCTCGAGGTGTTTGGTTGACACAAGCGGACTATAAAAGGGACAAATTTACCTGATCTCCGTGGCATTTAACAAATGTATAGGTGGCAAATTGGCTTTACCTCGGTTGGCCAATTAGGGGGGCCCGATTTGCAGGAGGGTCCTTCTTGCACGCATGTAGGTAAGTGACTTCGGTACACCTGCTTTCCGCTCCACTGCACAAAATCGCTATTTGAGAGAGTGTATTGTCAACGCGCCAACAACAGGGGAAGAGTCAGCTGACACCCGACTTACAACTATTTACTCCCTTTTTAATTCACACTAATTCTACAACACCTTTTCATAATGGCTGACTGTACTCAATGATCTTTTTCCATTGAAGTATACAGTCAAAAAATGGCGGTTATGACTTGTAAATAAGTATGTTAACATAAAAACGAGATAATGCCATCTGACCCTTGACAATATGTTCGTAGATATATATTACATATCAGCGAGGGGAGCGGGGCGAGAAAAAATGTAATCCCTAATCCTCGTGTGTATACAGCAAGGACATAATGGATAAGAAGAACAGCACACAGAAAAAATTAAAAGTCTACACGCATAATCTGACTATCGGTTATGGGTACCCATTCTTGATGCATTGCTTTTGTAATAACAGGCTTCCTTGGAGACTATTATTCATGTATGCAATTAGAACAGAAGCCCTATAGTGCCAACTCCTTCGCTTTAGAGAAAAAAAGAAACTACAAGTGTTCTGGATATGGTGTAAAAATTACTGAAGTTCCATTCTTGGCTCTTCGCTAAATTAAAAGTCACTCGCATTCGTGTGATTGCGAACGGTTAGTATTCTTTACCACTGGCCCTCGAAACGCATGGGCGAGCGGCTTTAAAAGCGAATGATATCAAGAATAGGAGTCCTGGGTGGAAGCAGGCACGGTCCAGAGGCATGATGAAATGAACAAACGCGAAAAGTCTAAGTCAAATAGAACAAAATTTAAAGCCTGAAAGTTATCGCGCTGATTATTTGTGCTGCGTAGATACATGGACAGTTAACAAGGCTGCCACCCCAAGCGCAGGCGACGTTTTTGCATTTCAATTAAAAATGTGCAAACATCAACTCGTCATTTATGCTCGGTGGGATTCAGTAATTGATCGCGTTTCACGCTAAAACTCCGCAAAAACCGACGGAATTATATGCAATTATCCAAACCATATTTTGTCTTTGTCTCATGTATAAATGTAATATCGTATGTTCAATAAAAAAAAAACGTTACTGTGCCACGACTTATTTAGCTATGCACTTGCATAATTGCCAAAGTTCAAAGTAGCCAACATACTATACCATTCGTGTTTTAACCTGTCTGACATTGGACAAAAATACAAGAATGCCCGGTCGGGAATTTCGTTCGTTTTTTCGACAGTAACAATTTTATTAAACGCTATAAAGCGCAGGGAACAAACGATTGATGTTCCCTCATTATTTATTGCTTCGTATAAATATTACACATCAAATATCAACACGTAACAACGTGTCGTAAACGGCCCCTGGTAACGTTTATGGCAACATTTTGACAGTAATAAGTAAAAATAGGTTGTCCCGACTTAACTGCCACTTCTTCGAAACTATAAAGTGTGAAATTAAACGGTTAAATGGCACTTAACGAGCACAAAGAAGGATTTTAAACGTGTAAAACATGTCAGTTTTTGTTGGATCATTTGCATAGAAAGTCGTCAAGAGTATATTTAATTAAATACACGGCCTCGAGATTAACAGAATTTCGCATTGTTACTTCTTCTACTTGCAAAATATCGTCAAATAAATACATATACTCAGTGTAAAAGAAACGCCTACCTACCTAAAGGTTTAACAATATGTCCTATATCTAAGAATAGGACATATGCCCTTCTTGCACCAGAGTCTTCAATTTTTGATCTGTGTGTTGGTCAAGGATTCGCTTGAGTGTAAATATATTCATTCTCTTAAAAATTCAATTAAAAATTTTAGTTTCTCGACGTAAGTCCGGATTTGGTCGAGAAGTGTTAACATTTTTACATAACAAAAAGGGCTGTCGACTTTAAAAAGGGGAGTTTGCTGTCCTTCTGCTGTTATGGCGGTGTTAAAGAGCCAAGTTATTCATCTCTGGGCGAAAACAGTTCCGCTCATGCCACCGCGTTCTTGCATTATTCCCGAATCTGAATTGTTAATACAACATGAGGGTGCTTCATACTTGCCAAATCACCAAGAGAGAGAGAGAGAGAGAGAACTATTTATTTTATTGTCCTTCTGCTCAGAAATAGCAACGACAGTTCAACACGTCAAGCAAGTTCAACACAATCTTAACTTGATTATAGCGCGTTCAGCTGACATGTGTGACTTCAAAATCCGATTATACCCGTCAAATCAAGTATCAATAACTGACAGCCTATCCGCCGAATAGTCCAGCATAGCCACCGGAAGTCGACATAATGCCTTTTTCGAACCCCAAATACCTCACACATTCTTGGGTCTTTCCGCATAACTCATTGTTAGCAAAACCCTTTCAAGTTAGTACACATTATTATAATAGTGGCCTAAACTAGGATATATAGTACCTATGTTCAATAAAAAAGGTTCTGGTTTGAAGTTAAACTTAAAATTTTAGAAGTTAGCGATCTTTTTTACTGAACATTCAATACAGATTAAACAATAAAATTTTGTAATTAGTAAACCATTTTATTTTTCATGTTATTCAGACGCCTTTGTCTGCGCTGTGTAATTTCTAATAACCGGTTTTAAATTTGGTGGTAGAAATGTAATTATTGTTAAATCAATATAACGGTTGGGAAGAAGTGACATGTGTTACACCGTCAGAATAAAGTTTGCTTAGTTAAAATCCGGGTGTTCGGAAAAGTCACCGTATAATTTCCATCCGGTCCGTGGGGGCGGCGAAATAAAAATTCAAAACGTAGATATTTGGCCGGAGCTGGGGCGGGTAGGGCGGCGGCAACACTAGACTCACGTCCACCCCATCACAGCAATTAGTCGGTACGTGTTTCTCTGATTTTATGGCACATCACGGTCACAACAGTACCACAACACAACAAGTTGACGTCAGCTGAATACGAAATTTTATGTAAACTGTTCCAAAATGCATAATTTAATTTTTTTCGATGAGCGTTACCCTTTTTTGCGTTTTGTTGCGTTTACGATCGCTCGGACGTAAAGCTTTGGCTGGTAGGTGACAGGAGGTGTTGTGAAAATGACACTGACGTTTCAATTTCCACGCGCCACGGCCAATACGACTGATTCTGATGCTTAACAACAGGGAAACACGCAAAACCAAGGCTCAATTGCAATTTCAAACCCCAATAGTAGCCAAAACCACAAAGTTGACCACTAGCCAAATTGCATTTAACACTGTGAACAAAAAGTTTAAGGCTAGACATTACTAAAACAACAACAAACAACAACTAACAAATTTGGTTACATAAACATATTTTCTTATCTCTCTCTTTATTTCTAATCGAATTAACGAAAGAAAACCAATTTTCTAGAGTTGACTTTTGAAATAAATACATTTTTTGTATTGAATACATTTTCAGCGGTCCCCTGAATCAGTTGCAATGATTTCTGGAAAATGTCAATCATTTTGTACTTTTTTGAATCGTTTGTGATCCAAAGAAATCTATTTCTTATAGTTAAATCTTTAAACAAACATGTTTTTTTGTTAACTTTTGGTGACTGTATAATTTGCGACGGTTCAATTTTTAAATAAACAAGTGTTCTCGTATTTTTTCGTACTTAGATCTAATTCGTATTTATCATACTTAAAGACATCGAGAAACACTGAAGAAACTGCACTGATATCATAGTGTTCAATACGTAAACTTCAAGAATGTTTAGGGGTGAGAAATCTAATTTAGTAAACAAGAAGTTCCCTAAAAGTTAGGTGTAACTTTGTCCGGTTGACTTGGTTTAGTGTAGAGTTTCAAATGTCGATATACTAATTTGTTAATCCAGGTGGCCACAAGGCGCGTTAGAGGAAGTATTGTTAAACGAGATCTGTTTATTTCGTTTACGAAACGGTCCAGTTGGGTCCTATCTTAGTACCCTCTGAAACACTTCGGGACATAACAGCCAACTGGATCCGAATAAATAAATCATGACGTACGTGCTATTATACCCGGGTATAGACGGAACTCGGGGTTTCAAAAGCGCCTCTTCTCAACTTATATTGTCAATATTATGGTTTTGTTTTTTCGGTTCCTCACGATATAAAACTTTTGGTCTCACATTTGCTTTTCTACCGAAATAGATACTTCATGTCAAAGCTATCAGTTAGAATTATGAGGGTAATCTTTTTGGCAATAAGACGTCCGCAACAAGCTTTATTTAAATTAAAAATCATAATGAACGTGTGCGGTATTATCTTTATGAAATCTGGTGTTCGTTATCAAATCGTCACGGCGAAGTTAAGTGGTTTTAATTTAAAAGTGGCCCATTGAAACCCTCGCCGAGAACTGCGAGGGTGGGAAAAAGAGAAGAGATACATTCCGACTTATAAAATTATTACCCAAAATAAATGAGAAATTTTCGTTGTGTTACAATGAGTTTTAGCGCCTTAAAGAAGCTGGGAAGTATTATAGGGGCGGGTGGGTGTAATTACGGGCTCGGTATCATTTTAGGGCTGCTGAACCCTTCGGGACGGTCACCTTTAACAGCCCAGATGCTCCAACCACTTCAACCGACCGCTTATCAAAAACTCTTTTCTCTCGTCATCTTACGCTTTTATTACATGTTACCCTGCCTTTAAATGGATAAAAATGACCCCGAAAATTGTTCAAAATTTTCGCAGGCTACAAACTCATCCCTTATCTTAAGCTTTGTCCACGTTTCAACACTTCATTTCAGTTTTTTTATTTGCATTCTCAGTGCCAGATGACGACCCCCTCAAAAAATTGACAAATTTTGATTTCCAATACGCTCATTGTAAAACATTGTGAAACTTATTGTATCGTGGTGTGATGGTATAGAATTATAGATAATTGCAAATTGGCGTACGGAAATAAATCGGTGGCGCAAAAACGGTGTTGTGAGGAAGTTTAGTGTGATTGTAAATAGGGTGTTAAGTGGTTTTTGCGAGCGCCAGGCGGCGTTGTAATCGGCGGTCGGGGTCGCGGTTTAGTAAAATTAGGAAATAAAGTAATAGTGTAGGTATAAAAAGTGAACGGACCGCAAAATACACAAACCGCTTAAAACCGTTAAAATGGCGATTTCCCGCGTCCGCCGTAATTCGAAGCCCGCAGCGGCAGTTAAAATCTGTTAGCAGAAAGGTAATGTATGATTTGTTATTGTGGCTTTTGTCCGCCACAGAACTGTGCGCTGCTCAGCGCCACGTATCGGGGTTTAGCCAAACAGTGTATCAGATTTTCAAACAGCGCCCGACCATCACTAAAAACAACAACACTTCACAATGAGAGCCCCTAGTCAATTTATCTGATCGTAATTTAGAGGAGCGTAATATCCGATAAATCCTAACACTGCACCCTAAACTGCTAACAACCCAACAAAACTACACAGGACCGGCTCAAACCCTAAAACCAAATAGCGCCCTAAACCTTCTCTAACAATTCTTCAATTTTGTCAAGTGGTCAAGTTCTGAGAGCGTTGCGAGTTTTGAGAACGATGGACGATGAGCTGATGTCAGTTTGGTCAAAGTTGGTCGAATCGCTAAGAACATGCATGTAACATTTGACACTTTCAGTTGACAGATTGTCACCATAAACAATCCAGTTCGTCTTCTTGTAATTCTAAATGTATACCAAATTTCAGCCGGATGCGCCGGACCATTTGAGCGCTACACAAACATGCATGCACACACATCGCACGGTGAACTATGCCGTTAGTTGATGGCACGATTTTATGAATGTTTTTTATTACGAGGAATCATGCTATCATGATGTATGGAGCTATGAGTACGGGGCTAATTTGAATCACAAATGCTGTCGATATGGGTTTAAATTGAGCTCGGTTGTTTTCTGGGTTGCGATGGGCTAGTACGGTACTGTAAGTAGTGGTGATTTGCGGGCAATAACAGGCGATCTTTTGGTCTTTAGGTTTTTAATTTCGATTGCCATTAATTGTTGGTGAGAATGATTTCTGCGCTAGAATCGGCGGGGCGAAACCCCGCCGACTGGACGGAAAAAGATGGATGGCAGTTGGTACGAAATGAAAGTAATATATCTATCGCCGTGTACTCTCCGGCAGGCCATAGTAACGAAAGACGGGAGCCCCAGACCATAAAAATACTTGGGCGCGTTCAAATGTCCAATACGTCACCGATATTTCAATATATCGTATAATTTAAAACAATCCCTCTACCGGCCATGATGTGTATTCAAACACGGATGAAAGGATATGAAATATTTCTCTTATCCTCTTTATTCCTTTTGACAGTTTTCCCCACTTTCCTACGCTCTTTCCCCAACCCGTACGTGTCTGATCCGCAACAAGCCGTTTTTCTAACATTCATATCAACGCAGTGGAATGGGAACGAACATCGACCAGATATATCGCTACCAATAAAATATAGAATCCATAACAAAATAACAATTTATGAGACCAAATGTACGTATTAGAGAATATGCCTACAATTCTCATCCACAAAATATCAAAAGAGAATCAACTTACTGCGAAATCTCCTTCCGTCGTCCTGATGAATCTGCTGATTCTCATTCTCGGCGATCTGTCCTTGTTGGTTATCACCATCCTCGGACATCTGCGCGTCCATGCTCTCCTCTTTCACAGATCCAATGGCACCAGGAGGTTGGGGAGACATGGAGGCGCTTGCTGGAGAACAGGAATCGGTCCTGGGGCTCGGGCCCAGGAATCTCTCGTCTTGCGGCGAGAACATGCCATGACCGTGGTTATGCACATTATCACTACCCGTTTCAATCTTTAAACACTTCGGAGGCGCGAAAGCCGACGGTGAAGGAAAAGATTTCAAGTCGCCCAATGGCCGAAACGCGCCCGAACCCAACGACAACCCCGGGTGAAGAAACTGAGGCTGCAGATGGTTGAGGATATGAGCAGGAATACCACCGTATGCCTCAATGTGCCGCAGGCCAAAACCAGACGCGGAAAACGGCCTATGGAGGTCTTTTGAGGAGTCACTCATCTGAAACTATTGGAGTAGACGTTAGTTTTTGAAGACCTTGAGGTTAGCCAGCTTCTGTTTTTGTTTTAGATATGCCACGGGCCAAATTGTAGTGATATTTCGTGGCATAAGTATAATTAGACCCACTTGAGATTTGGGATCAACCGTCATCTCTAACTTTTTCGAGCTTCGATTTTGAATTTGTTATATGCGATACTGTTTGTTTGAAAAAAACGTACCAAGGTATTAATAATCGTTTTCTTTGCGACAAACAGAAGCAAACCAATAACGCAGCATCAAATTACAACGCATTGTTGAGTTCCAATGTGGTTTTTATTGCAGTGAGGCTGTCATTCAATATATGAATGTGGATATCAGAGTTTTAAAGTCGGGTTTCAATCTTTCATCAACAACACCATTGTGGATATGATTTTTAATCGGGTTATTGGCTTGGACGATTATTTTTGGATTGCGTATACTTCTATGAAATGAAGAAAACGTATCACCTGTGGGTTGAAAGGTCTTTGGATTCTGAGAGCATCTTGTAGACCTCCGCCGGCTTGTGAAAACACCACCAAGGCTGGCGAGTTGAGATGTGCAGCATTGGGAACATATGCGGAATTATCCATTACCTATTATAATAATAAAATGGAGAATATAGAATGGGATATAGCCGCGTAGCGTTTTGGTAAACAGAATAAATCAGCTTATCTGAAAACGGCGTAAATCATATTATATTGGATGTAATTCAACCATTATCGTTAATCCCACGTCAACATCAATATTTGGCTAGAAGACTATAAAAACGATTCTCTCCATTCAACACATGTTACCAAATTCCAAACAACTGAAAATTTCTGTAGAGGTATCAGAAAGAATGAATTGATAACAAAGAAATAAACTTTAAGATAAAGACTACGATTCATTATAAATCTCTTTGAGAATATTTTTTAGAACATGTTTTTACATTGAAATATCGAGAAGTAGCAAAAAATAGCAACAAACCCAAAAGAACGTAAAGAAATGGTTTATAATAGATCCCTCTATTTTTTTTTCTCTTTTCATACCTAAAATACTCTTAAATTGCCCAAAATAAGATGTTTTGTTTCCTCTATAGCAAAGAAAAGGAATAAGGAAACATAATTACCCAATTGCATTACCTATTTTCTTTAGCAAAAAAAGTTTGTTTGTAAAACTAAATTAAAAAAACAAACCAAAGTAAAAGAAATAAATTGCATCTTACTTACTGTGTCAAGTTTCTTTTTTATTGAGCTGTATCATAAGAATCAAATCTACATACGTTATATTTCAAAACCTGCACGCCCTATGATTTAAAATAACTAAAAAAATGTTTACGATATTTGCAAGAATTTAAAACTACTAAAGAAAGACTCTGCGACTTATCACTTACCACTTAAAAATCGCCTAATAAATTACATAAACCACCCTTTTTCGAAAGAAAACGCAAAGATAACACAAAACATCAAAACCACTAAAATAACAACATCACCAAGAAAAGCACTTGACAACCTCAAACAAATGAAACTAACCAAATCCCGAAGGGGCCGTGCGGTCAGTTCTGGAGATCTGCTGATGACAACTTGTCTTTTTGAACGTTGTGACGCAGGTGCAAAACTTTACGCTTTCACTATGTTCAAATGCATTTTGGACTTGCGGTAGCAGCACCGAGGTTCGACTGACAGTTGTTGGGCCCCCTTTCCAACTTGACTCACGTTGAATCTCGCCAATCTGCGCACGCACCACGTGTTTCTCTTCCAGCACGAAGTGCCCTCCTATTTTACAGTAAAAGGCCGGCCAATTCCCGGTAAGTGGGAAGTTACCAGCTACTATAACGGTGGGTACCGTTGTCTTTTTTATGCATTATTTTTATCGTTTTTTATTATGATACATCTAGACTGCATTTCTATTTTTTTACATTGTTGTCAATCATTGTTGATGTCAGGATGTCATGACTTATTTAAATAATAACTTATGACTTACAACCAATATCTGGATACATAATTACTAATAAGATATTCTAGCAATCTGTTTTGAATAATTAATCCCGAGAATTTAGTCACAACTCTAGTAGTTTAATTTCTTTGCTGTGGTTTCAGCGCCATCTCTGGTACGGTAGTGGCTATAATGGGGGATACAACATTGTAACTAACAGATCTTCAGATCCGTGTTTGTTAGCGCGACATCTATTGGTGTGTTGTTGACTCTCTGTTTTGAAATGTGTGCTTCCTCAATGAAGGGGGCACCGATGTGCTGTACTTTCAGCCTGCGCAGGCTTACAATTAGCTGGAAAACATAGATGTCAGTCAAAGTAACTGTCTGTAAAGCATAATTAACCATATGATTGTGAAGTACGGTACACCTTTTCACGTGATCGTACGAAAATTCTTGTGACCTGCACAGTTTCAGTTCTCCGTCGCAAAAATGAGTCGAAATTATTTCTTAATTGTTAGCTGCATCGCCTTATTTGCCAATTCAGTCCTATCTAGTGATTATGTACCAGTTTATTTGTGGCAAACCAACAAGTAAGTTATTATATTGTTACTTTGTTGCACCACACCTATGAGTGAGGCCCCAATCTATGAATTTTTACACTTTTTTAGAGTATCCAATGATGTTCCTGCTATACCTCATGTATCTTCCGAAACATTCACCGAGTTGCTTCCGGAGAGATTAGGGAAAGACACCTTTGTCGTATCTTTTGTAGAGCCAAATGTAATAACACGAAATATACTCGAAAAACAAAATTTTAAATTGTAATTTGTTTTAGTTGAGCCCTGAAGATTTCAGTGGTGTAACTGATTCAGGTGAACAAGTCTTTTCACAATTATCACAGCTCGGGTCTGGTGGGTCTACTGCATATCTTCCCCTGGTAGAGGAACCTGTTGATGCCCTACAAAAATTATTTAGCGAAGACATTTCTTCAGTTCAGGCTAAAGATTTCGATGTAGAAGCTGTGAAGACATCTGCCCTTATTGTGGACCTTAATGATATTGGGGACGACGAGGATAGACCCAGCATGTTATCCAGACATGGTAAGTGTATAATTTATAAGATTTATAAACATCTTATGCAATTTTTGATCATGTGATTTGGGAGTTACCTAAAAATTTGGTTCTTGTATAAGTAAGAAAAATATTTTGTTTATTAGCTAGTCATATGACTCTTTTCCAGTTGTTGCATATTAGGTTGCTTGCACTGTGTTACTAAATTAATAGAAAGAGTGTTTCAATTCTTAGTCATATTTTTTATCATTCAGTGATTAATAATGTTAACTGATAAACTAAGAA
The DNA here is from genome assembly GCA_963971325.1 of Aphodius granarius. Lineage (NCBI taxonomy): Eukaryota > Metazoa > Arthropoda > Insecta > Coleoptera > Scarabaeidae > Aphodius > Aphodius granarius. Next base: position 8,507,123 of record OZ020230.1, on the reverse strand, counting down.
GTTAATCATTCCTCATGCACTAATTTCTTTACTTTAAATACCTGTAAAACTGTAAGCAAAAAATTCAGTTATCAATTTTGCACGACTGGAGTTTCAAGAAAAAATTTAAATTTTGGCACGGCTATCTCCAGATTTAAATATAAGTCAAGTGTCACACAGTTGATCAAATAAGTATCACCGAAAATTTAATGGCGGCATTTATATGAAGCATAATTGGTTAACAGGTTGACTAGAAAAGAATGCATTTTTTTTTGTTTCCCATGCCTTCTACATCATTTAAGTGAAAAAATTAAAAACATAAGAAATGTGCAGAGCGTTCAAGAAGTGTATGCAATCTCGCAATGCTGTCAAAATAGTTGATATTAGAACGCAATTAAGAGAACTCTACAGACAAGAAATAAATAACCACAACGAAAATGTGAAAAAATTGCAATATTTTATTTAAAATATTTCAATAAAAGTGCGTTTTCTCAACTCTTAGTAGTCGCAACTTTATTATAATTTCTTCAGTCCTCCCACAAAATTTAACCACGAGCCGCCAGTGGTATATATCATGTTATATATTTATAATTTTTTCAGATAAAGCCATTGCTGATATATACTCTCAACTATCAAAGAAATACAAACATGTGGTTGCGTTATTCACTGGTTTGGAAGCCTCATGGGTAAGATTTACTTTTTTGTTACTAATATAAATATAAAATCTGTTAAGAAGTTGGTGAAAACACCATCTTATTGCTGCCATACTTTTAAATCAAGCATATACATGCAAAAACCTACCTCTTAAGATCTCATGCCAACCATAGAAATGCCAATTTTAGAAATAATTTTTTTCTGTCAGGTGACTCCTGAAGATGTTCTTAATCGCAAGGTTCGGGATACCCAGCAAAGTGGCAATACGAAAGATGATGAAATACCTTCAACAGCGTGGCTTTTTAAGGATGAGTTCATCTTATTGTATGCGAGTGACACTCCAGTTTTGTTTGTCGATGGATCAGAGTAAGCCATACTTATTTTTATGGAAAACATATAGTTTTAATTATTTATTTCAGGGTTAACATGGCGGGGTACACACATTTTTCTGAAGCAAGTGACGACAAAACAAATATTACGGTCACCTTAAAAAAAGCTGGGGAAGCAAGTGTTGAGTGAGTAAAAAGTTCGATTATTTTATATCTTAGGTTGATTAAATACCGTTTTTTTTTTCCTTGTAGGATGGTGTTTGAAGTTGATAGAGGATATTGGCAACTGACTAATCTTGGTATCAGGAGAACAAATGGTAGCGTTATAAATCTTAGAACAAAGAAAATTAATCCACCAGCAACATTTTCTTATCAATGTACATCACAAGTTTTCACCGATGGCACCCAAAGGAATACGTGGTCATTGAAGAACTTCCAGGTAATGTTTATTCTCAATAACGTATGCCACCCTTTACAGTTGAAAAATTTTGTTACTCAGTAATTGGGATATTCTGAAAATAACATTATTAAGTGGAATGATTTCAACGTGTGCCGCTGAATGAAAACTGGTTCTTTTTCAGGTTCAACCATTTTCGAATGGCAACAACAATACATTTGGTGATGCGTATTACTGCGTTGGTTTTACATCTGTCCCCATCTGGTCAGGTCTTTTTGTAACCTTTATCTTAGCCACTATCATGGCTTTAGGGCTGATGATGATGCTTGATATGAAGACAATGGATAGGTTCGACGATCCAAAGGGCAAGACAATCATCGTCAATGCCTCTGAATAATTCTAGTTCCTCTACATCGAGTCTGTCTTGTTCGGAATATTTCCATTCCGAAGAAGACCTGCTCCGTGATCCCAGTAGTCACGCCTTCCAAATTGTTAAACTAACAAAAATAGTCATCGCACCGTACTACAGGGTGCAGATTGTTTTGGGCAGCGTACCATTGTGATATTTAGAGCTCATTAAGTCGCGCCTGTGCAATCTGTCCGTACAATAGTAGGCCTAATCTTTAGATCTACTATATTTATCCCACTTAGTAACCTATGACAATAGCATTTTTAAACTGAGGAATATAATATACAAAATTTGTTGTCGCTAAACTAATATGGCTCACCGGCTGAAACTTGTTACTATTTACTTTACCTTTGTATAGAAATGTATATTTTACCATGTTGTTAGAAGTAATTTAATCCTACAATCCTTCGATCTACACCTACGCTGTTATTTTCCTGTAAAAAACCATTAATATCAAAGTAAATTAACGAACTTAACGGTAGAACAAATACGACTGAACAGGTGCATAATCTTGTACCATATATGGTGTTATATAACTTGTGTATATCTAAGGATATGTTTGTTTTGTTTTTATTATTTAGTAGGAAGTTTATACAAAAACCATCATAGGAGCTCTAAAACAATACAAGAATTAATCGTTGAAATAATTAATCTTATGTTCTATTAAAATTTTATTTCTATCATGTTATGTTATCGAATTATTTTATTGTCATTTTAAAATAAACAGTATGTAGATATAACAATTGTATATCGTCGCTCAAATCGCAAGATGTTGTATCATTGCAAAACACGCATGCGAGGTCTTGCAGTTTGATAGACGATACTTGCTTATTTATCATTCCATTTTGCGTTGATTCTGGTATATATAGATCTTTATTCAGACCATTGCAGACATTTCGTTCTTTCAATTTGACATACGTACGACGTAGCGCTAGGAAATGTATCAATTAAGTGAATCATTGTGGTGCGTGTTGTATTGCACATCGTGACACACAACGACATATCGAGAAGTCAATATGTGGCACAATTTTCTAAAGGCCACTGTTGATAATGTGTTAAAAAACTATAAGGTGGTGGGTGTTCATGTACTTCAGTATTTTATGTATAAAAACGTTGTTACTGTAAATAACAAGTAGGTGCAGTTTTGTAGTAAGTACATCTTAGTAATACGTTGCCAAAAATGTATCTCCATAGAAAATAAAAGTCTAAAATCGTAAATAACCGTTTTATTCGCCAGTACAACTTCACTTATTCAAAAATCCCACCTTTGCATAAGAATATGTGTCACAACAAAATACGATGATGTATATAAAAATTTTACAATCATGGAACAATTTTTGAATGGATAATTATCCTTATCTACTAAATACTCGTAAATTCTCACTACATGGTTAAATAATTACTGTTATTAGATACTGGCATTTTACTGCAATTGCTTTTTGAGAATTACATTCTTTGTAGTTATAAAATGCATCATTCCTAACCTGGAAACCTGGTTTACAAGTTGCCAGCGACTAGCATGCCACCATTGGCAAAGATTGGGAAAGTCCAGTGGCTATTTACCACAGAAATCATATTCCTAGAATGCCAGTACTGGCCAGTACCATCATATAACAAAAGTGCCCACTTTACGACATCGCGCAGGTGAGGTGTGAAGCATGCGCGCTACGTGAAAGCATTGGCGGCACTTTCAATGTTTATTATTCTAGACTACTTATCAAATATTTATTAGTAAGTAAATATCTATGGTAAATATACATCGTTTTACACTGAGTATGAGGCTCCAACCAAGGCTGTGGAGGTTTATACACAGGTTTCTTTAACTACACATATTGTAATTCAAATTATATGACTACTAAGTTGATTTTGTTTGTTAAAAAAATAAACTATGTTAACCTGACATTTGATTAATAATAGTTTTGTCTTTTTCTAAGTTACAGTTAAATAAAATTTGATCTTTATGATCTTTTCCTGTTCTGCATAGTAAGAAAAAGTAGACAACAGTATATGTGACCCGCTCATAGACATCATTACTAGAATGCTATACGAATAGGATGCGCAGAAAATTTTTGCCCACAATTGAACACTCAATACCACTCAGTTGGTGTGGAGGAAGGCATGCGCACAGCATGCGTACTAAGTATTACCAGCAGTGTTGCCACCCCTATTACAATTGTAGAGATGATTTCAACTAAGAACGTCACGTCACGTGACTTCCCGCCAAGTGCGCAGTAGACCACTTTCCATTTAGCAGTGTAGATATATGGAGCTATTTATCAACGTCGTTATTTTCCCGCCGCGCAGGTGTACTGGTGGGGGAGTGACGTTCTTAGTTGAAATCATCTCTAATAGTTCTATTACTCTGACATAAAATCTATTACCCTATTACATTTGTCCAAAATCTATTACAATTTCACACTAATCGATTTTTACCTTTTTTCTATTTCACTGGCGTGTATTTACCGTAACTTGCATTTACATTTATTTTTTATGTTGGCACATAGTGACGACGACGAAGTTGTCGTGCTGCGAATTGGCAATCCTTGCCGCAAGGATTATAGTCTTACTTATTGTACGTTAGGCGATCTCACGATAATCGATCTCATGATGTATTTTTTTTATTATAAAGGCTTTTTGTTGTTTTATCTACCCCCCCCCCCCCCCCCCCGGTCAACAAATCGTGACAAATCTATTACCTATTACAACGACGTTCAATCTATTACGCTAAAAAGTCCCAGTCTAGTACAATTATTTTTTAGTAGGTGGCAACACTGATTACCAGTGAACAACGTGAAAGGAAAGTGGGTATCTATTACTGACTGTTTCCTATTTTCTTGACACAACATAACCTATGAATGTAACAACCAAACGTAACCCCGTTAGGATTGCTTGTCAAATACGACATTTTATTTAAGACTCGTATAGAGCGGGTCAGATATACTGTTGTCTACTTTTTCTTACTACGCAGAACAGGAAAAGATCATAAAGATCAAATTTTATTTAGCTGTAACTTAGAAAAAGACAAAACTGTTATTAATCAAATGTCAGGTTAACATAGTTTATTCTTTTAACGAACAAAATCCACTTGGTAGTCATATAATTTGAATTACAATATGTGTAGTTAAAGAAACCTGTGTATAAACCTCCACAGCCTTGGTTGGAGCCTCATACTCAGTGTAAAACCGTGTAAAACGATGTATATTTACCATAGATATTTACTTACTAATAAATATTTGATAAGTAGTCTAGAATAATAAACATTGAAAGTGCCGCCAATGCTTTCACGTAACGCGCATGCTTCACACCTCACCTGCGCGATGTCGTAAAGTGGGCACTTTTGTTATATGGTACTGGCATTCTAGGAATATGATTTCTGTATGACATCTGAATGCTATTCGGATAGGATGCGCAGAAAATTTTTGCCCACAATTGAACACTCAATACCACTCAGTTAGTGAGGAGGAAGGCATGCGTACTAAGTATTACCAGTGAACAACGTGAAAGGAAACTGGGTATTTATTACTGACAGTTTCCTATTTTGTTGACACAACATAACCTATGAATGTAACAACCAAACGTAACCCCGTTAGGTTTTGACCTGTTTGTTTGTTGGGAGCAGCACAATAACTTTGGTTTTGATAGTGTTTTGTTATATTCATCGTTTTTCCTTCGCTTAACGTTTTAGTTTGTTTTAAACTTAATATTAAGGTAAGTTAATATTAAGACATGTAAACAATACAATATAAAGTTGTTTATTTTAGGTTATCTTCTAGTTTTCAATAGTTTGCACATACATTAGTTTATTTATAGTTGTTAGTTTTAATGGTAAGTTCACTTTATTAGGGAATGTTTTATTGAATTCTAAAATATAAGTTTGTTTTTGTTTTAGGTTCTAGTTTCTACAGTCTTATTGTTGGTTCTATAGGTGCGTATATTGCTGACTGTTTGGAAATATGAATAGGCATACAATATCTACTGTGCATTTTAGTTTTCCTGCTTGTTTTAGTCTGGTGATCACGTTTCTACGTTCTGTTGGTTTATTTGGAAGTTAGTAGTCTTAAACGGTATGTGTATTTTAGGAGGAAAAGTTTTATTGAAATTTAGTATACGAGTTATTTTCAGTTGCAGTTCCCATATAGATTAGAGTTAGTATAAGAACAAAATGCGAACATGCATTGTGTGGTGTTGCCAGACCAAGGGGTACCATACGGAAGGGATACAGTACTTTCGGTGAGCTTTCAGTAAAAGACAATCTATTAATAGTTACCATGAAAGAAAGCTTTGCCTGACGTTTGTATTTGATATTGACGTAAATTTTCTCTATATTTTATCTGACATGTTAATTTAGTAACAGTTTTATTTGCGGTTATCCTTTGGAGCTTAATTTGTATTGGCCTTGGATTGCTCCAATATAAGGTAAGGTAGGTTTGAAGCATCTCCCACAAAGAAAGATATATATTGTTTTCAGTTATTTGTAACATGTCGCAAAGCATTCATTGATAACTAATTCTAATAGACGAGCCATACTAACTTGTAATATAATGGATTATTTGTTAATAGGGTAACTAAAGCCCGTATATCTGCGTGGTCCAGAGCTCTTCGCAAAGCTCCCGAAGAGCTTACCAATTCTTCATTTGTATGTTCACGACATTTTGCACCGGATGATTTTGATGAAAAGAATGGGAAAAAACTTTTAAAGAAATCAGCGATACCATCACTGATGTTAACACCATCCAGTTTCAATACAAGTCAATACAAGTCTTTTGCGTTGAGTAAGTATTTAACTTTTTTTCATTTGACAAAATGAGCTGTATTATCTATTGTAAGCTCTATTAAGATTATATGGATAATTTCCTTTTTCTTTGTAGCTATTACTTTAAAAATAAATGAATACACAAAGGAAAAGAGTGGTACCTTTTACACCTTAAGCCACGATTAATAAAAGGAGAAATTCTCAGTCCTCGTTGGGATGCTCTCAGAGCGTCAACCCGGCAAGGTGGAAACTTGGGTTCGAATGCCAATGTGGACAATTTACCTTTCATTAACCTGTAAAAGATATCACCCCTTTCACTTGTGTATTCACTTATATATGTTATATGCACGTTTATGATTCCAATTAATGTTTATTACTTTAAATACTGTAAAATGTTGAGATATGAGAGAAAAATGGGGAAAGCAATTTGAACTTTATTTTACTTTGCTGAAGATACACCCTTAAAAGTAACAATTTCAATAAATAATATATTTGAGCTTAATGAATATTTATTTTTTATTTTAGAGGAAACTATCGTGTTGTCAGTATTCCCAATAAGGAAAATATTCCGCCTGTAAAGGAAGACCCATTACAAAATATTCCATCAACAAGTGGAATTAGTAGATGCAGTTTGAGGTAAAATATGTTGTAAATCATCCGGAAGGGTACTTTGCCATGTGAATAACATTTTATGACTACACAATATTACCATATTGGATCTTGTGTGCATTGGAAGAACATTAGGAAAAATTAAACAAACCATATTTCAAACTCTGATAACATTTTAGATTTATACTTTACATTAGTTCAGTTAAAAATTAGTTGCTGGAAATCTGTTTATAAAATGAAATTTATTTATATATCATTACCTTATTTTTAGATGTTTCAGTTTATTTGAATTTAAACTTTTTTATCCAATAACAAAATTTGTTTGAAATGATATACTACTTATTTGTATTGAGTGGTGGGTTAATTGGAATAAATTCAGTAGGTTATAAAATATAAATTTTTTTCGAATAAGTAATTTAGTAAAAGTAGATTGAGATGATATATACATTTCGAGTTAATATTTAGGCACTTATTTATATAATTATAATAATTGTAATGTCTGGTTTTTGTTTAGTTCCAAGTCCTTCCTTGAACTTGGTATATTGGACCAAGTCCCAACAAAACCTTGTGCTGCTGAAGAAAGCCCAGAAAGGGGTTCAAGGTACAATATAATTACACACATTATATGAATTTGAAACTTTATTTGCATTCATTGCAAAAAATACATTCAAATCCAAAAATGTATGGAATTTACATATGTATATGGTTTTAGTTCGGATTCTTCGGTAGTTGAAAAGAAAAGACAATCTGACAATCAAAAAAAGAGGAAGATTCAGGTGACATCTAGTGATAGTGAAGGATTGAGGGGATCCCCAAAAAAACGAAGAGTTCTTTTACGAACTTACCACAACTACTGGTAATTAAGTATAATCAGTTTGCATTTTATATATTTTTCTTAACTGTTTAACTTAACATTTTAGTAAGTCACCACGAAAATTAAGTCGCTCTGTTGGGGTGCTCAAAAAGCAAACTACTCATTGGCGGCAGACCTTTCGTAATGAGCAACGTAAAGTTAGGAGATTGAGAAAAAAGGTATCCAATTTGTACCAGGTCATAAGAAAATTGAAGAAGCTTCAACTGGTGTCTACAAATGCTGTTCTGGCATTCCGTTAGCCATTATGAACAGAGTAGTAGGGAACAAGAAAAATCTTTCAAGGCAAAAATACCCAGAGGAGTTGCGAAAATTTGCCATGACATTGCAGTTCTATTCCAGTAAAGCATACAATCATGTTCATAAGAGTTTCAACCTGTCATTGCCGTCGCCATCAGTAATTAGGAGTTGGCTAACTAACATTAACTGTGAGCCTGGATTCACTCAACAGGCATTTACTGCCTTGAAATTTCAAGTGCAAGTCAATAAAGGCAGAAGATTACCCACTATATGTTCCCTTAAGTTGGATGAGATGGCCATCAAGAAGCAAATAGATTTTGCTGCCGGTAAAGTTTGGGGGTACACCAACTGTGGCAGTGGGTTAGATGATGATGATCTGTCATGTGCTACGGAAGCGCTGGTGCTTATGGTAGTAGCATTAAATTCACGGTGGAAAATACCAATTGGTTACTTTCTGATCCACTCGTTAACTGGTGAAGAAAAGGCCAATATAGTGAAGGAAGCGCTAATAAAATTACACGAACTCGATATTGCTATTACATCTATAACTTGCGATGGACAAAGTGCTCACTTCACCATGGCGAAGAAGCTTGGAGCAGAATTGAGCAATATGGACAATATCATACCCTATTTTCCTCATCCAGCCGACGGAACACAGGTGTTTATAATATTTGATCCGTGCCACATGCTCAAACTTGTGCGAAATGCTTGGGGTAGTGAATTGATCCTACGAGATCCAAATAATAATATTTTGGATTTTAATTATATTGTCAAATTAAATGAAATTCAAAATAAGGAAGCCCTTCGTTTAGGAACCAAATTGAAAAAGGCAGACATAGAATGGACCAAACAAAAGATGAAGGTAAGCTAGAAAAGTATCCAGCTTCTAGGTATTACAATTTGTTATTGTTTAGGTTAATCTTGCAGCACAAACTTTAAGCACTAGTGTGGCTGATGCTTTGGAGTTTTTGAGGAGTGACATAAAGCATCCAGATTTTAAAGATGCAGGACCTACCATACAATTCATTCGATTAATTGACAAAATGTTTGACTTCTTAAATTCAAGAAGTCCATTTGGAAGAGGCTGTAAATGTCCTCTAAAAAAAGAAAATAGTACCTTTTGGAAACCAATTCTTACTGAAGCAATGGATTTCTTAATAAATTGCAGAAATAAAGACGGAATCAGCATGGTGTTTTCAAGAAAAAAAAAAACAGCATTTGTTGGATTTATCATATCTATCAGTCAGTAATAGGGATATATGAGAAATATATGGCAGCAGAAAAGTCTCCTCTTCAATATCTATTAACTTATAAGCTTAGCCAAGACCATTTAGAGCTATTCTTCTGCAGCGTAAGGTAATTACAATTGTACTTTATGTACATTGCTAGCATATTATAAATTCTGTATTGTAAATAATTATGATGCCATCTAGGAAAAGCAACAAGTGATGTAATAGCGTATCTCATTTAATGTGAATATACGTTACGTCATGTTTCAGAAACAGAATTAAATTTATTGACTTAAGGTTTCTTTTCCAAAATTGTATCACAAATACATTATTCTGAGCGGTATCATTAAATTACAGATCTCGAAATGGATGGAACAACAATCCTACAGCTTATCAGTTCTACAATACTTACCGTAGATTACTAGTACATCATCAAATTAGAACAAGCAATGGGAATTCTCTGAGTCAGGATAATACAGTATAACTTCGATAATCCGGACATATATCGTTCCTGACCATGTCCGGACTATAGAGGTATCCGGATTACTGGAGGTTTTTTGTTAGGAAGGGTGATTTTTTTATTATGAACATGAAAACAACTCGGGATATTTGAATATATGTGACCCCGGACGCGAAAAGGGACCTGTTGTAACGTTATCTTGTACACTATTTTCGCACGTATGGTCTCTTCCGATAGGTACCGTTATGGTGCACGTTATTTTCGCACGATAGGTCCCTTTTCGCATCCGAGGTCACATAAAACCAAAAATATAAAATTAAAAACTAAATTCTGAACAGAAATGGATAAAATAAGCAAACGATTTCAGTTATTTTTTAAAGATGTATCAATTTTTGTTTATATTCTTTTGGATACAGCCACATTAGTAAATTTTTCTCTGGGCCTTTTGAGAAGCAGGATATTTTCCATGGGAAAATTGTTTTCTGCAGACCACCTGATGCCCAAAGAAAACGCGTTGGCAGCATCGACATTAAAGCTTTCTGGGGCCTGTTAACCCCTGGTAAAAATGTCTTAACTTCAGGCTTAAAATATTTTTCCAAACATTCAGTAAGCAATGTTCTACTCATCCATCCTTTATCAGACGCCTTGTACACAACTGACATGGAGCTCATTCTGTATTTAAAAGCTTCTAGATTTACCGCTTTTGCTAATATTAAGTGGCAATTTATGTGATCCGGTTACTTTACAGTAAGGCATGAATGTTAAACAATCCATTGATATTTTCTACCTGGTTTTAACAGCAAATTATATTTTGTGTCCGAACTAGGGAGGTAAAATTTCTAAAATGTCCGGTTGACAAGAGCGTTCGGATTACTGGAGTGTCCGTACTAGAGAGTGTCCGATCTATCGAAGTTGTACTGTACCAGCATTCTTTATGTTACAACTGGCAAAGAAAATGCTTGTGGCATCGGCATTGATGATATATCAATTATTCGAAAATATAACGTACAAATGAATAATGAGAAGGAGGATGACTTCATTCCAATATTGCCGGAGCTGTCAGTTGTAACTGAAAATGTTGTGGCATACATATCTGGATTTATAATAAAAATGGCAAAAAAAACGTCTAAAATGTCCAACATGCGTTTTCGCACTTGAACAGATTTCTACATCCCATCTTGATGATTCATACCTCCTTTTGTTTACAATGAAAAACAGAGGAGGATTAATAAGGCCATCATATGATGTAATGCAAATACCGGGTCATCATAAATGAGAGTCACCGGGTGCAATACTTTATTCCGGTAGTTTCGCACAAGACTTTAGTCCCAGTTATAGCGCCAAATGCTTGGAGCGTTTTTATTGGTCCAACTAGGTCCAACTTCACACTGTTTACTAAAAGTTGGACCTAGTTGGACCAATAAAAACGCTCCAAGCATTTTAAATTCACTGGCGCTATAACTGGGACTAAAGTTTTGAGCGCAACTACCGGAACAAAGTATTGCACCCGGTGACTCTCATTTATGATGACCCGGTATTAAGGAAGGTGGAATCCGCTATCAAGCAGATAATAACTATTAACAACAATAAATTCCAAGCGAAAAAAATTTCTTTGATTATTTTGTGCTAGGGCATCATTGTAATTCCGGGCCTATATTTATAAACATAATTAAACAAACAATAATACTTAAAACAAATATATCCAGATTGATTAGTTATACTGCCTTTTTCTCACTTTTAATTCTTCAAACTCGTCAATTAGTTTGTCATAATTAATAGAGTTATTTAATACCTCTTTTTCTATTTATTATTGAGATTATTGAGAGTGATCTTTCACCGCTTGCATTGCTGATTGGAAGGGTTAAATAAATGCTCAGAATTATGTTTAAATTAGGGAATGTTGCAATAATAATATTTTCCTGAATAAATGACTACATGGATACAGGCGAAATAATATTTTCGTTACGTATAAAAGTCTTAAATTGTAATACTTCATTTTTCAGTTCTGCTAGGTTTAAATCTTGTTCGTAACATTTTAATTCCTGTATTGATGAGTCACTAACATCACTATCATGAAAAATTGTTGGAATTTTTTGTTAATAGTTTTATATCCCTCAGATCTTGTTTTAATGTTGCTAATTAAAGAATCGCATACAACAAAAAAAAAAAAATTAACTTTGCCATTGCATTATTTTATGTTCTGGAATTTCATGATGAAATAGTTTTCGTATTTTCTGCCGTTTTTTATCATTAGTATATGCAGTATCTTTAAGTTTTTCTGCTTCCTTTTCTAAATTGTCAAAATCATCTGTAACAGTTTGTATGAAATCTATCAATGAATCATATATTAAAACTGCTGTATTTAGGGATTTGTCTTTTTGTTGAAGAGTCTTGTTTGAATATCACGTTTCGGGACCATAAAATTACGGGTCGTAGGCACGTGCCTAGGTTGCCTAGTCCTTAGTCCGCCCCTGGGTGATACGAACGCATTTACGCCGATAACGTAATGCGGCCACATACAGTGATGCATACAGTGAGCAATCCGTGAGCCCTCCATTACGACATAAACCGAAGACGCCCGATAGGTATAAACTCTTATAGTGCCTAAACCGTTCATCCCATTGATCTGTAAATTTGTATACATATTTAAAGTCACTGCAGGATGAGATAGATGGTGTCAGTTTGGTCCAAATCGGATGAGTACCTAAGAAAACGTATTTGACAACTGCCACTTCCGGTTGTCAGATTGTCACCAAAAACAATCCAGAATCCCCCGGTAATTCTAAATATGTATGCCAAATTTCAGCCCGATCCGTTGTTCCGTTTGGGCGCTATCGTGTTCACGGACATACGTACGCCGTACACACATACACACATACACACATACACACATACACTTTCCAGAAATCATTGCAATGGATTCAGGGGACCCCAAAACGCGTATTTCCGCTAAAATCTCAATTTTTTTTCCGTCGATTACAATACTTTCCTTCTAGGAGTCGGAAAGTAAAAATGTGTCGAAATACAAATAAAATTGCGCAAAATTCCACACCCTGGAATGTTCATTTATGCTAACTCGATAACATCCTTTGTTTAAATGATCATAATGTGGACCTATTTTTTTAAATTTTATCACAGCTTGTATTACTGTTTCAATGTTTGATTTACGATCATTCGTTGTTTTGTTATATTCAAGATATAAACCATAAAAATACACAAAAAATTTAGTACAAATAAATATACCAAAACGAATATATACAATACTATATATGACCTCGGATGCGAAAAGGGACCAATCGTGCGAAAATAACGTGCGCCATAACGGTACCTATCGGAAGATACCTTACGTGCGAAAATAGCGTCCAAGATAACGTCACGATAGGTCCCTTTTCGCATCCGAGGTCACATATAGATATGAACAATGTAAAAATACAGGCACACAATAAAACAGTAAAACAATAACGACCTTTGCTTTACGTTTTGCGTATGTAGTATGTACATACATGTACAATGTAGATATTTATTTGTTGGTAAATAATATATGTACCTATGTACATATGTATTTTTTTATTTTCATCTTCTAATCATGAAAAAAATCAGTCGAAAAGAATTTTTATTTATTAAAATTAAAAGCGAATTCATTCATTCTCCGCCCGCCTGCTATTTACCTACGTCTCTACACCGCCAGCGCCGCGCCATAGAGACATCGTAGAGACCAGAGACGTAACAAAATAGCCAAATAGCAGCCGGCGCCGACGATTTACAAATAACGTGTTAGTACCTCAGATAAACAAAGAAATATGGATACCTCACAAAGGCGGACGATTTGACGCAAACATATACAATCTGTCCTTGTCTATTTCGGTCCTTAAGGAAACGGTCCTGATTGGCTGTGTGCGATATCGCGAAGTTTGCGTTTGTAAACAAATAGTTGAATCTGAGCGATTGCGAGCAAAATACGACTTATTCGATACAGAAATTGAAAAGCAAATAATTTCCGAAGATGGTAAAGATTTGTTTTGTGTCTGGGGAAAAGTATTCGCCAGGCGTTACTAGTATTCAACAGAAAGTAAAACATAACCTTAATCTTCATGGGCGTCTGTAAAGAATAGTTAAGGGTTTAATATAATAATAATCCGTTACTATTATTGTCTTATATACAAATATTTGTATTATGAGGCATATTGTGGTATACCCATATTGTTATTGTTAAAACACAAACATTGTACCACACTTAGGTATTGGAAACAAAGTATTGTGATATTCTAATTATAAACCCCTTTGGAAAAACACGCTCGCCGCCACTGTGCTAAGGACCACTCCTCTCACCCCTCACCGGCGATATGTTGGCTTCAAATACTGGTAGGGTCTAGGCATGCGGGTTATGCATCCATGTTTCTTTGTTTATCTGAGGTTAGTACCAACTTTTGCCGCGCGAGAATTAAAGAGGTCGCTACAAACGGCCGAACGTAGCCTTTTTTTACGGTGTATAGGCATTGCCATTCATTATAAGTTTTTATTCACTGGTAAAATATGGGGAAAATGATACCACTAGCGCCATCTATTAACCTTCGTTAAAATCTCTACTGAAAGCCTGCCCTTAAAGGGATGTTACAAATTGAAGATGATATTTTTAATTATCAATGCTATATCTAAAAAAAAAAAAAAAAAACATAAATGTGATAGATGTGAATATCTAAATATCAATATTCACAGCTGTAAAAGAATTATGTATCTATTTCGCAATTTTTCAAAAATCCATATTGTGGTGTAAAAATGAAAGGGATTTTACATTATGTACATGATCAATTTTCAGTGTATCACAAAAGATGCATTACAAAAGAATCACATACAGGGTCTGGCACTAACTTGGACACAAATGATAAATAGATAGAATTATCTATCATTAATTTATTTCATAATAAAAATGTATAATACATTGAGTGACATAACATTATAAAATGAAACAACGTCAAAGAAAAACAATCAGAACAAACTTAAAAGTACTTTCCTAAATTATAGGGTTCCAGGGCCACTAATAATTCTCTTACTGACATATTAAATAGCAAAAGGTTTTCATTTTTTTTTTATGTGGTCGGGTAATTTGTTGAAGGTTTTTACAGACATGTAAGGTGTTTTTCAGTCTTGGTAAGCTTGTGTGGTGGATATTTGTAATCTAGCGTTCTCGTATTGGGTAACAGCTTTATTAAGTTTTTTGTTTACGTGGTCTATGTGAGCGTCCCATTTTAACTCGTCATCAATTACAATTCCAAGAAAGTCTGTTGTTTTTGCAAATTCAACGGCATTTCCGTTTAGATTTATGTTTGATACGGTATTGTAACATATCCAATTTTTAGTGTTTATTTTATTTTTTTCTATAGTTATTGTAGGAACATTGCATGTGCACTTAGAAGGTTGGAATTTGAAATATCGATTATTAACGAATGTTAATGGGCATTCCAGCTTTCTAAGTGTTACTCATGGTGTAGGTTCACAGGAATTTTCGGTTGTTCACTGTGGTTCGTTATGGGCCTGTAGATACTAATTGTTCGTTACTTTCACCAAGTTATGACATCGTAGGGATCATTTGGTATGTGTATTAAAATGTAATTAGATTTGGTATAAATGATGAAGATGAACGCCAATTGGCGACAATGGGGAAAGGAACCTCTGCCTAAGCGCAAGCTCCTTACCAACGCGTGACATTGTCTCTTTCTTCACAGCCCGAACGAACCATAGGAACCAACCATCGTCGAGTAACCTATTTGTAAGTTTGTTTATTTATTATTATTATTATTGTGTTCTTTCTACTTTGTGCTCGTTGGAACTGTAATTATCTGTGTATTTGGGTTGTCTTTTTTTTGTTGTTCAAATATATTTCATTGTTTAAACTTGTGTTTGATTACGAATCTTTCAGCAAGATTTTAGGAAAGGACCCACTATTTCAAGAGTGTTCCCAGAGTTTCGCCAGTCTAAGCTATTGTCGAAGCTCCCAACCTAGGTGTACCACTTCAGGAATGACTGAATTGAAGTTGTGATAATTGTTGTGTATCTAAGAAATTGACAGCAGTCCTCCTGAGGTGCTACCCCTATCTTACAGCAGTATAACGTCCCTTGGAAGAAGACTACGTTATAATGCACTAAATATAAGAAATGATAACACATCATCAACAGCATTTATTTTCCTTAGCCGCTTGTTTCCGGCTCATCCTCTTTAAATTCTTGCTTCAGCATAGTGGTTTCGTCTGTCCTCTTATTCTACTGGTACTGTTTAATGGATAAATGATTTTGAAATGTGTAGCTAATGGATTTATGAGGAGGTTTTGTTTATAAAATTTACTGGTAATGAAGATAGATATCCTAAATCAATTTTGTGAAATACTGTTGTAGGATAAATTCTACCAACATTTTCAAATATTTCATAAATTAGCACTGAGATTTGAGAAATACCATCATGTATACACAATGTTATTAGTCGTTTAATTATGCTATTCACTTTTACAGAGGCGTTTGCTTCTGGAATAAGGGATAATTTGATGCCCTTTTCCTTTTTTCCATTTCTTTTCATTTCCTTGCCCGACCTATCGCTGAATTAAACACTAAACTAAACAATACGCGTGAAAAGTGAGGTTAGCTATCAAGCGCCCTGCCAATGTGACGTTTGACAAATTCCGCGACGTTGCCAAGTGAGCTTAAAGTTAGAGAACCAATAGCTAGAGGATGCTTCAACCTTCAACTGTGTTTCTGCAACCCGCCCCTAGTGTAATAACTAGGAAGAATAAAACCAGACGACAGCTTTACACTAGGAAAAAATTACCAGAAATGTCACCAGAGAGGTCACCCTAGTAACACGGTTGAAAAATTCCTCAAGTTAGTAGTTATTAAACAAGGTCACTACATAGTAAGGTTATTCAAGTTGCTGTCTTTCCTATAGTAACGCCACAGTATATACAGTATTTTCACTCGGCGGCGGCACCTTTGATGTCGCTGGTTCAGAAAATCTACCGCGCATTTGCCACGAGCTGATCGTATTCGGCGCCAACGATTTAAATTTAAATTATTCTAATATAAAGCAATATTGATAGACAATGAAGTATTGGCAGTAAGTATCGAATTGGACAATTCGATTTTCTAATGAATTTTGCTTGTTGAACCAAATCAATACAAGTTGTTAAGAAAAGGTTATAAGTAACCATAAATAATATGTGAAGAAAATAGAAAGAGTGTGCAAAGGAATTCTGTTTTTTATCAAATCTTAAGTCATAAGACAATTCTTCTGGAATTTACAAGTATACCAGGCACCGGCTAGCTCCGATATATATATAGTATAAATAGTTAACAATTCAAATACTCTTTTTCTTGAGTAAGGAGGGGAAGGAATGTCAATATATAATACATTTTCATGAAATACTTATATTTTATAACATATAATTAACAAACATACAAATCATACGGAACAAACATATATTTATAGATGCTGGAGTATACAGAGTTTATAATTTCTTTTTTCTCCTTTAAAATTATTTATGTCACGATTCATAAATTTTAAGGAATAGAATATTCACACTCTAACATATAATGATGTTAAATAATTTAATGGAAAGTTAGCGCATGGATGTTTGAAGTTAATTTTACTTATCTCCTTTTTCACCATACTTCCCACACCAACTTTTATGCAATCTGTAGAAAAAACTGTACAAAACACCGATTCAAATTTTGAGATCAGTCCACAAAAATTATCAGGGGCAATTTTTAATGGCGCTGTAGCTTCAAGATCCTTATGCGTCCTAAAATATGTATAAATGTTTGTCGTAAATAATTCAGATTTGCAATAATTTTCACAAATCTCACATGTATGCTTCATGAGACACTTTTTTAATAAATATCCACAAACGTATTGAAATGGATTTTGATCTAACAAAGACATTTGCCTATAATCATAGTCACTGACATCACTTGTTAAGTTACTTTTTGCAGAAGCTGGACTCTCCACCAAAATGCTGTATTTGATTATATTTTCCTCGGTTAAATTGAACACTACACTATCAAAGTCTTCGGCACAATTTGCTCCTTCTGAGTGCGTAAAATAATTTATACAAAACAGTTTCTTGCAAGCAGATGCAAATTGGATTGCCGTGGGATTTCTACAATTTCCAGATTGATTGCGAATTTTGCCAAAAAAATTTTCCAAACAATCTTGGTTTAATCGTCGGGTGGAAATATGTTGAATGTTCAGCGGTTTTAATTTATTCCACAAACCAACTAATGAAGCAATGTTAATTTTCCATCCTTCAATAAATTTGATCTTATTTGTAACATTTACATCATTTTCATTTAGAATCATCATATTATTTAAAGATATCTTCATATTAGTTAGGAGCTGTATTTGGTCTGGACTGCCATTGAAAGGTTTGCTTTCAGTTGAATTGAATATATCAAATAATGCATTAAAGCTTTCAACAAATGCTGCTGTACCAACGGCTTCTAATGGAAGACCTCCCAAAGAAATGTAGGTGTGCAGTGTTGCCACTACTGTATTGCTTAACAGTTGTGCAGCATATTTAACTTTCATTTTTTGAAAGGAATTTGGATACATATGTGCATCGGTTATCTTTGGTAAAGCGCGGAAAGCCTTTGTTTTGTCGTGTTGATAAATTAATTTGACATTTTTCGATAATATTAATATTCCAGGTACTTTACTCATATGCGCGTTTCACTTTTTTTTAAACACCCGGTACATGGTGCGATATTTTCAAGATCTTATGATGGTATTCTTGATTTTAGATCTACCACCAACTTTCACAAAGAATAAAATTTTCTGAGAAATGGATAATAAAAGTTTTTCCCATATGGTGCGGACTTTCCTGGACACAGTGTATATGTATATATATATATATATATATATATATATATATATATATATATATATATATATATATATATATATATATATATATATATATATATATATATATATATATATATATATATATATATATATATATATATATATATATATATATATATATATATATATATATATATATATATATACATATATATAATTGCAATTCAAAAAAAGTACCTGATCCACTGATAACATATCCCGGCGGTGATGACATATCCAGATCACTTGATACTGACAGCCCTGATTTTGTTCTGATGAAAACATCGTCAAATTCTTCTGCAAATCACAATCAATATTAGTATACTTATATTTAATTTTCTCAGAAATGAGGAACAAACATACCTGACTGACCTTCAATGTTTTCTACTGACATTGGTGAAGTATCTAGCGAACCTGCTGTAGACAAACGTGGTCTCTTATATGGGTTCTCGACTACACTTTCTCCTGTAAAAGAATTATGCTAGTTTACACAAATTCTTCTCTGTCCAAAAACGCAATATAATTTTTTTTTGTAGCAAAACCGGCTACCAGTGTTATTAATTACTATTTTGGCATGGGCCACTCAATATATTGTAGAGGACGATCAATGAAAGAATAGTACCTAATTATAATGGCACCTGGCTGACATAAACATTGTGTAATATCTTCTCTAAACATTCATATTATATCAAGGTCTAAATGTGGGTAAGGAAGGTCAGATTCAGTATAAATATACAAATTACAAAAATATTGCATTATAAAGGGAGACAATAAATCATACTTAATACCTGATTGATGAAGAGGGATGTCCATCGATATTGACTGAATATGGGGGATATCCGGCATGGATGGACTCTCCTTTGCTACATTTGACGTATCAACATTTTCATCTGTAAATTGAAACAATAAATGAAAAACACTTTGTTAAGGATCTTTATAAACCCTTACCCAAACACTGCGGCAGATGTTTTGATGGAATTGCGGTACGTTTCAATCGATTTTTCTGCATACTAGAAAACATTGTGTCATCGAAATGAACACTGCACACTCTTCGTAGTTTATACATCTCCTCAAGGTTCTCATTTTGTAAACCAAATACGTCCATCCACGTTATACACCTTTAAGTAAGAGAATAGAATAAGTTTTTACACTTAAATTGTATACATATATGTAAATAGCTTGTAGTAAATTAACCTATCTGCGTCTATCCTTTGGAAACCGAAAAAAACTCAACTCTGGTCTCATTGAATTGTCATTATTGCACACAAAACACTTCACAAGAGACATAGTTACCGCACAACAAATAACAAGAAAGATTTAACCTAACCTCAATAAAGCACAGCATCTTCGTCCCAGCTGTTTGTGACCACTGCGCATTCGCTGCGGGCAGCAGGCACAAAAAACGAAACCGTTCCCGCTAGAATGTGCAAGTGGCTGCGCGAATGGATCCCCTACGGGCGCAGCCATGTTGGAGTTTTGTTGTGTTTATGGCTACAACTCAGTAGCGGCGCGCCTATGATCATGGGCGTATCACATGTAGGGGAATAATAAAACGAACAAATTAAACAGGAAGTAAGGCCGTCTTTTGAAAGTGTTTATTTATATTAGTTTACAAATGTAAAATGTACAATACATAAATACAGTCACAAATAAGGGTTTCTAGAAACAGCTTGACAGAATCCACAGCCTTCGTGGTTGTATTGCAAATTTTGTTTGTAAGATTTTGACAAACGTCAGTGCTGCAGACATTACATGACATTAAATGTCAGTATGACAAATGTAATTCTGTCACTGAAACTGACGTTAGGTGGCGTCCAGAGATGGCTCTGGCTATACTAAATTAAATAATTGCAAAAGTGTTTAGGCACTTCATTGTGCCAACGATGTAGTCGGAAAGTAGGGTGAGAGCCACCCCAGATATTTTTAATGTTGCTAATTAAAGAATCGCATACAACAAAAAATATTAACTTTAAAATGTTGTTTGCCACTGAATCTTATTTCATGTTCTGGCATTTCATCATGAAATAGTTTTCGTATTTTCTGCCGTTTTTTACTTTCCGACTCCTAGAAGGAAAGTATTGTAATCGACGGAAAAAAAATTGAGATTTTAGCCGAAATACGCGTTTTGAGGTCCCGTGAATCGATTGCAATGATTTCTGGAAAATGTATGTGTGTATGTGTGTAGGTATGTCCGTGAACACGATAGCGCCCAAACGGAACAACGGATCGAGCTGAAATTTGGCATACATATTTAGAATCACCAGGGGACGAACTGGATTGTTTTTGGTGACAATCTGACAACCGGAAGTGGCAGTTGTCAAATACATTTTCTTAGGGATTCATCCCATTTGGACCAAACTGACACCATCTCATTCTGCAGTGACATTAAATATGTATACAAATTTACAGATCAATGGGATGAGCGGTTTAGGCGCTATAAGAGTTTATACCTATCGGGCGCCTTCGGTTTGTGTCGTAATGAAGGGCTCATGGATGGCTCACTGTATGTGTCAGCATTTATGCAGCCACATGTTTTCGGCTCGTGATCGAAGAATAAATAAACATCTCGCAGAAAAATACAGATACGTGACAGTATAATATTATGGTTATTTGCATCGAAAGGTGCCTTGTGTTATGATCTAATAGTAGTATTATTATCTTACGGACATACGTTTAAATGTCAACATTGTAGTCGGAAAGTTGGGTGAGGGCCACCCCAGATATTTATCATTAATCATTACTATATGCAATATCATATTTTTTTCTGATTCTTTTGTTGACAGTTTGTATTAAATCTATCAATGAATCATGCATATATTAAAACGGCTGTATTTAGGGATTGGTCTTTTTGTTGAAGAATCTTGTTTGAAGCATCTATTCTCTCTAAAATCTGTTCCCATATAGTAAGTAACAGAGCATACTCAAATGTATCAAGTCTTTTATGTAAATCAGCAGCTGCGGACCTTGTTAATGGTTTTTCATCTTTGTTTCAGGAAAAATGACGTAAATAATTTGGATACGTTTCAGCAATTTATTTTTAATTTAATTATGAATATCACGTTTTTCTGTTAAATAAAAATTAATTATAAAAATTAAAAGGTTAAAAACCTAATTTTCGGGCCCCAAAAATTACGGGCCCTAGGCACGTGTCTAGGTTACCTAGGCCTTAGTCCGCCCCTGCCAAAACACAACTCGAATCAAAACAAACAACACCTGCACCATGCACCGCACGTACTTTATCTCTCTTGCGCTCCCCACAATATGTAAACAAAGGGCAAGCGTCTCTCTCGTCGGGCTACATTAAGTGGGGGCCACACTTATACACTTATACACGGTATAACGGACAGGTTGCTTAAAAGCGTTCCTACTGCGCTCTCATCTGAGTGACGTCACGGCACATGCGCGCTGTTTTAAAATTCAAATTAAGTTGTTTGCCGAACCCAGATGCGCTGGCAGATTTTTAGCAGGTGTCTTTAATTTGTATTACTTTACAATGTCGAGTTGTGCCGTAAAGACCTGCACGAATCACCATAGAGGAATTAGAACTTCAAGTTGAAGCAAAAAATAATAGGTACGTGAGCCATCGTCAGTTTTTTACTCCTATGTCACGTAAGGAGGAAAATAATCATGTTGTTTTTTACATGGTGATGCAAACGATAACTATTCATCATCGTAATATATTCTATTATATTCTATTATATTCTCATGCAGACGTTACAATATTATATTCTATTATATCGTAATATATTCTATTATATTCTATTCTGTGCTTGTATATAAAACAGAATTCAGAAAATAAATAAAGAATGTTTAATTTAGAGTTTGGGTTACATCGCATGTAAAATATTTGCTGAATATGTATCAAAATGAAAAAAAAAAACTCATTTATATTAAACTCTACTTGAATGATTGTGTGTAAATACTAGCGCTCCTTTTGGCGCCATCTCGTATCAACTAGCCGCATTGACCGATCTCAGACGAGTGACGTAGCCAAAAGCTGTCCTCCGTTATACCGTGTATAAGTGTATCGTGGGTGGATCCATGAAATAGGAATAATAGGATGCGCAGACGGTTTATAAGCGTTCTATGGTTCCCGCGAACTAGCGCCAGTGAAATAACTCAATAAACTCTGCCTAGAGCACCTTACTAACTTGATTCACTTTGGTTATTAAATACTATTCTGTTTAAACTTTATATGACCTGCGCTGGTATTCACAACTGATGAATTACATTCACATCAGAGGGTGAATCCGGTGAATACATATCACACGGTATATTTCATATTACGAAGTTGCCAACGCTTTCCTTGTTAACTTCTCCTGCCGGGACATCAAAAAAAAACCTAGAAGAAAAGTAGCTTGCTTTCGAACTCCGTTGTTGGTTTTGTGGTCGTAGCATCTACCAGCAAAAATACCGATTACTAAAAGTGAAACATTTTCTTTTAACAATGGACCCAGTGACGTAGCAAGGTGTCACTGGGCCCGTGTGCGAACATTTACGATGGACCCCCCGGGCCCAAATAATCATAACAAAAAAAGCGCTACAAATAAGAGCAAATTCCTACATCATATAAAATTATGAATTAATATTAATTATATTATATTATATTATATTATATTATATTATATTATATTATATTATATTATATTATATTATATTATATTATATTATATTATATTATATTATATTATATTATATTATATTATATTATATTATATTATATTATATTATATTATATTATATTATATTATATTATATTTTATAAAATTAAAATTCAGCGAGTACTTTGAGCGACAGCCGCTCCCAAAACACGCAAATTCAAACACCATCCTGCATGATGTCCGGCAGACTAGTGCTTACATTTTGCATCGATGTGATCTGTCGATGGCCAAAGAGTCTCCCACCCTTAATCTTTTTTGCCATTCCTGTTCACTCTTGTTATTGAATCGATACTATTCTATTTTTCTAGTAGAGCTTATCTTGTGTTTTGTGACAGAGTTTCGATTTTTGTGGTTTCTTGGTTCTTTTTTATAATCGGTTCCTATTGATTTATTTCTTCTAATCAATACAGGTAATTTATATAACAACACATACATTTATTAGCAATTAATTTAAATATCAACTTAGGATAATGTCAAAGTACCTCAGTGGAGCTGCGAAACGTAAAAGAAGAAATGAGACAAAGGAGAGACTTGACAAACTTCCAAAATTGGACAGTTTTCTTAATACGTCAATATCCGACCGATCTGCGAACACACATGAACGAGGTACTCCTGTGGAATCCGTCACGGTATCAGAAGAGAATATTCAACAATCGGCATCGTCCAGTAATGCCCTAGATATATCATGTAATCCATGTGCAGAAAAAAATGAGAGAGTCGATCAAGAGGAATTTGCGACCGTATCGGAGGAACTCGTATCACAACAAAGTATGAGTGTTGATTATCCCGCAGATAAAGGCCATTTTGCCGATCCTTTGACCGTGCCTAATAAGTGGTTTATTATCGATAACGGACCTTGTCAACCTCCCGGACCTTTCAAAAAATGTAAAGACGGGCGAACATTTAATGTTTGTTACTACAAACAAACTTCTAAGACGGGAATAGTACTAAACAGGAATTGGCTGTGTTATTCACTTAAACTCAATGTAGCATACTGCGAGCCGTATTGGCTTCTAAGTGATAAAAAATCTGGTAATCATAAATTCGATGTGTGGATAAATGGTTTTAATGATTGGCGCCACCTGTCGCAAAGTATAATTAGACATGAAAATTCGGCATGTCATTTTAACGCGTGTCACACTATGGTTGCATGGAAACAAAAACAAATTATGGATAGAGGATTAGAAGAACTTAAACAAAAAGAACTTAGTTTTTGGGCTAAAATATTGCATAGATTATTAAATATAACTTTAACATTAGCTACCAGTAATTTGGCATTTAGAGGACATGTTGAATCATTCAATGCCAATGATGTGAACAAGGGAAATTTTTTAAATATCGTTAAATTACTAGCGATTTATGATCCCGTTTTAAATGACTTACTGACCGAGAAATCTCGAAAAGTAAAATACCTAAGCCCCCAAATTCAAAATGAGTTAATAGACTTGCTGGGAAATGAGGTTAAACAGAGTATTTTAGATGAAGTGCGGTCTTCTCCTTTTTTTTTCAATTATTCTGGACAGTACTCAAGACATTGCAAAAATCGACCAATTGTCAATCCTAGTTAGATATGTGAAGTTAACACAAGAGAATGATAAAGTCACAAAATTTGATGTAATTGAGGCGTTTTTGGGATTTATAAATATAGAGAACCAAAAATCTGAAACTCTCAAAAATATTGTCATTGATTTCGTTAATAAAAATAAGTTAAATATAAAAAAATTGCGCGGTCAAGCATACGATGGTGCTGCAAATATGAAGGGGCATACAACGGTCTGCAAGCAAAAAT
Source organism: Aphodius granarius (assembly GCA_963971325.1). Lineage (NCBI taxonomy): Eukaryota > Metazoa > Arthropoda > Insecta > Coleoptera > Scarabaeidae > Aphodius > Aphodius granarius. The sequence goes on along the minus strand of OZ020230.1, from coordinate 8,481,856 downwards.
TTTATCAGTAGCTCCAACCGCACTTTATGTCCATTGTTGCGCACACAATTTAAATCTGGTCATTAATGATGCCGTCACCAGTGTGCTTGAAGTTCGAATTTTTTTTGATTTTGTAGAGACAATTTATGCATACTTTGCCAACAGTATACAGCGATGGGGTTTGTTACTATCTGTTTCTGAAAACAAAAAACACACACTGAAACGTTTAAACCCCACTCGCTGGTCTTCTAGGAATGACGCTTTGCTGGCTTTAAAGTTCCATTACAGAGATGTACTTAAAACACTATCAAATATTATATTAACCAGCGAGAATGTCCATGAGCGAAATGATGCAAAGTGCATTAAAAAAAAGATGGAATGTTTTGAAACAGTATTTTTTGTGGTGATGCACACGGAAATTTTAACATCGATAAACGCAGCATCAAAACTACTGCAAACAAAGAATTGCGATCTACAAAAAGCGTCTGTTATATTACACACAGCATATGAAAATATCCTTCACTTAAGAAAAGATTTTAAATTTGCATTTACAACTGCATCAGACATAGCGAAGTCGTGGAATATTGATATCAAATTCGAAAGCAAAAGATTACGTAAAATAAAAAAACAGGTGGATGAATTGTGTGATGACGAAAGATTAAAAGATGGTGAAGATAATTTTCGAATTAATGTATATAATGCATGTTTGGACATCATAATCACACAATTAAAAGAAAGATTTAACAGTTTCGATCAACTAACCAACAAATTTAAATGCATTTTTCCTGATAACTTAAAAGTAATATCTGACAACGAGTTATTATTATTATGTCAACCTTTAATGAAAACATACCCTGAAGATTTTACTGCCGATTTCCACACACAATTAGTTTCTTTTAGAAAAACATTTAAGACCCAGATTGAAACGATAAGCAATGTATACGACTTGGCGCAGTTATTATTTGTTGACTATTCAGTACTATGTACAACATTTTCTGATGTAAGTACTGCAATAATATTATTTTTAACCATTCCCGTCAGCACAGCAAGTGCCGAACGAAGTTTTTCAAAATTAAAATTAATAAAAACTTACATCAGAAATACCATGGGTATGACACGCTTATCTAATTTAGCTCTGTTAGGTATTGAGAGTGAAAGAGCTTATAAATTAAACTTAGAAGAACTAATCATCAAATTTGCATCCTTAAAAGTGAGAAAAGTAAATATCCGGTAATATACTACGGTAATATATATCATACAGCTGTTTTTTTTATTTTATTCGAATTATATTTTTATTTTGTATTATTTTTGTTAGTTATAGTGACACATAATGTGTATTCCGTTTTGTTATCAAGTACTACATATGTAATAACGTGTTTATTTTTGTTAGAAACAAATGTTTATTTTCTGTTAATATTATTAAATAATTATGGAAAACAATTGTGTAATCTGTAATGTGTAAAGCACGTTTTACTCTCCTATGGACCTCTGTGTTAACTCTACAGACCCTAGCTTCCCAGATTGTGCGAATCTGCTGTTATAACTGAGAGCGTAGTTCCTCCGATTTTATGCATCTCAACCACCGGAATAGACAGCTACGCGCATCACTATGAGAGCAACCTATAGATTCATCAGAATGGATTGAAAACCGTTTTTCGTTGCGGGCAGATCGCACATAACAAACATTTTCATGTATCAGCGACGATATTCCTAGATAGGCGCGATGCACATCGTTTCCTATTCTATGTCCGATGGTGGCCTCATGGGCCCCCTCAACGGGCTCTTATGGGCCCCCTCTGCCCGTGGGCCCGTGTGCGCCGCACACCTTGCACACCCTATTGCTACGCCACTGAATGGACCAGGGCCGGATTAAGCCATATAGAGGCCCCTAGGCAATGCTAGCCTCGGGGCCTCTGTCTTCTTAGGTATGTATGTAGGTAGGTCGCGGGCCCCTAGGAGACTGTGGGCCACTAGGCAGTTGCCTACATTGCCTTATGGATAATGCGGCCCTGGAATGGACCAATTGGCAGCATTATTGTTGGGTATCTAAATTTAGTAGCATAAGCGGAATATTTGATCTAACTCAATTTTGGTTTTGTTTAGATCATGATCGTTATGATCAACGTAAGAAAAAATGGATGAAGTTCTTTAACGCGGTAGTCAATTATAAAAAACGGAGACGTTTAGTTCCCAGCCGAAGTCGGCATTGTAGATGGCGTTAGTAGTATCGAAATGAAGAAAAATATCGATCGCTCAAGTTTCACGTGACTGTGAGTTTAGTGTGTTGGCGGGGGGGAGTGCGAGAAGGGTTTAAATTGTCGATTTGAATCTTGCCGCAGCGTTCGTTTCCTGTATAGTTTCTCCTGTTTCCGTTATCTTTCATAGTTATTGCATTTAATTTTTTTTGTTCTTCGTTATTGTTTAGTGCGTTGTTGGTGAATGCAGAGTAAATAAATGAATAATCTCTTACTAAATATAAACGGTCGACAGCAGTGGTACTTCATAGATTATATAAACGATGAAAGTCCACTGCTGGTGCTTGTTATTGAAAGGGACAAAGAATTTTGGGAGAATGACATGCTCCCCAAATGAAAAGAATTGTACGTTACTCATATGCTGCCAGAAATAGTGTAGAATCTTTGAATTCTACGGTTAAAATACACCATTGTAAGTTGTTGATTTGTAGAAATATGTGGATGTATAAACTGAGTCTCTGCCTTGTTATTCTACAAAGTGCTAATGGACTACAAGAAATGGGCTATCAGGTTATATATTATGAGGAAATACTGCAACAACTGCGCTAGCAGAATATATGCTAACTAAGAAATCAAGCTATTTCCCTCCTCTTGTGTTCTGATCATATTCATCTTAATTGATATTTATTTTTTAAGACAATGCCTTTTACAACAAAGCCTAAAATCACTCAGCCCAAAACCAGATAATTATGTCTGCTATTCGTATGAGGACACACAAGGCTGATACCATTTAGTGTGATGTGTATGTATTACATTTTCTAGAATAAGGAGAATAAAAATATTGCTCATAACTTTTGCTGTATTGGTCCTGGCTATGTGGATAATAACAATATGTCGTTTGAGAATAGCCCATACAAAATAAACGGGTTGAATGACTGAATGGTTCTATTCGGATCAACGTTGAAGCAGTTGAACGGCACATTGAATCAGTTTTGGTCACCTTTTCGTTTGCTCCAAAATAGTAGGGTTCAGCAAAAACGGTTTATTTTAGTGCACCGGTACACCTGATTCAGATTGCTGCAATGAACAAGAACTTGCATCCCCACTGGATATCAACATCGGGAACATCTTTGCCGTGAGACGTACAAGTACTTCATTCAAGAAACGTTTAGCAACCTATGCTTATTACTTCTCCACTTCTGGATTGCCTCAATATTATTTATTTCTGGTTTATATTTTGCGAATTCCTATATAATACCGGTGTGATGATACAATAATCATGAAGTTTGTCCTTGTTAAGTTAGTTTCCTTGAAAAAATTTATAATACATGGTTTGGTATGTAACGCATTTATAATGAATTAAAAGTTATTATGGATTAAATATTTAATAGAAAAATGTTGTTTTCTTTATTTTTTCTTCGTATAAGTTTTGCTACAAAAAAAATTATATTGCGTTTTTGGACAGAGAAGAATTTGTGTAAACTAGCATAATTCTTTTACAGGAGAAAGTGTAGTCGAGAACCCATATAAGAGACCACGTTTGTCTACAGCAGGTTCGCTAGATACTTCACCAATGTCAGTAGAAAACATTGAAGGTCAGTCAGGTATGTTTGTTCCTCATTTCTGAGAAAATTAAATATAAGTATACTAATATTGATTGTGATTTGCAGAAGAATTTGACCGTGTTTTCATCAGAAAAAAATCACGGCTGTCAGTATCAAGTGATCTGGATATGTCATCACCGCCGGGATATGTTATCAGTGGATCAGGTACTTTTTTTGAATTGCAATTATATATATATATATATATATATATATATATATATATATATATATATATATATATATATATATATATATATATATATATATATATATATATATATTGTAAGTCAATCTTCTTCACTTTAGCCTTATTAATATAAATTAAAACGCACAATTTATAAATTGTTTATTTTTGGGATTGAAGGCTTTGTTAATATCACACATTAAAATGTTTACGTTTCACATACAGCTACAATTAAACACTTTAAAACTTTACATATCTAACGTTTCGACAACATACCGTGTCTTGTTCACAGATAAAACTGTTTTATCTGTGAACAAGACACGGTATGTTGTCGAAACGTTAGATATGTAAAGTTTTAAAGTGTTTAATTGTAGCTGTATGTGAAACGTAAACATTTTAATGTGTGATATTAACAAAGCCTTCAATCCCAAAAATAAACAATTTATAAATTGTGCGTTTTAATTTATATATATATATATATATATATATATATATATATATATATATATATATATATATATATATATATATATATATATATATATATATATATATATACATATACACTGTGTCCAGGAAAGTCCGCACCATATGGGAAAAACTTTTATTATCCAATGAAGCAATGTTAATTTTCCATCCTTCAATAAATTTGATCTTATTTGTAACATTTACATCATTTTCATTTAGAATCATCATATTATTTAAAGATATCTTCATATTAGTTAGGAGCTGTATTTGGTCTGGACTGCCATTGAAAGGTTTACTTTCAGTTGAATTGAATATATCAAATAATGCATTAAAGCTTTCAACAAATGCTGCTGTACCAACGGCTTCTAATGGAAGACCTCCCAAAGAAATGTAGGTGTGCAGTGTTGCCACTACTGTATTGCTTAACAGTTGTGCAGCATATTTAACTTTCATTTTTTGAAAGGAATTTGGATACATATGTGCATCGGTTATCTTTGGTAAAGCGCGGAAAGCCTTTGTTTTGTCGTGTTGATAAATTAATTTGACATGATTTGAAGTAACTGTGAGGTCGCTAAATTTAATTTTGTATTTTAAAAAATTATTACGAGTACTTTTTAGAAGGTGAGGGGTATCATACATAAAATAAACTTTTTGGGCATTAATATAAAGGAAAGGTGTTCTGTCACTAATATTATTTTGCTTGGCAAACCTTGGTAAGCCAATTTCCATTAGCTTAGTGATGGAGCTCTCAAGAATAATTTTTAGATCTTCATAAGGACAGCTGCCATTTACAAAATAATAAGCAACTGGTTGTTTCCAATTGGCAGTAATGCCACGCGCCATTAAAACTAAAGCATTTTGGGCTAACTTAGGCATCTTAGATGTTGTGTGATGGAATCCTATTATATCATCCTTACTGATATTATATATATATCTGGGGTGGCCCTCACCCAACTTTCCGACTACATTGTTGACATTTAAATAAATGTCCGTAACATAATAATACTATATTATTAGATCATAACACAAGGCACCTCTCGATACAAATAACCATAATATTATACTGTCACGTATGTATCTGTGTTTTTCTGCGAGGTGTTTATTTATTCTTCGACGGCGGGCCGATAACGTAATGCGGACACATACCGGGTCATCATAAATGAGAGTCATCGGGTGCAAAACTTTCTTCCGGTAGTTTCGCACTAAACTTTAGTCCCAGTTATAGCGCCAAATGCTTGGAGCGTTATTATTGGTCAAACTAGGTCTAACTTCACCCTGTTTACCAAAAGTTGGACCTAGTTGGACCAATAAAAACGCTTCAAGCATTTTAAATTCACTGGTGCTATAACTGGGACTAAAGTTTTGAGCGCAACTACCGGAACAAAGTATTGCACCCGGTGACTCTCATTTATGATGACCCGGTACAGTGAGCCATCCGTGAGCCCTCCATTACGACATAAACCGAAGGCGCCCGATAGGTATAAACTCTTATAGTGCCTAAACCGTTCATCCCATTGATCTGTAAATTTGTATACATATTTAAAGTCACTGCAGGATGAGATGGTGTCAGTTTGGTCCAAATCGGATGAGTACCTAAGAAAACGTATTTGACAACTGCCACTTCCGGTTGTCAGATTACCAAAAACAATCCAGTTCGTCCCCCGGTAATTCTAAATATGTATGCCAAATTTCTGCCCGATCCGTTGTTCCGTTTGGGCGCTATCGTGTTCATGGACATACGTACACCGTACACACATACACACATACATTTTCCAGAAATCATTGCAATGGATTCAGGGGACCCCAAAAAGCGTATTTCCGCTAAAATCTCAAATTTTTTTTTCCGTCGATTACAATACTTTCCTTCTAGGAGTCGGAAAGTAAAAAAGATGGGTCTTGATAGACATCTCATCAATACAAACTACACAATGTTTTGCATTTTGATTTAAAATTTCAATTTTTGCCTTTCAAAAATATAATTATTTAATCCAATTTCGATATTCCAATTTTTTGTAATGCGGTATAGGGTTGTTTTGGACGGCAAATGAAATGACTTTGCTAAAAATCTATAGGCAGCTGGACCCATAAAATACAACGTCAACGCAAACTGCTTAAGCTCCTTGGTATATCGGGCTCCATTCTTATGATAATTCGATAATTGTATTTGTGTTTTAATAAATTGAGCCAAAACTTTGCCAAGATGATTATCGCAAAAAGCATAAACCTCTTCTATAGTTGGTTGCTATATGGGCTCCTCTGTCACTGATGATCTTAACTTTCGCTCCAGCTTCCGCACAGCCAATTTCAGTTGCCGTTTCCTAGGACTGGATGCTGATAGTGACCTAGGGGTTTGTGATGCAACATCTGAAACTTAAGAACAAATTTTTATATATATATATATATATATATATATATATATATATATAATATATATATATATATATATATATATATATATATATATATATATATATATATATATATATATATATATATATATATATATATATATATATATATATATATCGTCGGGTTAAAGGTAAAAGTCACTAACTAACATTTTATTCGAAAATGAGTTAATGGTACCCTAATACTTTTTAATACATATATAAAGCTATGACACTGTTGATAAGTGTTCTAACCCCGTCAAAATCCACTAATTTTGTGGATAAACTCATTAAGTACACCGCAACATATGTGTCTTAATGGAAAAACTCCGTAAGTTACTTAGTGACTTTTACCTGTATTAGAATAAACGGCTCCCGCACTTAGTGAATTTATTTGTAAGGTTAGGTTATGTAGTTCAGTATTTTGACAGTTGTGTTCAGTGCGCGTGTTTGCTGCGCCGTTTTGCGAAAAATGTATGTGAGAAGTGAGAAGAAAATATATCGTCGGGTTAAAGGTAAAAGTCACTAACTAACATTTTGTTCGAAAATGAGTTAATGGTACCCTGATACTTTTTAATACATATATAAAGCTATGACACTGTTGATAAGTGTTCTAACCCCGTCAAAATCCACTAATTTTCTGGATAAACTCATTAAGTACACCGCAACATATGTGTCTTAATGGAACAACTCCGTAAGTTACTTAGTGACTTTTACCTGTATTAGAATAAACGGCTCCCGCACTTAGTGAATTTATTTGTAAGGTTAGGTTATGTAGTTCAGTATTTTGACAGTTGTGTTCAGTGCGCGTGTTTGCTGCGCCGTTTTGCGAAAAATGTATGTGAGAAGTGAGAAGAAAATATATGTAAGTAGTAAAAATTATTTATATATGCTTAAGAAATAAATTAGTCACATAATATTGGATATTATTATACAAGCGGTCAGTTAGGATACAATCGCGCATTATTTTGACTAAACATTTTTGTTTATTAATATTTTGTGCACCTCAAATCAAAAAAAACTTTCTTAAATCGAATATATTTGGATCTATTCATTCTTAAAGCATTTTAAAAATGTTTTCATTGATATACCTACCGTGGATGTTAATGTTTTGCATCGGACACATTAATTTTCTTTCTTACTTTCCCGTCATGGTACGTTTTACAACACCATGTATTTACCTTGAGCATGACTTTTTCCGTCGGAAAATACTCAATTAATTAAATTATAATAATGGATATTGTTTTACATAAAATTACTTTATGATTGCTTTTGAGTTATTCTTCAATTAAGAATGAGTTAATGTTAACATCAATTAATACGATCATTAACAAAGCGTTAACATTCAATAATTCACTAATAACTTTTAACAATGTAGTTATTTTTATGATTGTGTGTACAGGATTCAGAACCGGCCCATCACATTACGGAAAACTTCAAACGCCCGGATAATATAAATACTTCAATTATATCTTCTTCAACGGGTAATTCCGACGCAACAATCTCTGGGTATTCTGGATTTCATAGAAATTCAAACAATGATAACCTAAAACGTGTCCGTGCACTTGTGGGATACAGTTCTTCATCCTCAAATGTCGACGACTCTGACGATGATCCAGAATACCAATTGTCTGTCCAATCTACTGATTCTGAGTCAGATGAAAACACTAACATAAATGAAAAACAACCTACACGATGGAAGAAAGCAAAGATGGAAACTTGGAAAAGTAATCAATCAAAAATAAACAAGTTTAAATGCAACCCATACATAACAAAAACAGGATTAAAACCGGCAAAAGCTCCAAAACCAATAGATTGCCGTAATTGTCGTTTTAAGTGTACGCAACACTTTTCAAAAGAAGATAGAATTTATATTTGTCAAACTTTCTGGAGTCTAGCGGATTTTAAAAGACAAAAAGATTTTATTATTAAAAACGTGAAAATCAATTATCCAAAACGGCCTCAAATGGGGACACAACATAATCGTTCAATATCCAAACAGTATTACCTTGAAAGTGCGGACGGCATTTTAAGAGTTTGTGCTAAGTTTTTTGAAAAAACGTTATGCATATCAAATGGTCCTATAAATAATGCTGTTTTTCATGTAAATGAATATGGCACATTTTCGGGACACGATAAAAGAGGCCGAAACCCCACAGGAAATAAAACTAGCGAGGAAGCCACCCAGCTTGTTAAACAACATTGAAAAATTCCCTCAAATGCTACCTCACTATATAAGAAAAACTAGTCAAAGACGATATTTAGATTCAAATTTAAGTATCATGAAAATGTATTCGTTGTATTTGGAATTTTGCAAAAAAACCGATGCTCCGCCAGTTCGTTCACATACATACAGAAACATTTTTTGTACTCAATATAACTTATCTTTTTTTGTACCAAAAAAAGATCAGTGTTTGATATGCGGAAAATATTTGGCTGCTAAAGATGGTGCAAAGGAAATACTGGAGCAAGTATACAGAGAACACATCACTCGGAAGGAGGACTGCAAGAAAGCAAAAGATGAAGATAAAGAAAGATCAAATCAAGTGGACTCCTTCCAGACAATTACTTTTGATCTACAAAGTGTGCTACAGATGCCCACATCTGACATAGGGCAGCTATATTATAGCCGCAAATTATGCGTTTACAACTTAACCATTTATGAAGGTGGGAAAGAAAATAACGGTTTCTGCTTTTGTTGGAACGAAATAAATGGAAAGAGAGGTTCTAATGAAATTGGAACAATTCTTTTAAAGTACATACATAATTTGCCCAAAACGATAACACACTTAAGTATGTTCTCTGATACCTGTGGAGGCCAAAATCGCAACCAATATGTTGCCGCCGCGTTGTTGGACTGTGTCGAAAGGCATCCAACAATTGAAATTATAGAACACAAATTTCTTGAATCCGGGCATTCATATATGGAGTGTGACTCCATGCACTCAGCAATTGAGCATGCCAAAAAACATAATTCGATTTTCCTAATGAACGATTGGAAAACCATTTTTAAAAGTGCAAGGTCCCAAACTAAAACCAAGAAGAAGCATTATTATGTGAGTGAATTAAAATATAAAGACTTATAATTTACAACATCTTTCAAATGAGACAATTAAGAATAAAAGCAAAGATGCAGAAGGCAACAAAGTTGAGTGGCTTAAAATAAAGTGCCTTAAATACGAAAAGAAGCACCCAGGAATTATTTTTTATCGGTATTACCACAGTTCCGAGTACAAAAAAATATACGCAAAAGGTAGAGGTAGGCCTCGAAAAGACACAAGTAGCTTAATATCAGCTTACTTACATCAGTTGCCAATTAGCAAGAAAAAGAAAGCGGATTTGATTAAGCTATGCAATAAAGACATAATACCTGAAGAACTGCAAGCTTGGTACAGAAATTTGCCTTCAACAGAAGACGATGTAGATGAACAAGCTCCAGAACCAGCTGCGGATGAAAGTGATGAAGAAGTTTAAGTTGTTTAAAGTAGTTACAGTTATAACGGTTTGTTGTAGTTAGATTGTAGTAATATTATGTTAAAATTATCTTAAATGTATTTGTATATTGTTTCTGTAACATTTTTGACAATAAAAATTTTAAAAAAATTAAATAATGATATTCATTTATTACACATGTGCAAGAATGTATAAAGGTAAAACTCACTAAGTACAAACATCAATTTTTCTCTGTGATCTTATATAAATCAATTAATTACCTATCACTTGGTGTTTAAGCAATAAATTAACTATAATCTACGTAAGTAGATTTACCCTATAATGTATATCTTTTTTTTTAGTTTCGATTTTTGTATAAAACTTTGTTTATCTCAATAGTACGATAATGTCACTTAGTGACTTTTACCTCTAACCCGACGATATATACAGTGTGTCCAGGAAAGTGCGCACCATATGGGAAAAACTTTTATTATCCATTTCTCAGTAAATTTTATTCTTTATGAAAGTTGGCGGTAGGTCTAAAATCAAGAATACCGTCATAAGATCTTGAAAATATCGCACCGTGTACCGGGTGTTTAAAAAAAAGTGAAACGCGCATGAGAGTAAAGTACCTGGAATATTAATATTATCGAAAAATTTTATTTGGGAATGTTACTTAGAATTAATAATTACGCTCAGATTTGAAATCACACCCACCTACGACACAAAAATATTTTTTCGCTTCTTTTTTAAATTTCCACAATTTGAGAACAATTTTGTATCTGCTAGTGATTTGAGATGATTCTCCTTAAACGGTTTCTTAGATATTTGTTCAAATTTCCTATAATACTCGCTATTTTGATAGCGTTTCCAGCGCATCTTTTAAAAATCATTGCAAAAATTACCTTTTTCTTGGTGCATTTATGATTTTTCACCCAGTAAATCAAAATGTCATGCAATACGCAACACGTAAAATAGTTTCCTTTGACTTATTATTGGTGATTGTGGGTGTGCTGATAACACAAATTTACCAGCTGTTCACGTATTTGTGTGGTATACACCTCAAAAAAATGACGAATCCGAAAGGAAAACATAGCAGCGTCATTAAATTATTTTATTAGTATGTATACTCCATGCATTTCTTAATTAATTCAAATTTTTATGGTTTACCTGTGTATCGCATGATATTTTGATATTTACTGGGTGAAAAATCATAAGCGCACCAAGAAAACGGTAATTTTTGTTATGATTTTAAAGAAGCGCTGGAAACGCTGTCGAAATGGCGAGTATTATAGGAAATTTGAACAAATATCTAAGAAACAGTTTAAGAAGAATCATTTTAAGTCTCTAGCCGCTACAAAACCCTTCTCAAATAGTGAAAATTTAAAAAAGAAGAGCAAAAAAAATTTTCTGTTGTAGGTGGCTGTGATTTCAAATCTGAGCGTAATTATTAATTCTAAGTAACATTCCCAAATAAAATTTTTCGATAATATTAATATTCCAGGTACTTTACTCATATGCGCGTTTCACTTCTTTTTAAACCCCGGTACATGGTGCGATATTTTCAAGATCTTATGATGGTATTCTTGATTTTAGACCTACCGCCAACTTTCATAAAGAATAAAATTTTCTGAGAAATGGATAATAAAAGTTTTTCCCATATGGTGCGGACTTTCCTGGACACAGTGTATATGTATATATATATATATACATATATATAATTGCAATTCAAAAAAAGTACCTGATCCACTGATAACATATCCCGGCGGTGATGACATATCCAGATCACTTGATACTGACAGCCGTGATTTTGTTCTGATGAAAACATCGTCAAATTCTTCTGCAAATCACAATCAATATTAGTATACTTATATTTAATTTTCTCAGAAATGAGGAACAAACATACCTGACTGACCTTCAATGTTTTCTACTGACATTGGTGAAGTATCTAGCGAACCTGCTGTAGACAAACGTGGTCTCTTATATGGGTTCTCGACTACACTTTCTCCTGTAAAAGAATGATGCTAGTTTACACAAATTCTTCTCTGTCCAAAAACGCAATATAATTTTTTTTTGTAGCAAAACCGGCTACCAGTGTTATTAATTACTAATTTGGCATGGGCCACTCAATATATTGTAGAGGACGATCAATGAAAGAATAGTACCTAATTATAATGGCACCTGGCTGACATAAACATTGTGTAATATCTTCTCTAAACATTCATATTATATCAAGGTCTAAATGTGGGTAAGGAAGGTCAGATTCAGTATAAATATACAAATTACAAAAATATTGCATTATAAAGGGAGACAATAAATCATACTTAATACCTGATTGATGAAGAGGGATGTCCATCGATATTGACTGAATATGGATGGACTCTCCTTTGCTACATTTGACGTATCAACATTTTCATCTGTAAATTGAAACAATAAATGAAAAACACTTTATTAAGGATCTTTATAAACCCTTACCCAAACACTGCGGCAGATGTTTTGATGGAATTGCGGTGCGTTTCAATCGATTTTTCTGCATACTAGAAAACATTGTGTCATCGAAATGAACACTGCACACTCTTCGTAGTTTATACATCTCCTCAAGGTTCTCATTTTGTAAACCAAATACGTCCATCCACGTTATACACCTTTAAGTAAGAGAATAGAATAAGTTTTTACACTTAAATTGTATACATATATGTAAATAGCTTGTAGTAAATTAACCTACCTGCGTCTATCCTTTGGAAACCGAAAAAAACTCAACTCTGGTCTCATTGAATTGTAGAGTCCGACCGAAGGTCAATTTTTGACCGAAGCCGAAGCCGTAGCCGAACTTCGGCTTTTCTCATTGGCCTCGGCCGAAGCCGAAGCCGAAGTCAGAAGTATTACGATTGTACGTATAAAAGAATTGAACAGAGTAGAGTAAAATAGTAAAATATTGTCAAATAATACCGTAAGGTAATAATAACATATCATTTGTGTTTCCAACTCTACAAAGCGTACCTACTTTTTAAGTCCTACTGTAATTAAAACATGAGAAATCATAAGAGTTATACTTATATTTTCTAGTCATATAAAACCCACTGTTTTTCTCTTTGGGACTATCAAATATGGATAAGTTTTTAAGTCCTTTAGGTTTTAAACAAACCTAACGGACCAACATATGTACATGATGAAATGGCAAAAACCACAATTAATAAAAGAAAGAACAATGAATGTCACCGTCAAAGTTCGCCGATTTTAACCGATAAGGGTAAGTGCGGTATATTCATTCATGGTTTTCAACCAATGGCTGCGCCCAGTATGACCTTCAAAAACATTTTGCTGTTTGATATGGCTGAGTATCTGACTTTATGCCCAGACTTACGTTTTTAATTTTGCTATTAAGTGACATATCTTATTATGTGAAATATTATCGTAAAATCGCGAAATTAACAACAGTGCGTCGTGGGTGTTGTGAGTTGTAACATGTTTGTTATGTGCACTGTGACCGCGCAAGCGCTGTGCAAACCTTCGACTTCGGCAAAACCTTCGGCCTAATTTTAACCGAAGCCGATTATTTAGCCGAAGGTGTATTTTTTGGCCGAAGGTGGCCGAAGCCGAAGCCGAAGCCGAATGTTCGGTCGGACTCTATTGAATTGTCATTATTGCACACAAAACACTTCACAAATTAGTTATGTACAAAACAATATTTTATGTGTTGAAGTTCTATTATAAACACAATATTGTCTTAATTCTTTAAAAGTTTAAGCATATGTTAGGTCGCCTATCCTTGTGGGCTGACTGAAGGCTATCACTTTTAACCAACACGGACGGAACATTTGTTCCATCTTTATCGCGAGTACAACGATTCTGAGCTCAGCTCAAGTTAAGTTAGTTTTACCTTTGTCCAATAGAGGGCAGCATTATGCAGGTGGTGTCGGTTGACTAACTATAATATTTACAAACAACGATCATAGCATTGTTTATACATATATAAACAATGATCATAGCATTGTTTATGTATTTATAGTTAGTCAACGGAAGGTTAGTTAAGGGAGAAGAAATCCAGGGGGCGATGCTATCGAAGGGAGTTAATCTCAGGCAGGTTCTTTGCTTATAGTTACGTTTCTCGATCACAGAGGGCGCCTTTTGAATTTCTTGTACTCTACAATTCGGCTTGACCAACGAGATGTAAGAAATAACAAAACACAAGGTTTTGAGCGAACAGGTGGTTAGGCGAACTTGTTCGTAAATTTCCTATTTCCTATTTTTTCCTATTTGTAACTTTTTTTAACATCTGTATTACCCGGAATTACTTATTTCTCACTTATTTTCCTGTCAGTACATATTTGGTAATTATTTTTTAATTTACTACATCCCTTTTCCTGTATTTCACACGTTTGCCTCGCCACGTTTTATTTTTTCTCTATATTACTTGATACAAATAGATACTGAGAGTATAGAGATTTGTGCTACTGTACTGTAATGATCAAAGGTAAATTATTTACCTGTAAATTACCTGAGGTAATAAAAACATTCCTTGTAAGTGATTCAAGTTTCAAGTGATTTTGGCACCAATGATGTTTTTATGCTGATGAAACAGACAAAATGCGGTGTATTTCTTGATAAATATATTTAGATTTTCAATTACGTGTGGAAAGACTTTTATGCCCTGGTCATACTACGATGTTTTACTAGCGTATTATTTGCTACTGACTGCTAACAGCATGGTGTGACCACTCAGCCAGCCCACCAGCGCTTGTTTAACTTTTACAGCTTAGAACATGGAAAAAATAAACCTTGCAAAACATGCAACTCTCTCCGTCTAGCGCCCGGCCGGAGCCGAGCTGCCGAGCGTGTCGCCTCCGTTTAGCTAGCGAGGCGCCGTGATAGTAACCAGGAGTACGAGATACGTATTACCGCAATAATGTAAAACAATAATTTAATGACTATACTTGGACACGATTTTTTGTCACATATGTACATAGTTTATTGATACGCACACAGACATAAGTACATATATTTAGATATAGGCAATCTCGCAAATGTAAGTAGAAATCGCTCATCGGAAAATTGCTTGTGAAAATTTCCAAAAATAAAGCGGAACAAAACTTTTTTTCTGCGGAACAATTCGGCACAAAACTAATACAATACTGTGGCATCGAGAAAACGTCAAAATTCAAAAAAAGCTGTTCTGCCCCCCTCGGAAAATTGCTTATATCTCCGGAAATAGATCGGAACAAAACTGTTTCTCAATGGAAGAAAACGACACAAAACTAACACAAAACTTTGGCATCCAAAAATTTTCAAAATTCCAATGTGGTGGGGCTGGCATTTCCCCAGCCCCCCCTAAAAAATGCCTATATCTCGCGAACGGAAGAGGAACAAAACTTTTTCTTTACGGAACAATTCGACATAAAACTAACACAAAACTTTGGTATAAAGAGATATTTCAAAATCCACCATGGTGGGGCTGGAGAAATGCACCTGAAATATTCTCCCAATATACAAACTGGCAGGGGCGGATCCAGAATTTTTTTTTGGGGGGGGTCCAAAATGCTCCAAATGATAAATTGTGTTGTACACGTTTATGTTTTCCGCTTGCTATAACCAAATTGCAAACACCGTAATTTAATTTGAATATTTCGGGGAGGGTCCAGACCCACAAAACCACCCCCTAAATCAGCCCCTGCAAACATGGCTTTAAGCGATACAGTTGTTAAAAATACTGATCACATAATGAATAATGAATACTCGCCGGTCAAGAAGTTATGCTGCAACGTTAATTGGAATGCAAAAATGTCAAAATGTGGGGTGGTTTTAGTATTTGCTGCTTGCTGTAGATTATTAACCGGGTGTTAACCAGCATAATGTGACCACTCAGCAACCGCTATTTTTGCATGCCGGCGAATGGTTTTGGCTGTTGCTTGTAAAATTAAACATGTTGAATTTTTATTAGCCGTTATTTTGAGGACAAATATGTGGGTATTGTAGAAAATAGCAACCATCGATTATAATAAATTATTTAAAGCAACAATTATTCATTACTTTTGTTAAATGTGTAACTAATAATATAAAATTATAAATATGTGATTTATATTTTTGTTTTAAATAATATATTTAAATATTTCTTCAAAATTTAATAACCAAATATTATGTAATATTTATTTGTTTCTGTGACGTGTTAAGTTTTATTTGAAGTAGAAATGCATAGATACTAATATCTTTTGCAAAATATATCAGATTTTATTTATATCAATTGTATATTCAATTCTATAATTGTGTATTATATTTCAATTAATACATTGAACGGAAAGCTGATGGAATTACTTTTGTTTCAAATTAATATAAATAAAACATTCAATATAAAGTAGAAAATAAATTACGGATGAAAGCAGTAACTTTTGAACAATTTATTAATTTAGAAATATGTAACTACATATTTCTAACAATTTAGAAATATAGTGTTAAACAATTGAAGACCTGAAAGAGACTTTCTTAAGAAAATATATAATTTAATTAATAATAATTGAAATGATGATTTAATTAATAATTAAAATATTTTTGTAAATAACTAATTGTAGTAGAGTCATTTACTTCTAAAATATAGAATTTCTAATTTTATTGTCATCGTGGCCTTGCCTATGTTATTTACACCCGTGTACAGTCCTTTCAAAATTTAATCAGGTTCAAGGCAGGTAGTCAATAAAACCCCACAAATTGGTGTCAAATATGATGTTGCTGCTAGCAGTACCAGCAACTAGCGGCTAATAAAACAGCCTAGTGTGACCGTGGCATTAGAAACAAAGGTTAGCAACTACAACTTTTGCAACCGATTGCAATCAACGATACATCGTTGGAAAGCCCACAGCGAACTGAGTCTACTATCATAATTATTGCAGAAGAATCAGTTGCTAATTACTGGCTAAAAAATGATTAGAAATTGAATTGCTACCTTCTTATTGACGGGCAACCGTAGAAGTGGTGTCGGCGTGTTTGCGGCACTTTGAATGCGGCCGCCTTTGACGGCTTCCTTTGATAATAAATTCGCCGGCAGATCGGCTCCGGTGTCCACTATATTGTGCCATATCACGCATTAGTACAGGAAGGAAATTATTTTTTTAATGCGTTCGTTTTTAATGTCAGTTTGAAACACTTTTTCGGTTTGATGAAATTAAAAAAGAGTTTTCAGTTTTCAACATACCTGCTGAGAATTTCGATTTTTAAATTCGATTTTTGTAATGAGCCTTTTATGATTACAACATAGTCGTCGGCTGACCTTGAAATGCAAATATCTCAATAATTTTTTTTCGGCCGTTAGGTCGTTTCTGTCGGTCCAGTCGCATATTTTTGAAATATTGAAATAATTAATAAATAGGTTTTGTTTCCAATTCAACTATTTGGGGTATTTATAATTATAAATATGTAAATGAAAGCATTAAAAAAACAACAATTTTTTTTGAAGAAAATAGTCTGAACAGGTATGCTGACATTTTCAAAATGTTTTGAAAAATATGCTTAAAGAAAAAATATGTATAAGCTGCTGCTAAAAATTGACAGGAAATTTAGAGTAAAAATTTTCCAGAATGGAATGAAACTTGTCAAACCCATAGGAAATGTGAGGACATTAATATGATCCAAGAAAATACCATCAAGAATAAAATCTACTAATGAAAAAAGGTGCGCAAAGTTAACAATGTTGAAAACCGGGTAACCTTGGAAATATCGGCATTATTTCGGTTTTTATTATATGTATTTAGTATTTCCATTGATTCCATAGTTATGTACAAACAACAATATTTTATGTATTGAAGTTCTATTATAAACACAATATTGTCTTATTTCTTTAAAAGTTTAAGCATATCATATGCTGTCAGGTTTTCAAAAACAAAAAGCGGGACATCGTTATGTGGAAAGGCGAAAAAAAGTACATTGCACAACATCAACAAAAAAAAAATAAAACAATATATTCTACACTTCCAAAAATAAGGTACATTGCACAACAGTTTATTACAAGTTACAATGTCAACAAAACAAAAATAAAACATTATATGACATGTATTCTAAATTTCCAACTATGTATGGACATATTGTACAATGTACATATACATAACAAAACTAGTCAACTTCAAATTATTTTATTTTGCATATTTATCATTTGATTTTGCTAATTTTAATAGGGGTTCGTTATTTTTTATGCTATCATAAAATTCACTGCATGACATATTAAAGTTGTACTTTATCAGTTCCTTTCTCCAAACGTTGAACATAAAGCTAAAGACTCTTTCAGCAGACGCATTTGAGTGAGGTAAAAAAAATACAAAATTGCACATTTTTTCCATACTAGGATATTCTTTATGTTTAAAAAATTGCACCCATTTTTGATCACAAGGAAGATTTTTAAAACTTTCATTTGCGGCAGTAATAAAATGTTTCAACCTACAGTACTATAACCGAAAATCGGGATTTTCGCGTCCCGCTTAAGAGCTAAGCGGGACGCGGGACAAAGTAGTTTAAAATCGGGACGTCCCGCCAAAATCGGGACGCCTGACAGCCCTAAATCTGCATATGTTAGATCGCCTATCCTTGTGGGCTGACAGAAGGCTATCAATTTTAACCAACACGGACGGAACATTTGTTCCATCATTGTTTATGTATTTATGTACAAACAACGGTTCCATCTTTATCGCGAGTACAACGATTCTGAGCTCAGCTCAAGTTAAGTTAGTTTTACCTTTGTCCAATAGAGGGCAGCATTATGCAGGGGGTGTCGGTTGACTAACTATAATATGTACAAACAACGATCATAGTATTAAAGTGCCGCTCTGCGTCGAGTAGCGTAATTATTATACCAACTGTAGATCCCTTACTTCCGAAATTTATATTCTATGTTCATTGAACGTGTTGCCTCGCCTAAACGTAATGATTTTTTATAGACTATCAGCAGTATGCTAGCGATATGGACGCAAATGGGAACGGCAAAAGAGATATACCAAAACTGAGAGATATTATCAGAAGGCAAAGACAAGATTCTGATGTAAGTAGCTAAAACTAATTTAAAACAAAGAGTATAATTCAGGTAAACTCAGTATTGTTTAGTGATCAATAGAATGTATCCTGCACTGTTTACACTGTGATTTGACAACTGCCTACTGAAAACAATTGCAACCCTACAACTACTAAAAATGATTGCTATAGCTACTGAGAACAGTTGAAGTACTTCTTTTGTTTTGCTGCTTTAGGGAGGTGGTGCGGATTCTCCGGACCTTGATTTTGTCTACGATGACACCGACACTGCCGCGAATGAAATTGCAGAGCTGTACAGCTACACTGAGCAGCCAGAATTTCAGCTCAACGTTAAAGCGTTCGAGGATCAAATGGAACAGTACAACTTTCCACCAAGTTGGCAGAAGTTGTCCATGGAAGCTAGAAAGTCCATCGTTATGAAATTACTTGACCAGTTAGAAATAAGCAACAAGGTGCTTAGGATGCGTGCCGCAAGATGCATACTCTACATCTGCCAAGGTTGCTGGGCTGAAGTACAATCGGACACGGAACAACAAGAATGGGCACACAGAAATGCCTTGTTATTATTCGAATTAGGGGTATTCAGCGCTTTTACTGATCTTCTGAATATAGAAATTGAGTATGTCTTAAAAACTACATATGTAGAGTAGTTTTAAACTAAGTAGAGCACAGTGACATATGCAACCAATTATACCCAGTGTATGGTTTATAATTCACCCGCGTATATTCGGTTGCATACACAACTGTGTCCTCCTTGGTTTGAAACATCCATACCATAGTTTGACAATTTATGATTTTAGAAATAGCGCAGCAGCTCACGTGGCAATGCGAAAACTGGCAGTTTCTCTGGCCGATAGCCAAGACCTGCGTGTGATCTTAGCGGTTTTATATACGATAACTGAAGCAATAAGAAATGAGAAGAAATTATCTTCTGCCGAACATAGGAGTAAGGTAGATACTTTCACGAACGAAATAATGAATGGGACAGGAGACGATCTCTTAGTAATTAAATTATTGGGAATGGTGACAAAATTCTGTAGCGGAGCCACACCCCATTTTCCCATGAAAAAAGTTTTATTATTGTTGTGGAAGTTGATCCTTGTATCTCTCGGTGGAATGGAGGAACTACGACAGGCGAAGATGGAAAAGCGGACAAAGGCAGGACTCCCTCCGCTAGATGAAGACACCGTTGAGATTGCCAAGAATATGAGAGCTTCATCTCCACCTGCCAGCGCTTCCGATCTACTCGAGACGCAGAATCAAAAACGAAACATTCGTATGTTCCGAAGGGTAAGATTCTATTTCGAATATAAGAATGTAAGATTATAATTTCCTTTTTGAATCCAGCAAAATTTAATGAAGCAAAGTTCCCTGGACGATCACGATTCAATAACGATGGTCCTAGAAGGCGGCATGAGTGGTTTAGGCGAAGAGATAATGAAGAATTACGAATACGACGAACGTAGACCAAATGATAATAACGAGAGAATGTACGGCGATTACCAGCAGAGACCGATGACGCCTCCGATACAGATGCCGGTGCCGAGGGGTTTACCTTGGAAGCCCAAGGTACGACAACGTGACATCGATAACTTCCTCAAGAACGTTCGAATGAAATTCATAGGTTACGCGTTACAAGACGACCGCAATTGCCTTGCCGGTCTTCCACAGCCGATCCACGAAGGCGTTAAGACCTTAAAGGAGCATATGTATACCTCACTAGCCGATTTACAAATACAGAAGGAAGAAGAGATTGCCAGGATTCCTCTTTCCTCGAAAGAGGAAGAAATAGAGATGACACCGACGGAAATTTTATATCAAGCAATGCTACCGAATTTACCGCAGTATATGATTGCGCTTCTTAAGATTCTCCTTGCTGCTGCGCCAACTTCTAAACCTAAAACCGATTCGATCAATATCGTGTCTGATGTTCTCCCTGAAGAGATGCCGTAAGTTTTTTGTTATGATAATTTCTTTGCGTTTTAAGTGATATTTTTTATTAGGATGACCGTTGTCCAATCGATGAAGCTTGGTCTGGATGTTAATCGTCACAAGGAGATCATAGTGAAGGCTGTATCGGCCATACTACTGCTACTTTTGAAACACTTCAAACTAAATCATGTCTGTCAATTTGAATTTATGTCGCAACACCTCGTCTTCGCTAATTGCATTCCACTAGTGTTGAAGTTCTTTAATCAACATGTCATGACCTTTGTTGCTGCTATTAACATGTAAGAAATTAATCATTTTATTAATTTATTACTCAATAGAAATTTGACATGCCCATTCTATATTTTAGGATACCAATTCTTGATTTTCCGGCATGTGTCATCGGCGATCAACCGGAACTCACTGCCGAAAGCTTAGAAATAGGCTATGCAGCCCCCTATTCGTGGAGGAACATCTATTCCTGCATAAACCTCTTGCGTATTCTAAATAAATTAACGAAATGGAAACACTCCAGAATAATGGTAGGAAGTGGTTTTCAATTAAAGTTTTTGGTTACAAACAACAGCACCCATGATGTATCTTTTATTTTTCAGATGTTGGTAGTTTTTAAATCCGCTCCAATTTTGAAACGAACACTGAAGGTACGACACGCCATGACACAACTGTACGTCTTGAAGTTGCTCAAAATGCAGACGAAGTACTTAGGCAGACAGTGGCGGAAGTCAAATATGAAAACTATTAGCGCCATCTATGCTAAAGTTAGGCATCATTTGAATGATGATTGGGCATTTGGCAATGGTAGGTTTATTTGGATTTTTATATCTACCGACTAATGTATATATTATACAGGGTGTAACAGGTTTGAGTGCGCAAATTTTGGGAGATGATAGATTCTGGCTAGCTGATAACAAAGTTCCTATATCAATTTTTTCTATTCTTCTTAATAACTGAAATTATACAGGGTGTAACAGGTTTGAGTGCGCAAATTTTGGGAGATGATAGATTCTGGCTATGTATGTAGGGTTGGGAGGCTCTATGCCAGGCATAGGCGGCGCTTAGGCCCCAGTGGGCCCTTTGTGCCAGCCTCCATCATGCCCACCCGGTATTATATACTCGTAACGAGCAGCCAACTTATGGATGTAGCCAAGGTTAGCTTACTCGACAGGGAGCATTGCGTATTGTGTCCATAGATGGCCAGGGATCATCAAATGCACTTACCCTCTGGTCTTCTAGGGCGGGACAATCACATAAAATGTGCCTTACCGTTTCTTCTTCTTGCTTACACGCTCGACAGAAGAAAGTGTCGCTGAGCTGCATATTGTACATATGCTTTCTGGTACCACAGTGTCCCGTGAGTAGGCCGGTGATAAGACGCAGCTTACTTCTGGGGAGCTCGTGTAATTTCTTCGCCATCCCAACAGATGGGTAGTTGAGAAGTTCCCTGGCTGTTGAGGAGCCTGGAATTGCATCCCACCTATTCTTGAATTTTTTGTGGGTGACGTCCTTCAGGATCCCTAAATGGGAAGAAGAGGACGGAAGGAGGAAGGGCTCTGGTGCCTCCGGCACCCGCCTAGACGCCCTGCGAGCAAGTTTGTCGGCGTACTGATTGCCCTTGATCCCATTGTGTTCCTTAATCCAGGCCAGGGTGATGGAATTTGACCTGGACGCATTGACCAGGGCCTGTTGACAGTCGAGAAGAAGCCCAGAGGAGAAGCGACACCTCTCCAGGGCTAAAATGGACTGTCTGCTGTCAGTGAATATCACTATGTTCCTGCCGGATTTATTGGAGTTGGCGACAACTTCCGAGGCAGTTTTGATGGCGTATAATTCCGCCTGCGTTACAGATGGGTACCTGCCAAGTGGTATGGATAGCCGTGCTTGGAAATCGTGGGAGAAGATCCCTACTCCAGTACCCTCCTGTCGTTTCGAGCCGTCGGTGTAGATTTTCAGGCTCGCATTAGCATCGATTGCAGTGGATGAGGTGTGCGTGTGATATGGTTTCCTGAAAACAAAGTGGGGAGAAAAGACATCTGTAGGACACTCCAAAAGTGGCATACCTTTGATTGTCTCATTCCAGAGGTTGCCTCTCGCTCCACTTCGGAACCCTTCACAGGAGAATCCCGTCGTGCGAAGTCTGAGCATCGTAGCCATCGCCGTCTCTTCAATGAAGATGTCAAGGGGCGGTAGGTACAGCATGTTCTCCATCGCAGTAGTGGGTGTGGTATTCATTGCGCCAGTGATACTTAGGCAGGCCATTCTTTGAATGTGGTTCAGTTTGGTGATAGTGGAAGCTAGCTTGACCCTAGAGAACCACGCCACCGCACCGTAAACTAGCATCGGACGAATAACGGCCGTGTATAACCAAAGAGTATGCTTTGGTGAAAGACCCCAGGTACGACCTATGATCCTCTTACACTGGCCGAAAGCTGTACGAGCCCTTTGTACCCTGTTTGTCAGGTGTTTGTCCCATTTCAGTTTCCTGTCGAAGATAATACCGAGGTATTTCACTTCCTCAGAAAGACTGAGTGGAGTACCGAAGAATATCGGTGGTCTGAAGTTGTCGATCTTGTGCTTTCTGGTGAAAAGCATCAACTCAGTCTTGGCAGGGTTGACTGATAGTTGCTGGTCCCTGCACCATTCCTCAATCAGTTTGAGCGCCACCCTTATCCTGTCGGATAGGGAATTGGCATGTATGCCCCTGATGAGGATAACTAGGTCGTCCGCATATCCCGTGACGTAGAAGTGATGGGTATGCAGCAAGTAAAGGAGGCTATCCAATATAAGGTTCCACAAAAGTGGCGACAGGACGCCTCCCTGTGGACAACCGCCGGCGACCTTGCCTTTGAGTCTGAAGCCTCCAGACTTAAGGTTCACCATGCGTGTTGTGAGCATTGTAATAATCCAGTTTCTGAGCACCGCAGGTACCCCCCGCTCCTCAAGGGCACGCTGTATGCTTCGGAAAGTGGTGCGATCGAAAGCACCCTCGATGTCGATGAATACACCTAAGGTTGACTGCTTGTCGTCCAAGATTCTGGCTAGCTGATAACAAAGTTCCTATATCAATTTTTTCTATTCTTCTTAATAACTGAAATATCGAAGGTTAAAGTTAAGGAAAACATTGTTTGAGTATCGCATTAAATGATTTTGGAACAGTTATTGATAACCTGCATACCTCTGAAACAATCCCACAGCCAGCGGTAGGAAGAAAACACTGCTTGTATTCCATAAGAGGGAAACCATGTTGACCAAAAAAAGTTGTAAAATCTTTATGAAATATTTCATATGTTATTTATTACTTTGTTTTTGTATTTTTTTGCGATGTAACATTTAAAGAAACTTCAGTTCATTTATATGACACAAAGTTGACCATTGTAGTCCGTAAGTTTGTCCTTTGATATATCAGTTATTATAAAGAATTGAATAATTTTTTATAAGAATTTTATGTTTAGCAGCTCAAAATCTATGATCCCTCAACGTTTGAACACTCAAACCTGTTACATCCTGTATATACAGGGTCAGGCAATAACTTGGACACAAATGAGAAAATTTTTTATTATCCATTTCTCAGAAAATTGTATTCTTTATGAAAGTTAGCAGTAGGTCTGAAATCTAGAATACCATCATAATATCTTAAAAATATCGCACCATATACCCGGTATTTAAAAAAATATGAAACGCGGAACGAGTACCTGTAATATTAATATTATCGAAATATTTTATCTGGGAATGTTGCTTGGGATTAATAGTTACGCTCAGATTTGAAATCACAGTCACCTATGAAAGAAAAAAAATATTTTGAATCTTTTTTAAATTTTCACTATTTGACTTTTCTGTAGCGGTTAGTGATTCGAAATGGTTCTCCTTAAACAGTTTCTTAGATATTTGTTTCACTTTCCTATAATACTTGCAATTTCGATAGTGTTTTGAGCGCTTCTTTAAAATCATTGTAACAATTACCGTTTTCTTGGTGCACTTATGATTTTTCACCCAGTAAATATCAAAATAAGTAAGTAAGATAGCACTGACTTATTATTATTGATTGTGGGTATGCTGATAACACTAATTAATCAGCTGTTCACATATTTGTATGCTATACACTTCAAAAAAAAAAAAAATGGCGGATCCGAAAGGAAAGCATAACAGTGTCATGAAATTGCTTTACTAGTGTGTATACTCCATCCATTTCCATAATTAATTCAAATTTTTCTGGTTTACTTGTGTATCGAATGATATTTACTGGGTGAAAAATCACGGAGCAAGAAAAGGTAATTTTTGCAATGATTTTAAAGAAGCGCTCAAAATGCTATCGAAATCGCGAGTGTTATAGGAAATTTAAACAAATATCTAAGTAACCGTTTAATAAGAATCATTTCAAATCACTAGCTGCTACAAAAGTGCTCTCAAATAATAAAAACTTAAAAAAAGGTGACTGTGATTTTAAAGCTGAGCGTAATTATTAATTCTAAGCAACATTCCCAAATAAAATATTTCGATAATATTAATAGGTACTTTATTCTTATGCGCGTTTCATGTTTTTTTAAACACCGGGTATATGGTGCAATATTTTTAAGATCTTATGATGGTATTCTTGATTTCAGACCTACTGCCAACTTTCATAAAGAATAACATTTTCTGAGAAATGAATAATAAAAAATTTTCCCATTTGTGTCCAAGTTAGTGCCGGACCTTGTTACGTTGACACTTATTTTTTTAGTTTTATAATTTGTTGAGAACTCCCCCTACATATGTTACATGGGATGTAAAAAACGAATGTCTGAAAATTTCAGCCAAATCGGATAATATTAACCCATGCTGATTTAAGCCCAAAGTTTTATGGGCATATTTATAAAGGTATGCCCTGCCGCGCCATACAACTACAGTAGAACGTCAAAAATCCGAACAAATTGGGACCAAAAGTAGTTCGGATTATCGAATTGTTCAGATTTTCGAAAAACCTAGAAAATATATATATTAAATAATACATATATTAAAAAAAACTACATAATTATTAAAACTGACTTAAGATGCTGATTCCCCAACTGTTTATCACTAGGGTGCGTTCAGGGTCAGCGTCAGTCTATGTCGAGTGTTTCAAATTCATTGAAAACCCCAATTATCTGAATGAATTTCAAAAGCCCGATGTCGCCCGGCGTTGATTTTGACCGCACCTCTAGTGTTGGGACAAAAACGTACAATTTTTAAATTACTTATACGTGTTCGGATTTTTGACGTTTCAGATTTTTGACGTTCTACTGCATGCAATGACAAGAGCTTTCTTCACAGTTAGTTAGCTGCGCGTTCTGCTTTGTCTAAATTTCTATATTAACGCTAATAATTTTGATACTTCAAACTAGCGATGTGTGGTAGTATAAAACACAAAAATCAGGATGTAAATTACCTTGGGAGACAGCTCGAAGTTTTGTTCTAAAATGTAAGATATAGAATGGTTGACTTACTTAGAAGTATTATTATTACACTTGCTGGTGTTTCGTTGTGGAAGAAAGCCCGGATGCCGATGCATAATACAGATATAATTGGAAATATTAAAATGTGAAATATGTTAACGAAAGAATGGTCGTCCGGGATCTAAGATGGGCATGGATAAAATATTAGAAACGCATGAATACAGAATAAACAAAAAAGAACAGAATGAGAGACAAAGAAAACAATGAATTATCGGATAATGATATATCGGATGATGATGGATATTCCTGTTCATTTCATGGTAGAGAGTACGAGTAAGTGAATGGTTGAAAGAAAAGTCAGTAATAAAAAGACATACGAGAAAAGAACTAATGACTCCAAAACTAGAAATTATCCTGGATATGTGTAAGTTGAGTGAAAGAATACATAAAGTGCATTTGCTCAAACTTGTCCTAGAAGTTTAACCGAACATGAGTACATAAACAGCGGAATAAAAATCGCTATAATGTAGACCAATGAGTAATAAAAGAAAATGTTTGGACTAACACGCTATAGGTATTCGTTCCTTCACCAACAAAAGTTGAAAAATCTTCAGAGAATTTTCATGCACAGATATCTTCTGCTGTGCACGACATTATAAATATCGGTAAGATCAAAGGATTTTCTTTCATCACAACTGGTTCTTATACACTCGGGTGGTATGGAACAAGTTATTATATTTCAAAGAAAAATGAACAAAGATATACCATTTTTGATCCGACACTATATAGAGGAGATAATTTTATCAACGGAATTCAAACATTCTCAGGTTAGAACATTTGTTTATTTCAAAGATTCTATGTACATTGTACAATTTTTGGATGCTAAAGTTTATTCTCGTTTTTACTTACGAACATATCGAAAAACATCATTTTAATACATTTTGTATATAAATAAGAATATTTTTCTAAAACATATCTAAAACTTTATTCAATATCTGTGTTAAGAAATTATTTGTGTATTATAGACACACCCTTACTCTTTCTTTCATTTTGTTAAATCAGTGAAACTTTATGTGGACTTTGGCACGAGTTAATATTGTCCAATTTTGCTCAAATTAACACAAGTTCTTTTTTAACCGTAAGGAACAAATTTGGGGGTCTCTTAAAAATATATATCTTTTTATTTTTCCTTATGAATAAGTGGCACCTTAAATTTGGTTATTACGATAATTATATATTTGTTCTTTAGATCTTGATGCTAGACCATGGGATTTCCAAGGAGAAGAATGCGCACTTCGAGCTTCTGTGGATAGATTTAACAATCGTCGCTACTCAGCGCAACCAAAGGTAAGAAGTTCTGTGGGGAATTAAAAATGTGGGCTTATTATTTACATTGTGTTTTGTCTTTCTGTTTTACAGGAGGCTGATTTTGAACCAGTGGATAATTGTATAAATAGTGTTTTGGGGGCAGATCATGATTTGTCTGAGAATTTTAAAAAACATTATCATCTGTGGTTAGAGCAAGAGGTGTACAATGTCTCGGTAGATTGGGACAAGCTGTTGTTAAATTGATCTTTGTGAGCTCACTATGTAACTTTCTGTTGAGGGTACAATTTCGAATATACAATCTAGATGCTCTATAACAGTAAATTATGGTAAAATATATGAATATGCCACAGTTGAAAATATATATTTCTGTTTTGGAGGTTTCACTCACATCACTATTAGTATTTATAACAGTTTGTATCGTGATGAAATTTTTTGTTAGACGAATCTTATCAAATTAAACTATTTCGATATATAGCTTGTTTTTATTTAATTCATTAAAAATTCATGAATATAAGTACACATGTTATTTCCCAAGTGAAGAGCTTCTTTCAATACTTGGAAATGAATAAAACTACTAATTAGATTGACATCTGTTACGATTTTATTACAAAATCAGTATATAAGTGACGTAAATTATAATAATTGTTAGATACGATAGGTAAGTCTTCAGTCATTGTTACAACAAACTTCTTAAAAGAATAAAAATGGTACTGACCGTAAAAAGGAAATTTAAAGATCTCGTCCACGCATGGAAAACATTGGATTACTATGAAGAAGCCTTATTTTACATGGATTTTTTCTGGGGTCTTCACCCTCACTTTCAGGGTGTCACACAATTAATAAAATTTATATTTTTTTTAAGTCTTGCTATAAGTTATGTCTGCTTGGTCATCTATATGATAATAGATGAATACGATGGTATTGAAACCCTAAAGAAAACCGACATTGTAAGCCCAACATGGCAGGTGGCTTATCTTTTAATTTCCTACAAGCTGAACAGAAATATTGTGCGAGATCTAATCGAGAAAACCGAACATTTCTGGCAGATTGACAAAGAACTGTCAGAGGAAATAGAATCTCAACTACGCCTTACTAGATATTTCATTTCTGGGTATAAAGGTATAATATTCTGGACTACCATCTATTATAACATCGTTGCTCTGACAAATAATGACATTTTATTTCCCACCGAGTGTTATAACTTCTGCGACATCGAGAATGTCTTTTGTTATTGGTTTATATTCGTTTTTGTCGATTCTGGAGCTTTTGTTTTGGTCTGGGGTATTTACACTTTTGATGGCTTCTTTGCTGGTTCTATAACTAGAGCCATAGTACAGATTAGATTGATAAAATTCCACTTGGAGAAATTAAATTTGGATGAGACTGCTGAAAATACAGAAGTTGCTATTGATCAGTCCTTAAGAAAGATTGTTGATCACCATGGCTTTGTACTAGAGTAAGTGCAGCAAGAGTTGTTTGAGGTTGTGCAAATATAACATTTTCTTTTAGCTTTATAAGCGATATCAATAATTTATATACTAGAGTGTTGTTCACGCAGTTCTTTTCATTGATCTTCAGCATGTGCATTGGTTCTTTCTTACTAACATTGCATGGGTAAGAATCTTTGATATTCTTAAAACGTTTTCAATACTAATTTATTTTTAGTGTTCCAACAGTAAATACTCTAACACAATATATAGTATACCTTGCTTGTATGTTTCTGCAGGTATTTGTATACAGTTACGGTGGTCAAGTTCTTTTAGATGAGGTAAACACTAGTATAGACCAGCACGATTTTAAATTTAGGAGAATTTATATTTGTAGACTGCTAGTATTGCCGAGTCAGCTTATAACATAAATTGGTATGAAGCTAGAGTTCCCGTTCAGAAATCTATTGCCGTTATTATGTTGCGAGCACAAGGCGATACAAAAATTTCTGTAGGAGGTATTGCAGATCTTGATTTAAGAATGTATTTATATGTAGGTGATAATAATGAATATTTATGTTTTAAAATTGATCTTTTCTTATTTTTAGGCTGCTAAAACAGCATTTTCCTTTTATACCATGATGCATCAAATGTATGTTGAAGAAGAGTCCTAATTTTGCTCACAAACTAATCTACTTCGCACTTAATAGTAATAATAATAATAATAATAACACCTATGAAGAAATAAACGCATCTTCGCATTTTTGAATTTTTAATCAGTCGTCAAAACATACAACCAAAATTACAAAGCAATTATCGAATCATTAACAACAAGTAATTAACAAAGGGCCTTATTCTTCACCTGGCTTCAAATCAGGAGCTGCAGAAGATTCATCCTTTCGGAGAGAGGTTTCGACAGACTCATTCTTGCCGAAAGACATTGGAGTGGAAAATGGAGGCGTTTCCGGTGAAGTAGAGCCTCTCTTAGATAGTGAACGAGTGTCCTCGCCTACAGGAGTACACTTTGGAGTAGAGGTTACCTTAGGGCTTCCGTAGACTTCATAGCAATCATAGAGATACTCCAACGCATATTCTGCTGGTGGTTGAATCAGCTTAGTAGCTTTTGGGATCTTCAACATAGGGCTCCAGGCTGGACGTGGAGGCAGGGGAGTAATGTGACATGGTGGTTTCAACCTCTGGATGTACTCCTGTTGTATGACTTCTTTTAACGGACGAACCGTTAGGGCTTCGTTGGTCATAGCCCCAAGTTTTAGAGTGTCGAGTTGTGCTTCCCTCGACGCACGGTCTTTAGGTTTTTCACGCATGCCCTCCTGGATGTCACGCAGTACTATGTAGTCCCTCTCGAAAAAATTGATCATGCCATCCACCGTGGTAAACAGCTTATCCGCGATTAGGAGATATATATTCTTCGGGTATAGATCGTCGTAGCGTTGGAATAAGAAGAGAGAAGCGAGCACCATTTCGTGATCAAATATTTGCCATGTCGAATTCCTCGGAAGTCGTCCAAACATGACCTCAGATAAATCAAGAGGGAAGGTCCTCGGGAGTGTATTAACAGGAGCA
This sequence comes from Aphodius granarius, assembly GCA_963971325.1. NCBI lineage: Eukaryota > Metazoa > Arthropoda > Insecta > Coleoptera > Scarabaeidae > Aphodius > Aphodius granarius. The sequence continues at coordinate 8,450,906 of OZ020230.1, read as the reverse complement.
ACATCATAATAACCCAACAGAAAAGCTTTGAAATAGCCATCTATTGAGGTACTATGGTTGATTGCGTAGATTATCAATTCATCACATACTATCTTCCAGACAAGTCTGGTATTTGGTTCTTTGCGCATGAAACTCTTGAACTCGTAAACCTTTGACTCGTCTTGAGGTTCTAGTTTGTGCGGAAAGCATACAGGCAAATCTGGCTTCCTTATAACCGTTAGAGATGGTTCCGAAACAGAACCAAACCAATCCTTTGGCTTTAGCTTATTAGGTACCAATAGCTCCTTGGGCATTAGATTAAATAGGTCATTCATGCTGTGTGCACGTTCAGATAGCTTGTTGATGACGACTGGTGGGCCATCCTGTGTGCCAGGCTTGATAGGCGTAACAACTGACCCTTCGGACACTTCATGAGGTAGTGGTATTTTGTGGAAGTACTGTAGGCCAACCTTCTTTATGGCGCCTTTGCTGGTATCCGCAGGTTCTTGTGGGACAGCTGGACTAGGAGAAGATTTGTACACCTGACTGGGTCCCGGTGTTTGCAGTTTAGCTTTATAAGCAGCTTTAATTCTTGCTTGTTCTTCGTAGAGATCAATGCTTGCTTCAGCTTGTTCTCTTGGCTTGTAGAACGTTTGTTCTGTAAAATAAGAATAAATTGTACAGTACAGAATTACAGTATAGAATATCGACTTGTTGATGAAAATCTTACCTGGGCCATAATGCTGTGTCTGCTCAAGAGTCATTGCGTCAAACTCATCGGTGTAAACAGTGTCCGCATCAGAGCCAGAAACCATTGAATCAAAGTCTTCGTCTGACCAAACGTACTCTTCCTGTTGACCGTATCCACTTAAGTCGTCTTGTGGATATATGCTCTCGGAATAGCTCGACTGAAGCTTCTGCATCTCTGTATGGAATTTTGCATCGGCTGCAGCTTTTTCACGCTTTAGCTGAGTTTCTAACTCCTCAGTTTTCTTTTGGAACTGCCTTAAGATCAGGCGGGCCTTTCCAGGACACTGTTCACGTATCCTAACTGGTGTTTGGCAATACTGTTGAAAATCAGAAGGAGCCGAAGGTGTTAAATACTCAAAAGAGTCTTCGCAAGATGGGGTTGATGGAGAAGCTGTTCCAGGTCCATCTCCAGCTGCCTGGGAATGATCTGTCGGAGTTTGGGTTAACGTGCGAGAAAACGACTTTTTGGAGCATATAAGGGGTATTTTTTGGTCCCATATTGGCTCCCCGGAGTTCTCCTTGTAAATAGTCTCGCTTACCTCGCAGTAAGAACTAGAGCGCCTTCGCATTTCTCGATAGGGGGCTCCACGCAACTGAGAAGACGAAAATATGAAAACTTGGGCTTATATTTGGGTTTATGGGGACTTACGTTCTCTCGGAAGCAGCGCACATCGCGTCGGAGAATGGTTAGCTCCTCCGTTACCACCAATACGTCGCCTCCGCCTTGAGAAGCTGCTGTAGGCGCCGCGGCGCCCCTGGGTGGGGCATTTCGCTGGAATCGTCGGTTGCGTCTCATAGTTATACCTTTTGGTCACAATTTTTTTGGTGTTTTCTCGATAAATTCCGCAGCAAAAGTGACTTTTCTAGTTAACAGTAGACGACTTGATTTTCATTTTTTTTCGAATTTAATTCCAGCGCGGCACACGCGATGCGCGCGCATGAAATCTAACCAAAATGTCATTGTCGTAAAATATTATTTAAAAGTATTTAATAATTAATTACGATAGCCGATACAAAGAATTATTGAATAATTTTAAAGGGCTAGCAAAAATACGGCGAGATTTAACTGGTAGGAATGTACACACAATGTAGTGAGCCAGCTAACTAGTGGAGGAACTGCGCGACTCAGCTGGTCCACTACGACCGTCACTATTGTTAAATTTTGAACGCACCTTTTTTCTTCCTATTATAAACCCCACAAAACACCGTTTTTTCCTTTTTTTCTTGTAATAAAACTGATAAAAATAACTAACGTGTTTCATTTAAAGAAATTATCCAAGGTAGCACAAGAAACCCGAAGAATATAAAGTCAGGTCTTTATAAATAAAACACAAAACCTTACATTACCACTATAATATTGTCTGAAAAATGTACATTTAAATATGATCCACAATATAAATGTTTCACAACGCTATATTAAAAAAGTTTACACTTGCAGAATAAAATACTAAAGACCCTACACGCATTGAAACAAGAAACAAAACATGGATTGAAACAAATTACAGACGAACTTTAAAATAAATATAAATAATTACCTAATTTCTATAATTAAAAAAGAAAGAACAGACAAACGAACAGAGAGAAAAAGGGGAAATCGCATATACAACATATGAAATTTTATTTATTTTATTTTTTATGATTGATGATAGCTGAGAGCTAGCACTATTATAGGCAGCCATACTAACGCATAGCTTTATGAACACTGTAAGTTTCACTTTATTAAGGGTAGTAACAAGTCATTCCCGCCACTGTATCAAACCTGCGACGTTTGTCCAACAGATGGATGCATCTTCGCCCTTAATGACTTGACATCATGGTCTATTCGTACCAGTAACCTTATTTTCTATTAAGCAAAAGAACAAATCAATTCACTGTACCATTTCCTAAAGACTTACCGAAGAAACCTCTAAAGACTTACCGTCTTTCTATCTCCTGGAGTATGCATCCATATATAGACCATATATCCAGGGATGCAAAGCATCGACGTCAGAGCAGTAAACCAACCAAAGAGGTGAGCCCATAAGGGAAATTCATAACTCAAATACTTCACAGGCGCCCATTGTATGATATTAAAGATGAAAACTCCCTGGAAATGATGGTTTATCGCGAATTTGTTCCGAAATCTCTTGTGATACTTACAATGCAGATAACAGGTGTTGTGATGGTCCAGCAGAACTTCCACCACTTCATGGGGTAGTAACCAATCATATCCTTGATGCCATCATAGAATCTATCCACGCCAAAAGCCCAGGAGATTGCTATACACTCAAAGAAGATCAACCAGAGGAGGCAGAATCCACTCACGGCGTAAGAATCCAGGATTTGAAAAACGTACATGCCACCTTCTGATATACACGAAAGGCCTATCAGGTATGAAAGGCCACAGACAATAGCGATAAAGATCTCCTTCTTCCTCCTGAGCAAATGCGGCCACTCGTCGATGATGGCAGTTACGAATCCTTCCATGGTGCAAAACTGCGAATCCAACCCTATTAGGAGAATCATAAAGAAGAATAAACAAGACCACAACGGAGAACCAGGTAGTTGCAAAACCGCTGAAGGATATGCCAGAAAGGCTAATCCAGGTCCAGATGCAGCTACTTCAGCTACAGGTTTTTGTTGCTCATGGGCCATGAAACCAACAACTGAGAATATGACAAAACCAGCGAACATGCTGGTGCTTGAATTCACACTGCATACTATCAAGGCATCTCTGAAATATTATGGTTAGTTTAGTTAGGAGACAGCGTTGATAGCTTACTTGTAGACGTTGTTAGTAAATTTGTTGTAACTTCCCAAGGCGACTAGTGTGCCTAGACCCAAACCATAGGAAAAGAAGATTTGAGTGACTGCGTCTATCCACACTTCGGATTCACTCAACTTTGACATGTTTGGCATAATGTAGAACTTGATTCCTTCCATTGCTCCAGGTAAGGTGATGCCACGGATGAGAAGTACAGTCAGGAGTAAATAAGGGAACAAAGCTGTGAAGTACACTACTTTTCCTGTCCATTTCACTCCTTTCCAGATGCAGAAATAGCAGACCACCCATACGAGGAATAGTGTTCCAGCCAATTCCCATCTTATACCTCCAACATGCTCAATTCCATCGGATATCATCAAAGCTCGGCGTCTGAAATTTCAAGATTACACAGAACCAAGGAATATGATTAATTCTTACTCCCAGAATTCTTTTACTGGATCCGTTAGTTGCAATACAGAGACGTTTGTGTATTGATTCAGAGCACACATTTTACTGATGGTGTTATTGTCGTTGTATTGATCCCAACAGAGCAGTGATGCTCTATCGTAAGGGTTAACGCAGAATTCGGTGTTCCAGTAGTTCTTGCAGGTCCTCCATGGTACATCTGAAAAAAAAACAGTTTGAAGACGACGCTTTGGTTAGATGACCAGAGGATGTTACCAGATGCCAAAGACATGAAGAAATAGAATATTGCCCATGCCAGAATGACGATGTAATAAATGTTCATCCAGCATGACATTACAGCAGCAGCGTATCCAATACCTGTTGGATGTAATAATAAGACGATTGATGATAGAAGATTAAGGCAACAGACCTTTAAATATGGGTGCAATTTTGAAGACACCAAGTCCGCCAATGGTCATCATTTGGCCTAAAGCTAATTCTAAAAAAAACATTGGAATTCCAGCTAGAAAAAGTGTGATAAAATAGGGTACTAAGAATGCCCCGCCGCCATTCTTGTAACACAAGTAAGGAAATCTCCAAACGTTCCCCAGACCAATAGCCAATCCAACAACAGACAAGATAAAGTCTAATTTGCTACCCCATGTACCCCTTTCAGGCAAAATCTTCTTGATCTTCGGCTGAATCTTGTTCGATAAGACGGATATACTAGTTGTCGTTGGTAGTTCTATACATTCCTCGAAGTGCCTATTCAGGTTCACGGTGTTCCTCAAGCAGTCGTCTACCTCTTCATCTGTATCAGCCATTGTTCTCGTTGGGGGCTTCAGTTTGGCGACCTTTTGACAATAGTTTGAACGGTAAACTTCGATGATTCGGCTTTGCTGGATATTCTGAATTAAGCTTTACTTGTCTGCGTGCATGCTGGAACAAATTTCGAACCTACAAATCACAATTCAGTCAATTAAAACATCTTTTTTAGAGATTGTGGTAAAAGTAGGTAGTGCAAGTTTAGTTTTATAAAATCAGCAACACAAAAAATATCTTATACTAAGTTATAAATCGAGTAAAGAAGATCCTGAAACAAAGAACTAAGCTTGGTTAAATTAAAGATTGATCCAGAGTTTTGTCCTTGCTATCACCATTCTTTATCCGTGTCATATCTGGAATAAAGGTTTTATTTTAGATTCTGTGAGTTCATTTGGTGTTCTAGTACCTAGGCTGACCGATACTTTTCAATTAAATCAAAGCCGCTACTGGGTAATACTTCCGCCCATCATTGGTGTTAATAAGCATTTCCAATGACGTCACTTCTTTCTCCTTGCCCTAATTATGTTATTCTTTCATGGTACTTCAATACCAATGTAGAACAACTGGTTTCTTGTAATGAATGTCTTGCAATTGGTTGCTTGCCGATGCTGTTCATCATGGATCAAGTGAAGATCCAGCTTTGGTATCTTGGCGCCAAGGGTAGAAAGGAAGCAGGAAGTGCTTTGTAGGTCACTACATTATTCACCATATTTTGTAAGCATCGCCGGCAATAGCCTTGTCTCCATGGATGAGAAATACTGCGGGAGAAGACTTAACATGTTTTAACTTAGCAAGTTAATTTGAAGGAAAACAGTAAACTTGCCTACCTTTTTCCAAAGGCTATATCCTGGTGAAGCTGGAATTAAAATCACCAGGTTAATGTCACAGAATCACTGATAATTCAGAAGTGTTTCTAATAAAAAATTATTTCTGCTCTATACTGGTGTCTGTGCCTAAAGTACTGATGCCACTAACTAAAAATGTCCCCCAGTGAATTGTTAGATTGAAGTGGGGATTCAAATGTGCGGATGTGATAAATTTTATTGATGTCTCTGCCCACAACATTTCAATTTAAACCATTTTTGACGCTAGCTATAAAGGATTCAATATATATTTGTTGAATTTTGAGCAATTTTGCTATGTTTTCGAATTTACGATGATGTTAATTATTGGACTGAAGTATATTTTGATCAGGTGACACATGGGTAAAAATAGCCAAAATTGTCAATAGATGTCAAGATATGTCAAAAAATGTAATTTGAATGTTCGGTCAATGTGAGATTTTTATCCGAACTTGCATTTTTTTGATGTACTCAACGCATGGTGAATCAAAATGAAAAGAACAACGGTTGAATAATATGTGGGTCCCTATTATAAAATAACTACTCACATCCGTTGTATATTAAGTACTCCCTATTTAAACTTTTGTCTAGTCTGTTCATAATAAATATTCAACATACCAAAATATTCAAACTACCGGAATCAAATTCCAAAACTTTCCAGATCTAGAGGATTTTGAAATATTGTTAAAAAACCTTTGTAAGGCTCTTTCAGAGAGCGTTGTATAATCTGTGCTGTTATGATAAAATAAGTTATTTGTTGGCTCTTTAACTGCTATGTGTACAAACAAAGTTTAAATGTGTAGTAGCAAAATCCACTTGCCTTTGTGTGGAGCATACACTTACACCTTACACCAACACAAACACAAAAGCACACACGAGCTGACAACACACGTTCAAATGATGATAACAATCTGAAACTTTTTAGAATGCTTCATACCACAATCATCCTATTCATTTATTTCAAACTAGCCAATCAGTGCACGTGGAGGGGATAGGTTCCTAATTTAAATGTGTGACTGTAAAAGGCTCTCATGAAAATTAAATGTGGTACAGTATGCCCAAAAAATATGCATACATCCAAAATATTGTTATGACTAATAAATTCTATATACAAACTTTTCAGCAAAAGTCTTGCAGAAAACCGTAATATTATATTATCGTGATATAATATCGTAACTATTAACGTTACATTATATATCCGGACGTGCCTGGCAATCAAAATTTACACATTGCACAATCATGATGACGGAAAATACGCAGAATGATTGCTAAATGATGGTTGGCAGTGAAATGACGATGGTATTTCCAATTTGTGTGGTTGCACAATACTGTTATTCGGTATAACAGTGTTCCGCGCTAACATAATTCTAGAGTAGAAATCACAAAGATGTCTCTTAAATTGGCGTGGGATAATGATAGAAAGTATAAGCTAAACTAGAAATTCGCAGTTTAACAATTGTCAAAAAAAATCACTAATAAGAAGAAAAAAAATCACAATTAAGATTCAAAACAATCTTTCGTGTAGTGTAGAATAGCTAGGCATAGATTTTTGCCAAAATCTGGAATAAATACAAGAAAATATATAAAATTTGCCAAAATAGATACTTTTAGTGCAAAAGTGACACTAAAATTATACATTTTGGTAAAATACGTTCTAAAAAATAAGGTTTAAAATATTTAATTTTATCTAAAACAGTATATCTATCTCCAATATATCTGTAATTTAGATTTGCATAATGGTCAATAAATTACATGTATTTTGGTCATTATCACATATTACCTACAACAATGACATTATCGCTCGAATATATTATCGATATTTGAATCATACTCCTGTGCACAATAGAAAAGGTTGGAAGCTCTAATTCTCAGGATTAATTACCTAATCTATCTATAATCAAAGTATGAGTAACAAAAAATTATATCCCAAGTACTTTTGTTATAGCGTCACATTGAAAGAAGTCATGACATTAGACCATATTTACATAATTCAAAAATTTCTCCAGAAGAAAGTAGAATATATAGGATGGTGTGATTTTTTATGATTATTTAGGCACACTCACATATTAAACTAAGATGACATTTTACCACCGAAATATAAAGCAAAGGTCGTGTTTCAAAAATTCTCTTGAACAAACTGGCACAGGTAGAAAGCTCTAATTTTCAGGATTGATCGCCCATTGTATCTGGGGTTTAGGCCTGTACAGTACAAAATTATAGCCCTTTTGCTTTAGCCAAAATTGCAAATTAAATATAATCATTTTATCAGAAAATTTAACATAAAGTCTGAATTAAAGAAAAAGACTCATGTGCAAAGAGGAGCAGGTAGACAGCTCTAATTCCTAGATTTAATTGCCGAATTTATCTGGCATCCAGGTATCATTAATACAAAAACATCTCCCATCAAAATACAAAATCATGATTTTATAATTTGGTTAATTGATTAGTAAGCAAATTCATGTTGATTAAAATGTATATTTGAATAGAATTGCGTTATAAATTGTGATATAGAAGCGTGAAAAGAACAGTTGATGAAGTGATATAATATGAAATAGCGGATGAGAATTATTTTTAAAACAACAGGATGCCCTCAATACCATTGGCATAGACGGGAGTGCTGTAACATATCTCGAGAAGACAGTGGGAAATAATACCTACTAACTGTGATTTATTGTACACATTAATATGTGCTGTCATAATTTTCTAATTAAATAAGCACGTCGACACGAACATGAAACGGAGACACAATTGATACGTCGGTATGCAATGCAATCCTAAAACCATTTTTGAGGGGTGTTACAATATATCGTAAGGATATTGTCCCGTACGTCCAACTCCTTGCCGAAACGAAAAAGAAAGTGATGCACTAGGTGGGAGATAGCAAAGAGAGAATATTCAGTGGTACTTTCTTTAGTAATGCTTTGAATTTGGGTCGTTGACAATATATTTGTGTGTTCTTTACGTTATTTTTTTTTGGATTATTTTAGGATGCAAATTTGGAAATACACTAGTAGTAAGTACCATTACCTTAGCATATCACTACACCGTTTTAGACCTTGACCGTCAACAACATTTCCAGACATCTATAGATCGGAGAAAGTTATTATTCATCCGGTTATCACTAACTGCTCATTACAACTCAAGTTTGAAGCCTCTAATTTTACACAAAGAATAATTTAGTTACGAATAAAACAAACTTTTTTGTGTTCTATTGATCCAGTCTTTTGGACCAATAAAATACTGATATCTGCAGAGTACAATGACAGGCCTAAGAAAAAATGCAATGCTAACAATGTCTTCCTTTCTAGAAATTGTAATCGTCCTTTTTCTAAGTCAAACCATCACAACATTTCAATACATAGACGATGTAGAACCTCCAAGATACTACAACCGCCCACCAGTACGGTGGACCAACCCAAATCAAAGACTATACGAGCCTTACAGAATCCGATATGTTCAAAGACAAGAGCCTGTGATTCCTCAGCAACGAAATGTATTCGAAACGGTGGAGAAGATATCTGATACTTTAGGAGCTCTGACGACAATAGGTCAATACATAGTCAACGTAACTAAAGACAGCAATAACATTTCTAAAATACCTCGCGATGTGCCAAACGCCATATATACTTTAAGCAAGAATGTTCTTGGAAGGAACATTACTGATTCCATTGCACCGTTTGTTGGGGAAAATCATGTTGCTGTGCGTGAAGTACAACAACCATATAGCACCACCACCACCACTACAACAACGGCGCCTGATTATAAAACTTCGGAGAGCAATGGGTTACAAAGTTGTACCACTCCAGATGGATCAGCTGGATACTGTGATGACTTAAGCAACTGTCCTCAACTCTTGTTGAATCTGGAAGGACTCAGGCAGTCCTTGTGCTTTAAAAGTCTCTTCGTACCAGGAGTATGTTGTCAGACCAAATCATTAGAATCAGTTACCAATAATCCCATAATTTTGCAAACTCCACAAACTCCCGTGAATAACTACATAGAAGTGTCGACTATACCTCCATACACTACAACCGTACGAACGACACCATACACTCCTGTAACACAATTTCCAGAAATCTATACATTACCATCTGTATCGAACGACTTGGAAGGTATGTTCTTCCATTATAGTCATGGGTAGAACCAAATTATCGAGTGTTGTAGGTTGCGGGCAACAGGAAGACGAGCAGTTCCGTGTTGTTGGAGGTGAAGAGGCTCAACCGGAGAAATGGCCATGGATGGCGGCAATATTTCTGCATGGGAACCGAAAAGTCGAGTTCTGGTGTGGTGGGTCTTTGATATCTCATAAGCATATCCTCACAGCAGCGCATTGTACAAGAGACTCAAGGGACAAATCGTAAATATTCAACACAAACAATTTCTTGGTTGATCTTCGTTTTTGGTGCTAATTGTCATCATTTTAGCTTTGCTCCTTATCAACTCTCGGTGAGGCTTGGAGATGTCGACTTGAAAAGAACTGATGAACCTTCGAATCCAGCAACGTACAGAGTCAAAGAGATACGACGACATGAGAAGTACAACAGGGTTGGGTATTACAATGATATTGCTGTTCTTTTGCTGGATAGAAGGGTCCAAAGGTCAAAGTATGTTATCCCGCTTTGTCTTCCACCTCCTGAACTGAGGCATGAGAAATTCCAAGGACGCAAGAGCACCGTTGTTGGATGGGGAAGCACTTATTACAGTAAGGACACTTTTGGAGGAAAGAACAACTCCATAACGTCAGTATGTTTTAGATGGGAAAGAAAGTTCTGTTCAAAGGCAAGCTGTGCTACCAATTTGGAACAATGATGACTGCAATCAAGCATATTATCAACCAATAACATCGCATTTTATATGCGCTGGATATTCCCAGGGTGGTATTGATGCTTGTCAGGTACTGATAACTGCTTAAAAATCTGACCATGTGACCAAATTATATTTTTCTTTGTAATTAGGGTGATTCTGGAGGACCATTGATGTTACACTGGGACACCAGATGGCTTCAAGTAGGAATTGTCTCATTCGGAAATAAATGCGGGGAACCTGGATATCCAGGAGTTTATACAAGAATAACCCAATATCTGGACTGGATTGAACGGAATATGCAAGATTCTTAACTATTAATAAAGCCATATTGTAGGAATATTTATAAAAATAATTTTCTGTAATATATTTATGTATCTTTATCTTAAAAACTGTTTTATTATTGCAAACGTTTGAAAATGCCCGCAAGATTTTAGTTCCAACTTCGGAAATTGTACCTAGATGTCGCGCCAAATCGATTGCCAAATTTCTTGGCGCGAATTTATAAATTATTAATTTGTTTTATCCAACCCCAATCCTAAATTGTTGTCCTAAATAATTCACAAAAAGCATTGTTTGACGTATACGGAGTTATCCAAATATAGTAATACAAGGCGACAAATACGTGAGGAATAAAAATCGATCAGACAAACAACGAATACCTGTATTATTTATGGCAGGTATATTCATTAATCTATATTAGACTTTGATAAATATTTAAATAGACACTTGTGCAGTTCAGTAAATATCACAAATCACAAAGTTATTCGCGATTATTCTGTTTATTTGAAATGACTAAAACCGTCATTTTTTCAAGGTTTCTACTGTTATGGCGCTTTTTTGTGACATCACTATGGGTAAGCTTCCCACCAACACATTTATTACAGGCTCCAAAAGAGTTTTGGTGCATTCGCAATGGTGGTTTTGGTAAAAGGTTGTCGATTTTCGTAAAAGTATGTCTTATTGGAATTCGAAAAAGAGAACTAACACGTAAACCATTGTGAATGAACCAAGCTGCTTGATGAAAAGGCTACTTAGTGGTAGGATATTGTCTATAGTAACGTAACGTCGACCGTCAGTAGATTGGGGCGAACAAAGCCGAAGTTGGTCGAAGTTATACGTGGGACGCTAACCTTTTTGGTGTTCTCGTGTTGGCAACGCGTTTGTTCTGGTTTGTACGTTGTTTTTGGCCAAAGCGGGTGGAGTCGTTGCTGTTTTTGGTGTCAAAAGACGGCGAGTGATTTAAAAACAATATGGGTTGTGCCGTTAGTACAGCGGGTGATAAAGAGGCCTCAGAAAGATCGAAGAAAATCGATAGGGACCTACGTGCAGATGGAGAGAGAGCAGCTAGTGAAGTTAAACTCCTTTTGCTTGGTAAGTGACTCATTTTTTGATATGTAATAACACTCATCTGTATGTCGTAATTTTTCTGATATTAGGCGCCGGTGAGTCGGGGAAAAGTACCATAGTTAAGCAGATGAAAATCATACACGAGACTGGATATTCGAAGGAGGAACGCGAACAGTACAGGCCGGTGGTTTACAGCAACACCATACAAAGTTTGATGGCTATAATCAGAGCGATGGGGCAACTCAGGATTGACTTTGCTGATCCAAATAAAGCAGTAAGTACCTAGCCTCTCTTTAAATATTGATATGGTATTTAAATATTGGTGTTGCTTGTAGGATATCGCTCGTCAGTTCTTCACATATGCAAGCGCTGCCGAGGAAGGAGAGCTACCACCAGAATTGGTCATTCTAATGAAGAAACTTTGGATGGATCCTGGAGTCCAACTGTGCTTTGCTAGGTCTAGGGAATATCAATTAAATGATTCCGCCGCATATTATTTGAATGCCCTAGATAGAATTTCACAGCCAAGTTACATTCCATCCCAACAAGACGTGTTACGCACAAGAGTCAAGACTACCGGTATCGTTGAGACACATTTCTCATTCAAGGGACTACACTTTAAGTAAGTATATTTTTACTTTATGCTATTGCTTTCTGGGAATTAAATTCAAGTTCATTATCAAAAGGCAAATTTATTATTCACACTACCTGCTATTTTGTCTAGTGATAAAATACAAAATTCCTGATCTAGGTCAGGTTTACTTGTTATCGGGACCACCTGGTGTTTTATTGCATCTGATTTTTGCAAATTAAATTCTTTCACTCATAAAATTCCTGACCCAAGCCAAGTTTCCTTATTATTGGGACTACCAGCTGTTTCATTGCATCTGGCTTTTGCAAATTGTAATTTTCTAATTCTTTCTAGTAATAAAATACATACAAAATTCCGGAAACCAAAGTTTCAAAAGTGACTAATGCCTTTCTGATTTTTGTTTTCACCATATAATTTTTTTTAGGATGTTTGATGTTGGTGGTCAAAGATCGGAAAGAAAAAAATGGATACATTGCTTTGAAGGTGTGACTGCTATCATTTTTTGCGTTGCCTTATCAGGTGAGTCTTGTTTAAAGAAGTAGAATGTTGATAATATCAAAAAAATATGTACTGTATTTAACAGTAACAACTATCAATAAAAAAATTTAAATTACAGGATATGACTTAGTATTAGCGGAAGACGAAGAAATGAATCGAATGATCGAGTCAATGAAGCTATTCGACTCAATATGCAATAGCAAATGGTTTGTGTCAACTTCGATAATTTTGTTCCTTAACAAGAAAGATCTTTTCGAAGAGAAAATTGTCAGGTCACCGCTGACAATATGTTTCCCGGAATACACCGGCCAGAATACGTATGAAGAGGCTTCGGCTTATATTCGTATGAAATTTGAGAATCTCAATAAAAGGAAGGACCAAAAAGAAATCTACACTCATTTCACATGCGCCACAGATACTACAAACATTCAGTTTGTATTTGACGCGATCACAGACGTGATAGTTAAGAATAACCTCAAAGATTGTGGCCTTTTAATGTAAGTTGTCGGAACAAAACGAAACCTGTGGGGACCACCGCTCTAAATTTTCGAAATAAAATAAAAACAAACTTGTAATGCACACGTGAGGAAAATGATGCAAACGTTAATAACTGTACATTGCACAAAGTGATATTTTGTATAGCTAGAGCATTTATAAAAGAGGTATCCCCATGAAACAATCGTAGAATTATTGTTGTTTTTTTCAGGTTTTTTGTTTAATAACAGCTCTCTAAACATTCCATCGCAAAGAATAAAGACTTACACTATAATTTGTGTCAAATATGTCATAATTCTGCCTTGAGACATCGGGATACTTATTAACAGATATATATTTATATATAAAATGTTATCCCACTGATTAATACTATATGCATTGCTGAAAACAACATATTCTGTAAAATTACTCTAATTATACGTTCAGATTGTGATTTTACAGAGTACTTTTTCAGTGTACTCAAATATCACAGATGCCTTAATTATTATTACTTTACTTACATCTCAACTTAATGCAAGTGCCAATAATGTCTATATTTTTATACATGTAGGAACATTGATACTCTTAGCTATATTTTTGTAAACCTTTACATGTAGCGGAAATAAAAACAGGAAAAGCAAGCGTTCAACCAGAGAACAAATAAGTATTTTTTGAAGACTTAAACACAGAACTGAATGTAATTTCTCGTATTATTTAAACAAGAAAAGACGATTACTTAAACGCGCACTAGGACTGAATCATGTACTTTATTATTTCATTTTTTTTTTTGGAATTGATTTTGTATGTCAAAACGAGTGTGTAAGGTTGTATTTTAGTTTCAGTACGTTACAATGTTAAAGTTGATTATATTCCATATTTTACTATCTGTTACTGATAACGTTTTATAACTTGTGCAACAATGATATAATATTACAAGTTCGATACTATCCTTATTTAGGTATTGTTTAGGTAAATATTGTATTCGAGTATCCCAAAATGGTAAGCGTCCTTTTCAAATTAATTATCGTCAATTCGTCGTTTCTATAAAGTGGAAATTGAGATGAAATTTATTATTCTTTCTGTGATATGTATGTTAGAAATCGCGTTTCTACTTTTTTTTCTAGACTTATCTGAATCATCACGTTTACTTATTTTTGGATATTCCGATAGTAGTTTTAAGCGCTAGAATATTTCTACAGGAACATGCTGCCTTACGAACCTTCGTACTTAACCTGTTTTAGGTAGTACAGAAGTGATCACCGTTACTTATTACATGTTGCAGATATGGCATTTGTTATACATTTTTTCTAACTAGCAACTAATAACTATATAGCACATGTTATATGTACTTCTATACAACTTTTTGTACTGTAAATTTTGATATTCACATTTTTGGTATTTTTTTTTTATAAATATAAGTGAAAACTGAGTTTGTGTATAAAGCACAGTATGTAATTCACATCTGCGGACACCGCCTCTGCTCTTATTGTTTCTTATTCATTCTTTGTAATTAATTTTTTTCACAAAATAAAAATTTGAGACAAAATACACGTTTTATTTTCCTTATGAAATGCTATGCTTACAAAAGACAAATATTTATAAAACCTTTATTATCAAATATAAAAACAATAACAATAGTACATTCAATAATTAACACCTATATTATATAAGTTACAGCGCAAATAATGGAGAAAAATTTAACTGAATACTTCCAGCAAAAAAAAAAAAAAACATACATAATTCATCATAACAAACATTTATTAGCACAAAATCGGTGTTTTCTCATCTCACAGCCCGTTTGTGTGAACAACAACATGGAATTTTGTCATACAACACATTAATGAAAAAACTAACCCAATTCTGCACGTTAACTTTTCCTCACGAACCCAGCCATCGGAGGGGGCCCCAGACTAACACTTTTATTCATTGGCAACGTCGGATCAACACCCATCCTAACAGAAGGCTGCATCATCTGGCTACGAGCTGACATGGGAGACGAAGGAGGCCTTTCAATTGTCATTGTCTGTTGCGGTATTTGATTGTCCGGTGTTACATTCAAAGTGCTGTAGACCTCTTTCAATATCATCAGTATAGTATCCTCCGATTCCCTAGAAACAAACAAGAATATAATTTTACATCACCAAATCTAAAAATGCAATGCTTGCTCAATGGGCATGTAAAATTGCATTTATGGGGGATTCAACATTGTTGTTTAATAGATTAAGAAAGATGACTTACCAGTAGCATAAATGACTAGAGAGAGTAAAAATATACTCATTGAAAAACTCTACAGGAGCTTCTTGTAGAACATAGTCAATTCTACGGCCTTTGTTCAACAGACCGAGACATAAGTCTGTCTTTTCGTTTTCGACTTGTTCTGCACTTTCTTCAGGGATGATTTGGTCTTTCGTGAAACCCTCTTGTAGGACTTTGTCAACTTCTGCTTCCAAATTAGGCTGTATTTGCGGTTTTGACCATCCCATTTGAAATAGCGAGTTCCAAGTGCTTTTCATAGAATCTACGAGCTTTTGTTTTATATCAGCACCAACTCTTGTCATAGTTTCCTTCAATTCTGAAAATCATATATGGTTTAATATACCGGATCATCAAGTGCATGATTGCATGGCTTAACAGAAAAGAGTAAACAAAAAACTACCTAAATGCATTCGTTTCCTTCCTTTGTGATGAGGAATCAACACAGGTTTCAAGGTAGCTAATTCTGGATTTACTAAAGATTCAACCCTGTAAGCTACAGGATCATACGGGTGGAATATGTTGAAAAATCCGGGACATGTCGGCAAAACAAACTCATCTCCTAGGTTATCTAAACCACGAACAGTGACAAACATTCCTGTAATAAGATATTAACAATAACATAATGAAAGAAAAAACAGTATTCAGGAGATTAAGTTTTTCTTACCAATAGGTGACCCCAAAGCGAAAAAAGTTAAAGGTTGGAAAGCCAATTGAGGATAGGTGATTTCAGGTTGACCTGTGCCCACAGCTCCCATCATATAGCTAATTCTTCTGCTCATTCTTCGTTGCAAAGGATGTGGCTTCTCAGTCAATGGCGAGACAGCATCTTCATCTAAAAATTACAATATCAGTTGAGCTATTAGAGTACAGATGGCGACATACCAGGAGTGAGAGAATTCTCGGGTTTCTCTGGTGATGATGGTGGATGTTGATGGCAAAGGATGTCAAACAAAATCAATGATCCCAAGCTATGTCCTCCCAAGGACACTCCCCCATTGTATCCTGGATTCCTCTGCTTAAAAAGACTGTAGATGCTGTTCAGCTCATTTCCAACTGATGAGATGATGGTTTGGCCATACATAGGACTGGAGTAGAAGAGAATATCCAGTAGGGTATCATTGGTGAACTCTCTCAACTTCGGAATGCTCTCCAAAGTGATGCTCTTCAATTTCTTGTCGATTCCAGTGTCTTCAGAATGCAGTTTTTCATGCCAGCTTATGGGTAAGATCTCAACTCTGTTGACTACTTTCCTATCACAAGAAGATCGGTAATGGGAGCGCACTAATTGAAGAGCTATGCTTCTGAATTCATCAACAACTTCTTCAACGGCCCGGAACTTCAAGTCACAAGCTGCACCAATACCGTGGACCATAAACAGAAGATGATCCACAGTTTCAGATTCACCCTCGTCTATGTCAAATTCGTCCATACCACGTTTTACAACCCTTGGGCGTGGTTGGCTTTGCTATAACAAGAAAACAATGTCAAGGTCAACAATTAGCAATAAATCAACAAAGAAAGGACTTACGGGTGTGTTTCCCCAAGCGTCTGCGGGAGATTGTGTCGCGGGAAAAAGCACCAAGACATCAACTCCATGGAAGATGACCGTTTCTCCATTGCTCAGTTCAACTTTTCGATGCCACTGGTTTGATTCAAAGGCCATCTTGAACTCGTCTTCAAGTAACGTGGCAACGTTCTCATCGAATGGAACGTACTTCCCATCAGAGCTACCTTTGTGGAACCATGAGCATCTTTTTACTTCAGAAGGCTCGCTCTTCCAATAAACTGATAAGCGTTCACGCCGCAGAATATTGACATCAAAACGACCACCGTCAGTAGCCACAACGGCTTCTGGTGATAAATCAGCTGAGGTAAAAGCCGATTCTAAATTTTGAGAATCGTGCATTGAGAAAGGTTCCCAAACCGCGCGACCTTCAGTTTGTTTCTTGTGGAACCAATGATGGTACACTGGTCTGTAGATGGCATTGTTGACTTCCGTTGTAGCATTGGGGAGGAAGTTATCCTGCCTGTAGGCGTACGGTAAATTTGATGCCGATGAAGAACTAACCTCATTGATAGGCATTGTTGGAACACTTGGAATGCTCGATGCAGGAAAGCTGGGTTCAACAGTAGGAAAAATCGGCAGGTCCTGAACTGGGCTTAAGAAAGGAGAGTTGGTTTCTGCTGGCTTTGTTTCTATCAACTTTGGAGTAACTGAAGATGCTGGTCTTGGGTAATCAGCGGTCTTTGGAGTGATCGGACGCGTCTCCAAGAAGGTTGTAGGCGAAGAAGAGGCTGGTGGTACGAAGAAATTTACTGGAGGAGCTTGGTTTAAGTTTGGAGTTGGTAAAGTGACTTCAGCTCCTGAAGACAACCCAGGTATTGGCGCATAAACAGCTCTTTTAGGACCTGTACGTCTATAAGTGTTTGAAGGCGCCGATTGAGGAGGCGCTGCTATGGCACTTTTTGGTATTTCAGTTGGTGAATACAGAGACACAGGTGGCAAAGGCTCCACTGGTTGCAAAACTGGAGGAGCTTGGTAAAAAGGCGCAGGTTGTTGCTGCGGTGGTGGAATTTGCTCTTGGGCTGGTTGAGGGCTTCCTCTGCTCCAATAATTCGATATCGTAGAGATGAATGAGGAGATATTTGACGTATTGTTTTGTTCAGGCTGGTAAAACGATTGCGAATGGTCTTGGTCAATAAAATATTGACTTGCTGAATTGCTCGTGTCGGGATTTTGAATAGGAATTTCGCCGAAGGTCTGGGTAGAGTAATATGGTTCTATGGTGAAGTTCCCCGGTTGTGGAATAGGTTGCTCAGGTGCTGAAAATAAAGACATCGATTGGACTAGCAACCTTCACTTACATAGTAAATATAATAAAATAGATCATGGGTATTTGAGTTTCACCCATAGAACAAATACGGAGTCCGCAACACTATTTGTTTTTCCATTTAAATGATAACAGATTGAACAATTTCCGTTCAAGCCCAGTATTTGTCACTCTTGAATACAAAAGAACAGCTTTTAAGGAAACACCGTAGTAAGTACCTAACTAACAGCGAGAAGTTACAAAAATGCGTGCAACTATTTACGCATGTTTAATAATTTTCGGTTTTTTCGTGATCAGTGAACAACTTGAGGATTTTTCCTACAATAGTTATCAAGCACAAATGTTCGATGTGATCGAAAATGACCAATTAAAGCAGTTACTCAAAATAGCTACCTCAGAAGAAACTGCGTTAGCTATTTTGGTCAATGATAAAACGTCTGTGAGAAGTGAAATTAATGATAAGCTTAAATATTTGCTTGAACACGGTTTTTACAAAAGTGATTTGTTTCTGTTGAGGTTTAATAACACAGGTAATATTATATAAATAATCGAAGGAAGTCTGCTTATAGCTAAAGTATAAGTTTTAATCGCCAATTACTTTTACAGTTTGGTGATCAAAACTCTCAAATTTAGCTGAATGTTATTATTAACTATAATTAACTTCCTTCGATACAGATACGCATACAATATTGTCGTTTGCACAATCTAAAGTATTTGTTTATAACAAGTACGGTGAGTCACATTTAAATATAAGGTTTTTAAACGCTGATCCATACAAATTGTTGGCAAGATATTCGTCGATTATCTCTACGACTTCTAACCTTTGTGAGACGTCTTTTTAATTCCAGGGGTTGATATAACTTCTGGAAGTAGCAAGGAACTTTTGAGTCAATTATTTGAAGAACCATTTGTATTTGTTGGACAAGGGGAAAACACTGTTGTAAATGCATATTTCGCCATGCTAAAAGCTGTTAGAATAATTCCATATAATGGAACTGTCATGTTGTTTACCGATGATAACATTGCTGATAAACAATTAATACCCCAAGTGGTAAAGGAGTTACTTTCAAAGAATATCAAGGTTTGTTAATAAAAAAATATAGTATAATTAGTATAGTGTATAGTATTTAATCTGTAGTATATTCAAATTCAATGTGTTTTACATTGAATACGAGTGTTTTAACTCGTAACAAAACACGTTACGTTAAAAATAGCACATAGTGAACTGAAAATAATCGCAGAAAACAATTTTAGCTTTACATCATTTGGAAAAGCGCTAATTCTGACAATGTAAATGTTGACAACACAAATCTGAGCAAGATTGCGTTATTATCAGGAGGAGATTACTTCACCAACGTATTGTTGACAAACAATAGCATCGGATATTTTCGAAATGAGGTAATAATAATTGTATTGTAAGTTTTAAGGATCATAAAATAATCATTATGTATTTCAGCAGGTTTTATTTGATGGAAACTTAATAGGCCTACAGGAATATAATATTAGTTTCGATCATAATTCGAAATGCATTCGTTTTATGGCTTTTGGAAACCTAACATCGATTAAATTCGAATTTGAAGGTTTGCTTTTAATTTGGGGTTTGAACACACACACGTGCTGATATTTATTTGGTTTTAGGTAAACAAATAGATTTATTAAACCAAGAAGAACTAAACGATTATCCTGGATCTTTCGTGTTATCTTGGGAAGACCGTGTAATAATTATTTTCTATCCTGAATCGGGCACAGTTGGAATTTATAAACTGGTAGTTGATGCCAACACACGCGCTAAACTAAGTATCAATGTCAGAACTGAAATTTTAAATTCACAAAGTAAGTACTTACCAATATAAACACTACTATTTGGTTAATAAATCTATAATGCCCGTAAGATATGTTGATAACGTTCTGGGGCACTTAACAAACATACAACGCTGTGATCGAATCGGAAACTGCCGACCTAATGTAATTATCAACTATATTATACACGGAGTGTTAGAAACTTTGAACTTTAATGCGTCATATGCACAAACGCAAAAATGGCGGCAGCTACGAAAAAGAAGTTTGCTTATCGATACTGCGTGCTGATCAAAATACAAATATTACATTATATTTTACAATAATATTTATTTTAATGATCCAATCATCAACTACTGCATTCGTCTGCTTATTTTTACTAATTTTCTATACATACTTGTTCAAAGGTAGCCAAGTGTGGATCATAATTTTATTTGGTGACTAATAAAACAGATTGTGTTGTTTGATTAAACATATTGACTAGATTTCATTGTTTCAGGCAATAATCTGGAACGATTAACACAAGCAGAAATACAAAGACTTAACACAGTTCTTCCACCTTTTACCATAGAAGTTGGTACAGGCTCTGAATTGCTTATGACACCTGGAAGAATAGGCGTCATTTATTTTGCAGTTACAAATAATGATAACCAAGTACTAAGAGTGCAATTTACATGTACAGATGAAAAAAGTTTACTGCAAAGACTTCAGCCAACAGGGTAAGGCCATTTTCAGACCGGCTTTTGCTAAGATCTCTAGTTAGAGCCCAGTTCTTATCGAACATACTGTATAAATACATGTAGATAGCCTATGACCTTCATAAAGCTGACGGCCTAAACATATGTCATATGCTACAAATATGACGCTGAAGAATTTGTTGTTGTCGATAATTTAGTGCATTCTGTTTGTTGTTTGTAAGAGTTTACAATTACAAAACCTGAAACTGACTGATAAAAAAATTGTTTACTTTAGGGCAAGGATTGATCCAAAACAAACTGTTGTGGTAACTGTAACTGTAACAACACAGCATAATCAGCAGACTGGTTATTACGACACCATTACCCTAAAAGCGAATGGCGATGCAAGTGCAGAAAAGTCCACGTATCTGTATGTAAATAGCGAAAAACCATTGGACGTTGAAAGTCCACATCTTTGGTATACATTTACCAGCGACTGCCTTGATGTTTTAACCACAGATTGTAGTTCTGGTAGCTTCATCTTGGAGATTTTTGCACAAGACAGTGAAACTGGTATGCTTTTTATGCTATTAAATCCATTTTAAACAATTTTTAAATTATTTTAACAGGTTTACAAGAATTATCTACAAACCCTAGAGGAATATACTTCCCCAATAAATTCGTAAGCGGCACAAAAGATCAAGTTTTGGGATATTACGCTGGCTCTTGCTGTAATTCAGATGTGCAAATAACTGCTGTTGACCTGTATGGTAATAGACGAGTAAGGGAAGTCAACGCATATAGAGGTGAGCACTGTTACCCTGTACTGGTGCACAGCAACTCGTGCACTTGTGCACAGCGCTTTTATGCATTTCCTTGACTTTTTTCTCTTTTCAGATACCACCCTCAGCGCTGGTAGTATATCAGCAATATGTCTTGGCATATTTTTGCTGATTCTTATCATAGCACTTTGCGTGTTCTGCATTGTCAAGTGTTGCAAGTCTAAAGACTCAGTAGATTTGCCAACTTACAGAGCCCCTAGGTGGGGATCTAGCAGCAGAAACGTACACTGATCTATTTTAAACGTTCCATACTAATTTAATCTATTATTTTTTAATATTACTGTTCGCGCCGTTGTTCTAGCTTTGCGCAATGACACTGCGTGCGCCGAGTACTGCGCACGCGCTAATCCTAGCATATAATTTGTTTGAAGTCTTATATAGTAAATTTGATAATAAATAGTGTAAATACAACCCGTGTATTTCTGTTATTGATCGAAATCTTTGCAAATGTCAACATGATTATAAGGTTATCAAAGATTGATCGGTTATATAATAATAATAATTTTCTATACAGACAGAAATAACCTCACATAAAACAGTTGTTAATTAGTAGGTTAAATTACCTGTTGTGGGTGTTGGTTGTCTAATGGGTTGTTGCGCTGGGAAAAGTACAGCATGTTGCGCGAAATCTTCGTAGGTATTGCCGGTGACGTTAGGGTTGAATAGTGAGTTTTTGATCGGCTTGCTGGGGTCGTTGTTCATCGTGAGGGTGGGAAACTCCTCCGGCTTTGCTCACTGCCAGCTGCTCTGAGGGTATTTAAAAACACAGCTGAACCACCTCAAGCCACGTTACGTTTATTTTGACAACTATCGTCACAATATTTTGCTTGCCCGAAGTGGTACATACACCGCCATCTTGTGGCATACACAATGTCAGCCATGTCGGAATAGGTAGCCATCGGTTTATTTAAGGATTTGATTCATAGGGAGCGCCACTACTACCGAATTTAATTTTGTTTATATTAGTCTACGATTATTTTTCATCAATCTAAAATTAAATTGAGTTAATTGTTATGTTCTAGTACATTGCGAACCGGACGTTTAGTATTATTTTATATATTCGGATTAATTTCATTTGTGTATTTATCTTTTTTGTGGTTAGGTATTTTGTTGTTGGTCTGATGCAACTTATTATAACAAATATTGCAAAAAACTATATACAGAGGTAATTGTTGATAATTATCGTCATTATCTCCAATTACCAACTTAGTTATACTGTTTATTTATTGATTGCGCAGCAGTGAACTGAAATAATAATTCGGACTGTTTCAACTGAAAATAGTTGTCTTGTTATAACGAATCAGTTCATTTTCCGGCGGACCGGCGCCATCATTTCGGTAAAAAGATGACAAACATTTCTCAACCAGAACGAAATTGTTACGAGGGTTCAATAAAAGGGCAGTTATGACGTCTTTGTTTTAAAAACTACGTCAACAATACACATTTCTTTATAATTTACCTAACATGTTCACGTTTAAGCGCTGGCCATAGTGCAGTTGGGATCAAAACACCAAACTACGATTTACGAAATTTATAATATATAATACTATACACAACGTATTAGCATGTAAATGTTTGCCAATTTGACTCTAGTAGGCTATTCTGGGTTGAGCAAAATCCCTGTTGAGATGCCACAGCATTTGGAAGGGCAATTACTCGCAACTCTCCACTTGCAGAAATCTGCAAGGTATAATAATAAGTTGTTGTGGACGTGGAAGTTTTTCCGAATTTGTCCGTCGTTGATGTGGTCTGATATCTCCCATTCTGTGGTTGTCCAGTTATGGGATTCACGTCAGAACACCTAGTCCTAGCCAAAATACAAGAAGTAATATTCTTAAAGAGAATCACTTGCTGGTTTGGATATGTAGCCGGGTTTATAAGTCTCGCTTCAGCGTAACACCTAGAAATCTTTAAAACACGTTATTATTTTTGCGTCTTGGTTGTTACTTATGTTTACCAAGATATTCGAGTTGACACTTCTAACGCATCTGACAAACTGACAGTACTCTGTGTTGCATTGAGCAGATCTCTTGATCCTAGGATCAATTCCCGGAACTGGAGCAACTACAACAGTTGTTCTCTGAAAAATAAAGCTGCACTCGATTGATTGAAGACTAGGCTAGATTTTACTTACTGGTGCTATATTAAAACAAGAAGAATAATTTGTGTTTGCCGCGTAAGTGTTGGCACATGATATCATCGAAGCAATCGATGGTTGAACATGAGTTGTTCCAATGGCATTTTGAAAACACCCTATGCAAGCATCCCTTAGTGTATTGTTGGTCCCATTTGCTATATTCGAGCACATCACGCTGAACAAATTAATTAATTGTGCACTGAAAATAAACGAATAATAAGAGACAAAACAGCTAATATTTCTAACATATTGTGTTGCAACATGTATGTTATGTATTTTGTAACGTTAAAAATCACTTTGGGCGAAATAATATTATTGAGAAAACCGCAAAGTAAGTAGCTGCCTACTATATTCCCGATTGTGTAAGAAGAAAACCACAGATCGGCGCGGTCCTTTCTGCGACTTACTGATGGTAAATAATCAATTATGGTGTTATAATAATATTATGCAATGTCATACCTGTGGTATCGCCTCAAATGTTATTGCTTATTTGATACAGTAATTGGCTTTTATCGTAAGCATGAACATAAAAATACTTACTTGTATTTTGGGCATACATCCTTGTAGTGTTTATGCTTAAAAACAGTGTCAACATTCTACAAGAAAACATAAAACATGATTTAACTAAACGGCTACGAAATATTATACAACTTACGTTTAAAGCCACAAATATGGGTAACAAATATGACAAATATTTTATATTCATTATTGACTTGATGCTTACGCGTTTCACACTAAAATGTAACCGAGCTAACTTTCCAAAGTAATATGTACTGCAACTTCCTGGATAAAACACATTTTATAATAAAAGGTGTACTGACAATAACATTACCAAATTTGCGCCTATTGTAATGACATAGGTCATCGGCATAGTTACGATATTTCAAAATATTTTTTGTTATAATTTTCGTGACATTAATTTTTATTTTTTTTTATAAACGTAAGTTCGACACATCAAATTAATAAATGTTACTAATACTGCTTGAATTTGAAAAATATCGGGGGGTGGCCCCCACCCAGTTTTTCGACTACATAACACTTTTGCAATTTTTCAATTTCGTGAAGCTACAGCCACTCCGCACCCTAACCTAACATCAGTCATAGAATAACATTTAATGTCACGTCATGTCAGTGGCCACTGACGTTTATCAAAATCTGTCAATTTGCAACCACAGCGACGAAGGCTGTGGATTCTGTCAGATTGCTTCTACAAACTCTTATAGCACCTAAACCGCACGCACGTTTCATTAATCTGCAAATTTATGTACATATTAAATAATTTGGCGCTCGTTTTGCTTTCCTTGGGGTATCTGTTTCTCTTAGGACTCCTATGAGGAACCAGCTATAATATCCTATCATTCTCTGATCCCAAATTCCCTGCTATCGCCGCTCAATATTCTTAATTTGTTAATGGAATCATTCCTCACGTTCATCACTTACGTCAACGAGATTTTCCTGGAAAATAAGTTGGATGTGAATGTAAAAAATGCATGTTCAGCGACAAATTTACGAATAAATGGCATATATTCTTTATATTTGTGGTGTAAAAGTTTTAATGGTGTATTTTGCTTGGTTACAGCTCAAAATAATGTAACTTGTTCATCATCTAAATTTTAGATTCAATGAGTAAAAAGACTTGGATGTTGTATGTATAGCAATTGTCAAAAATACTTTAAAGAGCACGAATATTTCCAAAATTAGCCCAAATATATATGTAATAATAAATGTGATTTTTATTTTCCGAACTTGTGGGTTGGATAATTTTTGATATTTTATGACACAATGCTTTATGTTTTCACAATGTTGAACACGGTTAAATTGGTTAAATCCGTTAAATATATGATTAACAGCTCCCACCTTTGTGGCAAACCAAGTTTGACTATAAGTTTTCATGGTTTTCCCGATGAGTGTGCGCAATGCTTTGTGGTAAAAAATAATTGGCAGAATTTTCTGGTTCGAATCTATATAGTAAACAAGGGAAGATTTGCGTTTATACAATTTGCAATAACAAAACATATTTTGTTTGCGACTATGGAGCCAAAACTATTTCCACAGATACTTTATTTGCTTCGGCAAATTTCGATTTGAAGGTTACAGGACGGTTTACAGTTCAAATGAATTTTAAATATAGACAATTTTCGGTACTGAATAATACCGCACTGAATAAATTTTCGACTCGGAACAACAATGATACCACTTTTTATTGTGTAATTCATATTTTCGACCTTAGCTTGGCACGATAAAGAGACGTTCGCGAAAAAAGAAAAACATATTGCATAATGTTGACTGTGGTCTAGGTTTACACATGCGCTGTTGTTCTAAGTCGAATTTTTCGAGATTACTATTGCGTGTTTCTTAAAACTCTCTAAGTAAACAAACTCAGCGGTAAACAAAGTCAATTTGGCAGTTTACAAGGTCATTTTGGGTAAACCAAACTTTTAACTGCAATTTTATTTGTCGACAAAGACAAATTGCGATGCTCTCACAAAAATAAATCCTTTGTCGTTTAATTATTTTTAAACGACAGATAACGCTAATCTTTGTTTATAACAATTAAATAACGACACGGATGAAAACACAGGTTACTTTAGAAACGTAATTAGGCCTTATCAACTAACAAAAAGCACGTACATAATACATTCACGCTACAAACAACGCGTAAAATTCTTTGTCTCCGATTTTTAGATCTTGATGCGCAATCGTTTGTCGCAAAACGTGGAATAACCTTAATATTGTTATTATTAGCGACATGATTATGCGTATATTATACATTTCTCGCACAATTTTGCATGTGGCGCAGCAAATATACATAGATCGATATAGAACACCGTTACAATGTAATTTTTTAATGTTTTTCTTTGTGTTAGATAGGTGTATGTATGAAAATATTGTGGTAACGTAATGTTTTTGATGATTAGGTATTTTACAAACTCGTGTGGTTGATACGTTGTTATTGTAAGCTATTCGATGCAATTAACGGATAATTTTAACCTAAATGACGAGTTTTTTTTTATTCTGGATGTGCTTAATAAGCGTTTTATAGCTGCGTTTATTGAATTCTACATGTTTACATTTAAAATTTTAAATTCAGTTTATTTTTTCGTGAATAAAATTACCAGTTTGTGTCAGTAGTTTGTTTACTTACCTGAGATGACATAATATGGCACAATAGTGAAATAGAAATAAAAATCAAGGTGTATTGAAAAATGATGTAAATCTTTATTCAAGAAATAATTAGGATACAATGTAATGGTAATATGAAAATATACGAAATATTTTCTTTATCATACTAAAAATAGTACGCTGGAGCAATAATTTACAAGTCGAAAGTCGGTAAAAATACAATAAATAATTTCTCTTATTAACGAAAGTATAAAATGCCTCAACTGAGTGAACAGAAGTCGAAGAACTAAAATGAGCACCAATATTAGACTTCTTATACATTTACAACAATATATCCAGCAATGACATAAACATTAATATTATACGATATGAGATAACATATTCGCTGTTGTCCTACAGGAGTCAGCAGTTAACAAAAATTACATACACTTTATACATAAATAAGAAGTATTTCAAGATAAATACAAAAAATCACACATTTCCAGCTAAAAATAAATAGGTATAATATTTCAATAACAATTGACAAGTAGCCAGTGATGAATAGATATATGTTTATATATATGTATACATTTTGATCGTGAATCGCATTTAAGACACTAAACTCTAGCCGAAGAAGATAGTATAATAGTTATATAAAAATAACGGCAAATGTATTAAGACGAGGAAGTATATCAAGCTGTAAAATTGTGCAAAAAAACATTTTCCTTCTTCAC
Organism: Aphodius granarius; assembly: GCA_963971325.1. Classification (NCBI taxonomy): domain Eukaryota; kingdom Metazoa; phylum Arthropoda; class Insecta; order Coleoptera; family Scarabaeidae; genus Aphodius; species Aphodius granarius. The sequence continues at coordinate 8,423,269 of OZ020230.1, read as the reverse complement.
AATGACTGTCCATGATCACTCTAAATCAGCACTTAAATAAATACCTACTAACTAAACACAATAAATAGCTGGTACACATCTGCCAGTACTAAAACAGGAATATGTGGATGATATGTTTAGTACCGGCCTCGACCAAAAAATCACAAATTATCACCGCTTCCCCAAAAAATTTACTGTTCCTTCTCCTTGTTGCGACTCATCATCGACTTCAGGTATGCGACTTCTGAAGAAATACGCTCCAACTCGGATGTAAATCGAGGATTGGCCTCCGGAACATGTTCTTGCATGCTCACTTGAGATTGCTTCTGTAGATTTTGCAAGGTTGCAGCAGCAGCACTTGCAGTCCACTCACCACCAAGCGAAATACCAGAATCTCTTTCATCGCTGGAACCTTCAGCATCCCATGGAGGACTTGACCTAGGACCAGGCTCTTGTTTGATGTTTTGCAAGGACAACAGAGCACTCGCAGCATCTTTATCTCCAAGATGCACCTTATGTCTAAGCTTCAAAGGCAGGCTATTGTTCAATTCTGATGTGGTTAATGCTAGAGGTGCACTCTCATCACCAGAATTACTGGAGACTTCGTATGGAGACTGTCTTCCTCTAGATCGAGATCGCGAGGATAGGTTTAGAGCATTGTTCGTGTCGTAGTGGACTGGAGAATGGTGATAAGGTGGGAAGGAATATTGTGCGTGGTAATCAGTTGGTTCTCTGTATGGTGGCTCATGGTGACTTGGGGCGGGATGGATTACAGCTTGAGGATGTGATATTGGTTGTGGAGAAGGAGAAGACAGGACTGGTTGGTGGATCACAGAGGTTGGTATGGGACTTGGACTCCCATAGTAAGGCGAAGGATGTGTTAACTTTTGACGTTTGGTGTACGACAACACTTGTTCTTTGTTCGGTAGACTCGCCAAGACTTTTTCAGCGCAGACAAACTTCTCACCGCAGATTCCAAATTCCTCTTTGATGGTTTCTAATTGTGCTTTAAGTATAGCGTTTTCTTTGGTTAACTCGACTACTCGTTGCTCCAGGACCATGTCGTTGAATCTCCGTTTCTCCCGTGATCTTTTGGCAGCTTCATTGTTCCTGCGACGGCGATCCCAGTAGCTGTCGTCCTTCTTGTTATCAGGAGTAAACTCCCTTTGTTTTCTTTGTGGGAGGATCTCTTTCTGTTTGATGTGGGAGTTCATCCCGTAAGATTGGGAGTACGAATCTGGATTTGGGGATGGTGTCGCTAGAAGACCTTCACGTCCGTGACTTGAAGGCATGCTGGAGTTCAGCAGTGGCAATTCACCATTGACGGGAGACCCAGACTGACCACGACCAACTATTTCGGCAACCATCATACGTTGCTTTAAAACATCTGTAAAAGAAGAGAAGTGTGAATAAGTGTCATAGTATTTAGGAAAACGTGAGTTGTATGTAGGCAACGTGATGAGGTCACGTGCGTGAGCACGGTACTGGCGGGAGAGAACTCGTACTCACATGGTTGCCGTTTACCAGTAAGTAAGTAATGAACATTTAGTGGAAAGTCATCGTTTCGTGGGATGACGTAGTTCCGGTTTGTGTTTGGTGCGCCAAATTACGAAATTCGTCTAAATATACCGCGTCGTTATTACAATTCGTATTGCTCAACGTTATAAGTAAAAATCTTCGTTCTAATTTTGTCCTTAAAGCCGCGAATTTTGAAACTGCACATGTCCACACATTCCTAATACCTACACAATTGCTCTATTTATTCCCTATGATAAGGTAAGCATGTTCGACAACTAGTGGTAGTATTACGCCACAATGTTCCGCAAGAATGGACAAATAGAGGAACAAAAAGGTTAGAGACTAATTGTTTGTGAATTGCATCATAGTCATTATCAGTATTTGTAATAAGAGAGCGCTCGATGATCAATATCGTTTATTAATAATGGTATTACGAATGCTCGGAGCACGTTTGTTTTTATTTAGGTAATGATTAGTCGTGTTTTTCTCGTGACGTACACGCTGACGAAACGTTGTTTTCCTCGAAGATTGTTTTTTGGAAACTCCTAGCTATTACGCTTCCCAGAAATGAACCGGACAGTAGTCAAAGCGTTGAACAAAGAATCGTGAATCATATAATTTGCGCAACGAGAGAGATGAGCACCAATAACGAATAAGAAAGACAGTTGAGGAGCGACAAAACGAGAACGTGCTGTAAGTAGGCTAGTGGAACTCTAGTTCAAGAGTGCCTATAGCTACTGCTTGCCACCACGTATTTATCTAGCCATTACATAATTTAATTGCAAAATCTTAACGCTTTGTTCGAAACATTTTGATTTAATTTCGCGAATGATCTGCTCTCGGACCAGCAACATAAATATACCCGAGGCAAAATTAAAATACCAAAACAACAAAAACTACCACCGCGGGATTTTTTTTGAAAAATTTTCAAATTTTCTGTTAATGTAGACTTACCCAAAAAATGTATTCCTTCAAAGGCGTTCAGTTTGGCGGTATGTCGTATCGCTGTATCACTGACAAAACCGGTAGATAGTTGTATACAAACAATTCACAACAAAACGTATCTTTTTTTCAGGCGCTTCAGTTAAGCGCGTCTCGACAAATAGCTGAATGAAAAACTACTGATTCGCTTACGCGATCCGCGTGTTGTAGTCGCGGTTCCGAGCGTCGCGGTGGTGGGGGATCCAGACAAGTTAAGGAGTAGGGGTGTAGACGAGGACAACACCCTCAGTGAGTCACCAATCAGAGCAGTGACAGGTCACCTTCGTAGATTACGTAACTTTAAACATGTTGTGTTCACTTCTCAATATTTAGGTTCTCATTGCTGTCGCAGACTCTCGGAATTTCGTCCTGCTCCAATATTGCGTCACTATGGGCGCTCCGGGACAAAGGACCAAAAGGATAATGCACCGGATGACAAAAAACCAGACGGCGGGCAAAAAAATATAATGCCCTGATAAACAGGATCGAAAAACATATTTTCATTGTTAGCTAATAATAAACTTTTGTTGTCGAACAGTTGAACTCCATGCCCTTTATTATATTACGACGAAAATTTGCAATAAACAATGGCTTACAAACAACAACAAAATATTGAGCTCTGTTTCATTTATGCAGTTTTTATGTTGTCGTCTGTCTATAAACAGATAATTCAGAAAAGATAATTCATGATGTTCCTACAAGCAATCTTGAGGGAGCAAATTATGGTTCTATACTGCTCTTCTACACAAATAGACCCCTTAACAAATTCTGATAATTACAGTACAACTTCGATAGATCGGACACTCTCTAGTACGGACACTCCAGTAATCCGAACGCTCTTGTCAACCGGACATTTTAGAAATTTTACCTCCCTAGTTCGGACACAAAATATAATTTGCAGTTAAAACCGGGTAGAAAATACCAAAGTATTGTTTAACATTAATGTCTTACTGTGAAGCAACCGGATCACATAAATTGCCACTTAATTTTAGCAATAGCGGCAAATCTAGATGCTTTTAAATGCAGAATGAGCTCAATACCAGTTGTGTACAGGGCGTCTGATAAAGGACGAATGAGTAGAACATTGCTTACTGAATGTTTCGAAAAATATTTTAAGCCTGAGGTTAAGACATTTTTAACAGGGGTTAACAGGCCCCAAAAAGCTCTAATGTCGATGCTGCCAACGCGTTTTCGTTGGGCATCAGGTGGTCTGCAGAAAACAATTTTCCCATGGAAATCCTGCTTCTCAAAAGGCCCAGAGAAAAATTTACTAATGTAGCTGTATCCAAAAGAATATAAACAAAGATTGATATATTTTTAAAAAATAACTGAAATCTTTTTCTTATTTTATCCATTTATGTTCAGAATTTAGTTTTTAATTTTATGTTTTGGTTATATGTGACCTCGGATGCGAAAAGGGACCTATCGTGCGAAAATAACGTGCAGCATAACGGTACATATTGGAAGAGACCTTACGTGCGAAAATATTGTGCAAGATAACGTTACGACAGGTCCCTTTTTGCGTCCGGGCTCACATATATTCAAATATTCCCAGTTGTTTTCATCTTCATCATAAAAAATGACCCTTTCCAACAAAAGAAAAAAACCTCCAGTGATCCGGATACCTCAATAGTCCGGACATGGTCAGGAACGATATATGTCCGGATTAGCGAAGTTATACTGTACAGTGTTCTACATGTTCTGATTTAGCCAGAAAAAAAATTAAAATTTTCGACTTAAAAGAAATGATTTCTACGCAGCTTTGGTCCACCGATAGATTGGTTATTTTATCCTGAAAATTACAGCGTTCTACCTATTTTTGTTTAACCAACTGAACTGTTCGATTCGATTTAAGAAAAAATGAGCAGGGTTAAAATATTACGTTTTTGCTAGTCCCTCTTCAAGCAATCAAGGTTTTATTTTTTAATAAAAATGATTTTCACACAGCTCTGCTTTACTCATACATCGTTTAATTAGTCCTGAAAACCAATACCGAAACTACAGCGTTCTACCCATTCTGGTTTAACCAGGAGCATTTTTTAAATTTTGATTAACAGAGCTAAAACATTACGATTTTGTATTATGTCCAGCTACGGCCAAAGTTGATGAAATAAAAATAAAAACGACGATAAAGTAGTCAACGTTTCGCACTCTGTTGCAAGCGACATCTTCAGGACGTAACAGTAAGACAGCTACGAAGAAAAATTCTCTTCGTAGCTGACGCGATTTTCTCCCGGAAATCTAGAACATTTTTATTTAAGATAACATTTTTTTGTGCCAAGCAAAGTTGATGTATAAGTCTCATTTCTGCACAGCTCTGGTTAGATGCTGCGTTGTCTTTTGTTTTTAGATGAGAATTTGCATAATATTTCTTCACTTATCTTATCAAATAGATAACACAACATGTAGGCACACGTTCGATACTTTTTAGATATATTTACCTAATTTCAGCGAATTGATAAGTGACATAAATATAAGTCCTACATAAAAATGTATAGATATGATTACCGGATGTTGTATTTAATGCTAGTTTTTCATCACGATGCAAGTGTATGCATCTAACGATAAGGAAATTAAGCGCATGCGACATTTTTTGGAATGCATATGTATAATAAATTAGCTATTTTGAAGCGAGGGGAAATTACGTTGTGATAAATTTTATCATTGACGCATTTTGTAGAGGTAAACAACGGACATAACAAAGGGAAAATACTTGGAGACAACAATAGATTACCTGTATCTGATAACGGAGGTTGTAACAACAGAATGTTTAATCAAATCATGTAATAACGGCGTAGATATTTCGCAAAATCTTTATAAATAATGTTCATTTATTGCACGCGGAAAGTATTTTGCAAAACACCCGCGATTTTATTGTTATTGATATACCTACAGGTGTACAATCGTTTTCGCATTGCTTTCTCTGATAATAAAGAATATCGAATATAATTGAATGTTTGAAGAATTATTATTATTTATTTTTTGTTCGTTATAAAAAGGTCAAGTGCAGAAAAATTAAGAGAGGATTGCGTTACAATTATCATAAACGCTCGGAAAAAAACACATTAACAGTACAATAACCTCATCTTAATCTATGCATTTTGAGCATTCGTTACGAAATATACATTTCAACTTTGTCTTGTCGAGATAAACTTAATGCCATAACGCAACAACAATATGCGCATTACTTTTCAGAAATTGCCTCTTTTATTTTCTAGAATTAATCGCATTTTTTAAATAAACGTAATCAGCGATTAAAAATTATTTGTTTGTGATTCAGCATACCACTGAGATAAAACGCGATTATATATTGCGATAGGTTAGTATAGAACCTAATTTTATTTATTTTTTTATCCGATTACAAAAAGTATGTCGTAACTTATTTTTCGTTAATTGCTGGTGCATAGAATGGCAATTATTGTAAACAAATCAATTGAGAAATCAAATTTCTGGTCTATTTTTATACATAGTTAACATATTGGTACAAAGGTCTACATAAGTGTAGGTACTGTTGATGCTGCAATCGTAATTTGCTTTTTATGGCCACACCACTTCTTGTAAAAACTAAACCATAACATTAAAAAAGAACCAAATGATAACGTTGCGTATTGGTTATTACTTATTTGTTATTACAGTACATTATGTTTAAAGCAATGAAAAACATGTTCACCTCCGATTATAAAACAGTGCAACTCGCCTAGTTTTACGAGGTTAATAAATGAGGTTATCGATTCATAAAACGCATTCGTTCCATTAAAGAAGTAAATTTCAAAATGTACTAACAGTGCCCAAAAAATAAAGAAGATCCGCGATTATAATAGAAAAAGTGGGACCTTGAACGTTCAAATCTATAACAACTCGCAACTGTTACAAAGACCTACTTTCGAACGCTCATAGGCGCGTGTTGGCTGACGTTTTTTTTGCGTTTTCGTTATAGAGAAAGCTGCCAGAAAGAAAGTTCTCCATTACTATCACCAATTAACGTATTGTTTTTTCCTCCCGACGACTAGGCGCTTGAATATCATTCTATTGGCTCAAGACAAGGGAATTTTTTTGACCCTGGCCATGATTCGCGTTTAGTTGTCATTTGAAACACGTCATGACAATTATCTATTTGATGCACCCTTGCAACATTTTTACTACTTATTCAAAGAGGGTGTTAAAAAAGGTTGGTTGCCAACCCCCTTTGCTCGCCCTAGAAAACATGCAAATACATTAAAACAAAGGACAATGTTGGGCAAAGTTATTTTTGAATGCTGGCATGATTACAGGACGAAAACTAGTGGATATAAATGTAATGTTTTGCAAGAGAGTTGTTTTGATTTGAGTCATTGAACATTGAACCTAAACCTGTCCTTTGTTCGTAAAAATAACAACCGTTTGTGAGCTGAAACAAAAAACGGTCGAAAATAATGCGCAGTGAAATTCTGAACTTTCTTTTTAGAATCAGCTAGAAGAAGAAAGTATTATAGGTCCGGTTGATGCAGTTATATCATAGTTTTTTGATCCCTTGACGATGTCAATGCCCAGCGAGGTTCTAGTACATTCCTTGTTTTGATACTCGCAAAGTAAAAGTTCATTGTCGCTTTTTTATACAACTATATCAAACAAAACTTTCACCTCTATATGTGTCCACCTTGTCTTGGGTCACATACTGAGTGACTTTGAACTACGCTAATGTCAAGTTTGATATCTTGATATTTTACTCGAAAACATATCATGTAATATATCATATCTACAGTGATTCAGTTGTAGTCGGTTTTGGTTTGTTTGTTGAACGAAAACCTTACTAGAAATAGTATTTTTCACGCAGTAGATACATATAAACAAATCTAAATGGTCATCAACATGTTTTGAACTTTGCATTCTAATAAAAATATTTAGATTCTACGTACTGTGTTAAGTGTTTGTCTAATTCATTACACGCAAAAAACCAATTGGTTATGCAATATAATGTTATAGGAAATTAACAGCATTACGACTAAACACATATAAATAGTTTGAGCAATGAAAATGGAAAATTCTAAATAACATTAACAATATATTTAACTAACGAAATGAATTAAAATTAGACCTGTGTTTTTCCATTTTAATATAGGTACATAATAAACACTTGTTAGTATAGTACAAAATTCGCCAGATTACGTAGATATACGTCATACAGATTATGTAAATCTGTGTTTGGATTGCCAGTGGTTTCGCTAATTGTTATTACTTTATTTGTTAGTGTTTTTAGAGGTTTTGATAAATGTTTTCATAAGAAAGAAATGTAGGTACAGCGCAAATGTTTGACCAAACAACACGACAATAAAATGCAGTAGACATTGAATAACATATTTTTTTAAAACGATAAACAAACAGATTATGTATGATATAAACACACAAACAAGCCCTGTACACGTCACATATATTAAACATGTTTTCATATTACTGCATGCAATTTAGTATTGCCTGTTGTTAATGACAGCCCAATATTTTCAACGATAAGTGCAACGACCTTATAATCACCATTCAAAGAAAAACAAATCATTGTTTACAATGCAATGCAATAATATAATATTTATAGAATTTTATCATCAGCTCTTGCAGAAGACGTTACACGAGAATTGATTAATTTACTTTATGATCACTTGAAAATTACCGCAATTATATGTGTAAAAACGAGATAGATAAAGAAAAATTGTTTAATTATGTCATTGTTGTAGCTATAGAGAAAGCTGTTGTACATTGAAATGCGTAGATCTGTGTTAACCTATGTACGTAATACTAACCTCATTCATGACATTATGGCTGCGTTAATTTAAATTTCTAGGTCAGACTGAAAGGTAAAATTTCCGCCACTTTCAATTTTTCCCACTTTTGAATATTTCTGCTGCACGCGCTTCTATTTTCATCTTGATTTGAAAACCGAACCAGCTATTTTTTCCATCGCATAACAACGAATTCATTAACCTACTTGACTTTATAATTTTTCAGTGGCAGCATAACAATCATTTCACCGCGATTATGCAAAAATTATGATACTTTAGTTTTATAACAAATTTGCAGAAAACGCGCATTAGCGTTTTCATCAATGAAATCTATATTTTATCACATTATATCTTTTTTCTAATCTTTCTACTTTATTCCTAATCTGTACACAATATCACGATTGGCACAAAAAAACTGCCTTCAAACTGAGATTTGATCGGTTCTGGTGGTCATATTCTACAACTTTCTTCGCAAAATGGTCCTTTAGAGTTTCCATAGAGACCCAAAGCAATCACTACAGTGTTATTAGGGTAGATCCTCGTATTATTATTGTAACTAACTTAATAAGCACATTACAAATTAAAAAAAATGCAGTTAGAACCAAGGACTTTCTGATCGCTATATTAAGTTTTTATGAATATTTTTCAAAAGAAGTACTTGATGAACTTGAAAATTCCTGAAAAAGTTGGGTTCTTGAGATGAATGGTGCATGCAATGCGGTTGAGTAATCGTTGCCGTATTTTTTTATGTTGTTGTAAGGTCTGCTACCTATGTGATGCTTACTATATAAGTGAATCGGAAATTATAGTAAAAGGTCGCGGTATGATCCGACCTTGTGACCGTAAGTATATCCGTGTCCGACACATCACGCTTCTCAAAGCTTCAAATTGAACAAAAATCCACACGTGATTCACCGATTTGATAACTGTACACGTTCCAGAGCTATTAGCAACTTGAAAGGTTACGCAATGTTTCGAAATGTTTTGTTCTTATTGCGTTCTATACTGAATCGTCAGCGTTTGTCATGAATGCTCCCCTCTTTTTTCTGTAGTGCCCCCCATACTTCCTTTATTCACCTTATCAATCTAGATATCTAGTTTATTGTTTTGCAATTAAAAGTGTAAACAATTTGATGTTACGAAATAGAGGATTGTTAATTGATTAGATGAGTAAGTTTATAAAATCTATGTAATGTATTTACGTCACAAAACCTTCATTCATACATAAAACGTTTGTTCAGAACGACCTCACATTAATTTACGTATCTTTATGTACAAAGAAATGTTTATTGTTACAAACCGCAGTCTTTTTTTTTATCAGAACCGTCATTATTCCCATTGCCAATCGATTAACAATAACTATTTGTCATAATACTTGTTTAATTAACGTCGTATATTTAATTATTATTAAATTCCTTATAGGGCTCTATTTAGCAAATATGTGATAATAGCGATCGATGAGAATCACATATTCCATTGAATAATGCTCTGGCATTCTAGATAATTGTTAAATAACAAAGACGTATGTATCGTATCCATTGTGGGTAGTGAAATTTCTAATGCTCTAACAACTCTGACGTACTTTCTTCTGAACCGGATCTAGAATATTCTCTACTCTCACATAATACAAAAAAAAACAGATTGGTCATTTAAATTCTAGAACCTAATGCTAGAAGCCTTCATTTAACTAAATTCTGTAAGCCCTAAACCTAAATGTAAAAATATTGGTCTAGGTCTAGATCAAGCCTCTATGTCAAGTGCAGCAGTATCGATTGAGTGAATAGTTTCGACAATCTATAAATAGCTTGCTTTCTCTCCTGACTGCCGTCCAAAATAGCAAGTCTATGCAGGCCTATACGAGTATTTTTGCCATTAAATCTAACCCCGTCTCCTTGCAGACCGAGTTTGTCGCCGCCGAGTCATTGCATCTTTTTAAAAATAACGCTGAATAACCTTGTTCCCCAAAACGTCCTACGATTCTTGCAATGGAAGAGTTGAATATGGATATTTTATAAAGAAAAACAAGAGTTTCTAGTTAGATATAGACTCTGAATGAGGATGAAGCTTTGAAGTTGGTTGAGGAGAACTTTCCAAGCTTACTGTTTTAAGTTCTCGGTCATATTTCTTCTTCTCGTAGACAGTTTGATCTTTTATTTAGTTAATCGACAGTTTTTCAAGAACTTCTATCATCCTCAACCATATAGGATTAATTCAAAACTCGATTCAATGGCAGTTGAAGATAGAGGGACGCCACCTATGTGAAAGTTGTGGCATTACACCTTAGATGGAGATAGACGCCATCTAGCAATGAAGAGAGAGTCATGAAGCCGGCAAATTTCAAAAGTTTTGGTTTAGAGATCGATTTTGTAAATTTGATCAACTGGGGGTTTGAAAAAAAAATGGTTTGTCTTTTGATTTTATATTGGTTATGGACTTACCGGGTGGTGGTGAGAAAAGTAATCCATTGTCTGGGTGCATTGCTGGGACGTATAATGGCCCTGGTCCTGAAGACCTGGGCATGCCTTGGATGGAAGCAATGGTTGAAATTTGAAGTACACGAACGAGATCACAAACACATAGAACACAAATGAAGAAATGAAGACTGAAGAGGTACGTGTTGTCGCGCTGCGGGCTTGTACGGGTATAGGGGTATCTCGAGTAAGTAAGTGCAAGCAATGACTTTGGTGGGACTGTAAAAGTGCGCTGCGATAGTGACCTAGTTGCAAGTTTAGGCCGCGAAGAAGTGGCAGACCGATGAAAGCAACGGAGAAAGGGACACCAAAAAGGAAACGCGGCCGAGTAATATCTAGTTACGTGAGATTACCAACACATAATGTGTTTGTGTCCCCGATTTGAACTTTCGGTTTACCGAGCATTCTCAGATAAAAATGAAATCGACTTAGATACCTCACCGAATAGGGTTACCCGGAGAGAGTTACAGAACACTCTTACAATCATAATTAACCTTCTTCATTGGACATCTCTTACCTATTTCTTTACTCCTCCTACCCAACCATCCACCAAAACGATTGCGTGAAAATTCGTTTACCATCCACTACACCATTTCTGACTTTCAGACTCGTCGCCAACCTCTGCCTGTTTACGAAACTGATTTCGACATGCTCTGAACTTGACCGTCAACATGTTAAATAACAACCCGCTCACCATTTATACACTCCTCTGTTGCAACACCAATTCAATGTCTTTTATGTATTCAGTATTCACAAATTATCACTCTATATAAAGAATCACATAACTGAATGAATAATACGTCTAAAGATAAAGTTTCTCCGAAATCTACAGGACGAGATCGTCAACCATTATCGTCACAAGGCAGAAATTACCAAAAAATCAGATCCGGTTTATGAACCAGATCCACAATCAATGAAACTTATGTTTATTGTTTTTCAATGACCATTCAATGTACCATTTCTTGATAATGTCCACATGGAACGAAATATATCATAATTCTACCACCAAAATACATAGGCTTTATCTTATGAAGTCAAAAAGACCTTGCTATCGGAGGAAGTAACTCCAGTAACCATAGAATAAACAACAAGGATGGCCATGAAGATATCTTATTAAACCAAGAAGGCCTTACCATCAGAAGCTGTTTCAATAGCGATAGAATGTACGACGAGACGACCATTAGAGGAAGGTGCCATTTATGAATATCTTGTCTTCCAGAAAACGCAATCTTCATGAGATTGTCATGAAAATATCCTTTGATGACAAGAAGGCTTTAGCATTAGAAGAAATAGTTTCAGTAACCACAGAATAAAAGTTGGATGGTTATTAAAGGAAGATGTCTTTTATGATTATATTATCTTGCAGAATCAGGATTGACATGCAAATATCTTATGAAGGCAAGAAGGCCTTATCATTAGAGAAAGGAGTTTCAATAACCGCAGAATGAACGACGAATGGTCATTACAAAAAGGTATCCTTTATGGATATCTTATCGTTCAGAAGAGGAAGGCTCATTAGGAATGACAAGAAGATATTATCTTGTAGTAGTTTTGGGTGCGGTTTCTTCCGCTGCACACTTTGCCTTTTGCGCGTACCCTACTGTCATGTTTGGATAACGACAACCAGAGGTCGTCCCACGGCTCTACCTAAAAGCGGCGGGACGAGGATGTTCAACTGATGTCTGGATTTGAACACAGTAGTTCCAGTAACCACCGAATTGACGACGAGATGGCCATTGGAGGAAGATTCCCCTTATCTTCAAGAAGATGCTCATGAGATCAATGAAGATACTTTTTGAAGACAAGAAAGCCTTACCATCAGAGGAAATAGTTCCAGTCATCACATGGTGAGCAACGAGAGATGTCCTTTATGCGTCTCTTTGAGAAGAAGATCATGAAGATTGCACGTTCTAAGTGAATGCAAGATGGTGTAATGTAAAACTGCAATTAGCTGTAGCTGCAAAATTTGGTGTAATCTTGGTATAGTGAACTCGTAATGAGTTGCTATGTAATTAAAATGATATAGTATCACAATATGATAAGTGTGCACAATACAGTGATAAAAATCAAGTTCGTCTCGATGTGATGACCGGTCGGGGCCTTGGTGGGGTCCAATTGACCTTGCTTGCAGACAATGCACACATTTCGCGGACAGTTTTGGTTATTCATCAACGCTCAAGTGCATTGCCTTTTTATCGCTCGATGATTTGTTAGCATTGCGGTTGTTTACGCTCGTCAGGATAAAGACCTGGTTGACGCAAAGGTTTTTTGCAGGATTTGGTAACAACCAACCGGATATACAATCAACTGCTGATAAATTATACATTTTCATCGAACGAATTAGAGATTATCCACACGAAACACCGCCAATTAGGTAAAACCGAAAACATAACTAAATATGGTATAATGTGTGAACATCCATTGCCAATAAAATATAAACATAAGGCATAGGTTTCAAATGAAATAATATGAGATGTGGTTATTTTGTATTGTATGCAAGCAAAGTTGTAAAATAACGTATCAGGGTGAAAATTTTCCCATGAAAGATGCAAGGCACACTTTTACGTTAAAGTGTCACAATATGGTGACTGAAAATGTCGATAAAATCAAAAAAGAGCAACGGAGGCAATATATATTCCCTGAAGCCGAGTCACTGTGTTACCCTCAATTTTACGGATTTTGCCTTACCGTTTTGTAGCTGTATTTCGCAGAATTGCTGATTACGAAGCAAAACAAAAAGGAGCCAACGTTGAGATCAATTCTCGTGCCTAATGGTTCCATTGGAATTATTTTAATATTCATGAAAGAGGACGAATAGTTTCCAGTTGTGGGGTTTTAACATTTCTAGATGATGGAAGTGCACTTGTCTTCTTACACTCAGTAAAAATATATTACTTCTGTTGATAAAAAGTATGTATGTATTTTTTTCAAGGCTCTTGTGAAAGCAAAATTAAGTGGGTACTAGTATTGTAATAACGCGCAAAACATCTCTAAATGGAAGCATAAAATGATCTTTATGATCGTCGGAACTACACATCTTCAAATGCAAAGTCAGCAATGAGGTTTCCTTGTGCTTAAATCACTGATTGTTTCTCTGCACTTTCTACTGTTCCCTCTTTTTTTTCAGTTATTTATGCACCGTTGTCTTCGTGAAGTAACAAACAAGAAAGTTGCTAGAACCAAGACGTTAAACTGCAAAATTTTACTATTTACTATCTATTGAAATATCTGCTTGTAAGAGCAGTTTCACTACTGACCTAACTTTTAATCTTAAGAATTGCAATGACGAGCAAAATGTAATCTTATTAGATTACTTTCTATGGCGTACGGATGCTGTATAGTCTTTAATGTTTACTGTAGTAAAAAATTTGTACAGTCGTAGTATCTAACACAAGGTCATAACATAAAGTATCAATATATACGTATTTTCTTCTTAATGACGAAATATAAAATATTTATACAAAGATTGTTAGTGATGATAATGCCATCAAAACATGATGTGGTCACAATAGTTGTTTAAAAACAGTTCAAAATCTGACATAATACAAGTGTTAGTTATAGTCATTCATGTTTGTACAAGATAACACCATGTTTATTAGCCGATTCTATTTCCATAACAAAATTCGTAATAGACGTTATCGGGAATTACACAATTAAATTACGGGAATTCCCTTTTTTGTTGGACAATTAAATACACGTACATCTGTGCCATTTCTTTGAAAATTAAACATTATACGTTTATTATAGATCTGGAATATCAAGAACTGTTAAGAAATATAATTGCGCTAAAACAATTAGCTGTCGCCTTAGTTAGTACAATGTCAACATTGTGTATCCTTGATACTCCGAATGAAATATTATTATCAAGTATTGCTTCATATGTGTCATTCAATCACTTCGTGGACCATTTATGAAGAATATCCACAACCACCAAAGACTAACCAACCAAACTGACGTATATTTCGAACGTAGAACATCTGGTTGTATGTGTCGTAGACCACAGGCCTTACCAGATACGTCGACCTGAAAAATCTTTTTTATACATCCCTTATACATTATAGTCTATCGACGTTCAGTCTTTTCACGAAGTCAATTATTGTTCAATGTGTTTGTTTGGCCAGTTCTTCTGGGTTAATTGTGGCGGCCTCAAGATATGGATATGCCTAGCGCATTGTAGTGCAAAACATTTTCATTGTACATAATGCATTGGACGTGTATTATTTGCACGTCCAATTTTAGTGGGATGATATTCCTGTGGACAGAGTCCCGTAATCAGTCTGAGATATTGTAGTTGTTTTGGGTGCGGTTTATTCCGCTGCACCTAGGCCAATTCTTGGCGCTTTGTGCTTACCCATTTTTACATACTGTTTGATAACGACAACCAGAGGTGTTCAACTGGTTGCCGGCACCCACGGCTTTACGCCTCTTGCGAAAGGCGGTCGGACGAGGATCTTCATCAGCTGATGCCTGGATTTGAACCCAAGACTTCCTAGCAGGAGAGCAGCACTCTACCGCTAGAGCCACTCGCCCCACTGAGATAAGGCTTTTGTAGCTGGAAACTTTCTCCTCCTCTAAAGCTCTTTTGGCTCTAGATGAAGAGAAGGTAGTGGTTACCTTTGGTTGTGTCATACTGGTGGATGTTTCCCAGTAAGACTTCTTTGATTTATCTTCCCATTTTTGTACTATCCTCCGTTCTTCAAAGGGAGCCTTGAAGCCTTCTCAATATAGGCTGTAGGCTTGTTCGTTTCCTTTGATCCTTGAGTGCCCTGGTATCCACAGGATACCTTGGTGGTTGATGCTAGCTAATTAAGGGATAGTTTGCAGTCCCAGACAGTGTTGGATTTCTCAGTCTTTGTTTACAGTGTTTTCAATAATGCTTGACTGTCCGAGCCTATGTAAAAGTTTGTCTTTTGAGTGTTCCTACGGATGTATTCTTGGGCACATAGGTCACCCCATGGCTTTGGATAGTGAGAAATTCGGTCCAATAATGCCTAGTCCAACTCCCTCCTGTATTTTTTGGTCCATCAGTGGACCAAAACATGGAGAATCATTAAGGAAGCAATCATTAATGGATAGTTAGGCAGTTAGACAGGCCCAGACAGTTTTATACTTGTCACTCCTTGTTCGCAGCGCCTTCCGTTGTATCACATAATGGAAAATAAATCCAATAATAATTTTAGATGTTTCCTTGTTACTCCAAATGCAGTATTGTTATCAAATCATCATTTATGAACAATCAAAATACCTCGTGTTGTTTGGTGCAATATTTCGTAACGAATGTAATAAGATAGCGTCATGGTTAAAGCCATTGTGGTTGGTGGTGGAGTGAGTTAATAGTTTTCTTGGAGTATATTGACGTTGTTTTGACGCATTTTGCCTGTGCAACACCTACGCCGAATTCTTGTTCAGTAATAACCCCTAAATTTCTCAAAATTGTGACTAATTGGATTTTATTAAGTACCATTTGTGCGATTCTTGGAACGGTCATATTAGGTTACGTGTTATTACACCAATGTCTGTTGGTCTCATGTCATCTTTATCTTTTGGAGGAGGACAGAGTGAATGCAACAAACAGGGCCAGTATTATGCTAACGACTTGTGAAAAACAAAGACCGGGCCGCGAGGCACGTCATTTTGTATCGGAATGCTTGAAAAAGTGAATAACAAATTAAAAATGCTTAAGGTCAGTCACTTTTGCGTCGCCTGAGAAGAAAAAAAGGACAAACCCTCGACGACGACGTGGTGGTAGTGGTAGGGGTGTGTATGGGATGGAATTTTTTGCTCGATGTCGACGTTCCAGCAGGATCGATGTTTATTGTACCGCACAAAAATCTCGCGTCACAAGGCCAGACAGTTACAACTAATATTGCATTGACCCTAGCTTGATGAATTGATTGTTATACCTACTATGTATACAGGGCGGCATTCGCGACAATTTCCACTACTTTCATAACTTCCGAACAGATCTAAATATCCAGAATAATAGAGTTTTTTTGTGAGATTTAAAAAAATCGTATTAGTTTTTACATAGCGCCAGGCCTTGGCAAGAAAATGCAAACAATATAATATAGTTTTTGTCGACTGGCCAAAATTTCGTTAAAAATCAAAATTTCGTTGTCAATAAAATTGCTGTCTTTTTTGTGTAATGTACTGTATTAATTAATTGATGTAATGATGTTATATCGAGCTGCGTCATCGCGTTGTTGTAGAGCGAACAAAAAATACTAGGAATATTGCATAAAGAATATTATTACTTAAGCAGTTTTTGAATTCTCCGAGACGCCATTTTAAGTATGTTTGTTGTTGCCACAGTCTACTCGCCGAGGCTTATATCCGTGCTTATATCCTTTCCCCTTCAATGTATTTATGAATGAATATAAAAATAGAAGTTCTGCAGAATTTCAAGCGGTTCATTTGGACGGAAATGTCTACGCAAAATTAGAGATTTTAAACTAGTTAGTAAAGAAAAGTGGATTGAAAGTATGTTGCAGAAAATTATATGTTGCAAAAATGTTGCGTTGGTATGGTCGCTCCATGTTATGTTGCTGCAACGACATTTGTTGAAATAGCGCGTGTAGTACAAAATAAGACAAATATTTGTCTCAAAGTATCAAAAAGTGTTATGAAAGATGTAATAACATTATTTGTTTGCCTTAAAAATAAAAAAAAGCCTATTATTGCTGGTCATGATTGCTGGTCTCACACAAAACAATGCACGTCACTTTTGCTAGCTACGCAAAACTATCACTGTATTGCATAATAATTCGATCGCTCGTTATTTACTGTATTTGTAATGACGAACTTTGAAATTGCACGTGAATACATGCAGGAACTTGCACAATAACTCCTGCTGTCGCGATATCGATAGTAAAATTTTGCCTTCCTGCGTTGGAACCGAGATATGTACATCGCCCATGCTGCATTTGGACTCCAGAACTGGTTGGCTGCAATGAATTATTGATTACCAACTCATAGATGAGTGGAACAAAAAAATCTCTCTTCGATTCCAATATATAATATAGGTATAAAGCGTATTATGCATAAGTCTGTTCATTATCAGTTATCAAGCATTAAAACAAAATGAGTCAGTTTAATGAATCGGTTATGAGTGCCCCTAAATGAGCCCCCAAGTGCCTCTGCACTGCTGCAGGACGATGCACTTGTTTTTGCAGGATTTCAAGTCGACGGCTGGCGGCGCGCTGAGAAAAAATAACTAAAAATAAATTTTATTCCTCGACTGTCGAACTCGCGTTCGTGTGTCTTCTTTGTTCTTTGTGAGCAAAAGTTCGCAACTAATTCGTGAAAATTTGATAAGAACTGATAATCGGGATTGCGACACACGGTAAACAATGTTGTTAATAAGAATTTGCACGTCCCGAGCTATTGACACTGTAATAAAAACTAATAATGTTGCAATCAATTTTGTCATCGCTGTAATGTGTATACATGCACATTATTGTCTCTGAGCAAATCACAAAGGCAGTTTATTTTTCGCCTTCTTTATATGCTGTTAGGTCATTGAAATATTCCAGGATGCCATTGACGGGTTAAAAAACATGTTATTTTTACATTTTGTTTATCGACGTAGCACATAATATGTGTTATACCATCAACACATTATAATTACTGATAACAGACGCTTTGTTTTCTATGCGCCGTGCGGGTATGACGAACATTACAATTCAATTTAATATTTCTATTTCGATAATTAATTCTCTTAAAAACACACTATAACTAAGTATGTTGGCGTAGTTATTGTCTGAGGACAGTTAAATCATTATTGCAACAAAAATAAAAACCTACTTTTGTATTAATTAACTTATTAAGGCAACTGATAATCTTCGATAATATTTTCGATAAAATAATGCATAAGCAAAACTAATAATAAATAATTCTATTATGATAAGCTTCCACAGATTTTATGTTGCTCAAATTTGGCGCGAATAAGTTGATACTAGATACTGAATGAAACAGCTCTGCCATAGATTGTTATCTACATTTTATCTCTCTGTTAGAGACATAATAAGAGGCCAGGTTAGGGATACCAACGATTACATATCTCTGTAAATAAATATGCGATTGTCACAGAATATGTTCACGTTCAAATTTGTAGCTATGACCTATTTTGACAAGGCTCGCTTGAGATACAAACAGATTCGCGCAAGCGGATTAAAAATAAAATAAATACGTTTTACTTAGGACACAGGGATAAGATTTTATTGGATTAAACTCTACCCTGCGTCGCGGTCGTGTACCTACATCTGAAGAAAAACTTGGTCAAAATATATGTCAACAAGAGACAAAAAGAAACCTGCAAATATGATACGAACGGAGAAGAACAAAGAGTAGATTTGGAAAGAAAAACTATTTGCAAATTACTCAATCAATATGGAAGATCCTATTTCTCATAACTTAACTTCACGAAATATTTCTTCTTGCAATATTTGTTGATTCCAGGGCGCAATTAGAGAAGGAAACTAGAGCAAATTTGGGAAGCATAGTAATTTGCAAATTGCTCAATCAATATGGAGGAGACCTTCGTCCATCCTCATATACTTAACTTCAAGGAATGTCTCTTCTTGCAATATTTATTAATGCTAGAACGCAGGCAAAGAAAGAAACAAGAACAAAGAGCAAATATGGAAAACACAGCAGTTCAATTAATAAGGAAGGGACTTTCGTTCATACGATAAGAGCTTATTTCTCATAACTTGACTTCACAAAATATCTCCTCTTGCAATATTTGTTGATGCCAGGGGGCCATCAGAGAAGGAAACAAGAACAAAGAGCAAATTTGGAAAGCACAGTAATTTGCAAATTGCTCAATCAATATGGAAGAGACCTTCGTCCATGTAATGAAATCTTATTTCTCATATACTTAACTTCAAAGAATGTCCAGAACGCAGGTACAGAAAGATCAGAAGGCAGTTAAAGAACGAAACAAAGCGCAACAGCAAATTTGGAAAGCAGACCAATATGGAAGAGGCCTTCCTCATCCATATGATGAGATCTTATTTCTCATTCACTTCAAGAAATAATAATTACCCATGGGCAAGTTGCGTAACATTGTGCAGTCGAGTTTCTGCGTTGGACACCGGGTATGCAGTATGATTCCGATGTGGAGAGACAGAGAACTAGAGAAGACCCTGGGCCAGTGCGATGCACTTTTGTGAAGGTCGCCTGAAATGAACAAACATGTATATACGTAGCGTCTGGCGCTCAGATCACATATCAGAAAAAAAATAGCAAACACACACACACACACATACATACTTCAAATGTATGCATTCGTACACCCACTCTGCGGTATTTATACGTTATATATGTTCGATTAAAAAAATATTTTGCAACTCTTTTATTGGTACAAAACTTCTGTCCTTGTGTTAATCGGTGCTATATGTAAATTGGGGCAGAACAAAGAGTTGGTTAGAGACAATGAACGTGTGTAGCGTACCCGACGCTTCAGACAGTCGAGACGGGGCGATGTATCGACCAAAAAACAAAGTTATTAAACTTATTACGACGCGAACCCAAATAGCATCGTCTACAGGCAACCTTAACCTCTAAACGTATTTTTCTCGCTATTTTCTATACATGCGCATATGTTCCAAGTACAGACCTAGGTTAGCAAAACTGTGACTGGCCAGTCTACGGTTATTGGCTTATTGCACCTATCACCATTGCTTTGTTATGCATCAACACGTAAACAACCATTTTTAGATTGTTTTTAAGTATGGACGCTTTTCTTCGCATTTTTCGACGCATTTCTTCCTTGGGATTTTGATTTAATTACTTAACCCTGCCATGTATGCCTATACAACAGATAACTTAAGGCCATCCTTGATGCACAATCGCGTCAAAAACAATTAAAGTTATCATTTGTTTGCTAGATGATCGCCACGTATTTTCCCCAGTTATCTCCACAATACTTTTATGCACTTGCGGATTATTTCTCATTGACTATTCTTATTTTGTTTCCCTGAATCTAATTCTGTAAGATAGACAACAAAATTAAAAAGAAAATATATTTTCCTTGCACCACGAGCTATTGGGCAAATATTTTTCTGTTAAAGTGCATTATTTAATAAACATACGCGATAAGGCGCGACAAGCCCGATCTAAATATAAATTCGTGGCCCTATCAGCGGATATACTGCTTCATTGTGGTCGAGACACTTACGTCACTCGATAATATTGGACGTTTGATGTAGGTTAGTTCTTCCAAACGCAACAATGTCATTCTTACACATCATCGTTCTTACAAATCACCACCATTTTTATTTACCAGCAAACGGTTCGACAGAAAATGTAGGTAATATAAAGACATAAAGTGCTACTGTTGTGTTAAGCATAAAGATCTTATTAAGGTTAAATTTGTTCTTTGTTCTTGTTTCTTTCTTTAACTGTGTCCTGGCATCAGTAAATATTGCAAGAGGAGACATATTTCGTGAAGTCTAGTTATGAGAAATAAGATCTTATCATATGGACGAAGGTCTGTCCATATTGATTGAGCTGTTGTGGTTTCCAAATTTGCTCTTTGTTCTTGTTTCTTTCTTTGCCTGCGTTCTGGCATTAGTAAATATTATAACGGGAGATATTTCTTGAAGTTAAGTAGATTTCATCATATGGATGGAGGTCTTTTCCATATTGATTGAGTAATTTCCAAATTGATCTGCCTTCCAAATTTGATCTTTAAGCATAAAGGTCATATACATCTCCAAAAAACCACAAAATTTTGTGTTTAAGGCCAGACTCTATGGTATCTTATCTTTGTGGAAGTTACTCTCAAAGTTTTGCATTCTGTTGCAAGAGGCATCTTCATCAGGAAGAATTAAAAGACTTGATAACACAGCATGTTTCTCTCTATAGTAACTCTAACTCAAAAAAAAGATGAATGTAGAGAAGATCTGAGCTTAATTCTGGAAGGACCATCATCATTCATTGGCCACGAGGTATTTTTCATTGGGGTAGTGAACTTGGTCGAGAGAAAAATAATAGCACTCTGTTAAGTTGATTACAGATCTTAGGTAAGGTTATCCAACAAAGACGAATAACTTATGAAATGGTATGTATTCGCACAACACACAAACGGATTCATGGCCAACGCAAGGATTCTGGTTGACCATGCAATCGGCCTGTTGCACCCAGCAACGTACCCTGCACCCCGCTCGCTGCCTTGCTCTTTCGGCAAACGAACTAACCAAGGTTAACAGGCTACAAGTCGCGAACTCAACCATCAAACTGTCTGGACATCACAGTGTACATTACTCTCCATTATCTAATCAAAAGCGTTACTTTTTTAGTCACCTAGTTTTATGGCCATTCACCAAGAAGTTGTCGCTATACAATTATATTAGAAACCAAACATGCGTTATGTGCAGAATGTTACCTCTAAATCATTGACACACTGAATTGTCTAAACACTTTTGCAATTATTGAATTTCGTAAAGCCACAGCATTGAAGGTACTGACACTTCAATGAATCAACGAGGTAGATGGAAAGTTGGGGGACCCCAGATATTTTTTCTACCGATTTTAACGATATTGTCGACATGTTAAGAACTTTGGCAGTATGTATTAATACAAGCTGGCGTAATTCTGAGCAAAGGAACTTCTTATACCGCAAGACCCTAACAACGTTAGTGGTCTATTTTTGGGACACTGTAGAGTAAAATCTCGAAGAATTTTCGTATAACTTTCTTAAAGGGTCAATCCAAATCAACAAAAGAATACAAAAGTTAATATTCGTATAAAGATTATAAAGTATATTTGTAAATAACTATTGATCTATATTTAATGTCTTCATCATTTTATCGAACAATGACAGTTCAAGAATTATTAATTTATTAGTAGTAATACATAATGTGGGGAGATGCATACAATAGTTTTATTGGTGTTAAGTAGTTTCACAGAAATTCCACTGTGGTTTTCGTTAAAAACCTAATTTACCTAACCCATTATCGGTGTTCAACAGTTATGTAATGATGAGTTCTATTATTCACAAAACAGGCCACTGATTCTAACGTTCTTTGTTTGCTGGGCAGTTGACTCATATGGCATTGCCATGGCCCATGAGCAATGAGTAATCCCAGTTTGTCGGGTGTACTCCTGAAATGTATCGGAAATGCTAAGAATTCTCAAGCGAAAAATAAACCAATAAGAAAGGGTAGGAATAAGAATTACGAAACCTTGCCAGTCTTTTGTTATAATCTCGACGCAAAAATTCCAATGACAATAAAATGATAAGGATGGGCATTGCATGGTTCGTCGCGGTTGTTTTTGTGATAATTTTATGTGAGTGCCTGCCTTTATCTGTGCGTCGAGAAAAACACTCAAAAATAGCTTGGTACGGGTCAGTGTATGGATAAAATAACGCTGATCTGAAAGACCGAGGATTTCAAGTAATTGCAACCGTCTGAAAATAACTTTCAAGGTGACTTGCATTTCAAAACAACCGAATTACGAGTACAAGCCAGCTAACTATATTACTTGGCGTTATTTATTGATTTATACACCATGCGCGTTCTGCATTTTTCGAATTTTTGTTTACATATTTGCGTTGCGTTTCCACACGAGGCTGCCACACTATTAAACAAATAAATTTTATAGTTCCCAAAGCAAACTATTTTAGTCAGAATTTTCGATTTAAGATTCTTTGTCTAGTAATTCTTATAAACGAAGGCAAAATGCGAGTCGAAGAGAAGTGGAAATACATGTACACTAAGGGCATGCCATAAAGATAAATGCAGTCCGGCATGACGTCACTGGCGGCCTTGACTAAATAACTATTTGTCAATAAGGCATTGACCCTGTTATTGCTGCTAGTAGCAGACAACTGCGTTGAACGGTTCGAACGCATGCGCAAAATTAACTTGCATATGCACTTGCTCCCACATAACGTGTGGCTGGCCTGCTAGTACCAACCATAAAAACGTTTTATAACCACTTTATATTTAGAACGCCATTCACTGCAATCCCTAAACGCTGCTACCGTACGTTTATGTCTTCAGCCCTTGCATTCAACTGTTATTTTCAATATGATGCTAGGCTGGCCCTAGGTCAGGCCCGACGAACGCAAATTGTATGATTTACTGACGACTGGTGATGATCTTTGACTGCTCAGGCTATTTTAAGAAATTCGGAGCCAAGTAACAAGGCCGTACATGACCCCAATACACAATAGAGACACGACTCAATTCACTAGATAAAAAAAAACAAGCGCATGTCACCTTTTCGAAATGACCACTTAACGATATGATGTAATGCACTTCCTAGAACCATTTAAACGAATTGCTTTATCTTGTTTTGTTCCATTCCTTAATATCATAATTAATCTGGAAGAGGCATTATTTCTGATGGTCTACCGTCTACTCTATCTGCTAAGAATAGTGATAATTCGTTATTATGTTGTTTTTCTCTAATATGATTCACATAAAATCAAAACTATCATTGCTTTTAAAGTGACATCACTAAAGAAGAAATTAAACAAACAAATAAACAAATACATAGATTATATGTCATTATATGACAAATCGGAAAAATTTGGTTCGTTGGGTCAAATATTTGTTTGCTTTTAGATCGACTTTAGGGTTATAAAATTTACGCTGACGAAGTGTAATTTGATCAATTTCTGTGAAATTTTGATGAAGATTTAATTGGGTTGGTAATATAAATTTCTGGCTCATGTTCAATGCTTGTTGTGCATATTTTGGTATTAAATTACATTTTTTATGAACTATCTGGAAAAAATGGGACACTCAATATCAATTTTCACATCCGTTATTTCTGTTTTTTATTGTTTTGTGACATTTTGTTGAATAGATTATTTGCTGATTAATATTATCGATAGTATTTGTTTTGATTCCTCTTCATATCAGATTTTAATTTCAGTTTCAATCGCCAGTCCAACTTACGTTTTGTATCCAATTTTTATTTTAGTATATTTTTCCATATGAAGCCGACACATCCATCATTGTCTGGTTACTCGTGATTTGGCATGCAACCAACACCCGAGTCGCAAAGTTGTTAGATTTTTGATAACGTTCCTATTTTTATTTCTACTAAATAAACTATTCAGGGTTCTAAGTAGGTCACAGGCTCTATCTGTGCGTATTACGTTACATAATAGACATCAATTTTGATAAAACGTTGTCTAACTGTAGACAACAACTCAACCAAAACATATTTTAACAAACACGCTTCCAGTTATACAATCAATATAATCATTTGTATAACAGTTTATTTAGCACAGATCAATGATATATAAACCATCATTTACAAAAGCAAAATGTTGGAGGACTCAACCAATTTTGTAATGATTCTTTTATATGGAAAGTAAAATATAAACAACAATGGCATTTTGGGAAACAGACCCACAACTTACGATATGTCTCACAGTATTGTTCAATTTCATCCTTTGGCCAAGCAACGGCAGTATCGAATAAGTATAATATAATTTTTATAAATATAAATGAAAAAATGGCATAACCATGTTATGTGAGTACCTTAGGTCAGTTCAGTATTGAGTTTCTCCATCGTTGGCATTGAACGTGGCCTGCTAAAAGAAACGCCTTCTACATGCTGCGCTCTCTTTCTTTCAGTCTTTCTAGTTTGACTGTGACCCACTTTTGCTATCCAGGTCGCCTCTATTGGCTGCCTCCACCGCTTGTTCCATATAACTGGCTAAATTTGAAGATTTTAATAATACCCAATTATTCACGCCGAAAACTCATGAATCGTGTGTTGTTCCTCGATATTTTTCACATTACGTGATTATCAGAATATAGACCAAAATAACTCACCCACACACATACTTTGCAGCATCTATAGCCAACCATTTTTCACTTTATATTTTTATCCTCGATAATGTTAATAAAGTGTTCATCGATTTTCATGATTATTTCGCAATATTCAATTTAGCAAGATGTTTCAGGTAGTTCCGCAGGAATAACCAAAGTGATTGATAGTATTGTACTTTTGTTTATCTCTTTATGCACATTTCTGAGCATTCGAGGAGTTTTGTCTTGGATGCAATTTTTGATGACATTTGTGAGATGTTGAACATCTCTAAAAGGTCGTTGTCCGTACACACGTTGCATTAAACTGCCCCAAAGAAAATAATCCATTGGGGTAAGGTTGGGCGACCTCACAGGCCACGAGTTATTCGAATATTTTCCTATCCATCGCTTTGGAAAATTTTCATTGAGTGAGGAGTTTGCATTTTTTTTAATAAACGGGTAAAAAGGCATACAAAAAATGAACCCGTGAATTGATCTGAAATGTGGATACGGAGATAAAATGATCTCGATATTATGTATTGAAAATAAAAGAGGCAACATGGATTAAAATGTTAGATTGTGCTATAAATTCCTCTTTACTATTAGTATTTTTGTTCTTTTTAATTGGTCAGTTATGTTTAGATTAATGAAATGTAAAATGTTAAACTCTGTTGATATAGCTGGTAGTGTTTCTATTTTTTAGTATATAAAATTGATGTGTTAGCTTGTGATTAAAACAAAAACTAATTTTTCTAATTTAATCTTTATCAAATAAAATGTGTATCTTTAAAAATAAAGGTACCTACATACTTTATTTTTAGTAATTTTCTTAATTTTGTAACACCCGGTATACGCAAGCAGATAATTATATATTGATGTTTACATTTTAGGTTTACGACAATACAGAAACTTTTTACTGAAATAAATTTTCTGAAAAATTGATAATAACATTTTTTGTCCAAGTTAGTACTGAACAAGGTACATATGTAAGTGTAGGATACTTTATTACGTAAAATTAAGGAAAACTTACCGAGGAACAGCGAACAGAATATGAAATATTAAACAACTTGCAGTTAGTATTTACAGGAACGATGTTATTATAGGTATTTTTTAAATAATAGAATTTAACTAAAACTTTATTCTTCTACATTTTCTAACAGCAAATTCTTTTATTGTACTATCTATGTCTACCTCTACAGCATCACACACTTCATCCTCAGTTCACAAGATTGCAAGATTGGTGGACCTTAGCGTGATTATGGTTGATCTTAAATAATTTTTGATTAACTTTCATTTTGAAAAGCTTCTCTCAGCGCTGGCATTGCTCATGGCAATTGTGAGGATTGTTTGTAGCATTACTAAAATATTTGGCAGTGAATCTTCCATCTTAGATTTCACAATAAATTGCAATAATTCAAGTATGTCCAGATCAATGAATTTATTTTCTCGCCTGTGGCGGCTATGAAAGGTTGCAGTTAAATTTTTAGTTCAAATTACAAAATTTGCCGCCCCTAGAAAGTGCCGCCCGTGGCGGGGCGCCCCCCCTGCCCCTCACTACGCCACTGTATGTAAGACAAAAGCATGTACTTAAATTTGAAGAAAACAAAACTTCTGAAACTCATATGTCTTCCGTTCTCTTCGAGGCAATATGTCTAATAAGTTTTGCAGACTTCTTTTATCTGAATGTCTGAATGTGCGTAAACTCGACTTACCAAAAAAAAAAAACAGTTTTCACATTCCTCTAATATGAATATCTACGAGCTCTTTTTGGTTGTATTGCATGACGAAACAAAAATACTAGCGTGTAAACAGCTTAAATAAGTAGCAATGAGAATGCAAGATATGATCTTGTCAAAAAATCGTTTTCAGGCACGTTTGATGCTGCGTCTAGTTGTGCAGGAAGAACCAAAGTGATACATGCTGGGACGAGCTTCTTTCTGAAGAAGCAGATAATTAAACAATTAGCAATATTTAAACAGTATTTAAAAGGGTGAATAAAATTGTTATGGTGGAAAAATTTATCAGGAATTAACTTCTTCCTGACAAACCATGACCATTTTCCATCAGGTATAAAATTTGCCTGTTGCAATGATTTCGGAGATCATATTATTGGCCCATATGTGCAGTTCTTATTGTACAGAAAGGCATTCAAATGTTGAAAATGGTTAGGCAGAGAGAACTTAAGTGATGTGCCGCAAAGTGAGAGAGAACTTAAGTGCCTGTTTGGAGACCGGGGAGAAGTTAGCAATAAAAGTTAGCAACAAAAAAAATTTCAACCGATTTGAATGAACTATACCTCCTTAGAAAGCCCATAACGTAGGTACTGTAGTTATGGCAGTATAGTAGTTATGGCAACGGTAGTATGGTAGTTATGGCAACTGGATCAAATCATAATTGCTACCTAAAAAATTAAATGTCAATAAATGTCAATAATTGAATGTCAATATTTTCCCAAATTTCCGTATTTTACAAATCTCATACCTCCGTCGAGCGTAAAAAACCGACTATTATTAATATTTTTCTAGTATTAATTGTAATAATTTGAAGTGCCATGAGTATGGCAATTAAAGGAAGATGTATGCTTTCTATTGCTGCTACGTATTCGAACATTTATCAAGTAGGTACTAACGGAGATATGAGATTTGTAAGATGGGGATATTTGTAAAAATAATGGCCTTCTTTTTCATTTTTTAGCTAGTAATTATGGTTTGATCCAGTTGCCATACCATACATTCAGTACGTTATGGGTTTTCAAAAAAGGTATAGTTTATTAAAATCGGCTGAAATTTTTTTTGTTGCTAATTTTTATGGCTGGTTGTGCGCCTATACCGTATACTGTATATAGGAGCGAATAATGTTCAATGTTTATTACTTATTTTCTAGCATTAATGAAGGTAATATCGAGTTGCCATAACTCTCATAGGTAGCGGTAATCTTCTGCTTTCGTTTGGTGTATGTATTGTTATGATCAGGTGAAAATCTGACTTAGGCTAAGAACACACGAGGCGGCGCGGCGCCGATTCGTCCGACGCTTGCGTGTGTACAAACGCAGGCAGCGACATTTCGTTGCTGTATTCTGGTTCGACGATTCGTCGCCGCGCCGCTGCTGAGCCGTCTGTCAAGTCGGCAGACGAATCGGCGGCCGCTTCGTCTGCCGACTTGATAGACAAATCCATTTGCAAGCACTTGTAGAGGACACACGGCTCAGCAGCGGCGCGGCGACGAACTGTCGAACCAGAATACAGCAACGAAATGTCGCTGCCTGCGTTTGTACACACACAAGCG
Organism: Aphodius granarius; assembly: GCA_963971325.1. NCBI lineage: Eukaryota > Metazoa > Arthropoda > Insecta > Coleoptera > Scarabaeidae > Aphodius > Aphodius granarius. Next base: position 8,394,508 of record OZ020230.1, on the reverse strand, counting down.
TCGGACGAATCGGCGCCGCGCCGCCTCGTGTGTTCTTAGCTTTATACAGCTGGTTTGATCGCAGCCCTGCGGAAATCGTCGAGCGAAATTAAATGTTCATTAATTTCTTTCTACCAGTAATTGTTTTGATTTGAAGTTGCCATAACTATGGCAATTAAAGCAAGGTTTGTGCTTTCTTTTGGTGCTATATACTCCAAGATTCGTTAAGTACAAACGGAGATATGAGATTTGTAAAATATGGAAATTTGGGAAAAGTGACATTCCTTTTAATTTTTAGGTAGTAATTATGATTTAATCCAGTTGCCATAACTACCATACATTCAGTACGTTATGGCCTTTCTAAAAAGGTATAGTTCATTAAAATCGGTTTTTACTTTTTACTTTTATGGCTAACCTCCCCGGTTGTTTGGAGGTAGTTTTTTTTTGGACAAACATTAAATGAAGCAATCGGCAATTTTTGATGTATGTTGCAGTTGTTGGTAAAGATCACTGGCTCATGGGTGCAATTCTTAGCGAACCGTGTTAAAACGAATCGACATTTCATACAGGAGTTGAGACATGCCGTCCTACATACAACACGGTAGCACGCTGATAAGAGATTGAATACCAGTTGCAGCCTAATGTTTTATTCATAACTACACCAGCTATTGATTGGAATTAACATACATATTTGCATTTTTACTCTAGCTGCAACTAGAGAGAGAGATGGCAACGAGCAAATATAGTGCAGCAAACTTGAAATACGATTGTGATCTTGTTTGCGATTTTTCATCATGGTTTAGGAGAAAATATGAGGGCTTGATATGTAATATATTTTCATGGTTGTTTTATTTTGTGTGAACTTGAACAGTGGAGAGAATATAATGCCGACCACGAGGTGATAAGATGTTGGATTACGGCAGACAAAGGTAAAGCGTATTGGTATGCGCACCAATAACCTCGTTACCATTTCTTCTCTTTGTTAATTATGGAGGCGTTGTCCGAAGTGAATGTGAAAAGTTATTGTCGCATATGTATCAGAGGTGTAAGATAACGTGACTCTTTCAATAATTTCTCACGTTGCGTAACAGATACTAGGTTGATTAAACTTGCCAATGTCATATTATAGACATCGATCGATGATATTTGCATTCATTTTAAGGTGGAATACGTTCCAACACTTTGATCGCATGTTACACATCTAATCACCACGTGCTCAAACCCAAGGAAGAATCTCAAACATTAACAGAATAGCATTTAAACATCAGATAATATAATCATTCCAAATACGTAATTCTGTATGTGCGCAATATTTCGGTCATACTCCAACAAAATTATGACATTTTAGCGATTAAAATATGCATGTTTTAAGAAATTACTGCAAAAAAATATATCGAGTTGCATATTTTTTTAAAATTACGTAAGTGATAATATGATTTCTGTCGATCTTGGTTATAGTAGCGTTTAGTAAATGAGTTCAAAATCACTTTAAGCATAAGCGTTATGCAATATAGTCAGCGAATATATTTTAATAAGACCGATAACCAAATCGTATTAGATTGATTTGATGCAATTTCATTTCCGTAGTGCCCGATGAGTAGGAGACAAAATTTGACCCCATGGAATTTTGATAACTTTGTTTGGATTAGTTAAACGAAATTTTACACGCGAAGATTTGGCTGTTACCACCAAATATATATATTACGAAAGTTTCACTGATAACACTATCACCATTGACATGTGCAGCATTACCATAAATATGCCTGCAGGGCATTTATACATGGAAATTTTGATAACTCAATCATGATTGACGTCTGACGAACATCTCATTTAAAACTTTACTACTTGTGTTATATACATATTAATAGTAAACAACATACAGATCCAATACTAAAAATAACATAATAATCTCTTTAATAATTTCGTGAATATCTTATGCAATGTTATAAGATATTGCACTAGCCAAAGTGTTGAAAACACTACGAAAAATATCAAATCTCCTAAACTGTCCCATTTTCCCATATTGAATAAGTAAACCTTTCTTGTAAAATATTAATCAAAGAATCACAAAATTTTATAATATTCTTATAAAACCTAATTGGTTATTCTAATACAACTGATTTTACAAGTAAAGAAGATGAGTAAATTGTCGAATTTGTGGTCACACGTTGTGAGACACCTTGTATAATGGATAGAAAAATAATTGCATTGGCAAAAAGGTCAGTTAGATGATAATTTGTTTGCAGTTAGAAAAATGGAAAGATTTCTTTTACATGCTGTGTGCTTGTTTAAAAAGTTGACATTTGAAAGTTGCATGCTGGTTGAACGTTGCGGTAAAGAAAGTTATAATACTTTTACATAATTATTATTGACTTCTAACCTACATTACAATCACACAGAAAGTTCGTGTTATCACATTCACGTATGTGAGCATCAAATCAAATTGTGGTTTGAGAGATTTGAGCAAACTATAGGTTGCTTGTTTCTAGTTTCTATTTCTTGTCCTATTTGTAATTTAACATTATCGACGTATATTTTATTATTTTCAAAGGTGTATTATTTCGCTGATAACTTATTTTTGTCTAGATAGTTATAATATCAATTGCAAGTGCATATTTTGTATCAACTGCATTTTTGATTGTAAATAATCACAATATATCAATAACAACATATTAGAATTTCATATTCCACATACTTTCTTCTATAGGTAACACTCCTGGAATGTTGGGATGGCTGATTACAATAATACAAAAATTATTTATCATTTATATTCATGCATAATGATAATTTTATCATCGCAATGTTTTCCGTCTAATAGCAGGTGTTTTCTTTTCATATTACAAATTCGGTAATAATTATTAGATCTGTTATGCAGGATGTACGAAGTAAAATAGTGTGCAGAGAGAGAAAGAGAGAAAGAAAGAGAGTTGGCCACTAAATTCAAAACGAATTAGCAATTTTATAGAGGCGTTTAATTGTCGAATCGAGGTCAAAGAAAGAATCGTGGAGAGATGGAAGGAGACAGCGACATTCGCGGAGAAATTGTGAGAAGAGGATAATGTAGGTGAATTGGTGTCAGTTATTGCGGTCAAACTTTCTCGCGAACCTCTTCTTTCCTTTACCGTAGCACAAAACTACTGGAGACCGGAGCATTACAAGCGACTCTCTAACTGTACGAGCATACCGCCATCATTGAAACGTAATATAGCGGTGTCTTCAGATAACTTCTTGTTACCTAAAATTACAACCAGACTTTCCATGCAATAACATTTCTCCTGTGGCAACTTTTACATTTCAAACAGCGATAACATTCTTACACATTACAAGATAACCATATCCATCACCCAAGTGACGATTTAATCCTATACACCCTTACACTGCATATTTCAATTACATCTTTATCAGTTATTTATTAATAATGCCCTGCACGTCAATAATTGCGAAATGGCAGCGTAAACTAAAAACAGTTTCGCGGAAATTGATTTGCACAATTTCGCTAAGATAATAATACAATCGTTTATTGATAGATTAAATTTTGTGATGATCTGTTGTAGAAGAAGTGTTAAATTTGTAAGCCAAATAAAAAGTTTTGCGGAATGGGGTTAGGGAACAGTTTGCTCTTTTCATAGAAAGTATATTAATAGCACTTGGTAAAATAAACGGAGGCAAAATGACGCTTTTTACAATGTGCGCATTGCCAAAACGGGGCCAGAGAACAGTATATTGAGTCACTTCATTATCAATTTCATAACACGTTGCCCAACTTGTTACAGTTATTGTACAAAAACGATAATACCGAACACAAACGAAACATCGTGACTTATGGATTTTCAATTATACTGCTAAATGGGACAACGTTTTGACCTATTTGAACCATTTTTCCACATAATCGTTACTTAAACTTACTAAAACTACTTCAAATTTTCTTGGATATATTAACAATACATTTGTGGGTATCCTCGATTATGTGTACTTAACAATGGCATACATAATGAACAAATAGTTTATTATGCATTCGTAACTATTATAATACTGATTTTCCATGTAGATGGCAAGAGTTGTAGCAAATAACATAACTGCGAATGACTTAGAGAAAGTTTAGTAATAGTGCATTAATTATTTATTTACCATGTCCTCGTTTTTCGAGGAGAAATTTTGTATACAGCATCGCGTTACACCGACGTGTTACGTTTATGGTACTCTGTTTTTTTTTTTCATTCCGATTTCTTATTGACATGACGTTTGCCACTGCCTTCTATGGTGTTTTTACGTCCACTATGCGTCGTTACTGAATATAGCCAAGTCAAGATCATTATTTAACAATACGTAGAAGATCAAGGTAAATAATTACATTACTTGGTCATTTCTAACTTAAAAAAAATTATATTATTGTAATATTTATAATAAACTTGATAGATAATCGAGTATAATGGTGAATCCCAAACTCTGGGCTATCTAAAAAATAAAACTTATCTAAGAATGTTATGATGTAAGATATGGTGACATATTTCCTTTGTTTCAAGTTGTTGTACTGATTATAATTCCAAAAAACTACTACAGATAGAGATAAAATTAGTTATATGAAGTTCAACATATAACCTTGATTATTTTATTAATACTAATGTCAAGTAAACACAAAATTATCTTTTAGGAAGTTGCGAAATTGCAACAATTATTTATAATAATCACATGCACCAATACGTAAACTACAGCTCATCAAATCTGATTATTGTATATCACAAAGTCTATTTATTTTTATCTTTTATTAAGTATAAAATAATTGAACATTTCAGCGTACAAGTTAGAGAGCTAACAGACTTAAATTCTGTAAATGGGAGCAAGTTACATATATAGAGATAACTATTACATAAATAGACCTAAGGTTGTTTTGGCAGAGGTCGCCGATATAATTGAAAAAAGGTCTTATCAAGGATTTTTGTCAGATATCTTAAGGATATGTTTAGCACTGAACTAGTTTCCTAGTGTTAACGGTAAGCACGCGCGTGTTACGCTTTTGACTGCTGAGGACAGTGACGTAATTCACGTGGGGGCTATTCAGAAATTTGGCTGCGTATTGCTTAGGAATTCTATCAGGCCTAAATGCATGGCCATATTGCAGTTACGCTCCGAGAGCTGCACTCCTCGCAACAGTAAAGAGGAGAGTGGTCATAGTGAGTCGCCTAGCGTCAAGTACTAGTTCTATTATCTAACATGCGATGAAACTGTATTTCTGTTAATGATGACGATGATGACGTTATTATAAAACGAAAGGTTGTAAAGTTGACTTATTAACTAAAACCGTTTCAAATAATTGTGATAACGGCCTAAAGAATGTAGATGGGTGTACGAAGTAAACCCACTATAAGATGTAACAAAGTTTGTGGTGATTTGAATAGATTTTCTATGTATGTAGGGCAGAATGCGTGTTATTTACACGGATAATACATAATGCATCCATTTTGTAATTGCATCAGAGACATTTTTCTGGCGTAGTATTGTATAAGAGGTTTTAAGCAAAAGTCATGGCCACTAGTTTTGGAGGTCAAACTTTCTTCGTGACCGTGCTCGTTTCGGAGGCTGCGTATCGGAGACCAAAACTGTCGAACAATGCGACATTATGCGTGGACACACGACGCTACAACGTTGCGTAATGAACGTTTATGAAGATAACCCAATTTCGTAGTCGTAGATTCAGACGTTTTTATAGGGCAAGGTTAGCAGTTCGCGGATATACGTTTGGAACATCCTAAAAATGATTGTCAAGAGCGTGTCCCAGACCTTAGTCACGTGTCTCCTGTGCCGGCGTTAGATAGTTTCAGCGCTCTTCTGAAGTAACGAGAAATCTTCTGTTTTAGCGATGTCCCACTGGCCTAGAAAAGTTCAGGTCATACACACGCCATCTCTCTCTCTGCCTGCGTCTGAGACTCTGAGCACAGCCGTAACTATTATTTTCAACATTTTAATCCTCAATCTATCATACCAACATATCATCTCTGCTCCTTTCTGTTAAACTCACACTTTAATAAATACTGAGTAAACCAAAACAGACAGAATGCTGATGCAGAATGCAGAATGTTAGGAACCAATTCTGAGTGGAAATAATTATTTTTAATTATTGTGGTACGTAATCTTTATTATTAATTAAAAAAACAAAAACAATCAGAATAATGAACTGTAACTTAAGGCAACTAATGAATAAAATCAGAATAATTTACATTGAAATGTAGATAATCCAATTGCAACTTTCTTTAAGACTCATTGAGAGAATTGAGTAATTTGATGTATTTCAATGCTAACGTAATAACTGTAAGTACAAGATATGTACACCTTCGTATTTTTCTAACTGTAATTATTTATCAAGCACGTGGGCTCAGTAACTATCGGTAATTTGCATCAATTAAACCGATTTTTGGATGTCAGTTTACAGGAACAACATACGTCGTAATTTTTTTTACAGTTCCTTTAATTTCCGTCGATTACTAGATATGCGTAATGCAGATGATTCAGTATTTTGCCACTGTACTATGTTTGTATTGTCATTGTTTTCATGACGCGCAGTTTGAATTTCACGTCTCCCGGGTTGAACTACTTCCATTATTATTTCGTTTAATTGCAAAAGAATAAACAACTGATTTAGGTTATCAAACATCACAAATATAGAATAAGTGACTGACCTAGTTTAGTTCAAGATTACTACACATTTTTTCATCGAACAGAAAATGTCCCACTTTGAGATTACATAAGCCTGATAATGATAAATTGTATTGTAGATTATTATTACTATTAGGCATATAAATTATACCTAAATGAAGAGGTGTAATATTTGTCGTGTGTTTTTGTTGCAATGGTGACTTAATAAATTATTATCAGTTGTTATGCAGCGGTTGTTATGAGACTTCAATGTTTCTGTAATAATACAGGTTGGTTGGAGTAAAAAAAACAAAAGTTTGCGACGAAGAGGAGTGGAGCGGTTAGGTTGAGTGAAAAAAAAAAAACAATGCACGCCGATCAGGCTATCCAGAAGGCCAGATACTCGAATTTGGGGTCACAGACATTAGATGGTGCAGACAAGTGCATATGTGTTAAGTTAGGGCCAATGTACTATTCAAGGCAGTCAGTCGGGCAGTCGGGATATGGAGCCGTCCCCCACAGGTCCCCCACTACCTCCACCATCGCCAACCAGTCCGCTAATTTTATTGCAAACTGCTCTGCAACCAAACAGAACGTTAATCCAAAAATATCGTGCGTCTTGTTCAAGAAACCTTGGCGGACATAAGTACGGTCACCTTATAAAGTGCATCTTTGTTCGCAACAACACCATTATGTATTTTATGCCGATAAAACAAAAATATACATCACAAGATGAAATATATATCACACAATCCGAAATCATGGTTGGATCAATATCACTGAAATTCAGCGTGCTTTCTAGTAAAAGGAGTTTTTCGGAATTAAATTCTTGAGATAATTTTCCAACCCAAAATCACGACTCCATCAAAATCACTAAAATTTAAAGGTGATTTATCCTTTTTTTCTTCAAAAGAGAGGAGGAGTTTTCGCGTTTTGTTTGCGTTTTACTAGCGAACCGTGCACCATAGCACAATGAGGTCATCAGAATTGCATTCTCGAGATAAAATTTCAACCCAAAATCATAACTGTATTTAAATCGTTGGAATTTAACGATGATTTATCGATAAAAATGCGTTTTACTTGCGAACCATGCTTCCTAGTACAAAGAGGTCTTCAAAATTGAAATCTTCGAATAATTTTCCAACCCATAATCATGAATGTATCAAACTCATCAAAATCATGGCGCTTTAACTGTGGTTTATCCAAATGATTAATAAAGATTCGGTTTGTTTGCGTTTTACTCACAAATCGTGTTTTCTAGTTCTTGAAATAATTTTCCAACGCAAAATAATGATTGTATCAAGATCAAAATCATGTTTTGGAGTAATTTGTTTAAAATAATTTAAAAAAAAACTAAATTTTCGCGTATTACTCGCAAACCGTCAATTTCTGAGCAACAAAGTCTTGGAAAGTCTTGGTCAGTATCCCATCCGGTACCATTGGATTCATCTATAACGCCCTAACAGCACAGGGGTGAAGTTAGCAATAGCTTTCTTTGTTCTCGGTAACAGTTTCCAACGGTAGGGAGTCAGATTTATATTGGATCAGACGTAGTAGTGCGCGGTGAGTAGGGGAATAGTATAGCAAGGCATCACATTGGCCGAACCTGCAAACCGTTTGCAAACCGTTAGAAACTGTTACCGCGAATAAACCTAATAAAAGTTAGCAACAAGAAAAAATTCAACCGATTTGAGTGAACATAACCTCTTTAGAAAGCCCATAATGTACTGAATGTATGGTAGTTATGGCAACTGGATCAAATCATAATTACTACTTAAAAATGAAAAAGAGTGTCACTATTTTACTAATCTCATATCTCCGTTAGTACTGAGCGAATCTTGGAGTATATAGCACCAAAAGAATGCACAAACCTTGCTTTAATTGGATTGGAGATAGTTGACTTTTCACCGACTAGCCAAATCCTAAAAAATCGCAATTTTGAAACTTACGTTTTCATATGGAACCTATATCTGGAATACTAGGATATCTTCGCTATCTTACTAAACCGATGCGCGCTGATGACACATTCGCATAGAACAAGTGTCTATCTCTAAAAGTTCGCGAGTAATGTCAAAATTTCGATTTTATCTATAACCAAAAAATAAGCGAATTCAGAGCTGGAACGTCATAATGGTAAATAATGATGTACTTGTCGAGATCTATCTTTTGATGGCGAGTTCATCATTTTTTCTACCGCAAAGGGCTAAAATGTTTCAAAAAAAAAAACTTTTTTTTTAAATTGAAACTATCAAATGGTCGTAAATTAAGATATTGGCAAGATAAATGAAAATGATGTAATACAAATTGGGTATGCTGGTAATATTGTTGTATTGAACATTAATAAACAAACCTTGACGGTGAAGGGAAGGTTAACAATTAATGCTAAGACTGTTTTCGTCTTTTCTCTACTATAATTGCATTTGCACAACAATATGAACCTAAAAGTGACTCGTTCGGTACTAATTGCATAAACCGTGATCAATAAATAATTGGCGGTGATTAGATATTTAAATCAAGCAGAAAATAGCATCTTTATTATTATGCACGTGTTCATGCCCACAGAACATTTCCTCATTATATCATCAGCACTTTATTGCTCACATACTGATTTTCTTGAAGAACAAACCTAGTAAACATTCAATTAAAGTAAATACATTCAATTTTTGGAAGTTGGTGATTGGTTTATGTCTATTTTTGAGATAATACCATTAATTTAGAATCTTATATACCTAGGTATATATATTTGAAATACAGTGTTTTCCTTAAAGAAAAGTGCATAAACACATGTAAACAAGTGCTTTGTTTCTACCTCTATGGTAAAGGTGAATTAATTAGTTCGTACTGACCACGTGTTCGCAATGATTTACCTGTCGATCACGTTTATTGACTCTTGTTCACATGTCAATACGCAAGTTATGTTTCGTTACGCAAGGGCTGCTTTTAATAATTTCGTTGGCCGCATTAAATTATTCTTCTAATTTATTTACAATTGGGTTTGTCGATCTTGCCTGTTGATGACATCTTGTCGACATTTAAATAAAATCTAGTTTTCTTTATTGATTACTTCTGACGTAGGTACACAATAATTACCATCCTTTGTTATTTTCTAGACAGGTATGACGTAGAAATATTTCAAAAATAAGAGAAGAACAATCTGTCATATCCTCATATCCCAATTACGTTATCGTATCTGACAGTAACATTATTATTTTTCGTTGAGCTGACATTTAAATATTCCAACATCACAATAAGTACTAACCTAGTTATTGCTTTGTGTTGTTGCTCGGATGAGTTACCGACACAAAATATAATGCGCCATTACAAAATCAACCATTTTCAAAACTATTACATCACCCGGTATAATGAATCACCTAACTGAAATCGCATTGTAAAAGAGGTGTATTGACCTTACAACACCTAATATGGGACCATCATTAAATGCACATCAAACATTTATTTGTGGTTTACGATTCAAAACACATAAAAAAAATTCATCCAACTTTTTGGGTCCTATTTTCGATTGGTTATAAATATGTTTTGATTGTGTTATTACTGTTTGTGTGTTGGCTAAATATACACTGTGAAGGTTTTTTCCTCGCCACGAAACTCGTATTCTGGTCTACCTTAACCTTGGACAACAATGATTAGCAAGCGATGCTGCTGAAGTCATTGATGCAATACGCGTCATGATGTGCATCATCGTAAACGAAAATACACAAGAACGAACAAAGAAGTTGCTATATAAGTGAATAATAATTAAAATACGATTGCAGGCCGTATAACCAGGCTAAGCCGGCTAATGCAATAACTATTATAATATGTTACGTGGTGTTGCCTAATACTATTAGTCTCGATCTAATATTGTAATATGCACGTTATTTAATATAACACTTGAGAAATCTTTGGTGACCTTCGCGGTTTTCAAGCAACTAGCGGCAAAGTACATTGCGCTTTGCCATTCCTTTTGCACAACTATTCTAACGAATCAGTTCTTGCTTCACATTCAACCTGATATAGAAAAATCAAAATAACTGAAAAAAATCTTCCGTGACCACCACAGTACCCACCGCGTTTAATTTATAAACTAACCGAAGAATATAAAACAATTTCTCCAGAACAACTTCTCGAAGAAATTTTGACAGAGGCGTGCGTTTGCAAAGGGCCACACTTTTTTAAATGGAAGTTGAATGATAAAATTGAAGAACCCATATTTTTTTTCCGACTTGTACCCTAGAAGGAAAGTATTGTAATCGACCGAAAAACATTTTTTGAGTTTTAAGCGGAAATACCCGTTCTGAGGTTCCCTGAGTCGATTACAATGATTTCTGGAAAATGTATGTATTGTATGTGTGTATGTGTGTATATACAGTGTGCCCAGGAAAGTCCGCACCATATGGGAAAAACTTTTATTATCCATTTCTCAGAAAATTTTATTCTTTATGAAAGTTGGCGGTAGGTCTAAAATCAAGAATACCATCATAAGATCTTGAAAATATCGCACCATGTACCGGGTGTTTAAAAAAAAGTGAAACGCGCATAAGAGTAAAGTACCTGGAATATTAATATTATCGAATAATTTTATTTGGGAATGTTACTTAGAATTAATAATTACGCTCAGATTTGAAATCACAGCCACCTACGACACAAAAAATTTTTTTCGCTTCTTTTTTAAATTTCCACTATTTGAGAACAATTTTGTATCTGCTAGTGATTTGAGATGATTTTCCTTAAACGGTTTCTTAGATATTGGTTCAAATTTCCTATAATACTCGCTATTTTGATAGCGTTTCCAGCGCATCTTTAAAATCATTGCAAAAATTACCTTTTTCTTGGTGCATTTATGATTTTGCACCCAGTAAATATCAAAATGTCATGCAATACGCAACACAGGTAAGTAAAATAGTTTCCTTTGACTTATTATTGGTGATTGTGGGTGTGCTGATAACACAAATTTACCAGCTGTTCACGTATTTGTGTGGTATACACCTCAAAAAAATGACGAATCCGAAAGAAAAACATAGCAGCGTCATTAAATTATTTTATTAGTATGTATACTCCATGCATTTCTTAATTAATTCAAATTTTTATGGTTTACCTGTGTATCGCATGATATTTTGATATTTACTGGGTGAAAAATCATAAGCGCACCAAGAAAACGGTAATTTTTGTTATGATTTTAAAGAAGCACTGGAAACGCTGTCGAAATGGCGAGTATTATAGGAAATTTAGAAGAATCATTTTAAGTCACTAGCCGCTACAAAACCCTTCTCAAATAGTGAAAATTAAAAAAGAAGAGGAAAAAAAATTTTCTGTCGTAGGTGGCTGTGATTTCAAATCTGAGCGTAATTATTAATTCTAAGCAACATTCCCAAATAAAATTTTTCGATAATATTAATATTTCAGGTAATTTACTCTTATGCGCGTTTCACTTTTTTTTAAACACCCGGTACATGGTGCGATATTTTCAAGATCTTATGATGGTATTCTAGATTTTAGACCTACCGCCAACTTTCATAAAGAATAAAATTTACTGAGAAATGGATAATAAAAGTTTTTCCCATATGGTGCGGACTTTCCTGGACACACTGTATGTATGTGTGTATGTGTATATGTGAGTATGTGTGTATGTGTGTATGTGTGTATGTGTGCTCTGGCTTACTAAATTGAATAATTGCAAAAGTGTTCAGACACTTCATTGTGCCAACGATGTAGTCGGAAAGTTGGCTGAGGGCCACCCCAGATATTAAACTTTCTGACAATCTTTTGATAATAAATGGTACATGCAAATAGCAAGAAACAGATACATTGGTGTATTAATTTCCAAGATGTGGACATTTTAGTCCAGTTTTCTATTATGGCACGTTGTCACATACGGTTATAATGTGAACATAAAACTATGCGATTTCAAGTTTAATGCCGCAAAGGGAGACCGAACAAATGCAAATACACTGTTGCGTAATATTCCAGATTACTTCGTGTAATGCAACAATGTAAAATATTGTATACATCTGCATAAAATTACTAGACAATATACTTTTTTAAAAATATTCAAGAATATTTTCTTATATTGAAGAACCAATAATTCCCATTCGTCTACAATATAGTTTTCACTTGCTACTCTGATTGCAATTACCGGTAATTTACGTTGAAATTTACCGATAAATTAGGGAGTCATAATGACTGGTAAAACCGGTTAATCGGTAATGCAATCCATAACGAGTATTAATGGCCGCCGTTTGAAAATGTTCCAGGGGGGGGCAAGATTTTTTTTATGACGACACACTAAAGCTGTGTGAAGTTAGCAACAAAAGCCAGCAACAAAATTTTTTTTCACCCGATTGCAATGAACTATACACCGTTGGAAAGCCCATGAATTCCAGACACTTTTTTGATCGGCTATTGGACGACAGTAAACAGTACTCTAAATCGAGTAGCGTAAATGGTATAAGATTGACAAAATCGACAAATTGTATATTTTTATATATACGAATACGGCACAGGAGAACTTAAAAAAATGTTTGCATAAATTTATCTAAAACAAGATATGAAAGAGGAGACGTGTATATGACAAAAAAAGTGTATCAATAATATCGATATGTCATCCAAGATTTCGATAACAAAAGCTTAAGGCGATATTTAGAAATGCGATTTTCATTTTAATAATTGAAACAAAAAAAACATTGTCAGGACTCGAACCGACTCTGACGTGACGGGAATCACGCATTAGCCAACGTATCCTGATAAAATTGATATTTTTCTTCCCCGTCGACCAATTACTGATAAAAAAGTGCCTGAAATTCATTAATTTATTTCACCCACTAATTGTTAAAAAATTGCGTTGCAATAACTATGGTAGGTAAATGGAAGTTTCAGCTATCATTTGATGTGCATACCGATATGATTTAATCACGCAATAAGTTTACACAAAAGGATTTACATAGCGCTGTTCGCCGTCGACCAGTAGCCGATACATAAAGTGACTGTAATTCATTAATTCATTTCATCCACTAATTGTTAAAAATTTGCGTTGCAATAACTATGGTAGGTAGGTGGAAGTCTCAGCTATCTTTTGATGTATATATCGATAAGATTTAATCTTGCAAAAAGTTTGCACAAAAGGATGCACATAGGGCTGTTCGCCGTCGACCAATAGCCGACGGACAAAGTGTCTGGAATTCACTAATTTATTTCACCCGCTAATTGTTATAATTTTGTTCTGCACTAACTATGATGGGTAGAGGCAGGTCTCAGCTATCTTTTGATGTATTTATCGATATGATCACACAAAGCGAATCCGTTTGTTTAACTTAATTTAGGTGGGACTACATATGGTCCCCGGATGTTAAAAATACTCATATTTGATTAATTTATTTGAGGCACTAATTAGCAAAATTTTGGGTTGCAATAACTATGGTAGTATAACCGAAGCTTGCGCTTTCGATTGGTGTTACACTTAATAAGTATAATGAAGTATTGGCGAAGATATGCGGTTCTAAAGATATGGAAATTCATTGAAATTTTGACTTTCTTTTTAACTTTTTAGGTAGTAGTTATTAATTGATCCCGTTGCAATAATATGGTAGACTCAGCTCGTCATGGGCTTTCCAACGGTGTATAGTTCGTTGCAATCGGATGAAAAATAATGTTGTTGCTGGCTTTTGTTGCTAACTTCACACAGCTGCACACTAAGTAGATTCGTTTTTTTTTTAGTAGGTTCAACATTTTTTAGTTTATAATCAATCATCCAATTCATAATTTCATTCTGTAAAATTGGTTACTAATACGTTACTCAAATCATATGCCAATTTGGGTCAATGTATAACGGGCAGTTGGGTTGAAATCCAGGGGGCAAGCGCCCCCCCCCCTGCCCATAAGTAACGGCGGCCATGCGTGTATTTCTGCAGTTAAACTGTCGCGATTTTGCATTATATGCCTCCACAATATTGTTCGATCTCTTAGAAAGAACTAGACTTCGTCAATCGTTATGTCTCCGTATATATCAATGTAAATTGCACTAAAATTCATTTTGCGACAAAATTACATGTTCTTTCAAAAATTATGTGCCCTTTGAGGTCAAATCGAATTTTCAACAAGACAACAAGATTTCTATACACAAAGGAAAAAGAAGCTGTACCTATGCATAAAACCATATGTTTAATTCATTAAATTCGTGACCTGTCGATATAATGTTTGTCAGGAATATATCACAGGACGATGTCCCCAATTGGGATAGCAATCATAGAACTACAAAGGCTTAAAATCACAAAGGATGTGTCAAATCGTAAATTTTATGGTAACTCATCTATTAGATGTTACAGCACCTTCAGTGAGTGACGTAATGTTGCAGATAAGTTAATTGAATAATTAATAAAGAATATTACGTATCCTGATGCGTTTTCCTCATCGTTCGGTAGAAACAAGATACCGCATTGTTTGTTTGTATGCAGTAAGACAAAATTCAGTTCCACATTACATGGAGAATTGCTCGGTTGGTAGTGGACCTCGCTTTGCAAGGCTATATTACGCACAGCAATAAGGAACTGCACTAAGGTCCACGCTTGACCATGATGGAAATGCACTCGACGATATGCTGGATGTCCTCGGTCTTTTGAATTTATCGATTTTTATCGAGATTATTCGATTTTGCAGAAAGAAATGAGGACAGTCGACACATTCTAGATCACTTCTGTTGCTGCAGTTTTCAGGGATAACTAAGCAATCTATCTGTGAAGATTCCTGAATAAAACTAATTTTTAATGTGTCAAAATGGTTGACCAAACGTTGAAGCGTATAGCGAGTATGTAGCATAGAAAAATATTATTCTAAGTGCAGCAGTAATAACTGCTAGTTTATCACGTGTAGCGGCCTAAACACGTGGCAAAGCCACACAAGTCCTGTTCACGCGAAGCGCGTACCGGTCCTCGTGATATGAAATAATACAAACTTGTACAGTCCGCATTTTGTTACGTAATTTTGATATGACATCAACCGCGAACGCCATAAAGCAAAGGTATTCATTCACGTTTTTTTCGCAACACAGGGTTCTTTGGGCATTAGAAAAGATCACAGATAAGATCAAGTATTGTATCAGACTGTGTCATTGTGTCTTAACCTAGTTTGATTCATATTACATACGCACGAAGTCTCTATTCTGAATGTACTATTGCTAAAAGCAAAAATTGGCTATTTGTTCATAAGTTTTATATATGCAAGCTTACTCGCACCTATCGTCACTCCTTTCCAGGCTTCCACTGCCTTCTGGCTTTCTTATTATCATCCCTTCTCTGTTCTCCACATTTCATTTTTGCAAACTTATTTTCTCTTTGGATTATCCTTCTGAGATATCTAGAGCTCGAAGCCAACAATCTCTCTTCTTCCATGGGCCCAGGACAGAAAGAAACAGCTTGCTCGATTCCATTTTGATCGACATCTTGTCTCTTTCAGCCCTTGTCTTTTTCAGAAGTCCTTTCTAGCGTCTTGGTCATTCCTCGTTAGATGGATTCCGTAGCCAAATTAGTCCTGTAGCATAGTCTAGAAACGCTAGGTGTTGCTGTTAAACAAATTGCATTCTGTTCAAGATAAAAAATCATCGATTTGACCACAAATTTCATATTTGCAATCGGAGAAATTTGGATTATTCCTCGTCAGATATCTATCGCTCTTCTTCTATTGGCCTAAGGCAGAAAGAAACAGCTTGCTGGATTTCATTTTGATCAGGACCTTGTCATTCAGACCTTGCCCTTTCCAGAAGTCCAGGTTCTTTTTGGCGTATTGGGCACTCCTTGTTAGATGGTCAGTGATCCAATGGTCCAAATATGACCATAGCATAGTCAAGTAACTCCACGTGATGATGTTAAAGACATTGCTTTATCTTTCTTCTTTTGTCGGCATAAGGCAGAAAGGAATATTTTGCACGTGGCCTAATGGCCGAAATAACGTGCTCAAGACCAACATCACCGATTGAATCATTTTGTGTTTGTGTTTTGTGCTCCTGAAAATCAGCAAGTCATGGTCGGATGTAGTTTGATAGAATTTTCTTTCTCGTAGTATTTTGCCAACGATTACCTAACGCCACGAGATATTGGAGAAACTGTCAATACCCAAACTTCTCTCTTTCCAGGATCAGCTTTATTTCTTATTTTTATCGAATTTATTGGTTGTGCTTCTGGTTTCTTTATGTAACTCCAATGCATTTACATTTTTTGTGTTAGATGACTGCGATGACTGTCACGTGGCGGTATGTGTTTTGAATTTTCTTTCTCGTAGTACCTATTTTGCTAACGATTACATCCCACTGCTTTTCTGAAATCTACGTTTATCAAAAAAGGAGCTTTTTCCAGGAAGAAAAGTCATTTCCAGAAAATACAGTTTAAATGAACGCATGGTAATTCTCCGAATGCATCGATCAAGGAAACTTCCAAACAACAGGATATAAGTCAGTCACTTGTTATTGCGGCAAAAATTCATAATATATACGCACACTACATCATAAACGAGTATGTTTACCGTAGTGGTAAAAATTCAAATACATTCCAGCGAAATTCACAATTTTTATTATTTTCGATTTCATGTGTAAATTGACCAAACGAGCGCCATCTGCTATGTACTAGGCGAATCGTACGACCGGCGCGTCGGTATCTTTTGTAACGGTACAGATTTCTTAACATTTTACAGGTTTCCAACATTTGCAGGAATCTGTATCCTTGCAGATTAAAATGGGCCAATACCTGGTAATTTAGACCTAATTAATTAAGATATTTACTATTTAGTCGTTATGGTCACCTTGTTTATCCGCAACGCATTTTACTTTTAAGTTGCTGTTTAATATTTAATGTTGGCAATTCTGGAATACGGGATGGTATGGAGATAATTATCTGTTTGGTTATTTATAATAAAGTGTGCAATGGAGTATTGCGTAAAAATTATTTTCATTTGTGTAAATATGTTTAAATAACTGGGAGAATTGTTTTATCTTACGAGTCAAGGATCAAGGTCACTCGGGCGAGTTCTATTCATGATATAAGACAGTTCAGTAATTTTTAACTAACCAACATGGCACTCAGAAAACCGTTAGCAACTTTCACGAAACTTTCCAACTATGCTCAAACAAGTATCCTTTTTTTTTGACAAAGCAAAACAATTCTGTATAGTACCACCTTAACATGCGACAGGACATCTGGCGTCTGCTTCCGGAAAAGGTAATTAACACCTATATTAGTTATAAAGGACAACAACACCTATCTAGTTCATCTTACAGCACTACCAACCTGTAGTTTTAATGTTCCGATAGATGGCGTATATTCGAACTATTCTTTTATATTTCTAAATATAACTCAATTATAAAAACTACGTATTCTTGTTATTATGGTATAAATGTAATTTTCACACTTGTCTCTTATCTATTAGGCAAGATATTGCTGTCAGATATTGTTGAGATAAAAACACCATGTTTACATTTCCCAAGAACTATTTTGACCAGTAATTCTTTGAGTTTAGCTGTTTTCAACTGGGAGGATCCTTTTGATTTGGATTCAGAACTAACTCAAGATGAGAAGATTATCAGAGATTCTTTCAAAACGTACTGCGAGGAAAAGCTGCAACCAAGAATCTTATTGGCCAATAGAAATGAAGGTATCTCTCTTCCGCATTCTCCAATTCTTGGATTAACTCGAAAATTGTAGTATTCCACCGTGAGATCATGAACGAATTAGGCGAACAAGGAATTCTGGGATGCACCCTAAAAGGATATGGTTGTGCTGGGGTCTCCAATGTTGCTTATGGTCTAATAACCAGAGAAGTAGAAAAGGTCGATAGTGCTTATAGATCTGCAGTTAGTGTCCAATCGTCATTAGTCATGGGTGCCATATACAACTATGGTAGTGATGATTTGAAACAGAAATACCTTCCCCCATTAAGTACTGGATTATAAAATATATAACCAACCAGAAATTACAGTTTTTTGATTCACAGGCAAAGGTGAGATCATAGGATGTTTTGGTTTGACAGAACCAAATCACGGAAGCGATCCTGGATCCATGGAAACAAAAGCCAAATATAACCCCTCTTCTAAAACTTACTTATTAAACGGAAGCAAAACATGGTGAGATGTCCCTAATATTTTATGTCGCTCAATATTCTGAAGTAGTGGGTCAGTGAGCCTCATGAATTATGCATGAGGCAGCAAAATTACAAGCTTTAACACCCCTCGTTGTTTTTCTAGGATTACTAATGCCCCAATATCAGATGTTGCGGTCGTTTGGGCAAAATGCGAGGATGGAAAAATCAGGGGGTTTCTGGTTGATAGAACAGAAAGCGGGAAAGGGTTAGAAACTCCAAAGATCCAAGGAAAATTCTCTCTTAGAGCATCAACAACTGGGATGCTCCTTATGGACAACGTAGAAGTACCAGAATCGAACCTTCTTCCAGGTGTTGAAGGGTTGAAAGGCCCCTTTGGTTGCTTGACCAATGCAAGATATGGGATAGCATGGGGTGCATTGGGAGCAGCCGAATCTTGCTTTAAAATCGCTAAAAATTATGCCTTAGAAAGGAAACAATTCGGAAAACCTTTGGCACAAACCCAGTTAGTCCAGAAGAAGTTAGCAGACATGTTGACTGAGATTGCTCTTGGTCTTCACGCTTGCCTGAGAGTAGGAAGATTGAAGGATCAAGATAAACACACACCAGAGATGATCTCGATATTGAAGCGCAACAACGCTGGAAAAGCCTTGGATATTGCACGAGCTTCCAGAGATATTTTAGGAGGGAATGGAATACATGATGAATATCACATCATCAGGCATTTGGTCAACTTGGAAACTGTCAATACTTATGAAGGTACTCATGATATCCATGCTCTGATATTGGGAAGGGCCATCACTGGCCTTCAAGCATTTAAATAAGTATTATTGTACACCATGTTGTCGAGATACTAATAAACTGTAAGGTTCTAGTATGGTCGTTTTGATGACAACGTTTTCTCACCAATCCCTGTAGCCTGAATACCTGGCTGAATTATCAGATAAAGTTTTCATATGATTCCCACGAATAATTTTGTAAATATGTACTGAGAAAACAAGACTGTTATATAACTTCGTAATTGATACATTATCGATATAATTAGTAAAGTCGTTGAGTGAAGGAGTTATATAGAGTCGCAAGCTTTACGGCAATTTTGTGCCTCGAAAGTTTCCGATTAATAGAGGGCGACGTAGCGGTTTCGGTGGCTTCGGTGCCTCTGCGTACTCTAGTGTTTGTATATCTTGGAAGTCGCCGTCTCATTCGACGTGCTGTGTTGGTTGGGAGCAATTGTACGGTCTAGCGCAAGTAAAGTAAAAATAACGTCGGTGGAAACTAGCGTATGCTATTACGTAAATTGTTCGGGATACAGTTACTTTAGATTTCCCGTAAAAATAGAAAAAGGGCCACATATTGAATGGCAAATGAACAGTATAAATATAGAAATTGCCGCAATGGATATAGAAGATCTAAAAGAGGCAAAATTCTGTGAAAGATATCTAAATAAGCTTAATATCTTATTTGAGAAATATAAACTATCCAATAGTATTTTTCAAACGTAACTTTTAGTGCAATATTTCTAAAACTCTATTTGTTAATGCTTTTTACTTTTCGACTAGTACCCTAGAAGGAAGGTATTGTAATCTACGGAAAAAAAAATCGGGATTTCAGCGGAAATACACGTTTTGAGGTCCCCTGAACCGATTGCAATGATTTCTGGTGTATGTGGGCAGGTATGTCCGTGAACACGATAGCACCCAGACGGAACAACGGATCGGGCTGAAATTTGGTGTACATAATTATCATCACCGGGGGACGAACTGGATTGTTTTTGGTGACAATCTGACAACCGGAAGTGGCAAATGTCACATACGGTTTCTTAGGTATTCATCCGATTTTGACCAAACTGACACCATCTCATCCTGCAGTGGTTTTAAATATGTATATAGATTTACAGATCAATGGGATGAGCGGTTTAGGCGCTATAGACCGAGCTAAAAAATCGGGATTTCAGCGGAAATACACGTTTTGAGGTCCCCTGAACCGATTGCAATGATTTCTGGTGTTTCTGGTGTATGTGGGCAGGTATGTCCGTGAACACGATAGCACCCAGACGGAACAACGGATCGGGCTGAAATTTGGTGTACATAATTATCATCACCGGGGGACGAACTGGATTGTTTTTGGTGACAATCTGACAACCGGAAGTGGCAAATGTCACATACGTTTTCTTAGGTATTCATCCGATTTTGACCAAACTGACACCATCTCATCCTGCAGTGGTTTTAAATATGTATATAGATTTACAGATCAATGGGATGAGCGGTTTAGGCGCTATAGACCGAGCTAAAAAATCGGGATTTCAGCGGAAATACACGTTTTGAGGTCCCCTGAATCGATTGCAATGATTTCTGAAAAATGTATGTATGTATGTGTGTGGGTATGTGTGTGTGTGTGTGTGTATGTCTGTGAATACGATAGTGTCCAAACGGTACAACGGATCGGGCTGAAATTTGGTATACATAATCTGACAACCGGAAGTGGCAAATGTTATATACATTTACTGAGGAATTTATCCGATTGTGACTAAACTGAAACCAGCTTGTCCTGCAGTGACTTTAAATATACAGTGTATCCAGGAAAGTCCGCACAATATGGGAAAAACTTTTATTATACATTTCTCAGAAAATTTTATTCTTTATGACAGTTGGCGGTAGGTCTAAGGGCTCCATACACGAGCGGGCCAAACAGCCGCAGTCCACTGGACTCGACTCCGTTTGGCCCGAGTCACTTGACGTGCTCAATATCAAATATATGGCATCGAGTCCTGCTCCAGTCCATCTGGGTTCCACCATACACAGTAAGTTTTTGGATCGACGTGGGGCCAATTGGACCGATGGATCGCCCGTGTATGGAGCCCTAAAATCAAGAATACCATCATAAGATCTTAAAAACATCGCACCATGTACCGGGTGTTTAAAAAAAAGTGAAACGCGCATAAGTGTAAAGTACCTGGAATATTAATATTATCGAAAAATTTTATTTGGGAATGTTGCTTAGAATTAATAATTACGCTCAGATTTGAAATCAATTTTGTATCTGTTAGTGATTTGAGATGATTCTCCTTTTTCTTAGATATTTGTTCAAATTTCCTATAATACTCGCTATTTTGATAGCGTTTCCTGTTTTCTTGGTGCATTTATGATTTTTTACCCAGTAAATATCAAAATGTCATGCAATACACAGCAGAGGTAAGTAAAACAGCTTCCTTTGACTTATTACTAGTGATTGTGGGTGTGCTGATAACACAAATTTACCAGCTATTCGTATTCACGTATTTGTATGGTATACAACTCAAAAATATCTGGGGTGGCCCTCTCCCTACTTTCCGACTGTCATGTAATGTAAGTGGCACTGACGTTTGTCAAAATCTGACAATTTGCAATACAACCACGAAGGCTGTGGATTCTGTCAAACTGCTTCTAGAAACCCTTATAGCGCCTAAACCGTTCACCCCACTGATCTGCAAATTTATATACATATCTAAAGTCGCTGAAGGATGAATTGGTATTAGTTTGATCGCAATAGGATGAATCCACAAGAAACGCATGTAACTTTAGCCACTTCCGGTTGTCAGATTGTTACCAAAAACAATCCAGTTCGTCCCCCGGTAATTCTAAATAAGTATACCAAATTTTAGCCCGATTCGTTGTACCGTTTGGACGCTATCATGTTCACAGACATACATACACACATACACACACATACATACATACATACATACATACATACAGACATTTTCCAGAAATCATCGCAATCGATTCAGGGGACCCCAAAACGCGTATATCCGCGGAAATCTCGAAATTTTTTTTCCGTCGATTACAATACTTTCCTTCTAGGGGCTAGTGGGAAAGTAAAAATGACGAATCCGAAAGGAAAGCATAGCAGCGTCATGAAATTGTTTTATTAGTGTGTATACTCCATGCATTTCCATAATTAATTCAAATTTTTATGGTTTACCTGTGTATCGCATGATATTTTGATATTTACTGGCTGCAAAATCATAAGCGCCAAGAAAACGGTAATTGTTGTAATGATTTTAAAGAAGCGCTGGAAAGGCTGTCGAAATGGCGAGTATTATAGGAAATTTGAACAAATATCTAAGAAACCGTTTAAGAAGAATCATTTTAAGTCACTAGCCGCTACAAAACACTGTATGTCACATATATCGGGTGCGAAAAATGACACACTATCTTGACACTATCTTGCACGCTATTCGCACGCACGTAAGGTCTCTTCCATTATGGCGCACGTTATTTTCGCACGAGAGGTCCGTTTTCGCATCCGTGGTGATTTATACAAATTTTCAGATTTATAGAAGTAGTTTGACAGAATTCACAGCCTTCGTCGCTGTGTTGCGAATTGTCAGATTTTGACAAACGTCAGTGTGCCACTGACATGGCATTAAATGTCATTATGTCATAGAAACTGACGTTAGGTAGGGTACTGAGTGGCTCTGGTTTCACAAATTGAATAACTGCAGAAGTGTTCAGAAACTTCATTGTGCCAACGGTGTAGTCGGAAAGTTGGGGAGGGCCACCCCAGATATTTACATTTGATTTCTTGTTAATACATTTTTGTAGAAGTCTATATATTTTTTTACATTCCTCTCCAATTTCTAATTCCTCTTAATTACATGAAACTGCAGAAAAGTTACAAAGTGGAGTATAATTATACAAACTTACATAATAATTTTCGTGTCTTTTTTTCATTTTATATACATACCTTTTTACGAATAGGATTATTATAAATTAAATAAAACTGAAAAATATTAAGTAATGATAATAAACCAAATAAATAAACAGTTACTGTTATAAACAGATTTATTGTGTATACATACACATATCATTTATAAATTACACATATGTACATAAAGAACCCAGCAACATAAAATTTAATTTAAACAATTAACAATGTCATCCGAATTTAATCAATCGAATTTAATTTGTCCCCACTCCCAAACTCTACGCAGCATTACTTTTGCCGTTTCGTACTCGGGCGACCTTGTTCACCAAAATTCCGCAAGAATTTTTCGAGGCAGCACCATCCAACTGAGAGTGTTTGGGCTAAAGTCATGAAGTTGAGTAAGGGGAGCAGTATATCTGCTTGGGACACTAGTATCTATAGCGGTTGCGAGTCTGTAAAGTCGACTTGTCATAAATTATCCAGATGTGGAAAATCAATTGTCCTCTTGCCAGACTACGATTCCCATAAAAAGCGGGAAATTATTTATTCACTTTTATCAGAATGGCAAGAATAATTGCTATGGGTTCAACGTATTGTTACGCCAGCTTTGCCTTTTATAGCCATGGTCGAAATCACGCAATTTTGTGGATCAATAGAACAAAAGTTGCATGGACTCTTGATAAAAGTCCCTGTTAAGAAAATCAAGTTACAACCTTCGTGCCAACAAAATTACCCAATGGTCACTTCAATATTGGCTTCGTTCAATACTAGCAAGCGCTATTCGCCTTAACGAGCTCTGGTAGTAAAAATTTGAATTACCGTTAGTCGGGGTATAGTGCGGTATAGCAATTTTAGCCTAATTTTGTTTATACATATATTACTAAAAAATGGAAAAGGGGGACAAAAAGAAGCATTAAAAGCAAGCATTCTTGTCACATTGTAGGTATGATGCACCGCTGTTGGGGCCATCTAAATTCGCTCGTTCATGTGAATAGGTGGAATAGGGGAATCATACATGATTTGTGATTGCGAGCGCTTGCTAGTACTGAATGAGGCCATTTCGCAATCAAATCCGAACAGAAGTTCTGGATTATTGAAAATTCTGTTGGATAAAATTTGAATATTAATAGAGGTGATGACTTTCATTGTTTTCTACGCATTTTAAGGTCGCTATCAAATGTATGCAATCTCACAATTTGTATTCCCGCACACCGTCAACTTCACTAAAAATACCGTACGATGTAATAATAATTATAATGTTTCTTATTTTGCCTCATGAATAATTCAGGAACTCCTAATGGGGGTTTATTCAAGTACGAAATGGGAAAAAGGTGCAAAATGGAGATCGTAATCTGAGAGTAGAAACAACATGTGAAACAGTTCTAAATAAAATTTATTAGAATATAATTTAATATATAAAACATGAATAATTTAATCGATATTGGATATTAATTACAATGCAAAACATTGTAATTAATGCAGTAATCGTTGCAGCGCGCTTTAAGGTCAAAATTAGCAGATTAACATGGCCAAAAATCGAAAATCTATTTATATCTAACGCCTTTTTATATCATCATAATATCATCCTTCTTCTCACTGTCATCTGAAAATTTTTGGGTCCTAACTTTAATAGCTGAGAGAAGATGTCCAACCCCGTTTGTCAATGGTATAATAACCGACTGAACCCAAACCATAGTAAAGCTTCTGACGCTTGAACATTGAATTTTGAAGATTCTTAAGCAAGGTGTATTGCACCAAATATTCTGAAACGAGAAAATATAACACGTAATTCATTAAGGTACAATAAAAGTGACATAAAACACGACAGACACGCGATCACGAAAAAATAAGGTGAGGCATCCCTATTTTAAAACATCATTCAGAGATGTAATCACAATGACATCTTTAATACATGCTTACCTGAAATGCAACACTTGCGAAGCAAATTCCACAAAGAAGAGATATTAGTGGTGCCAAAAGTACTGATAAAAATATATAGCAGACATTTTTAGCTCCACGAAAACATTGGTTGCTCAGCCTCCATGCGCATTCTGGACTTCGAATGCTATCAGGCTCACCAAAAACCTCTTCCCAAGACACCTGATAATCAAAAAATAAAATAGACAAAAAGAATGAAAATATATATTAAGGAAACAAAGAGTTTACTTGAACGTTCTCGCTGAGGGAGTTTGGGTCTCTGTTTTCTAAATCTCCTTCTTTCGACATGTTTACGTTCAAAACACTCATAACATGAAGGGTTGGTGGTAAGCTGGCAAGCCACCAAGTTTTTCTGCGAATTAGACCAACACTGACCACATAATACACCCTCAACAGGTTACTGGAATGAATTCCGTTGACGCCGGCGTCGTGTGTCTGTAAATTTATTGATTGATTTTGTGAAATGGTGTAGATAAGAACAATAATTAAATAATATATATTTAATAATAAACGACTTTCACAGACGTTTCTTTAAGATCATTTATGTAAGCAGATATAGCCATTGTTCACTACAGTTAATATCGGCTGATCAACACTCAACTAGGTCATAGATAATTATTATAAAAAGTAAAACAACAATATACGTAGATTTATTCATATTATTTATTTCGTAACGTATACAAAATAATAATCCCATTGCAAATGGTCGGGACTCCGCAGTGACCAAATGATAATCTCCAAATTGGCTGAAAATAAAGAAAAAATAATCATGATTACACCTTTGCTCCAAAACTTGTCTAAAAATTACTTCCTCGTTCTTCGCTCATATAATTAAGCGATGTTTTTATGGACAAATTGATTGTGTCGTCGTGGATTCTTCTATACGGTGGCTATGGCATAATAACTATAGTCCGGACAAAAATGTACATGGGCGGTCGTCCAGCTGTAACGTGCACCCCCTGCCAGTCATAAGTCATTTTGTTATTAAATTAATGAATATTTACGCATAATAAAAATTCAAAATGTAACCAGGGAACACCACAGATAATATCAAGGAGACTGAGATATATTCAGGTGGCCATAACACTAAGCGCATAGTGTTGTTGTTTTAGTACATATGTACATCAGTCAAAATTTCCCTTAGCAATAATTTCATTAGTTAAGGTTCATTAAGAAAGGTTGAAAATGAACAAAAATTTGACGGAGCTTCGTCGTATTATCTTGGTCCTTTTGTTTTTCAGTTTTTTGCCCAACCCAACCTTACATAGATTCTAAGAATTATCATAAGAATTAATTGTTCTAAGAATTATCTAGTTTTTAAGTACTTATCCAGATTTTGTTTGTTTTTATCAGGTTTTTATTTACTTTTTGAAAACCTTTGCAAAGTTGTGAACCAGTGAACAGAAATGTTCACTGAAATGTGAAATAATTGCTAAATAAAGAAAATGCATGATAGTAAATTAGTAGTAAGTTATTTTCCACCTAAACGTGAAGCTTGAAAAACAACACAGGAAAATCTTTGTTAAAAAGCCAATTAATGTAATCGTGAATAAAGACTATGTAATCTAAAGAAACATCATTAAATAAATGATAAGACTAAACAATCACGTGAATTGAAAACTGCTGTTTTGCGCAGTTTTAAGTAGAAATAAGCTATTTTTATATATGGAAGCCATACGTTTTTTGACCCAAATACGTAATCCCTCAATATTTCAACTCATTTTACTTTTTCAGCAAACCTTTTAGGTCGCTTTTGCGACCTAAGATTGATTAGAATAGTTTTAGAAATCACATGTTCGAATTAAATGATTTGAATATCAATGAGCAAACCAATGAGCAACGCGTAGACGTGAAAGTAATGAAAACTGGCGTTCAATTTGATTCTTTAATAGCCGGAATTGCACTGCAAGAGGCTGTGTACCTCTTTACCTACTTACAACGTAACTTGCTATACAGAAAGTTGCAGAGGAAATGTGAAAGTGGTGTTAGCAATCAATTTCACATCTCGGATACATTTCATTGTTTGGATCGCTCGAAAAGGGCTTGAGAAAGTCGTCAATGCGCATGTCAAACCCGCCACCACACAAATTCAATTCAATATCGTCCACAGTCAGCTTTATCAGTTGATATAACTCTTGTGAAATAGTCCGGTCTAGTGTAAGACTTTTCAAAAATGTATACCACTTTAGAAAAGGTTGGGTTGGTTTGTATAACCATCGTTGGGTTTCAAATCACCAAGTTTATCTTGAAAACTTTTTACAACCACTTCCTATCTATTAAATTTGGGATAAACGCTATTAACTTGAAAGAAACCGGAAAATGGGCAGGTAAGTAATAATTTACTTTTTTTATTAATTATAGAAAATATACACATAAACAGAAAAACTAAATATTTAATTTAAACTAAATTTAATAAAATGGAAGTGGGAAATCATTGTTAACAGAATGTTTTGTATTCAAATTTTACGCATCATCAGAAAACAATAGCATAATAAATGCAGTGTCAACAATTATGTGCCAAAGTGTGTGGTAATGTTCTTTAGAACATAAAACTGACTAGAGGACCTGCTTAATATAGAAATTTTTAACTAAAAATATCACGTTCTATATTTATTCCTGCGTCTTTAGACTGCAAATTTACTGATACAAATCTGAAATAAAGATTATTTATTATATAAAATCATCCATATTCAAGAAACCCAATCCTGCTGCTTGCAAAATTGAGCAAGATGTAAATATGTTATGTTGCTGTAGCCGCACCATATTCAGCATATTATTTAGCTACCCTCATACTGGGGTTACCCTAAATCAATATTATAACCTAGGCTACCCTTACGATACAGCTGTTTCCAAAGTAGGAATGCTAGAAGAGCTAATACTCTATTTCTTCCTTTCTAGTCATCACCGGCGCTACAGATGGAATAGGAAAAGCGTACACTGAGTGCCTGGCAAAAAAAGGAATGAATATTTTCATAATAAGCCGAACTCAGGCAAAGTTAGACACGGTGGCCGAAGAAATAAGTAAGTGTGCACCTCCATCTTCATTAAATCTAAGAGTAATGTGTAATGTCATTTCTTTTTGCTTTCACCTAGCTGCAAAATACAAGGTTGAAGTAAAAACCTTAGCGATAGACTTCAGCCAGGCTGACGGCATTTACAACACAATCGATAAAAACCTCACAAATCTGGAGATTGGAGTTCTTATCAACAACGTGGGTATCAGCTACTCTCATCCTGAATATTTTCTCAACGTGGAAGATCGCGACGAACTTTTCAACAACATTATAAACTGCAATATGCGCTCTGTCATCAACATGTGCAAGATAGTCCTACCAGGAATGGTTGAAAGGAAGAAAGGAGTTATTGTCAACGTCAGTTCGATGTCAGCCATCATTCCAAACCCCTTGTTGACAGTCTACGGTGCATCAAAGGCATTTGTTGATAAATTCTCTGCAGATCTTGGAACAGAGTATACTAGGTTTGGTATTGAAGTCCAAAGTTTACTTCCTGGGTATGTTGCGACGAAGATGTCGAAAATTCGAACTTCTACGTGGATGGCACCTACTGCCGACAAGTACGTCAGCGACGCCATCAAAACTATTGGAGTCCACAAGCACACCACTGGCTATTTTCCGCATTCTTTAATGTTGGGAATCATCACAACTGTTAAGTCTGTCTCACCTCATCTCGGTGAATGGTTCGTCATGAGAACTCTTGAGAATATTAGGAAGAGAGCTTTAAGGCACAAAACTAAACCATGAGCCGTGTCCATGACAAATGATTTCAAGGTGCAGGTACCAATGTCTCCATTTTGATTTGAAAAAATGAGAATGATATTCTAGTCCTTTTCTTGTGTATTTTATTGGTCTTACGTTATATGAAGGGGTTGTTTTTTGGGGTGTGCTGCACTAGTGTATATTTTTTATTGAATTATTAAAAGCAATTAAAATCGGTGAATTTTGTGCCATCAAAAACGAGACATTTGTACAAGGCTTAAATGTGTTTTTTTTTTATTGTTTCACTTATTGTTAAGAGTTACAAGACTGGATATACGGAATTCCATATAACTGTCTAATGTAATTTATTGTTACACAATTGTTATTCCAATAAAAGATATATTTGTTATTAGGTATATATTATGAAAGGAACGTGTTTTATTTATGTTCAAATTCTAGCTGTTAAAAGGGCCTAACTGTGTAAGTTTTCATATTTTGTATACATTTCATTGCTTGGATAGCTCAAAAGGGCTTTAGAATATCGCTAATGCGCATGTCAAATCCACCAGCACACAAATTCAATTCAATATCGTCCACGTTTTGCCTTATCAGTTGATATAACTTGTGAAATAGTCCGACCTAGTGTATGATTTCTCAAAGATGTACACTACTTTAGAAAAGGTCGGTTTGGTTTGTATAACCATCGTAGGGTTTCAAATCACCAGGTTTATCACTAAAGCCCTTTACAACAACTTTCTAGCTGTTAAATTAGGAATCAACGCTATTAACTTGAAAGAGACCGGAAAATGGGCAGGTAAGTCATCACTTATCTCCGTTATCAATATAGATAGTCATACACACAAATAGAAGAAACAAATCTTTATTTTATTCTAAATTTATATATAATAAAATGAATGCATTAAAGCGCGCATTTTCTCCTGTTACTTATAAATTTATTAACACAAAACACAAATGACAGTAGCTATCCCAGTGTGGTAACTGATAACCATAAATCAAAAATACAACCCACTATATAGCTGTCCCTAAAGCAAGAATGTTAGAAGACTTAATATGTATAAATCGTTTCCTCCTTTTTCTAGTAATCACTGGTGCTACAGATGGGATTGGAAAAGCGTACACAGAATGCCTGGCGAAGAGAGGAATGCATATCTTCATAATAAGCAGAACACAAGCAAAGTTAGATAAGGTGGCCGAAGAAATAAGTAAGTGGACATCTCCTTCTTCAGTAAAACCAAGGCTAATAATTTGTTCTTCTTTGCTTTCACCTATAGCTACCAAATACAAGGTTGAAGTGAAATCCTTGGCGATAGATTTCAGCCAGAATAATGACATTTACAGCACAATTGATAAAGACCTCAGAAATCTTGATATTGGAGTTCTTATCAACAACGTGGGTATCAGTTACTCCCATCCTGAATATTTTCTCAACATAGAAGATCGAGACGTACTTTTCAACAGCATGATTAACTGCAACATGCGCTCGGTCATCAACATGTGCCAGATAGTACTACCAGGGATGGTAGAAAGGAAAAAAGGAGTTATTGTCAACGTCAGTTCGATGTCAGCCATCATTCCACAACCGTTAATGACAGTTTACAGTGCATCAAAGGCTTTTGTTGATAAATTCTCTGCAGATCTTGGAGCAGAGTATGGTAGGTTTGGTATTGAAGTCCAAAGCTTGCTCCCTGGTTATGTTGCGACAAATATGTCGAAAATTCGGAAGTCTACATGGATGGCACCCACTGCCAAAAAGTACGCCAGTGAAGCCATCAAAACTATTGGAGTTCACAAGCACACCACTGGCTATTTTCCTCATTCTTTAATGTTGGGTGTCATCACCACTATTAACTCTATCTCACCCCACCTTGGTGAGTGGGTAGTCATGAAAACTCTTGGAAATATTAGGAAGAGAGCTTTAAAGCACAAAACTAAACAATGAACTGTATGTAATAATCATTACAAGTTATTTTGACAGTCTCAATTTTTTATTAAGGTAGTAGTTACTTTGCATCGATTCACAACGCATGAAAATAGGCCAATTTTGAGCCATAAAAAATGAGACATTTGTGCAAGCCCCAGTTTTTTGTTTAGCCTATTTTTTAAGAAGAGTTACAAGACTGGATATACGGAATTCCATATAACTTTCAAATGTAACTTATTTATTGTTAAACTGTTGTTATTAAAATACATTTCTTACTATCCAGTACGTCTGTTAAAATTGATTTGTGCATTAAATTTGACATGAACATCCAAATTAGCCTTCTCTAAATAAATGTGAGACAAAAGGGAAATAAAACTAATATACCTTTTAATTGTTTTTTATTTAACCTTAAACTATGGTGAGCATTGTTTATTCTAATAGTGATTCACATGTATAACAATTCAAGAGTAACAATTATGGTAATAAAATTGATTGCAGTGATACAAATCTGTAGAATATGTATGATTCAGTTCGTTTTTTGAGTAAATTGCTTACTACTAGTTAACTTGCTACTATATCGATATAACTATTGTCTAGATATGTCAAACAACTAACTAAAAGTGTAGCTTTTATATCTATGAGTAACAAATCATGACAATTTATTTAGCAAAATTCCCAATAAATATGTGTAGAATCAGTTCAATTTCCTATGCGTCTATAGGACTTCTGCCCAGTATTATAAAGACCAAATAGTTTATTTGTGAGTTGAACAAGGTAGCACAGTATTTTATTGGTAACTATCAGTTATTCATCCTTCATAAACTGGGCATTAAAAAGTTAAATTGACAAAAAAATAAATAATATCCTAGAAATTATGACTAGTTAAAACTTGTTATTGCTACAATAAATACTTATTGGATATATTATCTTAGTCAAAACCTCATTTCTCTAAATGGCCAAAAATGCAAAATGTTAAAAGAAAATTGTAATGCTTATGTTGAATGGTCCTAGTTGTCCTTCTTCTTTCTTCTTCGTACCATACCGGAGTGCCTAAGCAGTTGAGCATTTTCATCATCAGCATCAGCCTGGGGTTCCCAAATTTTCAAGTGTTTTGGCAAATATATCAAACCAGCCAATGTAACAGCTAAAAATTAAAAACAACTGTTCAATTATTTAATTAATACACCTCTACTACCTTAAAGTTAACAAACTACTTTTGCATAATATAGTTTTACAGTTGTGCTGTTAAAATATTATTTTTGCTCTACTAGATAGAAGTACTTTTTACATCTTGTTTTTGTTTTCAACATGCTTACAAGCAATCAAGCAGCTACTGAAGATAGTCAAGAAATAGAAATTTACCATTAAGTATACATGGAAAGATCACATAAAAGTTAAGAGTTGACGACTTGAAGTACAGACTTTCTGATATGTATAACATTATACTGACAATAAGAGAGCTGATGCCCATACTTACCGCCCTAAAAAAACAATAAATACATGTAGTAATATCAATATGTACAGTTTTCTTAAAACTTACGGTTTATAATGAATGTATAGTGTACAATGAATCAAAGCTAAGGCTTTTAATATAGAATATATTCCCAGCATTCTAGATGTTGTGTATTCCTCTAAAATACAAATTAGGTACCAATGATTAATTCATTTATTAAAGGTGGCATAGCATACTCTTACCATCATTGAAGTCTGCATCAGATTCAGTCATGGTCTTGCTAAGAAATGAACGTTTCTCTATGTAACTCCGTACAGCTGTTCCCAAATCCATAAATGCTACAAATGCTATCCAGCCTCGAAAGGCATATATCATTTTTCGGTCCATGTTTTCGGCGAAAACCGGCTTTTAAATGATACGAAATAAAAGCAAATTTCAATAGCTACGATCATTAAATAAACACTCTTTTCTGTATACAACTTCTACAATTTTACGTCCGACTCGCTTACGCTTATAAATAGGTTAGGTTATAAAAAATATACGGCATTGCTAAGCGCGCCATCTCTTAAGAACATATTTGAACTATTTTTACACTACTGGACAACGCATGTATCAGCGCATGTATACCGGGTCATCGTAGTGGAGGCACAAATCAATACTGTTTTCTCATTTGGATATACCAAAACTTTCTTCCAAAACTGAGCGTCTTCTCCAATGGGGTTCAATAAATACAATTAGTGGATCTATGCAGCCAAACGGACACTTACGCAAATAGAATTGCCTAAGCTCAGAAATGTTGTAGTTAAAAAAAAAATCCCTAAAACCAGATGCAATAAAATATTACCTACCAATTTCAATAATGAATTCGTCAGATATAATGGCATTTTTTCAGCAAAATATATGGCTTGTCAATAAAACAAAGTCGGTGAGTCAATTTGATCGGAAAATATACAAAACGTCAGTTAGTTCAAAGATACACTGTAGTTAATCAACGCCCCAGAAATTGATCAAGATTTTGGTGGAGATATTTGAACTCTGATCATTCCTCGCTTATATCATCACACGTTTATTTCTGAATACGTTTGACTACTGCTGACAAGCACTAGAAAACCGTTATCCGTGTTATTATATTATACTGAGACTCATAGATACCGCAACATTTATTTTAGTCTACTTCTGTTAGTCGATCAGTGAGTTAATCGTATCTGTTTCGCTTTGAACGCACGTGCGCGATAAATAATCTCATAAAACGAAGGCAAATTTGCATTATAATGCCTCCAAAACTAATTTTTGATGATGGTATGTATACACCAATACAAAAATGCGCAAGTTTATTAAAAGTATAACCGTATTCCTCGACCTTGAAAGTATTATTGATAATAGCGCATCTTTTATGCAAGATTACTTACTAATTTTAAATTATTCTATCATATTTTACTCTACTAATGAAATTTTGATAATTCTGCGTTTTACTTCATCTATTTTTTATTGGTTAGTTGAAGTATATATAAAAAGCTTAGCCACCATCCCTAGTGGGGATCGAACCCACGACCTTTGGATTAGAAGTCCAACGCGCTATCCACTGCGCCACAGGGACCTGTGAGCCCCCATAAGAACAACCCCGTTTGACAAAATATATCTTTTCCTTTAGAAACGGTTGAATACGTGATGTTATCAGATGAAACCTTGGAAGGTGGGCTGGACGTGATGAGAAAAGCATTTTTCATCGACGAAAATGTTTCAATAGCCGTGGAACTCCACAAATACCCAAACGCAAGAAAAGAACTGGAGGAACTATGCTTACGGGCAGCCAAAGACGGAGTGTCTATAGTCGCCATAGACAAGACAACAAAACAAGTTGTAGGAGCTTCCTTCAACAAGATGCAGGTAACACGAAGATGTAGGTAAACCAGCACAAACGAAAGCAACCACCATGAAATTTCTTCCTTGCAGATCCAAGGCAATCCAAATGATGATAATTACTTCGAGCAATACGCAGCAAGCTGTAAGGAACCAGCTGCAAAGTCTCTGGTTACCTTCATGAAAGAAGCTGATGATCATTACGACCTTTTCACCAATTGCAAGGTGGATTGTTTGCTGGAATTGATGTTTTTGGCCACTCTGCAGGAGGCCAGAGGTAGAGGCATCGCGACGAGGTTGTGTGAAGCTTCTATTGAAGTAGGCAAAGCTTTGTTACGTGGAGAGAATGTCAAACAGAGCGTTTTGAACCAACCTATTGAACTAGAACCAAGACCTAAACTTGTTTCGGCAATTTTTACATCGTTCATATCACAAAAGATTGGAGTAGTCTTGGGCTTCAAGAAAGCATGCGAAATTGACTTCAATAAGTGGAGCTTTGATGGAAAGACTTACGGGGAAAGAATTGGACCGCTAACACCAAAAACTACCTTGGAATATCTATATTTATAAAGTATGATGGTGTTAAATAATGAGTGATTGCATTATTGTAAAATTTAGTTTATGATTTTTTATCATGAGATAAGATATGGTATTAGGTATTACTGTAGAGTTATCATCTATTTTGGTTCAAATAAAATCTACAAAACAATGCCTTTAATTTTCTTGCTATACCTACTCCATATAACTAAATCTACAATGAAAAGTGAATGTCCGACAGCCAGATGCTACAGATTGTTACAACAAAAACGAAATTGTTGACCTACATATTTTAACTCGGTAGAAAATCCATAAGAAATGTCACCGGGATAAACTCGACTATCCACTTTATTAAGTAATATAGCATCTGGAAGTCAGGAGACACCTAAAGAAACTGGTTCAAATGTTAAATATATAAAGCCTTTAGTTTCCTAAAGTTTCAAGTCATTCGTCAACAGTTCCTCTTCCAACCACCATGGGCTTTAAAGTAAGTATTATAATTGATAAGGTCATTTTTAGCAGTACTACATAAACTATAACATTTCAGTTCGTCTTCTTTGTTGCAACATTGCTTGGAATAAATGCTGGTGATATAGCTGTACCATTAGCTGCACCATTATCTGTACCAATAGCCTATCCTCAAGCAGTCGCATATGAAGCTCCAGAATATTCGCCTCCAACCGCTCTGTCCTCTACATACTTCAATTTAAAGACATCTACCACTCGTGTGGTAGACCCTGTAGTGTATAGTGATCCAGCAGCATACAGTGCACCATTGGCATCTACATATGCAGCTCCATACAGCGTACCTTTAAGTTATAGGGCAGCAATTAGTCCTGTTATCCATACTTCACCAGTGATAGCCTATGGGTCACAATACTACAACTTCTGAGTATTAGAATATGATTAGAGAATAAAGAAAATTAAATAACAATATCCATCTGTTTTATTGCCTATCAAGCTAAATTAAATTCAGCAGGTTCAACGAAAAATGTGTAAACGTCAGCGTCTGGATCAAACTGGATGAGTAGAACGGTGTACATAATGACAGTTGACACCATCTGTAAGAACATGAGAAGTAATAAGGGTCATTATGTTGATATTATGGTTTACCGTCACGATGAAGTTGAAGTCTATAGCAAAGAAACCAGCAGCGCTTATATTCAAATCTTCATGGAATAATTGGATGGAAAAGGCGTTGAGTTGTTGCCTGATTTCTGCATTCTTCGACTTTAAAGCGGTGTTGTACATAACATTTCTAAGTTCTTTCGCCTTAAAATGAAAGAAACTGTTTAGTTGTCGAGTAATGGTTTTCAAGATTAGAGTACCTGTTTAGTGCAAAAGTCGCATAGTAAAATGCAAATCATTGTCGCCATCAAAGCTGTGACTGTAATACCAGAAAATGCTATTGTGGTGACGACTTCAATTCTTCCCATGTTGAAGAGAGTTGCTAAGCTGAAGATATGCAAGGTGACAATACAGAAATTCCTAGCCAGAGACATTAGAAAAATGATTGAAGACAGACTATTGAAGTCCTTTAAAAACGTGCATAATTTCTGGTGTACTTCAGCCATTTTGGGAATTGTTTTCAAGTTAACGTTTTCCCGATTAGGGTTTTGGATGGCTCTGAGCAGTTGATGGTTTATCTTCTCAAATAAGCAACCTAGTATGAAGAAAATCGTGCAGAAGTGCATAATGGGTGTTGTAGGTATTAAAATGACTAAAACCCCTATTATATTTCCAAAAATAACATGTAAATAGTTCATTCCAGATAGAGAATCGATAACATTTGAGGCCATAAATTGTAATAAAACACATCCCATAAATACAGCAGTGAAGAAAAATATTCTCCACCTCATTCTTCTATAGTTTAAGTGTATACCAAGTCTTTGAAGAACCAGCGTGTATTCGAAAAGATTATTTTGCAACTTGACAAGTTTTTTAGAGGTAAATCCATTTATAATCATGCTCCAAATAAGAAATGTCGTATCTGCAGCAACGTAACAACAAAATGCCATGTAAATCATCAAAGATGCCGACTTTAATGTTTCTTGTCTCTCCGAGTAATATGTTATGGTGCAAAACAGCACAAATATATGGAGAATTACTCTGTATACTTGGTATAACCATGACGAGTTGCAATATTTTGGCTTTTCTGCATCTTCTTGATGGTATGAAGCCATTCCTAACAGTCTTAAAATTCGATGAATTGGATTCAACAACCAATATATGTTTGTCATCTTATTTTAGTGTTGTTTGGATGCCAGTTATGTACTATTTACCACAAAATATCATTTGAATTTACAGTAATTGTTATTGATTGAGTAACTAATTTTCGTTAAAGGTGTTATGATAATATAAATAATAAAAGCAATCCAATGTTGTCTTGTAATTTATTTAATTCACAAAGTGATTGGTCGATCAATAAATTTTAATCACCAGGAAACGCAATTTTATCTTTATTAAGCTAAAATTTTTACTATAACGTAATTTTCGATCTGTCAAAAAATGGGTCTTTTTCGTGCGTGGCTATGGGCTACAGAATGGGTTGGGGAGAATTAATTACACGCCGGGTCGTAAGTCTGGACCTTCCCCTAGCGATCTCAAGTAAAAACAAGGCTCCAAAACGCATATTCACCGAAACTCCATCGAAATTTGGGGCCGTGTACCGCGACAATTGATACTTTAAGATCGGCAAAAAATGTATTTTCGATCGTTCCTCCTTGGCCGAAAATTGACCAGGGAGGGCAAATTATGCAATGGTTCGAGATAGAGTGGAAATTCCACTTACGAATGCGATCGGGAACGGGGCTCCAAAACGCATACTTGCGTTAGGCGACTACAACCAAAATTTGGGGCCGTGCGTCGCGACAAGTCGCACATGACGGCGACTTTCAAACGCGCGGGGAAGACACAAAAACGTCCGTGGATGACGTTTGAGACAACGCGTCATAAGACTGGTCTTTCCCTT
This sequence comes from Aphodius granarius, assembly GCA_963971325.1. Lineage (NCBI taxonomy): Eukaryota > Metazoa > Arthropoda > Insecta > Coleoptera > Scarabaeidae > Aphodius > Aphodius granarius. The sequence continues at coordinate 8,356,721 of OZ020230.1, read as the reverse complement.
ATCGAATTCAAGCAAAAACCGGGCCCAAGAATGACAGTTTTTTCAAAAATTAAAATTAAAAGTAAAACATCAAAATAACAATAAAAAACCAAACTACCTGACCGACCTGATTCAAACATCTGTTACAAAAAAATATACAACAAAATATCTTCATCAAAGCCACTATTATCATAGCGATTAACATATTCCCATTAAACGTTATAGAGTTATTAAGTAACATCATTAATATGCTAAAGCAATGTACAGTTACCAAGCTAAAATCCCTAGCAACGCAAACTAAAAATAACAATGACGTAAATCTATTAATTTCTGCAAAATATACGCAAATATGTTGTGATCATAGGAGGAAGAATATATACAATGTTCAGGATAAAACCAATAATTCTGTACGTGTTCGACAGTGCTCTTGAAATTGATTCTGTTTCGATCAGAATATGTCCAAGCGTAGCAGTTAGAAACATAATAAAATACAGCCATTCTACGTCCTAAATCTGCTAGGTTATTCAGAAGAGATATCAATTTTGTTTGGTGCCTTTTTATCATGACGATGCTATGTGATGGCATATGTGAAGTAGGCGAGGTACATTAGTGTTGATAGGTTGTTGATACTTGTCTGATCTATGTAATAGTATACAGTTGTTCCTGGTGCAACGATCAAATGGAGAATCAAGAAAATAACTGATGATATTTTTGATCCTGGTATGTATATCTTAGATGTTGAGTCAAACTTCTAATCGATAGCAAGTAAGACTTTTCAGATGTTATATATTGGAGAAAGGAGCCAGTAAATATCCTCTGTTGCCATCTTGTGGTGTAATATTTAATATCACCACAAACATAAAACTAGCACATTGGTAATCGATAACATGTTTTTAATTTAATTGTTAGTATATTATTACATGTCAAATCAACACAGACTTAATTTGCTTAGATATTACATAAGAGTAACATTTTATTTAAATATGTTTCCTCGTTCCACAAGTAACGTATAATTCAAAAAAGTATCTGATATAGCTAAAGTACTGTCAAACTGCAGCAGCATTATTGTGTATAGCCAAATTGACGACATTATCTAAAAATCAATTATCAAATAACATACAAATAAAGCGGTACTGTCTAAAGAAAGAACTTACAGTAAAAACAAGACTTGAGTTAATATCAAACCAGCCTCCAGCTGTAATATCTGAAGCTTCATGAAACATTTGAAGAGACTGGGCGGTTAGCTAAAACATTTAATTTATATGAAACCAGATAATTTCAAAGCATCAAAGCGCCAACACATACCTCATTTCTAACATTCCTATCATTGATATTCGTAACAAATAGAAATATAGTCTTTTTGATCTTGATACCTTGTTCGGTACAACGATTACAAACAAAAATACAACAAGCATTCTTTGCAAAAACAATCAAGATCATTGTTAAAAATGCGCATGCTTCAAACGTGAAAAACTTATTGTCAAACATCATGACAATATTGAAGCACAGTACTAGAAGCAAAATGAAGTCTCTGGCCATAGAAATAATAAACTGCCATGACGTAAATCTATTAAATTTCGAGATGTATTCGCAAATTTCTTGGTGGGCTCGAGTCAGTTGAGATATATATGATGCAGTAGTTTTGTATGTTTTATTCCAATAAACATCTTGCATAATTTTTATCATTTTGGAGTTTATGTCGCCCAACATACAACTGATTATGTAAAATATTATGTAATACTGTAGCGTTACCAGATGTGGTATTGTATATAAGAAGTTCACAATAACTGAACCTATTACAAAATAAAAACCGTTTGCCCTATAAATTGCAACAGCTTCTGCGACAGTATTTGTCAGTCCACATATGGAGAGTAATGTAACACATATCATGATTGTCAACTTCGTGTGGTTGTAGACGTTAAACTTTTTCTGTAAATTTTCAAGCTCTTCCACAAAATAAATCATTGTTAAGTTATACCATTTGACAAACAATATACTATATGATATGTAAAACCATTCCATAACTATGTAACCGAAATATGCCAATTGTAGGAGCAATGATGCTGATTTTCTTTCTGCCTGAGCGTTATCAAAAAATATTGCTGCTTCAGTCGCAATAATAACATAGATAATAAAAAATAAAGCCCCAATAATTTTTGAACTTGGAGTATATCTTCGATTTATTGAGTCAAACTTGTATCCGATTACAAATGGATATCCCAAAATGTAATAAAAGGGAGATAGTAGCCAATACACATCTTTTCTATGTTCCATTTATGCTGAATTTATCCAAAAGACCTCACTTACTTTACGCGCACATCTAGACTAAAATCAACAATCATAATATACATAATGCCTTCCAGTATTTCCATTAAGTTTATGAAATAACAATATAATAATAATAAATAATTACTGTTAATTACGTAGAGTGATTCATGGTGATATAAGTAATTTTTGGTGCTACTATAAAAAAAAAAATATAGATAGTTATACCTTTGGAAGTAGAGAATCTAAAAAAATACATACAGATTACAGAAATAATGCATACTGGAAATTACTTGCAAACACTATGATCACTATCACACTTTAGTTGACGATATTCTCTCTCCACAGAATTATGTTTTGAGATGTACCGTTATAACAAAAACCGACAACACCGCGTATATAAAAATTGCTAAGATCCTACCTTATGCTGTCTTATTCGCCTCCATCCCTGGATGTCATCTATGGGATTTACCTTGCACACGATGTCTTCATCCCTGTTGGCTGCCTCTCCATCGGCGTTCTCCTTCACGACGCTAGTTCTCCGTCCTCGCACATTTACGACCGCGTAGCTTAATCTGCAGTACAGCCATTCTTCGTCCGAAATACGCTAGATTATTCAGAAGAGATATCAATTTTGTTTGGTGCCACTTTGTCATGACGATACTGTAAGACATAAAAGCCACCTCCATGATGGCATATGTGAAATAGGCGAGGTACATTAGTGTTGAAAGATTGTTGATTGTTGTCTGAGAAATGTATATATTATGTATATACTATACAGTTGTCCGGATTTTACGATCACATGGAGTGGTATCTGGTATGTATGTCCTAGATGTCGAGTCAATCTCATAATCGATGGTAAATAACACTTTTAACGTGTTATACAATCGAGAAAGAAGCTAGTATTTACCTTCTGTTGCCATCTTGTGGTGTAGTATTTAATATCACCACAATCATAAAGCTAACACATCAAGATGATTGAATGTAACAACATTGGCAACCGATAACACCTTTTTAATTTCATTATTAGTCAACCATTACATGTCAAATCAACACAGAGTTTATTTGTTTAGATATTACATAAGAGTTACATTTTATTTAAACATATATCCATCTTCCACACGTAACGTATAATTAAAGAAAAAATCTGAAATAGCCAAACTACTGTCAAACTGCAGAAGCATTATTGTGTATAGCCAAATTGATGACATTATCTAAAAATCAATAACAAACAAATAATGCGTTATTCTCTAAAGTAAGAACTTACAGTAAAAACAAGACTTGAATTAATATCAAACCAACCTCCAGCTGTAATATCTGACGTTTCATGAAACATTTGAAGAGACTGGGCGGTTAGCTAAAACATTTAATTTATTTGTAACTAGACAATTTCAAAGGACCAAAGCGCCGATAGGTACCTCATTTCTAACATTCCTGTCATTGATATTCGTAGCAAATTGAAATATCGTCTTTTTGATCTTGATACCTTGTTCGGTACAACGATTACAAACAAAAATACAACAAGCATTCTTTGCAAAAACAATCAAGAGCATTGTTAAGAATACACATGCTTCAAAAGTGAAAAACTTATTGTCAAACATCATGACAATACTGAAGCACAGTACTAGAAGCAAAATGAAGTCTCTGGCCATAGAAATAATAAACTGCCATGACGTAAATCTATTAAATTTCGAGATATATTCGCAAATTTCTTGGTGGGCTCGAGTCAGTTGAGATATATATAATGCAGTGGTTTTGTATGTTTTTTTCCAATAAACATCGTGCATAATTGTTATCATGTTGGAGTCTATGTCGCTCAACATACAACTGGTTATGTAAAATATCATATAATACTCTAGCGTTACAAGATGTGGTATTGTGTATAATAAGTTGACAAAAACTGAACCTATTATAAAATAAGAACCGCGTGCCCTATAAATTGCAACAGCTTCTGCGACAGTAGTTGTCAAGGCACATATGGAAAGTAATGTAAAACATATCACGATTGTCATCTTCGTGTGGTTGTAGATGTTAAACTTTTTCTGTAAAATTTCAAGCTCTTCAAGAAAAGAAACCATTGTTAAGTTATACCATTTGACAAATATAACACTATATGATATGTAAAGCCATTCCATAACTGTGTAACCAAAATATGCCAATTGTAGGAGCAATGATGCTGATTTTCTTTGTGCCTGAGCGCCATGAAACGATAATGCTTCTTGAGTCACAATAGTAACATAGATCATCAAAAATGCAACCCCAATAATTTTTGAACTTGGAGTATATCTTCGATTTATTGAGTCAAACTTGTATCCGATTACAAATGGATACCTCAAGCTGTAATAAAAGGGAGATAGTAGCCAATACACATCTTTTATGTGTGCCATTTATGATGAATGTATCGAAAAAACTTCATTTACTTTACACGCACATCTAGACTAAAATCAACGATCATAATATAATGTACATAATGCCTTCCAGTAGGTATTTCCATTAAGTTTATTAAATAACAATATAGTAATAAGAAAATAATTAGGTACTAGTACTATTAATTACGTAGAGTGAGTACAGACGGGTGATGCCGGGCTGTGTCGCTTTGCGCATCTGAACCATATCTGAACTGCCGCCTTGGCCTTGGTGTATATCATGTAAAAATATTAATCTGTAATGATTTTCTCCAATTGGCAATTAGTGTTTATAGTAATCAAACCCACGTATCAATAAAAATCGTGGACGGGCGTTTATTATCAATTATTGCGAATGGTTGTTTAGATAAAATGATTTCCTGCCAAGTTCTGTTAATTGGTGTAGCAAATGTTTGACATGTCCGCGGAGGCATTTAGGGTTATGTTATGAAAATGTTCACATTCAGTTTCCTTTTAAACTTATAGGAAACGGTATGATTTTAACACATTCTTGATACAGCTTCTGATAATCTTAAAAATAAGGGCCTTAGCTACTTGTAAACTATGCGCAATGGCTAAAAGAATTCCGGAGTTGATTATTTGGTTAGTATTGTACAAAATCTACGTGTGTAACGTTTGTACCTGTGTAATTGTTGATACTTTTCAGCTTTATATTTTTCTCCACTTTGGGAATATTATTTTTCTTGACCAAATGGTTTGTGTCACTCGATATATTGAAGAATGTCAGCCCAGAGTATAGCTGGCTGGCGCACTGTGTTACAAACGTCTTAGGGTACTGCACCGTTATCATTCCGGGCTATTTAGTATTTAGGTATGTCAGAAAGACGGGTTATTTAGATCGGGCAGGTAAGAATTCCCTAATGTTGCATAGAATCAACAGATAGTATAAAGTGCTCTACTTTATAGCAAGCGGTATATTCCCTACCATAATAAGAAAGTTTTTTGGAGAGGAAGAACTGATCGATCGAACAAATGCAGTTCCTACTAGCATGCAGTATTCTGTTTATAAAGAAGCCTTATTACTTCTATTTTATTTCTGCGGTTTGCAGGCATCATACTTGTGCTGGGGTGTCCTGCAAGAAAAAATTATGACACAGGTAATGTGATTCACAATGTTATATGAAAAAATCGCTCACAATTTTATTTTTAGAAATACGTTAATAAGGACAACGAAGAGGGTTTTTTTAAGGACTCGCAGTTTTTGGTCCTTGTGAACAGAGTACTTGCGTTCTGCTTTTCAGGAATTTATATCTGTTGCAGACGGCAACCGAGACATAAGTGCTCCATGTACAAGTATATTTTCTGCTCAATATCAAACATAATGAGCTCCTGGTGCCAATATGAGGCCTTGAAATATGTTTCCTTTTTGCACCAAGTATGTTATACGGTGGAATATATATATATATACATATACAGTGTCGGCCAGTTCCAGACACCGTATACCCCATAAGAGAGAGCAAGAAAGCAATATAAAGGCGGTCACTGCATGCCCCCACCAAGCGACATGAACCAACCACGAGGCCGTGCTAGCGCGGTGCCTGAATTGGTGGGGATGTGTTTCAAACGTTCTCTCTCTCACTCGCACAAAACTGATGCGACGGCTGGAACTGACCGACACTGTGTATATATATATCAATGACATCAGTTACTCACTCTTGTATTTGAAAAGTTTGACAATTTTGTAATTGATAATTTTTATTTTCAGGTATTAGCAAAGGCAGCAAAAACAATACCAGTCATGATAATGGGAAAGATAGTCTCGCGAACAAACTATGAATTGTACGAATATGTAACAGCAATCATTCTATCGGTTGGAATGTTATTTTTTATGATAGACACTGGAAACGACAATGGATCAACGATAACAACGTTTGCTGGTATATTTTTACTTTGTTCTTACATTGCATTTGATAGCTTTACTTCAAACTGGCAGGGGGCATTGTTCAAACAGTTTGGGATGTCCCCGGTACAAATGATGTGCGCCATCAACTTCTTTTCGTGCATTTTTACGTCGACATCTTTATTGCAAAAGGATGGTTTTCAACAATCTATAGATTTCATGCTCAAATTTCCATCTTTTATAGTTGACTGTTTCTTATTGTCTCTTTGCTCCGCTACCGGGCAATTGCTTATTTTTAGTACGGTGGCAACATTTGGACCATTAGTTTTTACGATAATATCGACGATAAGACAAGGTTTCTCTGTATTGTTGAGTTGTCTGTTATATAACCATAAGGTGAATGCGTTGGGTGTTTTTGGTATCGTGTTAGTGTTTATGAGCATGTTCTTGCGGATCTACTGCAGCTACAGATTGAAAACAATAAGAAATAGAAGGGCAAATGAACCCCTGAAATAGGGTCAAATATCACATATCAAAATATCATCAAGCATGATCTGTACAGGTTGGTCAGTATATCTCGCAATGTTCCTTTTTGGATTCAAATTTTTTCGACTAGTCTCTTCCATGGACATACTTAGGTAGGAACTTTTGTTTCTTGTTTTCGTTAATTGGTCAGTGTTTTAATTTAATGTCTTTCTTCTGGTTTATACGTATTTATGTTTACTTAATTTATTTTTATTTAATTCAATGTTATGTAATGTTTCTGTTTGGATAAATAAATTATATTGTTTATTGGTAAATAATTTTTTTTTTTATTTACTCATTCCCAAATTCCAACTCTTGATTCTATTGCTTTGAAACCGATGATAGTAACATGATAGCTGCTCTATGTAGCTGTGAGACTTTAATTTTTTAAAATGTCAGCACTGCAACAGTTTTTAAATTCAAAACGAGTAACTGGAAGCAAGTGACACAAAACGGTATGAAATGATTTCACACGTCGCCTATGGTATAGGATATTACTAGGTTTCATAAGATGTTACTTACCTTCATTACGTGCCACTCTGCAAAATTTCAAAGCGAGTAACCAAAGTGGAAGCAAGTCATGCAAAAAGATATATGATTTCACATGTTGCTTATGGTATAGATAGGATGTTATATGTATATGGTCCAAAAATACTTCATGAATTTCAAAAATCGGTTATTATTTAACAGAATATTATAAAGTGGTGATGCTCTCTGTCAAGAACTCCTGGAGTGAGTAGTATGTCTTGTCGGTAAAATGTTTCTTCAGCGTATGTTTAAATTCACGCAGAGTGAGTTGCTTCCAGGTGTTGGGCAGTTTGTTGAAAAAGATGAGACCTTGTTTGGCAGTGTTTGTTGTTTGCAGGCGATGGAAGGGCACTGTGAGATTCTCCTTGGTACAAATGTTGTGGTCATAAAAAATATATATAACGGTCCCAGCACCAATCCCTGGGAAACTTCCCGCTGTACAGACATTCTGGAACTTCTGTCTCCTCTTTGGTCCACAAACTGTTCACGATTCTCCAAGTAAGTAAGCAGGAGGTCGGCGCACACTTCCCGAAAACCATAATACTCTAGTTTCTCTAGTAATAGTTTGTGAGGCACACAATCAAAAGCTTTTGTTAAGTCCACAAACAAGCCCATACCGAGCTCGTGTGCCTCCAGTGCAGAGTAAATGCAGTTCCAGAGAGTCTTGATGCCGTCGGTGGTACTCAATCCTCTACGGAAGCGAAACTGACTCTTGCTGAAGTAGTCCTGCCTTGTCATAAAGTCAATCATCCTCGCTGCGATTGCCTCCTTGAAGATCTTTGAAAGGCGTGGCAGGATTGAGATTGGGCGATAGTTGTTTGGTGCCTTGGTATCTCCTTTTTTAAAAATAGGAATTACCTTTGCCAGCTTCAGAGTGTCTGGGTAAATACCCTCGATAAAACAAGCATTTAATATTTGAGATATTGGTGATGATATCTCAGCTGCTACTTCTTTTATTAGTGCTGTGCTTAAGCCATAGCAATCTTCAGTTCATTTAGATTTTAACCCACATATAATTGACGTTATTTCTTCGGCCAGAAATAAGCAGATGCATCAATTAACGGGACCCTTTTAAAGCATCGGCTGCAGAAATTTCTTTGGTTGGCAGAGATTCCGCTATTGTTTTAGCAGCAGTGGTGAAAAATGAGTTAAACTCATTGCTTGTTATGCCACCATTATCTGCTGTACCTTCAGATGATCTTCCAGTTTCAGAATTTATTATTTGCCCAATGGTTGTTTGCCCAGTGCACTTGAAAGCATCATACTTAAAGTTAGCAGTATTCCTCATTTGTTTTGAAATAGATGATTTTAACATGCTAGATATTGTCTATATGGCTGTGGGACGTACATTTTTTTAAAAATGTCATGGCTGCAACACAGTTTTAAATTTGATGGTAATGTGCTGTAATATCATATATATGTTGCGTCTTTGGTTCAGGGCATGCACCTAGCAACCTTGGTTGGTTGAGTGTAATAGACAAATTAAAACATAAAGGTGTCATTATAATATTTTATTGCTAAAACATACATTTATTATTCTGGAATGTTGTCTATTTAATTATTACTTAGTTTTAAAAATAGTATTCATTCTGTTCTGACTGTTAAATTTAAAAATTTGTTATAACATACTTTGAGATATTTTCAAGCGTAGGCACCAATAAGGCATTGTGAAGAGAGCTTAAAAATCACAGCCACAAACAGATAGAATTTACGATTACAACTATTTAAATGCAATACTCTACATGAATCAGAAGGACAAAACAAAACATCAATTGGAATTGGGTGGACGTAGCTGCAGAGGATTCAAACTTTTACCAGGGTTACTTTGGAAGAAAATATATGAATCGATATCTCACCAATGCAACCATGGTAAATGATATGTTCACAAATAGCACTATGTACTACAATTACAAAATACATTTTAATAACATTACAATTTTCTTTTGTCGTGTTTGTACTATACAATTATACATTTCAAGTCGCGATATGTAATCGAGATATGTATCCGTAATTAGATTACGAATGTTCGGCGCTATCGTACCTCGGTCAGTTCATCGTAGATGCCTCTAGAATTATCACAATATTACTGATTAAGAGTCGAAGTCACATAAGTTAAGGGCGTAAATAAAACTTTACGCTTTCAAACATATAGTCTTGAGCGATATACATGAAATAAAAAGTCTGTTCACTTCACTTCAAACATAGCTTTCCGATAAAAAAGGTTATATGTACAAATGAACGAGATTAATGCGAACGCAATGGGGTGGGGGTACAGAATACTGTCCATGGGGATATCTTTTCTTAACAATATTTGGCAGATTACTGCTTTGACAGGTACACTTTCAGATATAAGTCTTTTTCACTTTTTGCAAAGTTCCCATATCGTGATCCATTATATTTAGGTCTTTGCTAATGTCCAAGTTGTCCTTTTTTGGAGGTGGAGGGTTCGGTGACACGTTTAAATTGACAGATTTCGTCGCCTTCGGTGTAGATCTGAAATAGTAATAATAACAAATTAATGACTAAATTACAATTAGTATAAAGTAAAAATCAGTCAGATAGATCCAAATTAAATTTGATGTTATTACTATCGTCAGTTTTTTTTTTTTTTTTTTTAGAGAAAAGGACCTCACCTATCCAAGTGATTATGCTGTTCTATGAAAGGCGTAGAGCTTGGATATTGCGGATGATGTTGGCACTTTTTTGACATACAAAACCCAGAGACGAATCCGATAACCAAACACAAAAGGCTGGCAATGATTCCGATATTCTGCCACTTCTTGGCGCAATCAATTTGCGCCTGTTGAACGGCGCATCCACTTCGTATCTCGTTGCTATCTTCACCACCGTCACAGTCTTTGATACCACTATCTGGTATAGTATTTGCAATTTCATCTTCATCGTCATCCTCAATTATGCCATTCTTGGTAATCTCGTTATTTGGGGCAAACACTTTTCTCTTTCCTTGCGGTATTCTACACATCTGAACATTCCCATCCACAATATCCTGAACAAACGCCGTACTCAGCAACGTTGCATTATCAACAATCACACAAGAGCTATGCATGTAGTCCCAGGCACAGTGAGGATCTTGCAATGACACGCAATCACTAGAGATTAAAACAAAATACATATTTTAAAAGAAATCAACAATGAAATAATAAACTACTAGCTGAAGCTTGATTGCTGAGTAAGAAAAACATACAAATACTGAAGAGTAACAAGATTTCCCAACATCATCAGTCAAATACTTACTTGCATGTGTGCATATTGCCACAATGATTTAAAGTGGCCAATCGAACTTCTGCGATACCAACGACAACCACCCTTCCTTGACCAGGTACAATCTTTAATTGTTTCACGGGGGAATTCTTGGCCAGTATCACGTTTTCTGATATAACGACGGCTCTTGTGGTATTTGCCGATGCAATGTTGACGACTTTGAGGACCCTGCCATCGTTAGTTCCCACATAGAGGATGTCGAATTTGCCGTTGTTAATTGTTGGGACTTGTGGATCGACGGCTATTGCAGTGAAACGATATTCTTGGCTCACACGTATCAGAAGGGGTTTTCCGAAGTAAGATGGGACAGCATTCTCCATCAACGAGTGGGACTTGACAAAGTTTACCATGTTTTCGGGAAGGACTCGACTATCTTGGACGCAAGTGCCTGGTCTTACTTCTGGAATCTAGAAATAAACAAAAGTGTAATTTCTGACAGCTCTGCAGATTTTTGGGCGGTTACCTTATCTTCTGGTAGAGGTAACCAATTGGAGTTCATGGTCTCTTGATGCTTGAAAGTTCCTTCAAATGCAGCTAAGATATCTTTCATGCTATATGCACAAATTGCAGATCCGCCTATGGCGTTGGTAGGTGTCGTTAACGTCCCATAAATAATTTCGTTTTGGTCTCCGCCATAATTTCCGTTTACTATGTCACTAGTGGATTCTAAGAGTAAACTGTTAGGTTTGCGATTTTCAGCATTTGCTGGAGAAACTTACGTATTTCGTCAAAATAGAATGGGTATTCCCCTGGAATGGAGCAGTTGAGTCTAGCTTTTAGGAAGGTTGTCCACTTGTCCCTAAATTGGTGAGGTCCACCCTTGTCATCCTTGCACACCCTAGCAACCCTGGAATAGATAACCTTCCCGCAATTGATGTATTCAACAGCTGTTTCTCTATAGAAGAAAAATATGTAATCCCCAAACGGAATAGACGTAACAAAATCCGGCCCGTTCAGTTGTTTTAGATCTGACAATTCAGTTCTTTGGGGTTCTCGGTAAATCAGAGGATCTCCACCAGAGAAATCAGCCACTGTGGCTGAATATAGCTGACCATTGCTGAAGACAGCCGTGCTGTTGTGTTCGGGGTCATACGGGCACTTGCCGATGCCAGTAACTTCTTTGTCCATGAAGTAGTTGCCATTCTGCGAGCAGAAGAATTACATAAGGTAAATTTTGATTGTTAAGAGTGTCACGCGCGGACATAAAATATTCCAGGCACGCCCACCGCTTTGTTTTCCACAATTAAAATCAACACATGCAGCGCTGTCTTTTTATATTGTCGGCAGGTACTTGTGCCATGTTTTCAAAATGTACACATATCATTTGCATGGGCATGAACTGACAGTTAACTAGGTTTTTATGTTTTATAACTTACCTCCACTGTGTAATATCTGCACATTGGCTTGTAAGAGTTCGTTCCACAGACGAGCCATTCATTTTCTGATAGATGCGCGAGTATTCTAATATAGTTTTGGCAGTCTTCTTCGCGCTTGCCTTTGAGTTGGCAAAGTTGCATGTGAGCATCTGTGGAGTTCCATTCGAATTTCACGTCTCGTCTCTCCGTGAAATCGGTGACGCTTAAGTTGTAAATTGCGTTTCTCCCTCCTAGGAGTATGGAGTCGCGGTCTTGATACAAGACCACGAAGTGATCTGGGACCCTTGATGTTGACTCGAATTTGGCTGTCAGCGTCTTGCTGATGGCATTCACAATCTTCGTGGTCGAATCTGGCGTCCAGGCATGGCACATCGAAATTATAACTAGACCCAAGGCGATATACCTCGAGGTCGCAAGATAAAAACTCTTCATACTCCATGATGTATGCATGACTATCAACTTAAGTGTTCTAACGAACACGCCACTACCACCTTGCCATCCTCAGTATTTCCTGCAACAAAAACGAGTTCTCAGAAACTTTTAATTTGTTAAAGCGCAAAAAGGAATGGCTTAATCATCAAGCCCAATATCAATTTGGGATGGTGCGGTGTTATTTGAAACAATGCGTTTCGAAATCGGACCTTGTAAACCAATAGAAAAAAATCACTACAATTGATCCAACTCGACCGCGTTGGGAAACTGTTGACAATGAATAATGTTACTGTATATGTAACAATTTAACACAATCAGGTTGACCTTTGCTGCTGTTGACAATATAAATTGTTTGTCACCTTTCAGATGAAAAAACGCACTGAGATTTAGAAAGTATTTTTACGTTATACGTATTCTTTATAAAATTAAACGTAACAAGAAAAATACGTGCTTTTTATACTTGTAGCGAGCTCCCTTAGGAACCTATTTACGCCAACACTAGTCAAAGTCAAACTTTGAAATGAATCAAGACTGTCTACGTAAATCCCTTAGCATTTGCTTGGAACTACTACCTGTAAGCTTAGTACCTAGGGGAACGCATTGTCAGATGTCCGGTTCGTTAGAAACGCGTATAGGTATACAGTATCGGCACGAACTTAGCCTTAAGAAGTGTCACTGAAACCTTTGTTTGCCTATTGGAGTTTTACCACATAACTAAATACAAACCTGAGACAAGAAATCTACAGGTGACCACTGTGACAATTCCACTTTTGGGCCACCTATTCGCCAGAACGTCTGTATATAGATGGCGCTTCCAAATCCTGATAGCAGCAGTATTAAAGTGTTAGTTTTTGAGTTAGGCGGCGTTCATATGTATTTTTGAAACTGGGAGAAATCATTTAAGAAAATTATTGTTATTAATAAGAAATAAATTGTTAAAATATCAATAAGTCCTATGAAAATTGAAAATATTGTACCGAGTGATTAATTTAATTTGGAATTTTATAATATCTCGAAAAATCTCCAAGGGGAGCATTCGTTAGTACTAAAGTACACCAAACCTCACACTCCTGTGGGTGGGGTGGGGGCAAATTTGACTTAAATAGGAATTCCTATTTATCGCAGATCTTCTTTCACCGATATTTTACGGTAGGATAACAAGATATCGACGCGCAGTTTTCACTAGCTAGGGCTTCATTTTGCAACTTTTCATGAAAAAAGTAATAACAATAAATTTAGAAAATTAGCTAGAAATTAATTTTTTTTCTAGAAAATGAACTATTTCTATTATAATACCGGAAAATGCCTGTGGCAGCGTACCAAATTACAATCACCATAAATTAGGTAGAGTTTCTAGTCCAAGAAAAGCTCTATCGGACGTAGGTTACGTTGATGTTTATTTTGGTACAAAGCTATAGAAAATTCTTACTTTGAATGGTAGAATAGCTTGTGCCAGCAAAGTTAGTATAAAAGAGCTAGCTGAGAAGGGGTTCTGTTGATCTCACGGTAGTATTAAAGCAATTATAAAGCAATTTGTGGAGGTTAGTCATTTTCTATGACAATCCTCATCATGCTTTGAACGATGCTTACGAAACACATGACTCAAGGAATCGTTCATTGGAAGCAAATTTAATTACACAGTAGCTTATTGATGAGGGAATATGATGACACGAAAGTTTTTAGGGTTATAGGATAGGTAAGCACACTACTGACGTTGAGTTTAACAGTAGTCCTCCGACAGCTTGTACGCGGATGGTGTTAAACGACAATATCATTGTTATTATATATAAGAAACTGCGCTGCGTTAAACTGCTTCAAGAATCCTGCATTTCTCGTGTCGAAACGGAGCAACCTGCAGGAAGCTACTATGCAAAAGAGGTTCATTAATAAGATTCTGCATATAGCCTCGCCTCTTTGGAGACGGGTCAATATATTCTTCGGAGGAAATTAACTATCGTAAACACTCCAGCATCGATTACCATTATGAATCAAACCAACGCTCTCGCTTTTTAAACTCCAATGGCAATATTATGCACATGCCTTCGCCGCAATGTGAGAGTATGTAAAAATGTAACAACCCACCACAACAGATTTACATTTTCATGATAGCCTGGTGTGCAAGTGGACACCGCAAGCATACAATCGACTCATTCAATCAATTCCAAATGCATACGATACCACACTTTACCACTCATTGACGCAATTTTATACTTTTTATACTCTACTCTAGAGTCTCTAGACATTGAAAGTACTTTTACAACACCAGCTTGTCTCATATAGAAGGGTTTTGGGTCTAGATTCAAAATAATCAAAAGTTTCAAAGTAAAATCATATGTTTGTATATGAACGACGGAAAAGGTTGTTGCCTGAATAAATATCGTGAACAGTGAGGATTATAGTAAACGGACGGATATTGTTATCTCGCAAAGTCACTTAATTGAATGGTAATATTTGAAAACGACACTGTCACTTTTAAAAAGGCAGATTTCCTTGTTAACGCTTTTCTCGATTGATTAATTAGCTCATCCGGTGTGACAGCAAAATAGTAGCATCGTAAAGAGCCGTTCTCTCATCCGGACAGGTTGTGGTTAATAGTTTTTTTCGATACACGGCGTTTCCTGCGTCGTTTAATGTTAGATAACTGTATTCCGAAGAAAATCTTGTATAATGGAGCGGTATCTAGGAGGCAGATTGCATCGCCACTAATGTCCCAAGTCTCCATTTGCATGTTATACGCTGGTATAGACTTTACAGGACGGGAATAGAGAACCCGTGGATATTTATTGTCTCTCCGGTTTTTGCGGCGAACGTTACGTAAAACAGGCCTTCGCGGTTTGTTTATTGTCGGGAGCTACAATAGGTTCAAGAACCCCCCTCCCTTCCCAACTGGTATTGCGCTCTTACACAAATTGTTTGAATGTACGTAGCTGTCAGTGTTAATATTAGAAAGTTTCGTGACAAAACAGAATTTTTAATGTGGATGATGTATATACTTGCGCAGACGAAGGTTCATTTCGTAGGTTATTGGAGAAAGTGTATACGAATGTTTAACAAATGCATAATGAATCAGTAATATTCACCCCTACACTAAATTGAATCCACATCTTGTGCACCAATTTTGGCTTATACACTCATCTTATCTTATCTTTCTTAGTTATACTAAAGCACTGTTCACCCACATTCAGCAACAGTAGCACATTCTTAAACTTATTGCGGCGTATACGGAAAAACGCCATTTGCGAGTTTGATTTTTGAAATCTAAAAATTCATTGTCGAAGGCAGCAAACGAACGTAGCCCAAACAACATCACGATCAAGGTATCGATATCTTCACGGTTAGGTTGCCAATAACGCCACCCGTCAGTAGATGGCACCAAACAGCATAGCTAGTTTCTTTACTAAAATGTGAATCTTCAACAAAACTTGAAGAAAGTTCGTTTTTATTAGGTATATGTTGCGTTAAAGCATTTCTGGTAACGAGCTAGTAGATACACTGATAGATATGATGAAAAAATAACCTCTACTGAAACAGAAAGGTAAAAAAGATGTGGTTGCTTTTATTGTCGATGGTTAATCTTTGAGAGGCGATCGATAAAACAGGTAAAAATAAACTTGGGTTTTATTTTTCCAACGTAGAAAAGAACTGGTTCCCATATTCGTAATGACAACCTGTTTGTAATAGAGTTACACATGTAGGTGATACAAAATAATTTTCGACCGTAATTACCAGACCTTGAATCTTGCAACGAGATCTAGTTTCTTGTCGAGGTACATACTAGCGCGAAAAGCGCCAATTACACGAAACAATGCTATAAGTAGCTACTAAAAAAAGGCCAGGCGAAAGCATATGCTAACTATGTATATATTGGCCGATTAATCGATTCTATAAATCCTCTCGAGTTGCACGTATATATGGCGACCACTCGCGGCAAAAGAAAGCAATGTATGCATATTAACTTATTACCTTCAAGGCGAAACAGTTGCTATCCCGCGCCATTCTTTTGTTCCCGATTTAAAGCAGGGTAAAAACACAATTGTGAAGACCATTCGTTTTTCCCACACAGCAACAAGATAAACCTCAATTATCCATTGCAAATACTGTACTAGCGCGAATTAATTGCTCAACAAAACAAAACTGACATTTCTCACATAAAAATCTAGAATAACGTGGAATAAAAGCATGCAGTCCTAAAAAAGCTGAGCATTAGTTTTCGATATAGTTGAATATGCAAAACAAGATAATAATATTAATATCGGATGTATGCGATAGAAATGTGGCATAAGCTTTCTTGGCAGTATTTACCTGAATCGCGGAGAAGAAGATATGCACAATAGCAAGCAAAGCATATTTTCTGCAAATGTCAAATAATATTTATTTTAGAACATGGATAATATCACCTTTCAGAAGCGCGAATTGAATTTGAATTATTCCACAATTGCTTTTGCACAGGAAACAGAATTGGTCACCTCAGTATTTAGCACAGATAAAAAATGAGCTGTGCAGCAATGCGTTCAGCATTTTATGCCAGACCAGTTGATAAATTTTATTATGTGGGTTGCTTCCTATCCTACATTGCCTTGCAGTTTCCCGTCCGCCGCCAGATAACGCCAATATCAACACCTGACTTGCATCAAACCATTCTCTCGGTGCAGGCTTTTGTCTTTACCATGGGAAGAAGATACCTGACATTTAAACAATATTTGCAACAATTCCCACTTGTAAAAACCAACATGGTATTTAACGTTTCAGGCTCGCAGAGTTCATTGTTTTTAGCGCAATTAAGATTTTACCGATATTCCCTGTGGTCGTTCTGCAAATCCAGAAAGGTTACTCTAAAACACTGATGATAACTATGAGCTAGGCGAGCTAGCATTCTGATGGTTTTTAATCTAGACACAGGTCATTTGACACAGATATGAGTGATCGTTGTTTTTACTTCCCGAGTAGTACCCTAGAAGGAAAGGAAAAATCGAGATTTCCGCAGAAATACGCGTTTCCCGAATCCATTGCAATATATTCTGGAAAATGTTTGGAACAAGCTACAATTTAAAAATCTTAAAACAGAATAATTGCAAGAAGAGAACAATATGCTTATAATTGAATTAAATATATTCTTTTGCATATTTAAGAAATAAGCCTTGCATTGAATTAAAAATGTTACTTTGAAATGAGATCATCTTTTTCTGTTTTCGGCAACGATACATACGCTACAAAATCGCCACGTTATCATTTATACACGTTGCGCAAATGTGATAAGCTAAAAAAAATACGAAGTTAGTTTACCATGTTATACAAATTATCTTATCAATTTTGGTGAATATCGATACATGAAGTGAACATTATTGAATTACATGTTTGTCTGATTTACTTTTAACTGTAGAAAACCATGCAAATATACAGGCTGTATACTAATTCACTATGTAGGTGCCTTTATTTCACTCAAAGATATTCGTGCTGTATCGAATAAATTTTTTTCTACTTTGCATTCACAATGCACACATTGTAACACTGTTTTCGGTGTTACAATTAGCAAATTGTAACACCGTTTTTAGTAACTTTTTTCTAAGATTGGTGACATTGATATCAAATGCATGTCAAACGAAAATACACATAACCACAAAAGTAAGCACAAACTGATTTTTTAGAATCTCACAAACTGCGAAGTATGTTTATTTTTATACATATTTAAACATGCGTGTTGCATCCTAGGTTTCGTACTACTAGTATATGATGGTATATAATAATTATCAATAATTACTTTTTCACAGATATTTGAATTTAAGTGACAGATGACAGTGTTACCAACGGTTGCACCCATAAATACTCTAGATTGGAATTTTACCTAATATACTTTTAAATTTTTATAAAATTAATGACGCAAAGTAGAAAAAATAGTATATTACACTCGTTTTATAAGACATATTGGCGCATTCGTTCATTTGGGGCACTCGTCGCTGGCGCTCCTCGTGCCCCAAACAACTCATGCTCCAATTTGACGTCTTATAAAACTTGTATAATAATATACTATTCCCTCTGTGCACCAATTACAGGTTGCATCGACAGGCGAGAGATTATTATTATCGCCCGCGTCTGTGGAACGTCTTAAGATGTTTGGGTCCCAGCATTCGCCAAGGAGTGAGGAAAGGTAGCAGATTGTAACTGTGTGTTTTACCTTGCCCAATATTACGTTTTAAATCCATTAGTCGTTAGTTGTACTGTGGGTTAAAAAGGTGCTCTAAAAACTCAACCACTTAACAGTCCGTAACGACGTTGTCTTGGACTAGAGATGGCCGTGAGATAAGCCATTTATGTATGTTTCGTATAAACTAAATCATTGAAGTAGCACTAGGCAGCAGCAAAAGAAATAAAAGAATACAGACACTTACCGATAGTCAAGTCTGCTACCAAAAAATCTTGCCACACCGATTTTCTTTCGCAATTGTGCATTTAGGCGACTTTAATTGAAAAAAACCGAGTCTGAATTGGTTAAACCTCACCTGGGAGTGTTTTTATTATGTACATTATTATCGCACTTGATTCAAGGCTTTTACTTATCTAAATATTTCGTTCGGCTGGTTCATTTTCCAAATGTAAAACCTTGATAAGCAAGTTTCTTCATATCTACAATAAACGTTCACACAGGTTTATTCGTAGAAAGTAATTTTATTGTTGTTTAAACAAACAAAGCAATGCCAGACAATAATATTTTGGCTTGGTACATGTCAACATGATACAGATTAGCCCGACTTGTTTCAGACGCTGAAAATAAGATCAGAGAAGAGAAGAACCGCATTTGTTACACCTCCGCAACAATTTTAGCTTGTAATTTACCAATTACGCAGTTTTCTAATAAATGGATTGTTTGTTTAATGTCTTTATACTCAATTATTGACCAACGCCTCAACATATTTTCTCACAATCAGAGATGATAAGCCTAACTGGACTACGTTCGCTTGCGGCCTTCCACGATGAAGGTTTCTTTCAAAATATGTACACGTTTTTTAAAGAAAATTTATAGCGTATGCATTTTCAGGAAGGAATACATACGTCAAAAAATTAACAGTTTTACAATTCCCAGAACTATGCGACAATGTTATTTTACTATGGCGCGACAAATAAATAAACAGTACTACTAAAGATCAACAATTCTCTGAAGTCGAAAAAGATCAACATAGTAAAAAAATAATACACATACGCCTATATTTATAAACGAATAACAGTAAGAATTTAATTGACCAAATTATTCAAAAATAAAGTTCATAAGGATGCTTTTCTGTCATACTTCTTAATCTATTTCCACTAACGGTCAGTATTACTATAATTTCTTAGAAAATCGAGGAACAGTTAGCATTAATAAATAAAGACCTCAGTCATAAGGTGATCATAATGACACAAAAGTGAGTTGAGCTCTCACAGTACGTCGCAGATAAATTGCAGATAAATTCATTTAATATGTAACTCAGATGCCTATTGTGTGCAAATAGTATATTATTATACAAGTTTTATAAGACGTCAAATTGGCGCATGAGTTGTTTGGGGCACGAGGAGCGCCAGCGACGAGTGCCCCAAATGAACGAATGCGCCAATATGTCTTATAAAACGAATGTAATATACTATTTTTTCTACTTTGCGTCATTAATTTTATAAAAATTTAGAAGTATATTAGGTAAAATTCCAATCTAGAGTATTTATGGGTGCAACCGTTGGTAACACTGTCATCTGTCACTTAAATTCAAATATCTGTGAAAAAGTAATTATTGATTATTATATACCATCATATACTAGTAGTACGAAACCTAGGATGCAACACGCATGTTTAAATATGTATAAAAATATACATACTTCGCAGTTTGTGCGATTCTAAAAAATCAGTTTGTGCTTACTTTTGTGGTTATGTGTATTTTCGTTTGACATGCATTTGATATCAATGTCACCAATCTTAGAAAAAAGTTACTAAAAACGGTGTTACAATTTGCTAATTGTAACACCGAAAACAGTGTTACAATGTGTGCATTGTGAATGCAAAGTAGAAAAAACATCTTAAGCAGTTTATGGAACTCCAACTAATGTACGATGAATACACTATTGAGTTCTGTCTGTCTGCACTTATAATAACAATTATAATACATATTATTCGTTCAATAAAATGAACGCAATAGTAGCAATATACAAGGTGATCCATCCATTGTTGATATAAAATGGATACATATGATTAAATTGAAAATTATTTATTGTCAGTACCTCTCGATATTGACATATTTTGCAATGGATCTGTTGAAAACAAGTGTGGCATTTCTACACACACGCGTTTGTTGTGCTTCACATTCTGTTTTCTCATTGGTTAGGTGTTGAGTAGGTTGTGCAATTTAACCAATACGTTTACCTTACTTGAGATCATTTAAATCGGTTTCTTGCAGAACAAAAGTCCCGTTAAATCTAAGGAAATTATAGGAATTTCTCCCCAAACCTTGTACTGTTATCAGGGAGAATTCTATAAGGAAAGCATTGAAAACTTCTTATTTCTAAGTAAGAAAATCAGATCTGCATATTGATTATTATCATTCGTAGGTAGTTTAACTCTTCTCTTTTAAATTTCATATAGGTATCATAGTTGTCTACCTTGGCGTTTGGTATAGCAGTCAGGTCTTTATGGGTGTCGTAAATATTGACAAAACGTTGAATATATTCCTGGAGCACATGCTAAGTTGGGGTGTATTTCACACTTGGCACAAAAAATTGATCCAACAGAAACAGCACTATTTTTAAAACCCGCGGGCAGAGACCGAAGTTGAGCGAGTGTGTGACCGAACAGATACCGCAGCAAGCCCGCTATACACTGAAGTGAAAACGTTTTATAATTCTATACTAAGTACATGGTGGAAGTCACCGTTAGCTTGCTTGCTTGCTTGGTGCCGCCGGTGCGAGAATAGAAAAGTAGAGAGGACAAGAATATTAAATACAATTCTGTTTGAGTGAGCCAGATAGACCAGTCCTGACTTTCGGCTGCCGGCTAACTGAATCTCAATTTCGATTCAGATGATTGAGATAAACTAACTGTTGTACCATGCCCGATAAGTTTAAATTCCCCAACACAATCCTGATTCTGAGTCATACCATTAATTACTACTACTTTGCTTGTAAGTCTCCTGATATTGTGATTCACGAAATTTACGGAGAAAACGCACGTAATGACGTGTTTCGTGGTGTGTATGACTGGCCATTAACTAAAAGCTCAACCTATCTATTGTTTTAACGACCTTTAATCGAGAAAGCGGAAGTTTGAATTAACTCATTACCAAAAAACGTATCAAGCATATTTACTACATTCGGTACCATCCAAAAACTAAAAGGGCAATTAATCTCTCTCGTCCAGGACTCGTTTTTCCTCAAAATGTACATTATTTATTTTAGCGTTATTCAAATAATTAATTGAGTAATTCAAATCGTTCTCTAATGGATGCTCAAATCCCAGCAGTCAGACAGGCCTATAACGAATTACAATAAACACCGTGAATGAGTGATGGGTGTTTCTTTTTGGAAAATACACCTTGATTTTTATTTGACGGGCACCCAAACAGTTAAGTTCATTACAAAACTGTGAAATTGAAATCACCGTACGAACTACGTAAGATGAATGGGCCCAGTTTTTTCTTCTGCCCGCTCGAACGACGTGGAAATATACGATACTCATGATAAAAAGGTGTCCGCGACCAGAGCAGCAATTATTTTTAATTAATTAGCATTTAATTCCCTCTCAGGTCACCGTCGTATACTCGAGTGGAAACAATGCGCGAATAAATATTCATTAGAGCCCAGCGAACATATAACTCACTCACTGCACTCAAAATATCACACTGCACTCCAAGAGGTAAAGCAGATTTGATTCTTTCACAAGAAAATATGCATAATAAAGTATATTAATAAAAATAAGAATAAGCCGGCCGCACACGTTCAGTTTTAACTGACTGAATGTAAAAAAGCCCATGCAATGTGGTGCTGCAACTATACCAGCAGCTACTGTGGTGTAAAACTGGTGGTTTTGCAAAAGTAAAACTCGCTGCAATTTGTGGCTTAGTAATTTCTTTAGCTTCGGTCTGAGGTAGTTACAAGTTTGCATGCAAGTAAGTCTCGCAAGATTTGCTGTGGAAAAAACGAACTGCTAGAAATTGTTGTTAATTGTACCTCGAACCCAGCGTTATATATAGATCGAAAAATACGGAGCCATTCAGTACGTGTTCACCACATTCGGTCTTAATGGACAGCAACAACGACGCTTTTTGGTCGACGTTAATTGCGAGCAAACCTCGACGACATGGTCGCTAGTAGAAGACGTCGTTAACTTTATCTTATACTAGTGGAACACAAACTAATAGAAAAAAAATTTCATGATTCTATTGATATCTCTTGTGCGTATAATCAAGACACTGTAAAAAACTGGTGGTTCTCTTTGTAATTAAAATTGAAGTGGTTTTTAACATCACAATTTCTAGTCGTGACCTTTAGACATAAGAGTTCCATCACATAATTAGACAAATCTACCATAAAATTCACGCTGTAGTATAATGGGTGGATTCTAAGAAAAGTTTGCACGCCATCCTTGAATCTAGAATTAGGTTAATTAATTTCAGTCCTAAAATTACCCCATCTGTCAGTACTACCCACGATGAGGTACCAAAGGTGTGGTCCATTACTCAGTACCCAGAACGACCCGAACTAAAAAAGAAACGTCTCGAAACTGATTACACTTTTGAAATTTTACCGTAGCTAAGACTAGACAATGGAATAGGAAAGACCTCGTAGTACAATAATATATCACACATGTACACGCTTCAGTTGGTTCAAGGTTTTGCTTTCGAAAACAAACACAACCACCTATAACTAGCTATATGGTTTAAATTATTTAATGCAGTGTTGTCATTGAACGCCACAACTTACCTACACCCGTAAAAGGTCTAAACTCAAAATGGCCGACTCAAACCAACACGTGTACCTACTCTACGCTCAGGTATGAATCGTATATTCATATCTGAGCGTATATTCATACACTACACTCCAGATGTGACAGGCAGATAAACATCTCTACCTGGACGCTATCCACATACATACTACCGATTTGACTATAGTACAGCCCAACTTGCTAATTGAGACACCAACAGCAGCTTATTTTCAACACAACTTTACTACTTAGGCTTCCTTTATAACAAACCACGCGTAATTAATTTCAGTAAATATGCTTACATGTTTATATTATGGATTTGCACAAACAACTTTGTTGTATTTGCCCAATGGTAAAGTGACTGCTAGTAAGGATAATTCTAAAATGATCTCCAGAACAAAAAAAATCATTTTATTAAATAAGCATTAAATTTATTACAAATAAGTATCCGTACGAATATGACAGCTTGACTAAATATTAAACAATTTGAATTAAAACAAAAATTTAGTTAGAACATTCACATTTGCTTGACATTTTGGAACTAAAGCTGTAATTAATATACGTAGTTCGGTCAGCGGGTTACCCGTTATACGGTAGAATATCTAGCGATGGAAATTAATAATTTTCCCGCTAACTACATGTATGATAGTTCTATAATTTCCGCTACCATGGACGATGAAATACCTAATAGATTGGTAAAAATGGATTGCTTTTTACAAGTCTGCTACTAGTTTCCTATGCTTGCCTGCACCTAAACTATTCAAGACAACACTCCTTCATGCGTGTTCAGCCTATATATAATACCTTCACGTACGTTTGAATCGAAATCGCCTCATTACTATTACACATATACTACGTATACATATCGTTCTCAAAACGATATGAGGTATGAAATCTTTTTCAAAATAATACTGGTTATTTCAAGAAAACGATTAGTTTTAATATTATTGGTATGCAATCTTCATTTAATGAAATATATTTTTGGGAACAGTTTGCATGAAGTTAATTGAGTTATTTGTCTAATCTAATTGTACGACCTAATTACAATAATAATAAATTCATAACGCAACGTACAATTTTCTTGCAGAAGTCGTGACATTCGACTTATTGAATTTCGGAGTAAAAAATTAAAAAACGTGACAGTCTAAAGTTTCGTGAAATTAGTAACTTATGGGCATTGCTGTACCATCTAAAGTCTAAACCCAAGGCGTGACGTGCCTGTTGAACACAGGTAGTTCCTAAAAAGCGGCCAATATCCGACGAAATCCAAGAAGGGGCACATCTGCCAGGTTCTTCAACTGCGGTTACCTTAAGTATTATTAGGGTCTGCCTTACAAAACAAATTCAATAACTGTTCGAATAATCATTGAAATTCGCAAAAAAAATCTAATAACTAAAGAAGTTGGTTCTTGAAAACCAACTGAAAACCAACAAAAAATATGTTTGTCGATTCCGGAAAGGTGACATGAAAAGGGCGTTTTCGTAGTTGATTGAAATATGATTGAAATGCTGTACAAGCAAGGCAACAAAAATAAGCTGAAAGATAAGTGCCTAAGCAGCATAATAAGAACATAATTTAGACATCCTGCCTGTTGTTCCTCGTTGCAGGATTAAGTAATTGCCTTCCTGTTCAGATAAACCTCGTTACACAATACTAACTAACACCTCGTTTCTAATGCCCATATCTTCATCTGATGAGACCACAATGCATTAGTGAAAATATAACACAGATTTTGTTTTGGTTATTTTGAGTTGGTTTGTCTTTTTTAACGTCATTTAATAACTATTGCTAATCATGACCTATTTCTCTTAGAATTATCCCATCATCTCCCGACAAAATATTGTTCCACAATGTTCACGCAACAGAAAACAAATGTGAATGGGGGTGGTCACATAAACAATCGTTTGTTTGATAATGTTGTTTTAGTTTCATGGCCAGAGCACACTTCTCACGACTCTGGTTAATTATTTTCAACACAACGCACAAAGAGGCGTTCTCAGGATTACATCGCACTTTCGTATTCATAGCTGTGCAGAGTGCCTATGCCCTATATGAATGCCTCCCTTATATTCAACCCTTCGATTAATATGATAGGACCACTCCAGTTATGTAAACAAAATCAACGACGGCAACACGGAGTCGAAAGTTGTGTCAAATTGTAATTGCTATATGTATACCGATTGCCCGCGGTTACTGTAGAAAGCTGAAAAACGCGGTTATTAAATTTCTAATTACTGCAGGATATATACATTTAATATACACATATATTTTTGGCTGGTTTGACAGGTTTCTTTTAACAGGTATCAATATATCTAGTCTGAACATTAGGTATGGACTACGACACACAGAGCATATTGAACAGATTGTTTTGTCTTCGACATTTGTTTGAATCTCGACTCAGGTAATCTGACATGAGTCTAGATTGTGAGATGATCGTTATTCTAAAGTATCTGGGGTGTTAGGTAGGGCACAGAGTGGCCAGAGCCACTCTGTACCCTACCGGTAATTCTAAATATGTATACCAAATTTCAGCCCGATCCGTTCTTCCGTTTGGGCGCTATCGTGTTCACGGACATACACACACACACACATACATTTTCCAGAAATCATTGTAATGGATTCAGGAGACCCCAAAATGCGTATTTCCGCAAAAATCACAATTTTTTCCGTCGATTACAATAGGTACTTTCCTTCTAGGAGTCGATAAGTAAAAAGTAGTTTCTATGTGGAAATTAATACAAAAGGTGAAGATGAGATGTTGAGTGCTCCATATATTAGGTTTCTCAGTAAAAATAGAGTTATGTTTTGGTGGTCAAACAAAGCCTATAAACATCAAAATTTTAGCAACATTCTTACGTCATATTTTAGTGTGCCATCACTTAGAGAACCAACTTAGGTCGAATTTATTTATGGTGAATAATATCTAGAAGCACGAAATCGGTAGACAATGGTCCAGCGAATAACGTGATGAAAAACGCGAAGAAATGTCAACCACCACCTATACCGCACGCGGAGTTTTTCGAAATGTCACTTTATAAGTGAAAGTAGATGCAAAAATAGGTTGCGGCCGCTTAGCCGAAGTGATAATGATTACCAATACTCATCTCCACGCAATAGGAATCACAAGAAATGACGTGACGAAATTGTTATTAAGATCTCATGTTTATTATTTCAATTTTCAACTCGTTTTCTCCGCGTGATAGAAGTTCTATAACTGTTCTATGGAATCGCAGGTGTCATCGCGAGGTTAAATACGCCGACTATTGCCTATCACTGACGGATCAGTATGTTGCATAATATGTAATTTTTATTCGCATGACAATAGATGGTTATGTAATCAAACAAGATTGCCGTGCAGTGATAGTTAGGACAAAATATTTAGGTACATACTTTGCTTACATACGTGTTTTCAAATAAATCAATTTTGGAAAAAACTGGTGCTTATATAGTAAAATCTACAGGACCAATTTTAAGACTACACTCCAAGACGCGCCTTTTGGTTGAGTGAAGCAGCCAATGTCATTTAGGCAATGTCTCACGCTTCAACGAGTTGGTGCAATAAATGGTATATTGGGTATATTTACAGCTACGATTTGTTAGAGCCGGAACACTTGACAATAGACTGGTTTTGAGAATCCTACGTCTATTTCAAATTGATTTTATTAAAATTACAAACAAGTGTTGCATGGCCATTTCGGTGAAGACAATTCCCCGAGGTTATTTGGTGACTGTACAAGTGTTGCGAAAGAGATTGATAACCTGAAATTTGCAAGTAAGCATGGCAAAGTCGCAATGAGACTTGTATGCACCAAAAGTAACATGGAGGTACTTTCACCACACTCCGAGTGGTACATAAGTGGACGTTTTTCCTGCGCTGCAATTCACGTCCGAAAGCAGAGTTGCGCAATCCACTGTATCTAACCTTACGTCCATACCGGTTTGAAAAAAATGCTAATACCTACGGTCGATCTATAGGTGTACATTTATATAATTAATATATTCACCGATTGTGCCGTAGGAACGATTCACGTAACTGTTCGGCATCGATACGAAGGCAAAATGGGTAGAGTGTTAAAATAAGCTATACAAACGAAGACGTTTGCCGCATCTAGCTGTTTCGTAACAGTCTGCCCCGGGGCCTGAACCATCTTCCTCACGATTCATTCAATAATGTCACTATATGGTAAATGTCTCACGTTATGGCACTGGCGCTGCGCTGTTGCGTTCTCCTCAACAATGCTCCGCACAGAACCCACGTGGGACGTTGTGGTGTAGGCTCAAATCGAGGTACAACACTTTACAAGTGTCCCAGACCATGACGATAAATCCAGAGATAAAGACCCATAGCCACCCTAGCCGATTGGCTCCAAAAAATATGAATCATAGCGTTTACTTCGATGACTAATCTAATTTTTACCTTCGTCAACACTGAGCCATAATATAATATAAGTTGGTTAAGTTAATACCTACATCGTTCCCAAATTTATAAAATTTGAAGAACATAACCTATTTCGAATAGGGTCGGGTCGCTGAAAATAGCCCTTCATCCTTGTGTAGTCAATTGATACCATTCGTGCCTACCAAAGAGATATCCGTGCGATTTCTAAACTTTCTACCGCGAATCCCGGAGCAAGTATATCTCCTGCTTTCGCGGTGCAAACCGATAAAATCACAATTACAAGACCAAATTAATAATGTCGTAACAAGGAAATTGGTAGCCGCATTGGTACACGACAAATAATAACAACACAAACGCCTGCTTAGTTCAGTACTATTACCTCTTCAGCTTTCGATACGGTTTCCGACATCAAAAATACAGTAAAACCGAACAAAACTTAACCTGAGACCTGCGCGAAAGGACGACATTCGGCAAGAGTGAGATGCATATACGTCTAAAACGGGTTGCTCCCTTCTCATATTCATAAACAGGGTGACTGATTCGAATCGACAGACACGTGTTTCAAATGATTATTTTGAATAACAAGTTTTGCAACGTTGGGGTGCATACATTTACAAATAAAAAAATGATGAAGCAATGAAATGACAGAGCAATCAATACAATGAAAGCCAGTCTAATACATGCTGTTAAGTGATTTTTTTAGCATGAATGCCAAGACCCTGAAATAAGTATTTATTTAATTTATTGGACGCTAATGATAAAAGCTGGTATTGCAAATACAAATAACTACTGATTTTAACAGTATAAAGTATAAATTTTTAGAAAAAAAAGGCAAACCGTTTCAAAAGCGTATACAAAACTTGAAACTCGCAACGATTCCAGAAATTAGTGCTTTGACCCTGACATTTTAAAACGATATGTACGTACCTAATAGACAAATTCTCGGATTTATCCACTTTTAATTCAAGTTTTAGGTTACACAATTAAAGTTATTAACTCTAATTATTCCAAATATTATGTAGTTATAGTAATGAAATTAAAAAATCAATAAAAAAATTGACAGTTCTTAAATTATTATTGTAGTTTCAGTCAACTATCGTGGTAATTAATTTTTGATTTCCGGGACGAAACCGTGTTGTTGGCGTTATAATTGTCGACTCTTTTCGCAACTCCGGAAGATTCTCTCGCAACAGAGTACGAAACGTCGACTATTATACCGTGAACAAAGCGAAATATTTATTAATGGAACAAAACGTGTTTGGCTCGTGTTGTAGACTTCCAAACGACGTTGGTTATTTATAGGCTGTAAAAAATTGGCAAATATTTGGGAATTGCATCGACTGACGTAAAACAATGCCTGAAAATCCCAATGACGCTTGTTTCGAAAGCGACTTGTGGTTTTAAATTGTTAACTATTTATCTACGGTTAGGTTCCTCGGCCCATCGAGTGTCGTCACGACCCTTGGCAGTCATGCATGATGACGGCTTCCTCCTTGAGTACGTCAAGTATAAAAAATCGTAACCGGATCGCCAGTTATAAACAATGCTATATTTAACAGGAAACTGACACTTTGCGATGCTATATTTATAATTTATAAGCGGTTCAAAAACGGAGGAAAGTGAGCTTTGTACAAATAAACCTATTATATTTTCGGCGTGGAACTTGATTAATTGTTTTTATAAGAAAACCAAGACCCAGGAGGTTTTAGTTAGTCATTTCACAGTTATCCAGTTATCCACATTTTTTTCTCAACGGATTTTAATGAATGATACATCATTGGAAAGCGCATTTTATGGATAATCTCAAAACTACCAACAAATGAAGTAATAAAGGTACTGAATATTTTGTCTCAGCGGTTAATGCATATTTGGCATTAGCCGGTCGTTGCGTCTATTGTCTGGCAACATCTTGTTTCCAGGAAGAGTACCTAATCAAATCTGAACCGGTCTCGGTATTTGTCAATCTTTAATAACGTCGGTGTATTACGTTTGATGGCGCGGAAGCGAAAAAAGAAGTGAGCGCTGAACATCAGCTAATGAATATTAAATCACTCCGTGGTCGCTACAGCGCGTATTGTTTGGAGCCGAAAAACCTGTGTGCCTACTTTTGCTCGTAGTCGACGAAAGTCATAACGGAGAATTCATTGCAAGACATGGCTTCCTGTCCAATAAAAAGATTGATAAAATGGGACCAGGAGAATCTCTACACAGGCTTCCATAACGGAACTACAATAGTCCACTATAATTATCTCAATACACTCTCCGTCGCAAAGAATGATCCTAGATATGCACTTTATTATTCGTAAATACCTAGATATATAAAACTTCAATGCCATTCATTGGGTTTAAGGTTAATCATAATTGTTATGAAGGTATTGTGGGAGAGTAAATACACGGGTCAAAAAACTCCAAGATTATGTGTTGCATAGTAGTTGGATGAAGTTTGAAAAGATCGCGTGGGTCGAGGTAAGAAAAATGGCGACTTTTCTTAATTAAATATTACTCAGTGGGAGAACATCGGTCATACGCGAGATACATAAAAGCTAACTGCAAAATAACGAGCCGTGTCAGCAGTAGTTGCGGCAGTATAGTTCTTGCAAAACTGTCCTTGGTGTTTCATACATTTCGGGCTGACGCTTTTGAATATTCGCGTACTTTCACGGCTTCTAAAAAATCAACCGCAATTATTGTTCGTTTAATTTATAAAATGTCGCAAGAACGCGTAACGGGCTGCACATAGGCGTACTTCTTACTGTAACAAACGGAACACACCTAAAGCCAAGCAAATATGCAACAATATCGGCATACCTATACTACCCATTGACACATGGTGTTTATTTTAACGGTAAGCAAACCATTTGCAAATTAAACAACATTGAGTCAGGCCTACATAAAGTACATACATACAATCTACATTTCAAACCTTCCTACATTCAGTACCTTCAGACATGAATATAGATGACGCCAATACCTACAGAGCATTGACTTTTCACGTTCTCCATAGTTCCAACAGATAGCGCGCGAATAATTTTGCTAAACCGTCAAATATTCTAACCTAACATATGCAACAAATGTCGTTTCTAATTGAATTTGTTTTGTAATAAGTTTTTGTTCATGATAAATGTTACATGATTAAAATAGCTTACAAGAATAACCAAAGATTAATCAGTGATGATACTGATGACAAAATTACCGTGAGATTGTGTGCGTTTAAGCCATTCATGCCAGCAGGAAGTTACTAATTGAGATGTACCATTTTGAATATTTGGCTTTATTAAATGTATGTACTTGCATCGAAGCGTGCGTAGCCTTTCACGGGCGAAGATGCTCTTCCTCGCGAATAGCTCTGCTGCTCTACGTGCAACTTTAGATGATATCTACCACACCAGATGCTCCCAGTCCATTATATGCATCATTACGTGGGCACACAGACACCGTCAAGTGCTGCACTATTTTCTGTTTGCCCAGAAATGTCAGATTTAAATTGAGAGAGTTTAATTTATGTGTTCTTTTTGCGGGAATCGCTAATGTTTTCTTAGGGCACCCAGCCACGCAGTAGTAATTTCTTCAATCCTTTGACAATTATAACCCTAAAAAGTGTGTTTTTATTAGATATGACTGTTCCAAAGCGATATTTACAGTCATACCGAAATAAATTGGTGAGAATAAGTTGTTTTTTTTAGTATATTGCTCGGTGTGTACGTGTATATTTTTAACCGTAAGTGGAGGTTTGTTATCACCATGAAAAAAATAGAACTGGAAGAAATACGAGCCTGAGTTCGTTCGCTGTTGTAAAAATATCACAAGAACACCGCGTTGCTTTGTCCAATTATAGACTATGTATGTATACAGTAATCAAAATAAGGATGAAATCCAAAATTTGTTCTATATCGTCGGGTGTTGTTGTTCGACGTTACCTGCAATTGTTCTTTAATATTTAACATCTTTGCATCTATCAATCTACAATAAATGAATTTATTTCTTGATAGTTGTATTCCAGGCCTCCGACCAGAGTCATATAACAAATATATAAATAAGCAATATAGGGGATTTGATTATAGATATCGTACTGCAGTTCGATACATTGGCGACACATTTGCCTTGCAATTAACGATCCATATGACGTAATCATGTCAATGCAATAATTACATAAAATCCTTTCACATACTATACAATCTGATAAAAAGTGCACCAAAGTATACTTAGGTACCCGCAATATCATTTACAATTTTTCATGAAAATGGAACACATACTTTTTTTGCTAGAGTTTCCTTATTTATTTTTCCTTGCATGGTGTTTAATAAATGTTTAATACATTTTTATATATGTACTAGTTATACAGTGTGTCCAGGAAAGTCCGCACCATATGGGAAAAACTTTTATTATCCATTTCTCAGAAAATTTTATTCTTTATGAAAGTTGGCGGTAGGTCTAAAATCAAGAATACCATCATAAGATCTTGAAAATATCGCACCATGTACCGGGTGTTTAAAAAAAAAGTGAAACGCGCATAAGTGTAAAGTACCTGGAATATTAATATTATCGAAAAATTTTATTTGGGAATGTTACTTAGAATTAATAATTACGCTCAGATTTGAAATCACACCCACCTACGACACAAACATATTTTTTCGCTTCTTTTTTAAAGTTCCACTATTTGAGAACAATTTTGTATCTGCTAGTGATTTGAGATGATTCTCCTTAAACGGTTTCTTAGATATTTGTTCGAATTTCCTATAATACTCGCTTTTTTGATAGCGTTTTCAGCGCATCTTTAAAATCATTGCAAAAATTACCTTTTTCTTGGTGCATTTATGATTTTTCACCCAGTAATATCAAAATGTCATGCAATACGCAACACAGGTAAGTAAAATAGTTTCCTTTGACTTATTATTGGTGATTGTGGGTGTGCTGATAACACAAATTTACCAGCTGTTCACGTATTTGTGTGATATACACCTCAAAAAAATGACGAACCCGAAAGGAAAACATAGCAGCGTCATTAAAATATTTTATTAGTGTGTATACTCCATGCATTTCCTAATTAATTGAAATTTTTATGGTTTACCTGTGTATCGCATGATATTTGATATTTACTGGGTGAAAAATCATAAGCGCACCAAGAAAACGGTAATTTTTGTTATGATTTTAAAGAAGCGCTGGAAATGCTGTCGAAATGGCGAGTATTACAGGAAATTTGAACAAATATCTAAGAAACAGTTTAAGAAGAATCATTTTAAGTCACTAGCCGCTACAAAACCCTTCTCAAATAGTGAAAATTTAAAAAAGAAGAGCAAAAAAAATTTTCTGTCGTAGGTGGGTGTGATTTCAAATCTGAGCGTAATTATTAATTCTAAGCAACATTCCCAAATAAAATTTTTCGATAATATTAATATTTCAGGTAATTTACTCTTATGCGCGTTTCACTTTTTTTTTAAACACCCGGTACATGGTGCGATATTTTCAAGATCTTATGATGGTATTCTTGATTTTAGACCTACCGCCAACTTTCATAAAGAATAAAATTTTCTGAGAAATGGAGAATAAAAGTTTTTCCCATATGGTGCGGACTTTCCTGGACACACTGTATAACTAGTACATATATAAAAATGTATTAAACATTTATTAAACACCATGGAAGGAAAAATAAATAAGGAAACTCTAGCAAAAAAAGTATGTGTTCCATTTTCATGAAAAATTATAAATGATATTGCGGGTAAGTATACTTTGGTGCACTTTTTATCAGATTGTATAGTATGTGAAAGGAGAGTTATATGTTATTGACTGATCTGCAGATTGTATCTTCTTCCTAAAATTGACAGACATTAAGTAAACATTTTTAAATAAAGATGAAAAATCTGTGGGACAGGTGTTTATATTCATTTCTGTTGACATAGTATTTGTGATACATAGTAAATATCTGACGAAAAGGTTATAAAAAGATAAGGTAAAGAGAAGTGGTTTTGAGAAATAGTAGACGATGTCGACGAAGTTAATGGAAAGTTGGTAAAAGATGAGAAGAACGATTGTATTAATTTTCAATTTGATGTTAATGGAGCGAAGTAGTTGAGAGCGACTGGGTGGCATTAAAAAGTGGAGTATTCTTGGAAACGGTGCGTTGGCACCAGGAGGAGATGGTCCAATGGTCAGGTGCTGGAAGGTTAGTTGGTAGTAGCCGGGGACATAGACCGGTTTCAGTCGTGTATAGAGCTGCTTTAAAATATATTACCGCGAGCAGTTTTATTATGCCTTTTGCCGACCAGGCCTGATTGTAAATGGGATAGAATGGAAGCCTGAATGCTTTTTAGTACATTCAATGTTCCCTTAATTAATTCAATTTATCTTGCCGTATTTAAATAGCAAAACAGTACATCCAAGGGAAGTGTGCTGCCTTTATTCTTTCCGTAAGTTGCAAATCACCACAACTTATCGCTACTCTCCTTTATCACACCTTCAAGGTTTAGTTATGCTGTACTTTCATTAAACCAGTATCATAACACTTTCCATGTACAATACATGAATTTAATATTACTCCACGTCACGCGACAATCAAGCTCTTACTTTCCATAGACCAAGTAAACTCACTTTGTAGCCTGTATTTTTTTTTACAAAAGTACATATCTACTTACCTAATTCCATAAGAAAATTACAATAGAATTACCTAAATCTCCACTTATAGTAATAACCAGGAGAGCTGCAAATTACTAAGCGATTTCTGCTGTTATTTTCGACGTACGCTACAGATCTTGTTTGACCGATTACCCATGTTAGAATGAAACAGCCTTCGTTTTGTATATCTGTTTCGTAACCTTGTAAGCGATGAGTCATTTGCAGCTCTCCTGGTTTGTACTATACATTTATTTTGTATAAATACTTACACAATTCAAAAAGAAATCTTGATCGCAATTATTCCGTCATTTGGATTAACAAGGCATTGCTAAACGATAAACAATAAATGCATTCAATTGCAAATATCCGCAAATGATTAATTTATTGTTTAGAGTTATCGTTTATTTGAACAAGTTGATTACAATATCCTGTGCAAAGGGATATGACTTATCGATTAAAATATTACCCACTCGGCTTTTTAATGCGTTGGTGGTTGATATGATATCACGGTGAAGTACATAATGATAAAATAATAATAACAAAATACAGTTATTATTATACAATAATTAAAATACAATAATTAAAGGGAAACGGCAGTATGAGTCCGTAGTAAACCTTAACATACAATATGTCTTTCAGAGGGACAAAACAGATGTGCGTGTTCGAGGGGTAACCACCCTTAATTGGGTATAAATTTTGAATAGTGCAGTGATAGCCTTGCTCACATTCGACCCCTGTTTACACTAAATAATGCCCGAAACAAAAATCGATGGATATGTCCTGAAAATGTCTGCCTAACAAACGAGCCATATGGTTACTCGGAATATCCGTTTAAAAATAGGAACCGTTGCAATTTAATTTAGAACACGAGTCATATAATATTACTGCCTAATTTTGCGGAAACACCACTAACCACTACGGTTCTTTTTGGCGCCCAATATTGTGCAACGCTGATTGGAAAGAGCACTTTTTTCGAGAAGAAAAAACAACAATTGCGGCTAATCGTTTCATTTAATTGCCAAATTTATAACGTAGCAGTTAATTTCTATTTTTATCTCGGTATTATGAAGGCTTACCACAATTTTGAAAGTCAAAGCATGGACAAGTAAGGGTTGTAATTATTTTACCAAAAATAAGCCGATGTTTGTTTATGTTCGCTTTGAATAAAGGGGCATGTGTGCTACACGCGATGTTTCGCCATGGCCGCGAAAACATTTTTAAACAAACAAATCCCGAAATAATGTTTACTCAGTAAGAGTGGGACAAAATCGGACATACTATAAACTTTAATAAATAACATCCTGTCAGTTAAGTTTATAAGGCAGTACTGCTTATGACCTCTGTTTCATACGCTAACATTTATTTAATGAGAAAAAAAACTGGATTATCCACGTTTATATTTAAATACTGTTATCTATGTACACAGGAAATTAAAATTAACATATACCTTGTCTGCGTGGTGTAACAACCAAGATCTCGACAGTCCGTAGTTAACCGGTTTTGACGTTTAAACACTAGAGTCATAAGATAAACAATAATACTAATTAATTAACAATAGTGACCAACAATGATGAATTAACCGCATATAGACATTATGAATATGTTATTAACATATTGGTGCGTTGTAGGTTGCCAGTTTATAATGGTAATTAAACAACAATAATATTACTATACAAAATAGTATATTATTATACAAGTTTTATAAGACGTCAAATTGGCGCATGAGTTGTTCCAAATGAACGAATGCGCCAATATGTCTTATAAAACGAGTGTAATATACTATTTTTTCTACTTTGCGTCATTAATTTTATAAAAATTTAGAAGTATATTAGGTAAAATTCCAATCTAGAGTATTTATGGGTGCAACCGTTGGTAACACTGTCATCTGTCACTTAAATTCAAATATCTGTGAAAAAGTAAATATTGATAATTATTATATACCATCATATACTAGTAGTACGAAACCTAAGATGCAACACGCATATTTAAATATGCATAAAAATATACATACTTCGCAGTTTGTGCGATTCTAAAAAATCAGTTTGTGCTTACTTTTGTGGTTATGTGTATTTTCGTTTGACATGCAGTTGATATCAATGTCACCAATCTTAGAAAAAAAGTTACTAAAAACGGTGTTACAATTTGCTAATTGTAACACCGCAAACAGTGTTACAATGTGTGCATTGTGAATGCAAAGTAGAAAAAGATCATTTCCGAGAATATCTCGAATTCAGTAGGTTAAAATTGGGTCAAAATATTGGAAAGGTAATGAACAGGGAGTCACTAAAATAGTCTAATTCATATCGTGGTATTTAAATAGCACAATATGCATAAGTCTGGTGCCAGGTGCCAAAATACGCCCAAAATATACAGTGTCGGTCAATTCCAGCCGCCGCATCAGTTTTGTGCGAGTGCGAGAGAGAACGTTTGAAACACATCCCCACCAATGCAGGCACCGCGCTAGCACGGCCTCGTGGTTGGTTCATGTCGCTTGGTGGGGGCATGCAGTGACCGCCTTTATATTGGTTTCTTGCTCTCTCTTATGGGCTATACGGCGTCTGAAACTGGCCGACACTGTATATGGTCCATACTGTCAGGAGTCTGGTTGTATTTTAGTAACTACACGTATCACGTGCTAACAACAATAACAACATAATGTAGGTACCGCGGTATACAATGTAACCCAATATCATTATAACAAATTATGTGTTACAAATTGTATTACTTGATTCTCCCCCTTGAAAAAGTTATTAAATTAAATTACAAAGCGAGGGGAGATTAAAAATTGAAAACTTACCTTCTCCCTGGATTCAGAAGAGGGAATTCAACAAGTCTGTCCGAGAAGCCGCAATGGTTCAACAGAATTTCTTCTTCACACAAAGAAAACACGGCATTCAGCAGTTTTGTGAGGAAAAACTAGTTCACTTTAGACCACAGGCACCACTAGGTTATCTTTAATTGTCTATTGCATAGGATATACACTATATTTACAACGAACGGAGTTTACGAACAGCTCACCAACTCTTGAACACATGGCAACTACTTTGATAAACTGTTTACACGCTGTTGCAGAGCATAAGGTCAACTTCGGGTACTATCGGCCACGGTCGGAAACGCAGGTATAACCGGGGGCTTATCCGAAGAAGAAGGATTCAAAATGGACGAACATAAAAGCGCAGCACAGGTTGTCTTATTCAGCACCTTTTCTGTGAAAAAGGGCTCGTGATCGTACACAAGATTCGGTACACAAGCAGGACCAGGACCGTCTTAATCAAAAATTATCTTAAAAATATATCGAAAAAGGTAGGGGAACGCCGTTTTATGATAAGAAAAGGACTGGTCTTATTAATAATTATCTCTAAATCTATTTATAATTGAGTAGTTCTCACTTTGATTTGAGATTTCCTAATTCATTTTCAAACCTCCACATCGGACGCTCCGAGCAATCAGTACCGAACATCATCACCCCGTTTCAAAATAATCTGATGGCCGTGTAGGTAATTCAAGAGTGTGAAAAGGCGTGTATAATTCTCGGAATAATCTGCGTTGCCTCGAGCTGTTATGTTTCAAATTTATGTGTTGTGATAATGGCGAACACTTTCCAAATGTATACATACATAGAACTGGGGTGGGATTCCCATCTTAAGATCGTATGGTATCACACGTTTGGTGTATAAAGATGGAAATTTCGGTAGCATTCTATTCGTTATTCGATCAAAAACTTCTATAGAGTCGATAGATAGTAAATTATGTATTGATTTCTCTGGGCCTGAGATCCTAGAATAACGGTTCTTAAAAATTACCATCGAACGCTTGTGAGTAAGCATCATGGTAAGCATCTTGCGATTCTCTGCCAAATGAGCACGCTAGCACGCATTATAAGCGGCTGCGAACGGAAAATATTGGCTGTAATGCCTTTGGCGGCAAAGATGTTACGATAGGAAATGAAGAAACTGCAGTTCCATCTAATGTATTTAGAATTCACTTTGTTAAACAATTATGTCGAAATGCACACGACACACTATTCAGAGAATTTGGTCCGTTACGTCACGCGAGTGCATTTATGTTACTAAACGTTTATGAATGCAGTAGCGCAGGGTTTCTCAAACGGTGTCTCCTACACTGAGAGAAAAGAAATGTAAAATCAAATAAATATATTTTTTTGAACATATTTCTTTCAAGGAAAGAATATACAGTAAAAATAAATAGTTTTTACTGAAAAAGCGATTCTATTACACCTAATGGTTTTCCGTGATTTTCGCAATGTAGAAATTGTTTGGGTTTAATAGCAGAAATACGTTTGAATGAAATAATGTGGTAAGTAAATATTCTATTTGGAAGAGAAAGATAATAGATTTGAGTAAAAAGATTATTTGTTTGAATCAAAAGAAAATTGGTTTCATTAAAAATTATTGCTATGTCTACTGGCGAGGAGATGGCGCTGACATTATCTACGCACGCTTTGGCCTTTTTAGGCCAAAAAAGATTACCTTGGAGTAATATAATTTAATAAGTCTACCATAATCTTTTATTGTGGGTTTCGACTCAACTAAATTTGGATTATATAATCAAGGTCCCATGATTATAATCCAAACAATAAAATATTAATATGATAGTACACTTTACTGAAACTAAAGCACGGTTAGATAAGCTAAGCGTTCATAGAAGCAGGAACAGTAGCAGGAACCTTAGTCCCTATGGGTGAGAATTGGCCAATTTTGATAAACAATCGAGAGCAATCGTGAGTGCCTTCATGGAACTGACGAATTGTAGAAGGTTTAGACGTTTGACCCTTTTACCCAGGTTTAGACCCTTGTAATTGAATATTAATAGCCGCTTAGACACATTAGTGTATATAAAATTTGGTGTTAAGTAGATATTTTGATCGTGTTACTACGGGGAAGCTGAAAGATGGAGAACCGCTGCTGGTGGGCAGTGGAAGTTGTGCGTTTGCAACTCCTGCTCTGATCAATGAAATAAGCCTCGGCATATATAGAAGATTAAGAAAAACATGAAAGTGAACTAGTTGCGAAACCGGTTCTCTACATGCGCTACTCCGTCCCAAAATAGTATATTATTATACAAGTTTTATAAGACGTCAAATTGGCGCATAAGTTGTTTGGGGCACGAGGAGCGCTAGCGACGAGTGCCCCAAATGAACGAATGCGCCAATATGTCTTATAAAACGAGTGTAATATACTATTTTTTCTACTTTGCGTAATTAATTTTATAAAAATTTAGAAGTATATTAGGTAAAATTCCAATCTAGAGTATTTATGGGTGCAACCGTTGGTAACACTGTCATCTGTCACTTAAATTCAAATATCTGTGAAAAAGTAATTATTGATAATTATTATATACCATCATATACTAGTAGTACGAAACCTAGGGTGCAACACGCATGTTTAAATATGTATAAAAATATACACACTTCGCAGTTTGTGCGATTCTAAAAAATCAGGTTGTGCTTACTTTTGTGGTTATGTGTATTTTCGTTTGACATGCATTTGATATCAATGTCACCAATCTTAGAAAAAAGTTACTAAAAACGGTGTTACAATTTGCTAATTGTAACACCGAAAACAGTGTTACAATGTGTGCATTGTGAATGCAAAGTAGAAAATAGTATATTATTATACAAGTTTTATAAGACGTCAAATTGGCGCATGAATTGTTTGGGCCACGAGGAGCGCTAGCGACGAGTGCCCCAAATGAACGAATGCGCCAATATGTCTTATAAAACGAGTGTAATATACTATTTTTTCTACTTTGCGTCATTAATTTTATAAAAATTTAGAAGTATATTAGGTAAAATTCCAATCTAGAGTATTTATGGGTGCAACCGTTGGTAACACTGTCATCTGTCACTAAATTCAAATATCTGTGAAAAAGTAATTATTGATAATTATTATATACCATCATATACTAGTAGTACGAAACCTAGGATGCAACACGCATGTTTAAATATGTATAAAAATATACATACTTCGCAGTTTGTGCGATTCTAAAAAATCAGTTTGTGCTTACTTTTGTGGTTATGTGTATTTTCGTTTGACATGCATTTGATATCAATGTCACCAATCTTAGAAAAAAGTTACTAAAAACGGTGTTACAATTTGCTAATTGTAACACCGAAAACAGTGTTACAATGTGTGCATTGTGAATGCAAAGTAGAAAATAGTATATTATTATACAAGTTTTATAAGACGTCAAATTGGCGCATGAGTTGTTTGGGGCACGAGGAGCGCTAGCGACGAGTGCCCCAAATGAACGAATGCACCAATATGTCTTATAAAACGAGTGTAATATACTATTTTTTCTACTTTGCGTAATTAATTTTATAAAAATTTAGAAGTATATCGGGTAAAATTCCAATCTAGAGTATTTATGGGTGCAACCGTTGGTAACACTGTCATCTGTCACTTAAATTCAAATATCTGTGAAAAAGTAATTATTGATAATTATTATATACCATCATATACTAGTAGTACGAAACCTAGGATGCAACACGCATGTTTAAATATGTATAAAAATATACATACTTCCCAGTTTGTGCGATTCTAAAAAATCAGGTTGTGCTTACTTTTGTGGTTATGTGTATTTTCGTTTGACATGCATTTGATATCAGTGTCATCAATCTTAGAAAAAAGTTACTAAAAACGGTGTTACAATTTGCTAATTATAACACCGAAAACAGTGTTACAATGTGTGCATTGTGAATGCAAAGTAGAAAAAAATAATAAATACACTCAGTATGCCAGGCAGACTGATC
Organism: Aphodius granarius; assembly: GCA_963971325.1. Classification (NCBI taxonomy): domain Eukaryota; kingdom Metazoa; phylum Arthropoda; class Insecta; order Coleoptera; family Scarabaeidae; genus Aphodius; species Aphodius granarius. The sequence goes on along the minus strand of OZ020230.1, from coordinate 8,315,351 downwards.
AATCGATAACATGTTTTTTTTAATAATAACTCTAATAGTAAAAATTATCGGTACTTGATTAATTATTAACACTGATTTATAGATTTCGAACGATTATCATCACTCACCACACTTATGCCATGATTGTGAAGAGTAGTCTTTTTATAAATAAAATTTAGAATTAAAAATATTTTGCCATACGGTGCGGACTTTTCTGCACACACTGTAAACACATGGAAGATAGTTACTCGATATTTTGACATGTAATAAATACGTGAATGTAATAACATGTATACAGATGGCGTGTCTGAAAAGTTTGCGGTTTATAGGTACGACTAATTAGAAGCTGTAAGAACACACCGCCATGGCGATAAATTAATTATTTTAAAGTTTTAATTACTTAACCGTGAATAATAAGTCAGTCAAGAAAGTGAGACCAATGTTTTTTCTGTGGGTTCATGACAATAATAAAATAAAATGGAACATGGTTACTATGTGTTTGCAATTGTTTACTTTATTATCTTCATGACTATACAATATACGTAGATTATTTTTAAGCAAACGGGTTCAGTTGACAGCCCTTATATAACATGAAAAGCGATAAAACAAAGGCTTCTGAGCGCCGGTTGCTTATATCTAGTTACAGTAATTGAAAACCGACGCATGAATAGGTTCGTCATAAAAATAATGTGGTGTAACCTTAATAATAGAACAAGTAGGTGTCAGTCTTCTAATATTGAAACGTACATACGCAAACACAACGACACTAATCAAGAAATAGTTTTTATCGAATCGCAGGTGTGACATTCTTACAATAGGTTTTGTTTCAAGATAGGTAAGTGCAATTTTGGGAACAATGCAGTATAAGCTGCATTGATAATGTAGGTATGTAAATTCTTCTGACTCAACAAATAGTTTAATTGAAGAGGCCTGAATGGAAAAAAAACAGGTCATACATCAATAAGGAGCAATTTATATTGCTCATAGATCAAGGTTGTGCTCCAGTATTGTAACCCGTACCGTACTGTAATTCCTGCGTTCGTCACGGAAATACGTTATCCGGCAACGCATTTTCCGCTTATCACGAGTAAGATGAAGTTAAGACTACACAGAAGAAATTTCGATTTTTTCCGTTATCCATATCCAATTTAAAGTTATATGTGTTGCATTCGTTAATACAGAGCATTTCTAAAAAAATACAAAATCAATGTGATTAAAGTAAACTGATGATTCTTACGTAAATGTCATAAATTGTGTTCATTTACCAGTTATTGCGGTATCCGACTCTGTTACACCGAAACAAAGCCAATGAACAGTTACTCGTTCGTATGCATTTATGTTTTAGCGGTACGGTAAGGTAAAAGGTGTCAACAAGCTACCGTGAACTGTGCCATCATGGCTGGCGAGTTGCACAAGAGAAATAAAAAAGAAAACACGTTTAATTATTGCATATTTATAAACAATTTACGACCGGTTCTGTAAAGGCCATATATAGTACTACTATTAACCAGCTTTTCTGAAACTGAAGGCGTAACGCGTTGACCTTACAAAAGGACAACATTTGCATCTTTTATCATATCAATTATTATTTTATTGGTTCTCCATATTAACAATTCTCTCAGAGATTTATTACCTGGTCCTTTTGTCCAATAATGATATTCACTAAGCTCGGCCTGTCCACAGGAAGTGTATACAACGAAACAATAAATAAAGAAAATCTATCAATCCGTAAGAAGGAAGAATCATTAGTAGAAGCATAGAAAAATATCTTCCATAGCTCCTGCCACCGTGGTGTCGGGTAATTACTTCGTCATACAAGGGGACAAAAAACATACACGATACAATCAACTGAATATTTGTTCGTCATCTTCTGGTCTGAATAAAATCCATTGTTTGTATTGTTCTATTACCATAATTACACATTAATATTTGATATTAACAAACTTCCTAATTATTAACACAGCCTATTATCAAAACGATGCAGCATTTTTACTCACTACAGAACAGGCTATTTATAGCATTTTACTTAATTCGTTGTTGGTTGAACAAACATCTTAATTTATGTGCTTTAAGTTTCGTAACACTGCAGTAGTAAAATCAGCCTACCGTCTCTACAAAACAGGCTTCCTATAGATCCAGAAGAACAAAATTCATGATGTTTACATTTGCTGCACCTAAAAGAGCTAAAGACTGAAAGGGTTAACCATATGGGCACTAAACCTTCCATTTCGCTCTCTTACACTGTAAATTGTATAAGCATTCACTCAAAGCATTCTCTATTCTATAATACCTATAACGTCACCACTCATAACCGCACCCTTCAAGAAAGAATAAATTCAATAGGACCGATTGTAAAAATATCTGGTGTGGCCCCCACCCTACTTTCCGACTACACTGTTGACACATCTATAAACTCTAAACGTATAGAGGATGAAATTGTACCAATTAAACCAATGACATACGTGTGTTTTCCTGCGAGGTTGTTTATAATTTTACTTTGTTTATTTATTCTTCAATCGCGAGCCGATGATACTGACAAATTTTTTATAGCACCTAAACCGCTCATCCCATTGATCTGTAAATGTGTGTACATATTTAAAATGACTGCAGGATGAGATGGTGTCAGTTTGGTCAAAATCGGATTAATCCCTAAGAAAACACGAAAATTTGCCACTTCCGGTTGTCAGATTGTCGCCAAAAACAATACAGTTCGTCCCCCAGTAATTCTAAATATGTATACCAAATTTCAGCACGATCCGTTGTTCCGTTTAGGCGCAATCATGTTCGCGGACATACATACACACATTCATTTTGCAGAATTCATTGCAATTGATTCCGTCGTTTACAATGCTTATAAATAAACCGTATTTTGAATTAAGATTGGTTAAGATTATGTAATTGCAGGTGATATTTTGTAGACGATCGGCTATTTTGTGGATAAGGTAGATAAGCGATAAAGACGAGGTAGTTTCGCTGTTAAACTTTTGTTTTATGTTCTCTAAGAAAAGCACGATTACAAGCGTTACGTGCTGCGAATGCGTCCCAATGATAATAATTTTACGGCCCTTTCACAAACCGGTTGTTTTGGTGTAAATCCAAAACCCTTTCACTGCGTTCTTCAATTTGGTGGCGTCCTGATGATCGAAGTGAGCTCGACTGGGCTTGGAAGGTAGATACATAAGTGCAAGGACCGTCGTTGGATGTTAGTAAACTCATTCACAGTCCGTTAACATAGACGAGTCACTGGCCACGGGAGACCTGGTTTCCACCTGTTCCACCGACAGCAATGGCTTCAATGGTCGAACGCTTGAAAAGAAATCAATCCTCCGCATCTACTACTACTCTCAACTGCTAGACTCTCTTTGCTATATACTAAGAAGTTCGATCGAGGTTGACATTGTTGTAGTAATAATAATACGCTATTAATCTAGCAAATTAAATACTACATGGCTTTTCACAAAGCGAAGATGACCTGTGGGTAGGTTTGTTCAAGTTGTCTGGCAGCTCTGGAAGAGAAAGGGTCATCTGTAAGTAGTAGGCGAGAAACAAGTTACAGATTTAAGAAATAATATACAAAGATGTGTGGTTGAAAATGACAATAGAGGAAGAAAAAGAATTGTAGATCGTATTGACAAGAAAAAGTTAGCACTGACAACACTGGATATGGAACAATTGTAAATTGTAGAAAATTTTTAATGTTATCGGCACAGTATTTTGATACGTCTTGGTTTTCTTAGGCAATTCTTATTTACTGGAATACTGTCCGTTAATCATGAAACATGATACGCTAATTTGTAGTGTGTAGTAGAAGAATGGCATGAGGATATAGGGTATCACCAACATGGCAGTGAAACCATACAAGATATGGCAGTATTAAAACGAGCACAAGCGGCAACGGTTGTACAGCCATAATTTCAGCGGGGGTTAGATTCTTGATTAGGAAAACACGGGGTGAGTCAGGTGTATGTAATATTCATTTATGTAAGTGACTAATCTGGTGGTGTGGTGAGTAAGCTACTCTATGTTGTCGTGTAACCTTTTCGCTTGCTACAGTATTCCCCTAAAATCCTCATGCCTGTTTAAAAACCACGTACAACCGCGTGGTAGGTAAAAAATTCTTATGCTACCTGAGAACATTGTCCATTATTGTTAACATGTTCCAGATACTTTCCATCGACTCAAGAATCATCCATTATCCGGGCTATTGGTAATTTCACTTCTTGGAAAAAGATCGACTTAATCGTCGATATGGATAATGGCGAAGAACTTCCACTGTTACCAGGGAAACCCCATGAAAGTATCATGCCCATAAAACGCGGATGCTCTCAAATATGCTTCTATGGATTAGGACACGTTTTTAACGACCTATGTGCCGCTGTTTGGTTCTCTTATACTCTATTCTATTTTCAAATTGTCATAGAAATGGAATCTGCCACAGCTGGCACATTGATCATGCTCGGTGAGTTTATTTTTAATGCTTCTGTTCATGTAAATTACAAACATAGGACGTCTTTTAACACAACTTATCTCTGACTAACTAATTACATATTGGCGTTAGTCATAAAGATGAGTTTCCTCGAGAAGTCCTCCTCGCCAATTTGGAAGCATGTAATTTGGCTTTGTGATACCTTCGTAAAAATTTTGGGCACGCCATTGGTACGAAGATAATAAAATCTTTGTTACGAGCGGAATCTCGATTGGGTTAATTAGATAAGGCCCTGCGCCGTCAATTATGCATGATTTGGGAGATCATAAGTGCTATTTTTAGCAGGCCCACGCTGAAATTGCTTGAAATTTCATCAACAGTTTTATCTCGTTAAGCGGCGGCTTTCAGCAAATTGAGCAAGCCGTCTATGCTAGAACCAGGAAGAGGCTCGTGCGCGGCTAGAGCCTCAACAGAACATAAAATCGTCTCTGTGCAACCTTGTTACATTGGCTCCGCATGAAAGAAGCGTGCTCGTTTATTTCTTTCTCCACATACGCAATCCGACAAATTTAAAACCTTATTATAAGAGACCCAAGGGCAACGACATAATTAAACGAAAAAGAGCGTAATTGACAGAATCATGGAATACCACTGATTTATTGCTGCTCGCTTCGGTGACCCAAGAACCACCAGTTTAATAAACATAGGACAACGTAACAAAATCTAATTGTTAGAACATAACACACCAGTGAGATCACCTCTAATTATTTTAATGATACCAGAGCACTTGCAAGGTCCTTCATCGCATTTTGAAGTCACTTTAACACATACCAATGCGTACTGTACAGTTAAAACTCAGTTGAAACTTAACGTGTGCGACCGGCTAAGGAAACCGTATACCAAACGTGAATTTATTGTGATATGTTAATTAAACGATTTACTTTTTAATAGAATACCACGAAAGCATTGACCTAAAATAACCAACGCACGAATTACACAAGCAGCAATCTCATTCACTTTTTTTTATGAGGCAACGAGTGTTTTGTAAATAATTCTTCGGCGAGCAAATTTATTTAATAATAAGCGGTCATATCGTCACAAAGCAATAAAATAAAAAGAAACATCTCGATTTCCACATATCTTAACACCTCGGGCGATATTTGGCAATGCTTAGCAGGTGTAATTTAACATTATTTTTTTCGTGAGGAAAGATTCCAGAAAAACTGATTGTCTTTTACACATTTGCTGCCAAAGGGGACACTTTTCTCAACTATGCGAACGTGATTAATTTAAAACCTACCTGTAATAAACATTTCATAAAACTGAAAATTAAATAAATTACCAATCATGGTATTTACAAGAAATCACTCCGATGTCTATATTTTGTTCCTCGGGGCGACAGGATACATTTCCCATCAGTTGTAATTGGATGTTCTGTCTATAGATGTTTTTATCTTCCTACGAAATTAATTAATATATAACCAGTCAGCGATCTGTTACCAACAAATAATTGAATGTGTCAATTTATGCTCGTTTTGAGATAAATATTCTTGCAATCTTTAATGTCGCAAGACGAGAAGTCACAGTCTACAACCACTTATCAACCATAATCATCAATATTCTATGTCCTTATCTCATGGTCAATAAATCTGAGTTTTGATTCATCCCTATACTAAGATGAATTCGTTGTTTCACTGTTGTGTTTTTTATAAAACAATTCCTATATGTGATACAACTTGATAAATGAAATGAGTCACATTCATTTCCGTACAAGGTAACGTCACTTTGAAACATTCAAATCAGATAAAAAATTCACATTTCATGCCGCCACAACGTCTAGTTGATCCATATTCCTACATTATATACGAGGTAAAATTTACTGATTAACATAAACGTAATCTTAGCCCACCTTGAGTTCCGCTCGAACAACAAAAAACAACTCCACATTATTAATACTTATTTAGCAGGTGTTCAGGCAGCTCAGAAATCACACCTACATTTTTTATTTGTTTATGCGCGTATCGCTTTATCTACCAGCAGAGAGAACACCTCCAGCAGATCGAACTACGTCATATTTATATTTACGTTCACATGTTTGTATTCAGACAAGTGCTTTTTAATTTATTAATTATTACTGCGGAAGAGGTTACAGCTCATTGAAACCCACATTAATCCTTTCCTTACTCAATTTGACTACCTGATACTTTACCGCATATCATTTGCATTATTTAATGCTATTGCTAATTGTATCCTATTTAATTTAACATATACAAAACTGTGCACATGTTGTGTGCGTAATAGAGGTAGTTAGAAGAAATACCAAACAACTTTTGTATATTTTGTGTTAATAATTGTGTTAATCCCTCGACGAGGCTGTCAACGTCTATGAGTTAATTTGCGTGTGGATTTCATTCAGTAAACAATTTTCAAGTGGTGCCACTTGAAGTCTCCGTGTCAAGAAGTAATATAGCATCAATCAACAAAAAGCGACGTATCGTTTGGTTGAATTTTGGCGTGGTTTTTTGCCCCCTGTAACGACGCCGGTACCATGCCGGGTGGAACTTCACGTGTGTATTTATGGATAGCGAACGACGACATGCAAAGTTGAAATAAACCAGACTGGGTATTAAATATTGTATAATTGCCCGTCGCTATCGTATTTACGAGCGTTCGCATTTTTTTAACACTATATCCCCTTTGGGCTATCCACTTCCATATGTACGCCTCTTATCATACTATAGATAAAATGACAACGAAATATATTTTACGTTGGCTTGTCAATATCTAACACACGCATGACACTAAACCACTATCTGACAATGTTACTAAATTTTTACCTAAAAATACAGTGGGAATATGTATTACTAAAAAACCATTACCATTCTGAATGAGTAATACCTAAATACTGAAGTGGACAAAAACAGTTGTTATATTATTACATGGTCTGTTTGCGGTAACAGTTTCAAACGGTTTGCAGGCTCTGCCAATACGTCTGGTCCAATATAAATCTGACTCCCAACCGTTGGAAACTGTTACCGCAAACAAAGCTATAGTTGAGTGGTGGTGAGTTGAAAATAAAGACATCATGGATCATAAATTCATAAGCTTACTTACGTGGTTTAGTATATTTGCCAGCATGTGAAATAGACACTTGGCGTAATATTCTTAGAAGAGAAAAAGAGCTAACAAATTACATGTATAAATTAGCAATTCCACAGCTGATGTACGAAGTTAAGACCACTTTTTGCTGCGTATATAGACTCCATGTAGAGATTTTATGCTAATAAACATACTGGACATATAAATATACTGTGCGGGGAATAAGTCCAAAAGGACAAAACAAACGGCGAGATTTACGCAAGGTGCCGGCGACAGAAGAAATAGCGTTGCGTGGGATTTCAATTTCGTCCCCTTCAGAAAAAGTCGGCGATTTGCATCGGCGATTCCGGTTAGACCGGAAGTGGTTTATTTACGACGCCCTTGTTTATTCACCTACGTTGCTCATGTATTTTAGGACAAGTTGCAGACTCGTTAGCGACTCCATCGGCTGGCTGGACCATAGACCGAGTTGGTACACCCAGGGTGTGGCATCAAGCAGGTGCGTACATTCACATACAGCTAGCCATACACAGTATACACACCTAGAGCTTCTACACACTCCGCAGGCGTAGATAATTCACTCTAGCATACGCAAGACCAACGAATATGACCGATATCTAGACGCAGGTTGCTCAATATTTCTCCAAACACCTGTCAATCAATCTGCGGACAGTCACGTTTCTATAACCTCTGTTTACATAAGTGTTTTTGTACATAATTAAAATTCGAAAAAACTGCCTTAAACCACCAACCTACCAGCTCACGAACAACGAACAATTATTATTCTTTACTTTATTTGCATATTTTGCTGGTTCGATAAGTTCTACTTTCCTCCTTTCTCCATTTTGCCTTTTCCCTTCCACCTTCACCTCTTCCCCATTTCCCTCCCCCCTTTCCCTCTTCTCCCTATCACCCTTTCTCCCATTCTTCCATTCTCCAATTCCCTCATTCTCCCATTCCCTCATTCTTCCATTCTCCCATTCTCACATTCTCCCTTTCCTCCTTTCCCCCTTTTTTGAACGTTTTTGATCACTATTTAACTTTATTTATTCATTTTTTAGGTACGGTAGCGGTGGCAGTGGGATTTTCGATGATGTTCTCGTCAAATCCAGGATTAGAAAACTGGAGGTCGCTATTGTATTACAGCTCCTTCGTTATACTATTCCAGATAGGCTGGGCGGTCGTACAGATCTCACACCTATCTATTATTCCCGTCATTTCGACGGATCATAAACATAGCGCCAATCTGACGGCTATAAGGTAGATAATTCGACGTGATTTAATAGAATATTCCGGATTTTTGTTTAGAAACTTTTCATTCATATACCTCAGGATAGTTGGCTCTCTATTTACATATGGTCAGTGATAAGGAGAGATGGAGGTTTTCTGTACTATAGCGAATAGCATAAGACCGAAAACTTCCGAAAGCTACAGAAAACCTCCATCTCTTCTTATCACTCGGTGAAAAAATGCACTACATGTGAATAGAGCGCCTGTGAATGTATAATGTAACAGTTATTTTTTAATCGCCATGCCGATGCCATTACATACAATGGTTGTAGTTACATAATAAAATGCATCTAATTTCTACTGTTAATTGTTGCAAAATATTTTTTTCTAGATACAGCGCTTCGGTATGCTGCAATATATTTGTTTACATCATCACTTGGGTTATTCTGCAAAACGGAGACATTGTCGCCGACATCGGGCCAGAAGATTTCTACAAATTTCGGGTATACTTTACGTCATCTCCAAATCTTTAACAACTAGTAAGATTGGCCCATTTAGAAACAGTAGCTGAGCAATGTCAATTTATGATATGCAAGTTATGTACGGATTTATGTCAAAAAGTCAGTAAGACCAAATGTTTTTCACTTTTGGCGAAATACTTTAAAACCACAATAAATTCTCTGAGAATAAAATCTGAGAATTCGCAACACAGCGACGAAGGCTGTGTATTCTGTCACACTGCGACTGCTTGTACAGTAAAACCAAACAAAACTTAACGTGAGACTTGCGCGAAAGGATGACATTCGGCAAGAGTGAGATGCATATACGCAGCGCAAGTAAGCCAATGAATTCACGGGACCTCAAATCGCGAAATTCAGGGGACCTCAAATTTCTAGATTTTTTTTTCGTCGATTACAATACATACTTTAATTCTAGAACACTAGTCGGGAAGTAAAAAAACGAACACCCGTATTTACAAGAAGCAGTTCACATAATGTATCAAAAACCTTGACTAATTTCCTGTCTATTTTCGGGTAAACCGACTAGACCGAGTCGGTGTTCACGATTTTCTGTAACGATATTTGCATTGTGAAAATAAATAACTCCATAATCTATTATGTTTATATATGCATAGCTTACGTAACAAAATGGGACTTAAGTCGCATACATATAATAACACACCTGCTTATGGTTCACTGTTAAAAAACACATTTATGTAACGTTCATTAATATTTCTAATGCCAACAGAGTTTTCATATTTTTGCGATACTTGCGTGTTATATAATGACTATAATGAGAGAGCAACTAGACAATGAACTGGATCATTTCTAAAATGATTACAGGAGTTGGTGTTCATTATAACAGGACTGGGATTGTGCACTTCTGGTGTCTTCTATTGTGGAATATCTGTAGACAAAGCGAAGACGGATACAATAGAGGCGACTATTGAAAATGGCTATGCTCGGAGGCACTTTTTGCGCAGTTTTATCATATACTTGGTATCCTTAATGTATGAGTGTCGGCAACCTAATTTACTAATTCGAAGTTACGTTGCATATTTTCAGGTACATGTCGTCCAGACTATACACAATACTGAATCTAATTTACATTCCATTATATCTGGAGGAGAGATACGTCAACAATGGAGAAAGTCAACGGATAAGAAGTTCAATAGCCAGCGTACCTTTGATAAGCTTTAGCGCATCATTGTTTGCATCCATCCTCCTAAAGTACAGACCTAAAGGATGCAATGACAAAATTACTTATTTCATGGGAACCTTGTTCTGTATCTTTGGATCAAGCTGGATAGCTTTTGGCATACCTCCTAATTCATACTATCAAATCTACATTGTCGTCTGTTGTGCAGGTATAGGAGGGTCAGCTACCATGGTTAGTAGCCTCTGCCTCACAGCCCAGTTTGTAAAAACAAACGGTTTCCAAGGTGCTTCTGTATATAGCACTGTCACCTTCACAGATAAACTTATATCTGGTGCTGTGGTATTGCTTATTCAACATCTGTAGGTTGTTAAAATAGTCGATTTTTTGTGATTATGATTATGTATTTTTTTAGACAATGTACACCAAAAACCGACTGCCCTAATTTCTACGAGCATGTCTTAGCTTACGCTTGCGGATTAGCGGCGATATTGGGATTATCATCATTAGTGTGCCTGAGTTTCAGACAAATCAATTTATCAAGTGATAAATAGAACTTATAACTTTATTTGCCATGTAATTTTATAATAAATATAATAATAATGCAATGCGTATATAAAACTACATGTTCTTCCCATAATTCTCAATCTGTTTGATGATATGATCCATATCCTGGTAAGTCCTGGTAGGATGACACGTGACGACTAACCTAAAAAAGTTGCACAATTCTTTTGATGGCAGTGGGGTATAGCAAATCATGATATCTCCAGATAGTAGCAGAACGTTCTTCAACGTCGGGGCAATGGTGTTCAGTTGTTGTAACCATTTAGCGTCTTCAGGTTTGTTCCTCATTGATAGTGGAATGTAAAAGAAACACACCGAAGTGGTGTCTATAGTATCATTTATGAGTCGAAAACCATCTCTCTGGCTAATCTGATTTTTAAAATACCTGAAAGTTGATAGGTTTGAAATATTTTTGAGACAATGCGCGATATTTCCACTTACAAAGCACACTCGACAGCATTATTTATCAAATTTTCAAAGCCGACATCTCCACGAATCTTCCACATGGCCCAAAGCTTGAAAGCGTCAACTTTTCGGCCGCATTGTATGCTCTTGTCGCCGGTGTCATAAGAGACGTCGTAAATCTTATCCGGTTGAAATAAATAATTAGCAGACGCTGAATTGCAGCTGAATAATAAATTCTGAAAAACAGGCTTACGATAGATAATAAATGATTCTTTTACATATAAAACTTACTGTATGTTTTGTCAAAAAGACAGAGCATTGCAAAGGTGCCCCGAGCATTTTATGGGGATTCCATGATAAAGAATTGGCCCTGAAATAGCAAACGTATATGAAGCAATGGTACAATGCACAACAACGCCCAGAAAGGGGGGCAACCGCCCCTAACTTGCCCCCTGAACACAAAACTTACATCTCTATGCCTTCCAATTTGTCTTTGTGTTTGTTTGATAAGAGTAAGGTGCCCCCAAAGGAAGCATCAATGTGTAACCATAATTTGTACTTCCTGCAAATTTCGGCAATTTCTGCTATTGGATCAACAGCTCCTAATACAGTAGTTCCAGCGGTGGCATTAACAAAGAATGCCATCTCGTCTCTGTTCTCGTATTCCAAAATTTTAGCGTGGAGATCGGTGGTTGACATTTTACCATTGGGAAGAGATTTTATTTTAATAACGTTTTCTGTACCCAACCCCAACCAGTTTGCCGCTTTGCTAATAGAGTAGTGACCCTAAAAATCTGAATAGATCGATTTGTTTATGGTGTATATTTGGTAAACTTACATCCTCTGATGTAAAAATCACCAATTTTGGTAATCCCCAGAGTCCCTTCTCTTTGCTTTCTGGGAATAAAGAATATCTGGCTAATGCTAAGCCATACATATTGGCAATACTCCCACCGGGACAAAAAATGCCATCACCCTCGTTGAAGCCGACCCTAATCATGAAGTGTTTTAGTACCTCTAGTTCCACCAATGTGAATACTGGAGATACTTCGTACGTATGTTGATTGGTATTTAAAGCTTCCGAAAGCAATGCTCCGCAAAAACCGAAAATATCTATCCCACCATATAACTGATTGTAAAAATTTGGGTGAGATGTTTTTACGCTATAGTTAATAATCTTCTTCGCCATGTTAAGGAAATCATCTGGACTTGCGATGGGATTATTCAAGCAAAGATCCAGTTCTTTCTGCATAAATATTTTTGTAGTGCAGGAACGGCTACAATTACAAAAGCCGTAACTTACCAGCAATTCCTTCGGATGTTTGAAATTCAGAACGGGACCATCCTCGGCTACCAAAACATTCTCAGTTTTGAGCAAGTTATACATTTGATCGACGATGTTCAGGCAACTTTTTCGTTCCATGACCGCGCGTAAAAAGATGTCTTCTGAAACTGTGAGTTGTCCACATAAGGCCTAAACAAAGGTACAGTTATGTATTGGCTGAGTACAAACTTTACCGGACCGTTACCTTAAGCAAACATGTAATGTGTCGAAGCTTTTCATTTTCGCCTTTTATTACAAACGATCGGTTTATCAAACATTGTTGAAAAATTCCTGCTTGACTGCACAATGCGCCCTAAATTTGAACTAATTGCTCATTTACAATTTTTTATAGCTTTTTAGTCGTCAGCTTTTATCAACATTTCCAGACACCTGCAGAACAATTTTATCGAAATGACCATTTTTATGCATTTATGCATTCTACACGATTCTACGGAATCAAACAACTTTGATTCTATTAAAGTTTGTTAACAGTTCATACATAGATAAATAAGTCTTATCAAAATAATCCCGAATTTTCTATGTATACTTAGTCAAAATTGTGACGTTTAATTTAAATGTTATTGATAATTCTACTTACTTATGTATGTTAATAACAGATTCTTTGTTTCGCATGCTTCTTCGGCCTTCAACACACATTAATAACGTACGTTCTCAAGTTATCAATGGAGTGAGTCTAAATTGTCTGCTTCTAGGGTTCAAAGGTTTAGTAACATCCACCTAGGAAGTTAGATATCTCTCTAATTTTTTTAAAAAGCATGTCAGCAATTACATTTGGAGTTCTAAAACATGTACATAGTTCAATATTTGGATAGCTTTAGTAGACGAGAAAATTTGCAAAATGATGAAACTAGTCTGCCATTAGTCTGCCACGGCAAGTTAGTTTGGTTGCCTATACAATTTGGAGAACAGTTAAATTCCCACTTGTGGCGGTTAAATGCCATTATATGGCGAAATGCACTTCCTACGGCCGTTTCGTTCCACTCTGTGTCACATCCATGTTCCATCCTTGTCTGCCTTGGCGACCTGTAGATCATATGTGGCTCAGTGCCGCGGATAGCACGGAGTGGTATTGTGTGTGCTTTTTAGCCCAGGAGACAGTTTAATGTTATGATGTCATTGCGAACGAACAAATTGGTTCTGAAGCATTATAATCTGACAAAGTTTTGATGAAAAACATGCGAGTACCCTTAAGGCCAGCTCCTTCATTGGAGGATGCTCGCCGAAAACAAGCGACGTCTGTCAAGTAAGTCTACCAAATCAACAAAAGCCTTTTAACAGCATAAACAAATTACGTCATTTACAGAGGTAATCACTCCGGTTATACAAGTATCAAGAAAAAACCGCCCCCTAGACCACCGCCCCCAGACTTCACCAAAGTGAAGAGTAAATCTGCTTGGAACTTAAGCCAACACAATGACTGTCTCATCGATTTGAGCCCTCCGAGTTCACCCAGAACTAGTCGTACCTTTGGTGGAAGCATCTCCAGTTCCTTTAATAGTAGTACAAGTAGTTTAGCTTCAAGCAAAAAGAGCCTGGAATACGATTCGTCTCCGTTCAATATTAACCCTTGGACCGCAGCGCTGCAGACGTCTTCTCAAATATCTGTGCCTACAATTATCAGACCCCAGCAGAAGAAACAAATACCCAAGATTAAAGTGCCTTCGACGTCCAGGGAACCATCACCAGAAACTAATTATTCACCTCCGATGCCTTCAATACCCCCTCCTAGTCCACCCAAAGAAGTCAGTGAAGAAATTGTTCCTTTCGGTTTAGCACTATATAACTACCCAGGATCACATCCAGAAGATTTACCTTTACAAGTAAGTTTCATTTCGTAATGTAGAAAGTTACCGAAAACATACAAAATTAGAATCAAGCAAGGAAATAATATTTACAATAAAAAACATTTATTACATTTATGAAAATTATATAAAAATATGCTTGTTTGGCAAGTTTTACAACATGCTGGAGTTGGTCAATATATGCTTTAATAAATATTGCAGTACCACTTATAAATCACCTTGACCTAAGCTATTTGGCAAGACTTGACTCTTCTTAGGACATTGTCCTAACTAATCAAACACCTTATGGATGTTTGTCTGAAGTAGTGTTAAGTTAGTAAACACTAATGTTGTAGTAGTTCTGGGTGCACTTTATTCCGCTGCACCTAGGTCACTCTTGGCCCTTTGCGCTTACCCATTCATTTGATAACGACAACCAGGGGCAGCTCACTAAGGATATATTTATATATCTTGTTTTTTAGCCTTTGTTATTTAGAGTTAATTTGCCAGCTATCTTGGCAACAGTAAATTAACATCAAAATTCAAGGTTGCTCTCAAATTATTTTTTATTTACACATCTATAATTTAATCATAAAGCAAATGCCTACATATATATGTTATCAGCAAAGCCCAAAATTGTACAATGTCGAAAATGTAGTTATGGAATATATACATATTGTCTGTGTCAAAGAATAATCATTATTATATATTATAATGTTTCTTTTATTTTAGGTAAATGACATAGTGTACTTGATACGGAGGATAAATGATGAGTGGTTGTATGGAAAAGTTGGTGATAGAACGGGTATGTTCCCATCAAATTTTATCGAAATAAAGATTCCTTTGAAAGAGGAGGAAAATATTGTGAACGCCCTATACGAGTTTCAACCGCAAATGCCTGGAGATTTGGCATTAGTTCCAGGTCAAAGGGTCGTGGTTCTTCGGAAGTTGTCTGAAGAGTGGTTATTTGGAGAATCAAATGGTGTCAAAGGGCAGTTCCCATCAAACTTTGTGCATCGGATTCCGGCAGGAATCTGAGTGTGTTTTTTATATGTATAATTTTGTAAAATGTCCACTTGGAAGTATTTTTGATGTTTAACTTATTTATAATAGGTAAATTGTATGCTTACTTATACAGGGTTATTTAGACAAGTCCAGTGTCTCAATAAACACATTGTACAAACTGTCGAGATGAAAAATATCAGCAGCTTTGTCTTCCTCTTCTAATATCGTCAAGCTGGGAAACCTCGGCCATTGTTTTGCTCTATTACCACTGTGGAATGCCTCAGTTTCTTTAAGGGTTAAGATAAATCTGTATCCTCCGAGGAGGAAGACAAAGCTGCTGAATTTAATAAACATATCAAGATGATTTTCTCCCTCTTTTTGTTAACTAGTTTTACCATCTTGTATATAATTCTTCCCTTAGTTTTCTGTAAAAACTGTTAATTTTATTTTGGGGTGATAAAATGTCGATTTGTTTAGACTGCCTTGTTTGTACATTCCAAAATTTTGATGGTAACGATACTCAGTGCACAATAATATCAGTAGTGATATAGGTATATTTTTGTAATCTACTTATGCAATGTTAATAAAGTAATGCAAAGAAGTGTTGTTTTTTTTTTTTTTTTTTATTTAATATTTCACTGAGGATGTTTACAAATGGAAAAATATTAAACTTTTGATTGATAAAAATGTTATGGGAAAAAAGGAAAAGGTCAAAAATGATGGAATAATGACGTTAGGTAATAAGAAAGAAAAACAAATTATTTAATAATATTATATTAGAAATTTTTTCAATTTTCTTTATGCTATAACAGTGAAAGACCAATTTAAAATTTTAAACGATAAAAGTTGATATTTTTAACATTGCTTGTGTGAAACCAAGTTTTGTACCATTTAACAGCAGTTGACAATTTTGAATTTGTGGCCTGCTATTTGAAAATACAAAGGCAAAGTTTTACTGAAGACGGTATGAGAACTGATATAACAATAACAATAGAATGGAATATTTCAACAATAAGATTGAAAACGTAGTCAAAAGATATCCAAATAGTAATTGATGTAAGTAGACATCTGTTAATAACTGTTAATAGAGATAATAGAATTTATAAGCATAGTAATATCTACAACTTCACGCTATAAATAAGTTGAAGCAGAAAGTTTTAGAAAAATACATTAATATGTCCTTAAAACCATTTACTTTAACCCCATGGCAAAAAAAAATAAAAACATTTGTACCAAATTTGCTTATCTAACCAAATCTTAACAATTAACTACATATCATTAGTGTTAACTTCACCAAATTTCCAAACAAAATTATATACAACACAGTTGATCATACCTGAGACAACAAATCTTCAGTCTTATACAAAATTAGAAATTATACAGACATCTTAACTTGTGAAACTTGGCAAAGAAATTATATTAAAAAAAGCGTCTAATCGACCACTTCCGCCAAAATTATAGCTAGCTACATACTGTTACGTATCACATATATTTCACATATTTACAAACAAATATATTTGTTAACAAACGCTTACAGAATATCATTATTAAGCACATCAAAAAAAAAGAGTAGGTTCCTATTTACATCTTTGTAAGGTAAATCAACTAATCAGGCCTATAGATAGGAATCTTCGGCAAAAATTCTATCAGGATCACATATTCCATCATCGAAGACGAATCGCAGTGCTGCTTCGATAGACGCCAGTGCAGACCCAACTTATGATATAGATAGCTGTTTTCCCATTCGAGTAATTTATTTAACGAATGTTGAGTCTGAAAAATATTAAGTCATCAAAGCAAAGTACCCATAAAAAGTGGTCCCTTAAATAACTACTTACTCGTTTACTTAAACAAATAACAGGCCATAGCGAGCACCCTAGCGTGCAACAGCAGCAAAGGCAGCCGCAGAAAAGCCATTTGACGTTAACCGGTAGAGTTTTCTTCAGGACACTGTTAATTCGCATGACCGTTTCTTGAAATTCTTCGGGTGCCACACGAGAGACCAAACCGCTAGGAAATTCCGTGCAAAAACGGTTACTCAAGCCAAACCTGCGGTAAAAATGAGTCAGAACGTTTACAAATGTTGCATTGCACAGTAACATACACCGTCATATTGCCTGCCCCGCGTAAGATTACTGGGTCCGGTACTGAAACAGTCGAGGGTTGTACATCTTCAGTAGGATCTTCCTCATCTTCGTAATATATGGCATCAAAACCTTCCATGTGTGTTAGAAAGTGCTTACTATCTTGTACAAAGAACACAACACATGTAATCTACGACGTACTTCGTTGATGTCTTGATTATATTGTATTTCCTCTAAAAATCCTTTTGTTTCCTCAGTTATAACTATGATGCGGCGGTTAACTAAACAACAATTTACGAAGGCTTTGTTTACGCCAGAACTTTCTTGTTTGACTGCTGGTCATTACGCCTACGTTCCAAATTGTATTTTTGTAACCATCGCCGCGCAAGGTGCAAATTATTAATTTAAGCGAACACGTCCAGAATAATCAATTGCGACAACGAATGCAAAAATAGGGTTTTAATAAGTAAAAAATTGAGTCAATAGTGTAGCGCGTTTAAGAACGTACACAAATTTACAAATCCGAGGTGCGTTCGATTTGGGTGCGTTGCCAACCATTAAGCACAAAATGCAAACGGCTTATTTAAACTGTAATTTTTTAGAAAATTGCAATAAACTGCAAATAATGAGAATCGAAAATATTAATTTCGTCTCGAGTTGAGGGCATCGAACCTTGTTTGTAGGCGGGGGTTAGTTTTTTTCTTTTCTTAAAATTGGGACGGAACGATGATTGAACGACTAGGAGAGAGGCGCTGGATGTCCATAACAGTTGCAAATTGAAACGTTGAGAGGAGCTGTGTTGCTGCTCGGCAGCTATAAGCTAGCCAATCTGTACAAAAAGCCTTGCTATTGGTAGCAAACTAAGACCAACAGTTTCTTAACTTTAGACAATAAATCTTTTATTTTCAAGTAAGTAAACTTTTCGGCCAGTTTTATAGAAACGTGCATGACACGTTTCTAGGTATATTATAGAATTATTAGGTTAACTGTATACCTGACTCGTGCATGCATAATTGTCCTAATCTGTTCTGTATTTCTCCTAGTTACAATGGCCAGAGGACAACAAAAACTCCAGTCTCAAGCTAAGGCTGCTGAAAAATCTGCGAAAATAAAAAAACAACAGGGACACTCAGCCAACGACCAAAAGAAAGCTGCCCAAAAAGCCTTAGTACATGTTTGTGCTGTCTGCAAGGTATAGATTATCCCCTTTACCAGCAATTCATAGAATAATTGACGAGTCTAACAAAGAAAGAGAAAGTAATCACACAATTCTAACTTTCCAATCCTATTCTCTTTTTTTAATAGAATGAATGCTTCTTCAGTTAAAATGATAATTTGTAAATGTTTTTTTTTCTGTTTATAGGCGCAGATGCCAGACCCAAAGACATACAAACAACATTTCGAAAACAAACATCCAAAAAATGAAGTGCCTGCAGAATTAAAAGATGTTTAACGTAGCTGCCCTGGGGCTTTCCGCGGAGGGGCCCCGGAACTCCCGTTGTGTTATCGATATATAAACTAAATAAAAATAATAATGATTCCTTTTGTTATCGACCGGTTTATATACAACATTTGTACTTCTTTTTATACATAACTATTTAAAATTAATGTTAAGGGTTATTCGGACGCAGGTTTCAATTCTAAGACAGTGGGCGTACGGCCCCACACGTCATATCACATTACGATAAATTGTAAAAGTCAACATCTTTGCTCCACATATTGCAGTTTTTGACTAAATTTTAGTTCTGTTGTCGCAAGTCAATAAAACATGTTGAATTTCAATTAAATGAGTTTTTTTCCTCGTCCCCTTCTCAATTTACTTAGGTAAGATATAGCAGCTTTCCAATAGAGATATGCAAAAAGTATCAATTCCATACTTTACTATTCGTTACTTATTTCAAACAGTATTTGGTACATTGTATCAGTTAATTGTTTAATTCAAATTTCGACCACCAAAGTGGGTCTCTTTCGCTCGTTGAGGCGAATAGCCAATGAAATGCGCCATTCGAAAGGTGTACCACAAGTATCAAAACGAGTATCTAGTATTGAAATGCGAATGATTACTATGTACCAAACTGTGAATGAACACGGTAACTTTTATTGCAAGCGGTAGCTATAAAATGAATGTTGAAAATTAGAACTCTCTATCGTTCATACTTTGTTAAGGAGATCCTTTTAAACATTAAAATTCAATTGGCTAAGTTATATTTAGGAACAGAGCCCTTTATTGGCTGCCCTTTTGCATGCAGTGTTTTATTGGCTTAATATGCATTTATATCTATATGTGCATATTTATTTATGTAGGCATATTTATATAGGTGTTTAATATTTATATAGGTATGTATTCGCAATCGTTATAACATCTCTTTTCCTAAACGCCTCATCCAATTTCAACCAAATGTAGAATATACACTAATTAGGACCAAAAGAACATTCTGGCAACAGTGTCAAACCGGGGGCGGCAAACTGGGAGCGGCAAGCCGTATCGCAGTACCCAGTACCACTTTTCACCAAACCAACTAACAATAATGAGCAGACAAAGATGTCCGCGCTGACAACTCCTAAAAGGCACGGGGTGGCAGTCTATGAACTTAAACTAGAAAATGTTAAAAAAAAAATGCTGAAAAGTTTAATTTCAATCAGTAGCAAAAAAGATCGGCGGATTAGCAGACCAAACTAACAATAATGAGAGAGAAAAATCTCTCGGGTGGCAGGGACCAACAATACGTGGAGACGGCAATTTAATATACAGGGTACGGCAGCATAACTTTCTTTTGGAAAATGCGCGCCATTCAGTCGGTTGGTGTCGTAGCGGAGCGCTAGTGGTCTCGTTGGAGAGGCGGGACTATAAAGTTTTGTGTTGTTCATTTAAAAGAAACAGGGACCTACTGATCTGCAAATTTGCAGATCACTGGATGAACGTCACTGCAGGATGAGCTGGTATCATTTTGGTCAAAATCGGATAAATTCCTAAGAAAATGTATATAACATTGCCACTTCCGGTTGTCAGATTGTGGCCAAATACAATCCAGTTCGTCCCCTGGCAATTGAAAATGCGTATACCAAATATCAGCCCGATCCGTTGTACTGTTTGAACTCTATCGTGTTTACAGACATACCCACATACACACATGCATACATACCCACAGAAATTTTCCAGAAATCATTGCAATCGTGGAAATCTCGATTTTTTTCCCGTCGATTACAATACTTTCCTTCTAGGGTACTAGTCGGAAAGTAACAAATATAATTATCACAACAATAAAAAATGTATAGCACAACAAGCTTAAAAACTACAACATTTAGATTAATCAATAAAATTCTCCTCCTTATAGTGTGCTGATACAAAATGGGTATCATCTCCGCAAAAGAGTGAAGGTGCAGTTGCCAATTACCTGTTCTCTCAGCCCGAAGAAAAGGCGAATAAGTTCTACCATTTTCAAATACTATACCCCAAATTTTGCAGTTTGCTCAGAAGTTTCTAGGGTTCTTTGCGTGTCGCACCATGTGTCATAGGTGTTTTGAAGCACTTTGGAGTTTGCCAGATCAGCTGGAGATATTCGGCTTTCCAGAGCCTCAATAGCAAGATTTTTACCAGATCCAGTTAACCTGAAGACGCTATCGCAACTATATCAGACGCCTTGGCATATAGATGTTGATTGTTGGTCGAAAGTAACTAAGCAACCCTTCTGGCCGTTTTTCTTACATAATTTCTTACAATACATCCGCAAAACAAGTTAGCACATGAATCACATGGCTGCGATCCTTATAATATTATTATAACTTTTCATTCATAATGGGTCGACCATTTTTACAATATAAATGTTGAGTTGAGATTGTTTAGAACATTAAAATATCATTATATTGCTTAACGCCCACAAAATATTCTTGTAAAACACATACAAGTGATTTTTTTCTAATTTTATCTTTCGGTCCGTCATTTTGGACCCGCGATTTTGAATTTTGCCGTTTAAGTAACAAATTCAAATTCAGCATTTCTCAATAGCCGTAAATACCAATTTTGACGCGATTATGACAGTAACTTATCGTTTCCCATTATATTTACGTTTTTTTTTGAAGACGCCATAGTTCCCCCCAAAAAAAAGCATGAAGCCGAGGGAGTACGCTATAGGACTTTCAGTATGTTGTTCAGGACACTTAATAGAAGGTCTCCACCAATTTTCAGATTTACTTTATTTTTTCCGGGTTTTGCTAAATTTTTACCCAAAATGTTATTTGAGTTTGCTATGGCTAAACGTCTTTTGAATTTTTTTGGTGTATGTAACCTTTTCAGTCATACACAACACGGATTCTTAAAGGGTAGATCTACAACCACTGCAATTTTTCAATTTACTAAAAAACTAATAGATTTCTTAGAGAGCAACATGACACTCTTGACAGTGGCTGGTATTCTCATCGATCTGGCAAAGGCGTACGATTGTCTAAACCACGCTCTGTTGTTGAGTAAGTTGGTAAAATATGGGGTCAGGCACAATGCAGCTGCATGGATCAAGTCGCACTTATCAAAACGAAAGCAACAAGTCGTAATTAACAAACAGGGGAAAGGTGAAAAATCGACGGTAGCAGAATCTGACGTTGGAATTCCACAAGATAGTATTTTGGGGCCTCTCCTGTTTTTGATCTTTATAATTGATCTCAGTAACATACTGAATATTGACAATACCGCGATTACAAACTTTGTAGATGACATAAATTTTCTAGTAACCAGCAACAATATACAAACTTTAATAGAGGACTGTGAAAAGATTTTTAAAAGAGTGAAGGATTGGTTCAACTTAAATAAATTGATAATAAATGACGATAAAACTAATATATTAATATTTAATACCAGCAAAAAGAAAGATACCGTATCAAACATAAATCTAAACGGAAATGCCGTTGAATTTGCAAAAACAACAGACTTTCTTGGAATTATAATTGATGACGAGTTAAAATGGGACGCTCACATAGAACACGTAAACAAAAAACTTAATAAAGCGGTTACAATACGAGAACGCTAGATTACAAATATCCACCACACAAGCTTACCAAGACTGAAAAACATCTTACATGTCTGTAAAAACCTTCAACAAATTACCCGACCACATAAAAAAAATTGAAAACCTTTTGCTATTTAATATGTCAGTAAGAGAATTATTAGTGGCCCTGGAACCCTATAATTTAGGAAAGTACTTTTAAGTTTGTTCTGATTGTTTTTCTTTGACGTTGTTTCATTTTATAATGTTATGTCATTCAATGTATTATACATTTTTATTATGAAATAAATTAATTATCTATCATCTATCTATTTATCATTTGTATCCAAGTTAGTGCCAGACCCTGTATGTGATTCTTTTGTAATGCCTCTTTTGTGATACACTGAAAATTGATCATGTACATAATGTAAAATCCCTTTCATTTTTACACAATATGGATTTTTCAAAAATTGCGAAATAGATACATAATTCTTTTACAGCTGTGAATATTGATATTTAGATATTCACATCTATCATATTTATGTTTGTTTTTAGATATAGCATTGATAATTAAAAATATCACCTTCAATTTGTAACACCCCTTTAAGGGATGCAAATTTCAAAAATAATTTGTTGGTGACGGTCCGCATTTTAACAGCAATATAGCGGGCTTATGCAAAATGCTATGCTACGGAAAACTTCCATCTCTCACCAACTGCGTTGTGAATCGGGCTCCAGATGAATGTTGATCATGTCAAATGTAACAGAACACAAAAAATAAATATATAAACAACACCTGTCAGTCATTAAAAATCGCTAAAGGAAAAATAAAACAATCAGTGTCAGTCAATGTTTTAATACAAAATAACAAATATATTAAATATAGATCGGATATAGATAAACAAAAGAGGGTATTCTACTACCAAAACAATGTTGATCATGAATGTTGATCATGTCAAATGTAACAGAACACAAAATATAAATATATAAACAACACCTATCAGTCGTTAAAAATCGCTAAATGAAAAATAAAACAATGAGTGTCAGTCAATGTTTTAATACAAAATAACAAATATATTAAATATAGATCGGATATAGATAAACAAAAGAGGGTATTCTACTACCAAAACAATGTTGATCATGAATGTTGATCATGTCAAATGTAACAGAACACAAAAAATAAATATATAAACAACACCTATCAGTCGTTAAAAATCGCTAAATGAAAAATAAAACAATGAGTGTCAGTCAATGTTTTAATACAAAATAACAAATATATTAAATATAGATTGGATATAGATAAACAAAAGAGGGTATTCTACTACCAAAACAATGTTGATCATGAATGTTGATCATGTCAAATGTAACAGAACACAAAAAATAAATATATAAACAACACCTATCAGTCGTTAAAAATCGCTAAATGAAAAATAAAACAATGAGTGTCAGTCAATGTTTTAATACAAAATGACAAATATATTAAATATGGATCGGATATAGATAAACAAAAGAGGGTATTCTACTACCAACAGTCAAAACGTCTTTAAATAACCTTTAAAGTGAGCCACGTTTCTTTCGTAAGTTGCATGCGCGCACCATGTCCCTACGCATGCACGTTATCC
Source organism: Aphodius granarius (assembly GCA_963971325.1). Lineage (NCBI taxonomy): Eukaryota > Metazoa > Arthropoda > Insecta > Coleoptera > Scarabaeidae > Aphodius > Aphodius granarius. The sequence continues at coordinate 8,291,179 of OZ020230.1, read as the reverse complement.
TGCCTGCATGCTCCGCCAACGCCATAGCTTCTTCAAATACCTCAACCATGTACATCTCGGTCCCACTCTGCAATGCCTCCAAAGCTAGACCTGCAATGCGGTGATCCCTAGTGAATCCACAAGTCATTAAAATGGGTTTTACTACTCGAACAAACGCCATTCTCGGTATTAAGTTATGTGTAGTCCTTCGAAGTTTTCGCACCTCAGCTGCTACTTTTCCGGACACTTTAAATGTCTTATTGCCAAAAGTGACGTACTCCGGTTCCAGTTTTTTCTTCTTTCTCTCTGCCCGTCGTGACTGGTCTGTCTCGTTTGACGCAGCCGGTGAATGAGTCATATCTGATGTCGAGGGTTCTCGAGATGTATGTTTTTTCGGAGCGGCTACCTTTTTCTCTTTGCGCGGCATCTGCAATAAAAAAAAAATTATGTGTAGTCCTTTGAAGTTATGTGGAGTCCTTTGAAGTTTTCGCACCTCAGCTGCTACTTTTCCGGACACTTTATATGTCTTATTGCCAACAGTGATGTACTCCGGTTCCAGTTTTTTTTCCTTTCTGTCTGCCCGTCGTGACTGGTCTGTCTCGTTTGACGCAGCCAGTGAATGAGTCATATCTGATGTCGAGGGTTCTCGTGATGTATGTTTTTTCGGAGCGGGTGCAACCTTTTTCTCTTTGCGCGGCATCTGCAATAAAAAAAAAATTATGTGTAGTCCTTTGAAGTTATGTGGAGTCCTTTGAAGTTTTCGCACCTCAGCTGCTACTTTTCCGGACACTTTATATGTCTTATTGCCAACAGTGATGTACTCCGGTTCCAGTTTTTTTTTCTTTCTGTCTGCCCGTTGTGACTGGTCTGTCTCGTTTGACGCAGCCAGTGAATGAGTCATATCTGATGTCGAGGGTTCTCGTGATGTATGTTTTTTCGGAGCGGGTGCAACCTTTTTCTCTTTGCGCGGCATCTGCAATAAAAAAAAAATTATGTGTAGTCCTTTGAAGTTATGTGGAGTCCTTTGAAGTTTTCTCACCTCAGCTGCTACTTTTCCGGACACTTTATATGTCTTATTGCCAACAGTGATGTACTCCGGTTCCAGTTTTTTTTTCTTTCTGTCTGCCCGTCGTGACTGGTCTGTCTCGTTTGACACAGCCGGTGAATGAGTCATATCTGATGTCGAGGGTTCTCGAGATGTATGTTTTTTCGGAGCGGCTACCTTTTTCTCTTTGCGCGGCATCTGCAATAAAAAAAAATTATGTGTAGTCCTTTGAAGTTATGTGGAGTCCTTTGAAGTTTTCGCACCTCAGCTGCTACTTTTCCGGACACTTTATATGTCTTATTGCCAACAGTGATGTACTCCGGTTCCAGTTTTTTTTTCTTTCTGTCTGCCCGTCGTGACTGGTCAGTCTCGTTTGACGCAGCCGGTGAATGAGTCATATCTGATGTCGAGGGTTCTCGAGATGTATGTTTTTTCGGAGCGGGTGCTACCTTTTTCTCTTTGCGCGGCATCTGCAATAAAAAAAATTAGGGAATTTGTTACATTTAAATGATCTAACATCGAATTCTACCCTATTATAACAAGACTACATATTTTACACTTTCATAACAGTTTAGAAAAGAACAAATGGAAAAACAAAATCGTTTTTTACTTTCCGACTCCTAGAAGGAAAGTATTGTAATCGACGGAAAATTTTTTTTTTGAGATTTTAGCGGAAATACGCGTTTTGGGGTCCCCTGAACCGATTGCAATGATTTCTGGTGTTTCTGGTGTATGTGTGCAGGTATGTCCGTGAACACGATAGCACCCAGACGGAACAACGGATCGGGCTGAAATTTGGTGTACATAATTATCATCACCGGGGGACGAACTGGATTGTTTTTGGTGACAATCTGACAACCGGAAGTGGCAAATGTCACATACGTTTTCTTAGGTATTCATCCGATTTTGACCAAACTGACACCATCTCATCCTGCAGTGGTTTTAAATATGTATATAGATTTACAGATCAATGGGATGAGCGGTTTAGGCGCTATAGACATATATATATATATATATATATATATATATATATATATATATATATATATATATATATATATATATATATATATATATATATATATATACATATATATATATCAGTTGATATGTGACGTAATGGAGAACTGACGTCATCATACCGCGTTATCTAGCTCACACGATTGTTTGAATATTATCGCGCGCCCGCGTTTGAAGAATAAATAAACAAGAAGTAGAGAAATAAACCTAGTATGATAACATGGATACGTGACAGTATATTAGAGTCATTTGTATAGAGAGGTCAGTAAGTTATAGTACCGATATAGTATTATTATTATTATTATTATCTTATGGACATTCGGTTTTGGTGTTTCACCCTCTATAGCAGCGTTCTTCAACCGGGGTGCCGCGAGACATCTCTAAGGGTGCCGCGGGAAAACTTAAAAATGTGAAAAATAGGCATCTGTGTTGTTTAGGCCGGGTTCAATTAATAAAATATATATCTTGGGGTGCCGCTGTATGAGAAATCATCCTTTAAGGGTGCCGCAGTGGAAAAAAAGGTTGAAGAACGCTGCTCTATAGTCTATCTATACGTTTAGAGAGTTTATAAATGTGTAAACAATGTACCAATGTAGTCGGAAAGTTCGGTGGGGGCCACACCATATATTTTATTTTTATTGTAGGTTATGTAGACGTATTCTTCACATATTCCGACTTCAGCGTTATACCATGGTAATATGTACTTACCTTAAGTATTTATATTAGGTAATAAATAATTAATCGAGATGAACACTTGTCACACTAACCCATTCACGCATTTGCAGAATATTCAATGTTTAGCAGCTTTAGATTTGGATGGCTTCGGGCGGGAAACTGATATGCAAGCGTCTTAAGCGCAGACGCATGAGAAATGGCTGCCGTTGAGGTCACGCGTAGAGTAAACATCGCAGACAGTTTGAAATTTAAACCTTGTTAACCGATTTTCAGCAGGATTTTGAGTGTTATTCTGTGACCCTCTGTGTTATTACCTCTCTGTAGAGCTCTGCTGAGAATAAAACTTTAATGGAAATGTCTACAGCCATAAATTGCGTCCTTTACGGTCATTGCTATATACATCAATAGATGGCGGTACCCACCTTATATATGATATTTTGGTTGCAAGCGTTTTACGGAAGGATTCTGTGATTCCCATCGCCAGCGTTCTTCCGCTGCCCCTTGCCGCGCTATAGTGATAGTATGCGATCTCTTTCTAACTGACTGTTTGAGATCGGCCGTCTACCACTCTCTCCGCTCGCTAGAAGTGTGTATACGAGTTTTTGACAAGCGATTTGCATATTACGTATTAGGTACATATTTTCTTCGGTATTCGTTTGATGATTGTTGCGCTGTTTGAACATTTTTTTTAGTAAATATAATAGCAAATATTCTGTCAGCATTGATTGCTTGAAACCAGCTTTTATTTTGTACATTCTCTTACATTTATAAATAAAAAACTGTTTGATTCTGATTTCGTTTATTATTAAACATATGAATACATTTTGTATAATACAAAAATCCAGTGTATTTTTACCCATTTGTATTTATAGATTTTTTACATGTTATTTATAGCGTTGTTTGTACATATATGTATAACTCCCTTCGACAGCATCGCCCCCTGGATTTCTTCTCCCTTAACTAACCTTCCGTTGACTAACTATAACTACATAAACAATGGTACAATGTACTAAGGCAAACAGTGGCTTTACAGGAATTATTAGTTACATTTTCAATTAATTTCCTCTAATCGCTCGTCCTCTAATCGGAGTCAGTACGGTAATATGCTGAGAAATCTTATATCTGTTTCATTACTCAGGGTCAGTCACAGAGATAATCATTTTTATATTCGGGCAGTTTTTGAAATTTTGCCTACTTAATGTCTTAATATTTCCAAACTGCTTAACATACTAACCTCAAATGCTAATTTTTAAATTGGCGAAAACAACATATAAAAATCCAGTTGTTATATTGACTCATAAGATCAATATAGCTTCATAAGATTATTTTTTAATTTATAATCCTTGATTTTGTTGTCATATATCGTTTATATTTTATTGAAATTCAACAAAGATTAATATTAGACACTTTTAATCTTTTGTGTTCTATTTCGGAACTTACATTTTTTAACTTAAACAAGCATTTTTTTAAACAATAACAGTTTATATAACGTATAACCATAACGTAAAGTCACAAATTAAAATATAAAAAATACAAGTAAAAGCTGACACGACAATACAAAAGTATAAGTTGACTGCACCTAGCCGGTCGCACATCTATACGACATGTCGCGGACAATTTCGTTTACAACGGACAGTCGACACTCATCGTACACAAATGACGTGAATAAAACTTGTACCAGTCCGGTGAAACTTAGCGTCGGCACCTTTGATGTTCAGGGTAACAGATTTGCTGACCTCGGAAACACCGTTGCCATGGATATCGATGGGATCGATGGTGTTGACGTCACGCAACGTCATTATTTTGCGTGGCTTCACTCCGATTTTGATGTGAGGGGAAGCGATCGAGAACGTGGTGGGGATTGTAGGAGAGCGGCATTGATGTAGAGTAGTTTCAAATTAAGAAGAGCACAGTTGTATATGCAACCAATCATACCCAGTGTATGATTTATAAATTGCCTGTGTATATTTGGTTGCATATACAACTGTGCTCTTCTTAGTTTGAAACATCTATAAAATAGCTAACCGCGCGCCACGTGCATCTTAAGCCGTGTTTTCCTAGAAATGCATTTAAACTACTATAATCACTATTAGAGAAAGTGGGTCCGTGCATTCAAAAATTAAATACTAAATTTTGGAAGTCTATTTTGTTGAAGTATCCTGCATCTTGTGCGTTCTGTGTGCCGATCAAGAGACAACTGTGAAACTGTCGCATGAAATTCCAGCCTGCAGTGTCGCACGAAACTAGTGCCCGACACGTCCGATCTTCTTTGCGACGTGTCCGTCTGATGTCCGAGTCGTCATGAGAATACAGCGGTTCGAAAAGAAGCATGTTTTAGACGTGTCGAAGACAAAATAATGTCGTTCAGATGTGCGACATAACTAAGTCAGGTATCTGGAAAACACCGGTCGTCGACGAAAACCTATATTATATTTTTAGCAACCTTGAGAGTGCGGTTAGGAGACGTCAGCGCGGAGATCTGCTGATCTGATCTCTAAATATTACCATTGTTTATATATTATATAGTTATTCAACGGAACGTTACCGATGTGTTTGTACATTTGGTTGCATATCTATCAGAATCGCGCATCAAACTTTAGTTTTGCAACGGGGTCGGGTCGGCGAAAACAAGCAAAGGCGGTGTTTCTCGATGTCAATACATTCGGCGCGAAAAGCAACTGGTTCTCTCGCTTGCCCCGTTCCAGTGACCGTCACGGCGGCGCACAGCGTCGCGACAATTCGGCGACTGGAGGCTAGTCCACATCACCGTTCCGGAAGAACTACGACACAACTGCAAAAATTATATGAACGCAAAAAAAATTATTAATGCATTGGGTACGGAGGTACAGTCGGCCCGGTCGGCCCGTCCCCAATCTGTCCTCTATTAACTAATAGAAGCCGTATAGCCGTTCGTTTCTAACTCATGGTAAACAGATGCGCACCTCGCTAGGATCAACCCATTGTGATTTAAGTAGATACGGTGGCCTCATATTGATACACAGACTAGATAGGCCGGTCTACACCGACGTCACAATGTCGGCGTTGACCGCCGCGTCATCGCTATTTTTTTACGAGTTCGAGCGAGAATAACCACACGGACACGCCTGCCGAACAATGTCATCCGTAGACCGTAAATACTATTGGTCAGTGATGAATGAGGTATAGATGTTTCAAACTAAGAAGAGCACAGTTGTATATGCAACCAAATATACACAGGCAATTTATAAACCATACACTGGGTATGATTGGTTGCACATACAACTGTGCTCTTCTTAGTTTGAAACTACTCTAATCGTTCTACTTAAATAGCCGTGGGATCAACTGGTATATGTATTTCATCTATGTTGAACACTAAGCGGATTTTACATTGGACTTTAGCGTTCCTCGTCTATTTTAGTGTTGGAGTCTGGGGAGGGCACAAAATGCAGTCGTTGCCAATATAACAACTTCGAGAGAGTCAAGAAAGAAGGATACAAGGACTTGCAAATTCTAAATGTTTGTATAAATTTAGAATAATTATTACAAGGAATTATTTTTCCAATGATATGAAAGTGAAAAAAATTGCACACTATAATATAAGAAATGGACGACAGTACTGGGAGAGATCCACTCTGAACAAATTCGGCGACAGAGCCAGAGCAACGTTGATGCCGAAAGTACTGAATGCGCTGCCATACAGAAATCACAGTTGGAATAAAAAGTATGGATGATACAGGTCGATCCGCAATTCTTGAAATTTTGCCTTCATTTCCTCGAATGTTGGTCTTTCTGCTACTTTCCATTTCCAACACTAAAAAAATACAAATTACATATATTTATATTAATTATAACTCTTTTGCTTTGTGCAAGGGATATTTTGGTAGACAGGAACACCTTGAGAAACAACTAGGACCATCAAAATAGGTATCATATATACCTAATCATACCTGTTTCATGGTTTCGTATATGTGATTTGGGCAGCCACGTGGTCTTGGCAGCCTCTGACCTGTCCTCAAGAACTTCAGAATTCTATAATATGCCTAAAATATTGAAACATAGTATTTGGTCAAAGATACAAAAATAAATGTTCTTACGTAGTCAACATAGGGTACTCCACCATTTGTGAACATTTCCCACAACGTAATTCCAAAACTCCAAATGTCTGCAGAGCTTGAGTGTCTTTGGGCAATGAGAACTTCCGGGGCCCAGTGCCTAAACGGGAGGTTCTTATAGTCTTCAGCATAATCCTCGCAAAGTCCAAAATTGGCGAGTTTTGCTACACCGTTTATGCTGATCCAAACATTTCTAGCTGATAGGTACTTATGTAGAACATATTTCTTCTCTAAATACGCCATACCTGAACATATATCGTAAGCAAAATTGTAGGCAAATCTTCGAACGTAAGTTGTTCTGGCCCAAGTACGGAGTAAATCCATCAGAACACCATACTCAGCGTAGGATGTTACCAAATAACAAACATTATTAATATTTGCAAGACCTATTATATTGATGAGGTTCTCATGACAAACTGATTTTTTCAACAGATTTTCCATTTCTTCTACATGCTTGATCGCTTTGAGTAAGACCTTCTTATTCATGTACGTACCCATACAAATTTTACCATATTCACACATAGTACTTTTGATTATTTTGACAGCTTTCGCTCTCAAGTAAGTTAGTTCAGTTTCTTTGATGATGTAGCTAGTCAAGGTAACCACGAGGTCTTTCCGGCATTTTCGGTAAGCATCAACAAGATCCTCTAGAGAATCGAAGAACTCATCATCATCGATCGTCAGCTTGGTGTAGTGGTAGCATTTAATCCTGTATCCAGTAATGGTCTCGTTGAATTTTACGCAAAGTGTAAAGTCTCCGGGATATGAAATAGAGTCTCTTACGAGGAATACGCCGTTTTCTTTGCTTTGAAGAAGCTGCTCTGTGTCATCTTGTGATATATCGCCGTGGTACCATCTGAAGATGATAAGATATGACGCGAAATAGGGATAGGTAAGTGAAAAATTACGAAATACATACGGCAGAGTGTTGTTGTAATCATCAGCGATTTTAGTTTCTGGGCTAACAAATGTATCTCCAAGCAATTGGTCTTGAGACATAGTGAGGTAGCCTAATCACACTAATGAACTGATTGAACTGCTCTTTTCCGTCAGCTCATGTAGCTTTTATACGAATTTGCCAATGAATTCCATAGATATAATTCATTGTATACTATCTCAAATACGAGCGGGTTCATTAAAAGAAATGATAAATAAAAGAAGCGAATACTGATTGGCGTTTATTAGTAATTATATGTTTTATACAGAGAATAATAATGCTATAAGGAAATATAACAATATCTTTTTCGTACGTTCAGCAACTGCACTTGAAACATCCTGTTATTTTCGATCTTTCAAAATACATATATTCCTAGAAAACAAAATAGTACCAGTTTATCAGTTTTATCACATAATCAATCTATACTCACCAAAAGGAATGCTGCTCCTAGCAATATAGCTTTATGTCTACCTTCAACTGCTCTAGATGGAAACTGAACGCACATGATATAATCGGTCTGAACCTGATCCCACTGGTAATTCACACTACCCAGCTGGGTAGTCCCTTCCGGGTTAAAAATCTTAAAATGTTTATCCTTCCCATTTGAGATACACATGCAAGAATCGGCAGGACCTTCGATTCTGAATATCACGTTGTCGTGTCGGTTGTATGCCAAGAACAATGGAGTGGACATTGCGATTTGCTGCTGAACGTATCCTATCAACTCTCCGGGAGGAAGCCATATTTCCAAAACCTGTAGATAACACCAAAACGAGCAACTCCCAAATGCTAGTCTTCGTCGAAATTCTAACGCTTCTTGCTGCGTCTGGTCAAAAAGCCTCATGGTAAAGGACCTGCTTGATCCAAAGCAGAATCTCTGGAAATTTGTAGACGACTCGCACGCGTAGTAAATTGTGTCCCCTCGCTGAACTTTCACATTATACCGATTTTCTGAATCGACATTCGCCAATAACTCGTTCAATTCAACAGTTTGCTGGATGTATAACTTTTCGACACCATCTAGAAAATCCAAACCATCTCTTGGTATGAACTGAGTATCTCTAGTGCTCTGTCCGTCGATAACAGACACCACAGGAATGGGTCTTCTTGTCTGATAATCTGATGATTATAAATAATGATGAGCTATGTTGGGCTTCTAGTTGATAACTTACCATTGATGGATTGGGGTTGTTCGACCACTGGTAAAGCGTCATTTGGAGTGTCAAGTGGTGTTGTCACTGAAAATGCGCTTGAATTAGTCTGAGCTAAATACTTTTCTTGGGTGGTTTCAGGGATGAAGAAATCTTGATGTAAATTCTAACTTACTTTGCCTTGCCTGGCTTAAAAGAGGCGTTGGTGAATTGAAGACCGGCAAATCTAAGTCTAAAATAAAATCGCAATATACGGTATTGGTTTAGATTTACATTTTCGTGGTATGGTACATGTTTTGCTTTATCGCGAGATGAAATTTCTTGGAAAAAAAAACAGGAAAATAAACTCACCTGTTGTATAGTCGTCGTAATTATCTATGGGTGCTCCATTGTTTCTTTGAACCGAGAACATCTTCAAACCTTTTGCAAGATTATTTTGGTATGCGCCAATAATAACAAATTGCTACGGTGTGATGTGCTATCTTATCGTTTATCTTGTATTGATTAGTAGGAGAGAATTATCTGTTAATCACGCACTTCAAAAGTACAACAGATAATATTCTTTTGAAGACAAAGGAATAAAAAAACAAGAATGGTCTAAAGTGAAGACTCTAAACTGAAGAATCCAGATAAGAAAATATTTCTTAAATGAAAAAATAACATTTGTTCTAATTAGAGCACAAAATAATTGTAAGAATTGGATTTTGTAATTGTTCAGATAAGACAGAAATATTACTAATTGATTGTATCGGTGATAGGTTAAGGTACATAAAAATAATAAAATATGAATCACTCAAGTAGCGTTGGCATTTGAACAAATCTGCATGGCATTTTAAAAAGATTAGACAAAATGTGCCAAATTTGAATCATAAAATGTTGAACGCATTCTTAGCATTCCGTTTGTAATATGCACTATCAACTTGGTTTAGTTACTATCACAATCATTCCACTGCATCTGTAGTGACCAAATCATACCATTACATTGTCATATTTTCATTCACATTTTTCGAGCTTGGTTGCCAACCTTTGTCAACTGGTACCTCATATAGATTTATCATAATTTGATAAATGGAATCAATTACTTGCGTCAAAATAAAACGCAATGAGCAACTTGATACAGTTAATGATTTCAGCAAGCAGCATTGAAAAGATAACGATATTATAACAATAGGTACTTACTTCTATAAAATAATAAAACCTTTCCTTATGACTCAATTATGACTTCTGGGTGATATAAGAAACAACGTCTTCGGCAATTACATAATTATAATATAATAATAAATCTCTTATTTTTGAGCAATGATTTTGAAATTTTGTCCATTTTTTCATCCACGCAAGGATGTTTGTTGATACCTTATTTTTGTGATGGAAATATGATAAGACAAGGTTTGATTTATGAAGTGATCGAGTTCAAATTATGTGTTTAATTATAAATTTTGTCCTTATTTGCCCTAACACATTGCTCTATGGGAAACTGTTTGTGTAGCGCCATATGTGTAGCAGCTGTATACACAATGGTCACAATGTAGTAACATCAGTGAACAACGTGAAGGGAAACTCGTAGTAAAATCGAGCTACCGAATTTTCACTGCGCTTAGCAACGCGCAGATAGCTTTTTGCTTCAAGGTAGGCGGCCGGAAATTTTTTTTTTTTTGGGAAGTGAGAGCGGCGCGCTATTGACCGCCCGTAAGTTGCACGTGGGCAGCTGTATCAATGCCGCTCTTCTACAATACCCACCACGTTCTAGATCGCTTCCCCTCACATCAAAATTGGAGTTAAGCCACTCAAAATAATGACGTTGCGTGACGTCAATACCATCGATCCTATCGATATCCATGGCAACGGTGTTTCCGAGGTCCGCAAATCTGGTACCCTGAACATCAAAGGTGCCGACACTAAGTTTCACCGGACTGATTTTACTACGAGATTCCCTTCACGCTGTCCACTGTTAACACCGAGTTTCCTGGATGAAATACAGCCATGTTTAGACCATTGACCTACAAATATCTAAAATCTACATACATAATCAGCAAAAATACAATAGTATATTATTATACAAGTTTTATAAGACGTCAAATTGGCGCATGAGTTGTTTGGGGCACGAGGAGCGCCAGCGACGAACGAATGCGCCAATATGTCTTATAAAACGAGTGTAATATACTATTTTTTCTACTTTGCGTCATTAATTTTATAAAAATTTAGAAGTATATTAGGTAAAATTCCAATCTAGAGTATTTATGGGTGCAACCGTTGGTAACATTGTCATCTGTCACTTAAATTCAAATATCTGTGAAAAAGTAGTTATTGATAATTATTATATACCATCATATACTAGTAGTACGAAACCTAGGATGCAACACGCATGTTTAAATATGTATAAAAATATACATACTTCGCAGTTTGTGCGATTCTAAAAAATCAGTTTGTGCTTACTTTTGTGGTTATGTGTATTTTCGTTTGACATGCATTTGATATCAATGTCACCAATCTTAGAAAAAAGTTACTAAAAACGGTGTTACAATTTGCTAATTGTAACACCGAAAACAGTGTTACAATGTGTGCATTGTGAATGCAAAGTAGAAAAAAGATATTGTGTGGTCAAATAGTTACATTTTGCTTTTGCATATAACTTAAAAGAAAACATAAATCGTTATTTTCAAGCGATAACCGATTTCTTGTTTTCTGTAGTGGCGACCCTGTTTAGGCGGTAACCGTTGACATCCTATCTTTCATTATTGCACATAATTTAGTATAGTATAGGGAGTTTAAATGATTCAGTGCGTATATGTCTCATAAGGTCTCATAATTAGGTGTTTCCAAGCAGATTATTAATAATTAATCATGAAATTAGTGATAAATAAATAAGACAGTTGACGCGCAATCTAGTGTTGAGTAGCGCAAATGTCTGAAAAGACGCATGCGTTAGGTATGTGATATGCGCAACAGTAACAATTAAGTTTAAAAATTGCGCAAAGAACAAATTGCGATATAAATCATGGTTTTGTTCGAAATCTGAAAGCGTCTAGCCATAATTTGAAATTGTAATGGCTGAAATTTGCTGGTTATGACTAACTTTCTGGTCATGGATCCGACAGATGGCGTGGGAGTCGAAGAAAGCCTCCAAGCCTTATTTTAATGATTTGCTAAAGGCATGGCTGAACAATGTGGCGTTCAGAGTAGTATATAGTAATCAGAATTGAAACAGAGTGCATAGCAATGAATTGCGTGTGATTTGGACATACTTGAACGTCAGGTAGGTTGACAAATTTAGCGATTAGTGTAAGGTTTGATTGCGCAAGTCCGTACGATATGGCTGAGTTGAAATTAATGTCCGACATTACCAACAATGACTATAGCGATCGATATTTAGTAATGTGACGCAAAATTGTTCCTGGCTGTGAACGGGTGCGGGAATTTAGTGGCAAAGTGTTGTGGACAACGGGAAAATGGTGATTTGTGCACTGTTTACTTCGAATAAATGGTAGCTTCGGCGCCATACATGTTTTTGTGTTAAATGTGCGACATACACGCAGGTGCGTACGCAGCCGTACTAATAATTTTAACTGGGCCTGCTCCGCTGTTGGCGAACGCGCGATTCGTCTCAATTCTGTTATTTTTTATTATTTGCATCTTGTACACATGTGTTACATGTCGAAGAAAAAACGGCCTCGACGGCCACCGAACGTACGGAATGTTATCTAAATAGGTGAAGCCATATTCCCATGTAACGGACCCGCCGTCAAGGCGACCGCGGCGCTATATCGGTCGGAGTCTTCCTTTTTCCGCTTTTCAGAAAAAACAATTACGAGCGAGATGCATCTGAAGCCAAAATCTAGTTAACTACGGTGACCTGTAAACAAATCCATTCCGCGATGCATAAAGGTCATTAAGGGGGGCAGGGGGGCTATCATCATTTATTGATTTTATGCTCTCGTCGAATACCCGCCGTTTTGTATTTGTTTTGCCACTACAAATGTGCCAAGAGTCCACCAGATTTAGAAACCTCTGTAAAAATGGGGCCCAAACAGTAACCAAAACGCCAACGCGAACAATCGCTCACACTTTCATATGCAATGTTCGCTATGTGTAAGCGGACCAAAATTCCTACGGATTAAGAATTTTGAGTTAATTTTTTCGGTTTCCTCTGTAGGGGCAGGTGAGGCAGCTTCACTTGCGATAGAGGTGCATGGTTATGATGAACACCTCAAACGGTAGTCAATCAGGAGATCAAATAGCCATGGTTGTTGGATCACCAGCGGGCCTATCGGGGGCCTCCGATGATGACGACGACAATTGCCCGTCATCACCAAGCTCCTACGATGACGGCGCTGACCTCATGACAGCCGCTATGGGTATGTGTTAGACCACAGGCACTCGTGACATGTCTTTGCTAGCCTGACACGCAGATTCAAGTTTTGTTTTGCACACTAATATTGTTTTATTTCTGTTATTTCTTTTTTGTATTTTTTTTATTGGTGATTGGTATTTGTGTGGGGTGCAACTAATAAACATTTACACCCTTCTGTGTATTGTTTTATTTTGTGCATATTTTATTTGGCAATAACATAGTGTATTGATTGTATATAGAATCCCGGAAGATTTGCGACGTGCTTACTATGAAGATTTTCTTTATATTAAAACTAATATTCAAATTGTGGAGTAGTTCTTATATGAAGATCAAAGTAAATTTTAGATCCCCTGAGTAAAATTATATAAAAGAGGAATTGGCATAAAAATAATTTCACAGAAGAGTTACCAGTTGAGTAATGGTAAGTTTGTATATGCATATACCCCTTGCTCCATAGTACGCTTATGCTATTGCTTCTTTAGCTTATTTTTCTTACTTGCTGTTTGCCGTAGTGCTATTGTAAATAGTTGACTGTTTTTTTTTGTTCATTACTGTATGCATTCCAAAAATAGATATCAGAAGAATGTTTTGTGTTGATGCTACCCATGTTGGCAAAGTATGTTTTGTTAATTTAAGAATAGAAGAAACTATATTTATATTTAATAATATAGTAAAATCTATATTAAAGAATTTATACTTGTTGCAAACCTTATTGTATAATTTTGTTACATATTACATACGAAATAAATGTGTGTGACATAGTATAACCATCATCGTAGGAGTTACTGCACTTGCAATGGAGGTTAGGGTCGAACAACATTAAACACATTCCAGGTATATCACATGTTACACTAATCAAAACATTTCTGATATCTGTTACATATTTCTCTGGAAGGTTCCCGCTTAGTTTTTTTTTTTTTAATCTATAGCTGCCTATAACACGTCAATAGATATATATTACTTCCAACATTTTTGTGCTTGTTACGAGTAGTTAGTATGTTGAATCATGTAGTCCAGCCTATTTTTAGAAGAAATGCATTTTAAAATAACTAAGAGTAAGAAATTAACAACTGTGTTTTTGTAATGTGACACACAAGCAAATCGTCTATAACAAAAGCACAGTTGTTACTTGTTACATGTGACCACTGGAAAAACACATTAGTGTTAGTGAAATATAGTAATTTCACTAATGTTAGTGAAATGTATTAATTTTTCCTGTTTATCAAGATGAGGTGACGGCTCAGCTCGCAGCGGCTGGTCCTGTTGGTGTGGCGGCTGCAGCAGCGATAGTCTCCGCAAAGAAACGGAAGCGACCGCACTCTTTTGAGACAAATCCGTCAATACGGAAACGGCAACAGAACCGTTTGCTCAGAAAACTGAGGCAGACGATTGATGAATTTGCAACAAGAGTGGGGCAGCAGGCAATTGTCCTTGTAGCGACTCCTGGTAAACCCAATACTAGCTACAAGGTTTTCGGAGCAAAACCTCTCGAGGATGTCATCAAGAATCTTCGGTCCATGATCATGGAAGAATTGGAGAGCGCCCTAGCCCACCAGGCTCCACCCCCTGTACAAGATGACCCTACACTTTTTGAACTTCCTCCATTAATTATCGACGGCATTCCCACACCAGTCGAAAAGATGACCCAAGCCCAACTTCGAGCTTTCATACCTCTCATGCTCAAGTATTCTACAGGAAGAGGTAAACCTGGCTGGGGACGAGAATCCACCAGGCCTCCTTGGTGGCCCAAAGAACTACCGTGGGCCAACGTTCGAATGGACGCCAGAAGTGAAGACGAAAAACAGAAGGTACATATTTCAATCGTTAATTAAACAATCAGTTAACTTCACTATTTTTCTCTTAAATTATTGCAGATTTCATGGACACACGCCCTTCGTCAGATTGTTATAAATTGCTACAAGTATCACGGCAGAGAAGATTTGTTACCGGCGTTCACGGAGGAGGACGAGAAGGCAAATCAGATGGCTACGGCAAACGCAAATGTCAGTACTTCCGTTGGGGTGCTCAAAATGCACACGAGCTCAATCCCAACTCATAAGATACAGATCCAAGCTAACGGCTCCCCGCAGATAATCGCAGCATCACCCGAGGTCATCTCGGGCTCTTCCACGCAGGTCTGCCTTGACCCTGCCGGATATAGTTCCGATGTGGATGTTCGTAGCCCCATTACACACAATCTATCGATGTTGTCGTGCTCATTTCGCTTTCTTCTACTGTAGTGTCTATTTAAAGTTTATTGTTGTCAACTAGGGAGAAACTTATCTTTTTTTCCTATTTGATTGTAGGAACTTTAGATAGCTGTTGCAGTAGTAGTACCTCACCTTCGTTATGATTTTCTTTCCTATTTAAAATCTTTTTTATGAGAATGGATTTTTATTATTATTATTATTATTATCATAGTTATCATTACATTTATTTTTGAATGGTCGTTTACTTCTTTTGTTAGTATACTAGAAGATTATTATTGTTATGATTTATGAGTGTCTTAGCTTGGTTTTTATCCTTTGGAGTTGTGCGTTGTTCGTTGCGCAAATACAAATTAATTAGTGAATTTCTTCACTTAGACGATTCCCACGTTGCAGATTGGTACGCAGTACACGCCTACAGTTCTACACACAATAACGAATCCGGACGGATCGGTGAGCATAGTCCAGGTGGATCCGAACAACCCCATAATTACACTACCCGATGGAACGACGGCTCACGTTCAAGGTATGGCTACTATACAGTCGTCCCAGGGCGATGGAACACCTGTTCACACCATCCAGACCATTACGGAGAGTGGTGCACAGGGTGAAGTCGTCGACATCAGTTCCGTCAGCGAAGCTACATTGAATACCGAGGGTCAGATCATTCTCACCGGCGAGGATGGTCATGGAACACTGCGTAAGTTGGTTACTTGTTTTAGTACTCAATTTAGAATTTGTGTTTGGCGGTAGTACCAAGATGTTCGTAAATATATGCCAAATGGTAAGAGTAACGTTCACTGAAAACTTAATGAAACTTATTTTGTTATTCTTTGCAACATTTATGTATTAACACTATTACCGTTCTTATTACATCGGCCTGCTTCGCTTGTATATTTTTATAGCTTGCACAAGTGGAGGTCAAATATTCTATTTTAATTGTTCTTCACTGTATTATTCAGATAGTCCATTAATACATGTCGCCGAGATCAAAAATTTTGTTCATATCAGTTTGTTTTTTTAATTTTTTCTCCTCAGAACCAGACAACTTCTGCAAATTGTTCAGAAGATCATATCAAGGATTCTAATTTTAAATTTGGAGTAAAAACTGTTTGAAACATAATAAAAAGTAGACAAAAAGATCAGAAAACCCTGGTCTAGATGTTCTTATAAGACGATATCAAATGAAGCAAGATTCTATGTTCATTATGACTAACAAAAAAATAAATTACGGAAAAGAAAATAACATAGTTTTAAATTGAATCAAGTCTTATGGGAACAATACTATTGAAATGTAATAGCTAGACTTGTGGAACAAGTTATTTGAAATTTTATTTTATTTTTGTTGAGAGAGATAACATATTCAAGTCAGTACCAAGATAAGCAAAAAACTTAATACATTTTTTAACTAAAAGTGTTCCAGCTGGCGTGGTAGTGAATATTTTCTTGTAGTTAACAGACTAACCAATTTGAATTCCTGCATTGTGATAATAAATATTGTATTAAAAATAAACATATAATAATATAAAAAATGCTAAATTTAAAATATGCGCAAAGCGGTACAATACAACTTCCTATGTGACCTCGGATGCAAAAAGGGACCTATCGTGCGAAAATAACGTGCAAGATGACGTCACGATAGGTCCCTTTTTGCTTCAGAGGTCATATATATGTAAGTAAAATAAATTATTATTGATGGTATTAACACCAATAACGTCTAAAAATCGAGCATTTTAAACAGCAACTAATACTACAGCCGCAGAATGTTGTGTCCAGTAATGAACATAGAGTAAACTATAATCTCCATACCTATGTACCTAATAAACAAATTATACTGTACTGTAGAGTGACAAATATGGAATCCAACAGTGTAATAAAATCATTTTTTTTAAACGTAGTCTGGTTCTGGGGTGACAATTTATCATTGTTGTCATAAGTTTAAATTATGGGTTAATAACTTGTTAAACTGGTGCATCTTTAATGGTAAATTAAATACTTGAAACTTTTTCATGTAATGTTTTTATTTAGTTGCCTTCATGATCAATTTACCGGTTTATGTACAAGTAAGCTAGTAACAAAGATCAATCCGCACAAGAACTAATTTTTTAACACTCACAACTTGATTAAGGTTTTTTTGTGTATTTTGTTTATAAATCAAAAATTCTAAAACTGATACAATATATTTCAGACATGCAAAGCAAGAGTCTGTGACATTGTAATTCATCGTCATGGTGTAATGCCTTACAAGTTGCTTATAAAACAATATTTTTTACGGGAACATACAGGATGTGCTTATAGTCGTGATATATTCCAGACAGGCGACAATAAGATATATAACATATATAAGCGTGTAAAGAATTGTATGTGGTCTATTGACGCAGGCAGCTTTACCAAATCTTCTAACTGTATTCTATTACATTTGCAGTTTTTTACACCGTAGACTACACCCCAGGCACATAAAACGGTAAATAGAATTGCATACTACAATGAAACGTTACTTGCGAATATCACCAGATTCAAAACAGCAGGAAAGAGTGCATGTTTTAAAGCAAATGACAAGGCTAATTTATTATACGCTGTCACTTTATAATAATTATAATTATTCATTATAATGTCTTATTGATTTTGTGTACATTAATTTGTAAATATACATCTTTTTATTTAATATATAGGATGTTTCACTTCTTTTCCTACCAAATTTAATATGATCCTAGCAACGCAATCTTACATGCGTCCTGTGCATGTTATTATCAATACTAATGCGTAAAGAAATTTTCGGTTTTTTTTTCAAATTGAAGGTTAATGCACAGATTTTCTTATCAAGAGTTTTCTAAAACGAATTAAAAAATGATTTTGAAATTGTAATAATGCCTCTAGCATAAAAGAAAATATAAACCTACTTATGGAGCATCCTGTATATAATACGATTTATGTAAAACTTGTTTTAAAAGTTTAGTGAGAAGGATGATTTTGGTATCTCTAGTTTTTATATTTTCGAATACAATAAATTGATCACTTGTTTAATGCAGTTTTTTATAGTTCTTGTTATAAGTTTTGCTCGATAGATATAAAAAATTTCAAATGAATAATGCTACATACAGGCTGTTCCAGAATTCATATTTTGTCTGCCCACTATTCCCTCTTTTTTTAGTCCAATTTTAAGGTAAAAATTTGTAAATAAACCTTTATTTTAAACTTGCTCTAATATACTTGAACAACTCTGCAAACCAATGACAGCACTAACAATTCTACTGCCTGAAAAACAAAAGAAAACAATATGTATGTTGAAATATAAGTGGTAAAAAAATTGGCTTCATTGAACTAATTTCGTCGAAGAATTTATAACATCTGGAACACAGAAGAACGTAAAAAGTACGAGCATGCTTATCAAATGTATTTTTGGTCAGTCTAGAATACATGTTGTTCTTGGCGTAGTTGCCTCTATCTATACGCTGTCTCTTTTTCTTGCAGTGAGCGGGGTTATTACAGTCCCTGTGTCGGCATCCATGTATCAAACGATGGTGGCGAACATCCAGCATCTGCACACCACTAGCGACGGGACGGTGTGCGTGACGCCTGTCGTACAGGTACCGAAAGTGGAACCGAACAGCGGAGACGGGATGGAGACGATAACGGTGGCACCCGGGGGCCTCACGACGCATTCCATGATGATACAGGGTTCGGGCAATGACCCCCCTCAAGTTTTGCAGGTGCTGTCGCTAAAGGACGCAACCGTTCTGACCAAAGCAATGGCTAGTATAGCCGACGTAAAAACGGAAGAGACGATTATTAGTGACCAGTAAAGGAAGCGTAACGGGCATATGTAAATACGTACGGCGTGAGATATATTTCACATCGGGCGGTAACACACATATAAATTGATGACGCGAGTACCCACTAATCGTACTGTTTTTAAATGCCTAGTTTTATATGTATATATACACATATATATATATATATATATATATATATATATATATATATATATATATATATATATATATAAAATTCTGTGTGCCACGTGTGTGTTTGTAAGTAAGTAGGTCTAATGCTAAATATTTTTTGTTTTTACACTTTGTTTTACTTTATTATTGATTACTTTATTATTTATTTTTGTATACATGATGGGAATACCATTCGTAGAAATCTTGTGAAGATTCCAAATTGCTAGTCTGTGCCCGTGCAACTTGTTTGTTAATGTACATAACATTTAGCGTGGGGGGCCCTAGCAGTCCTAGGTGTACAAACAGACAATAGAGGACTAGTGTGTAGTATCTGTAATGAATGTAAATATAAAGTAAGTATATTTTGACAGTGCTGCCCCCTAATAGTAACCGTGTACATGTGATGAGCTGAAGAACTGAACAAACCAGTTTCAGTTTTAGACGATAGAAGATGTTTGAATTGAAATGTTTTGTAAGTAGAGTTGTAACATAAAATAAGATCCAAATAGAATACAGTTGGGTGATATATTTCATTTTCTATCAGCTGAAACTATCTCAAAGTGAAACACTCTGTACATAAGCTTTCATACAAAGTCTCAAACCAAAATATTCACTAGATAGATTTTACAAATATTATTTATATAGCAAAGATTGGCTTCATGATGTAACTTTTTATTTTAAAATTAATTAATTGTAGATAGTAACATAACCTGAAAACAACATTAGTTTCACATTCATGACGGGTACTCCGTTACTTGTGAGGTGCAGCAATGAATTTTAACCGTTTCTTTGTCCATTCATCTTGTGATGCGTTTGATCGTGGAGTAAAATACATTTGTGCCATTACTTACTTTATTGTATTATTAATTTGTTGTAGCGTGTGAGCACTGCTTGGCATGTTAATTTGCGTCTGGGAACGGTTACCAGGCTGGAAAGTGGGGTACCCAGAGCCAAGCACTCCTAGTAGACTTTTTGTATCGTACAAAATTTGTTGCAGATTAGTTTGTGCCAAAGGCATATTGTACCTATAATTCTAATTTTAGAAGTTTACGCTTATTCTTAATGCAGTTCATCAAGGATGCAGGTCGTTGATGAAATTTGTTACCTAGTTTTTTTTCTTTTAACGAATCTGACCTGGATTTAATTTTTACAGTCTCTGTACAAACGTTATTATGGTTTGCATTATTAATTTAATTACATAAGAGAAAAGGAAATCTTGTTGTAATATTTTCACTTTTGTTACGTTTACATTTTGTGATAAGTCTCAATTTTTTTTGCACATTTTATTAATTTGTAAATAAGTCTCAGTTTTTTGCACTGTTTATTAATTTGTAAATACGTCGCAAGGAATTCCGTACATTTTGTATGTGAAATCATGTATCTGAAAGTTGTTATTTAGGCGTTGTGTACGTTATATTACGACAAATGTGTGAGATATCGTGTGGTTATAACTTTTTTTTCTTTTTACTTCTGGCCTGTCATTGTACAGTTACTGTAATTTATGTTCTGGTATTGTATTACTAAAAATGAAGTATGCATCTACATGTAAGCGCAACCACAAAAAGAATTAAGTAAGAATAAGATTACATTAAATGATCATTGGTTGATGCTAATAATTGGCAAAACGCACTGTGCAGACACATGTTGTTGCATGTTCATTATTATAAATCTGTACCATCTGGTTGTTCGTATTTCAACAAATGTACATTTAACAATAAATTTTTTGGATTTTAAACCATCTCTTATTGTTTTCAGTTACATCCACCTACCTGCAAACCCTGTACCTCCTACTGGACTCCACCCATAAAAATTAAATGGTCTAAGATTCACTAGACGCTGGCTCAAAATTGCTAGCAATAAATTTGATCCACCACAAGTAATAAAGTTGCAAATTAACACTATCCGTTATTCATCACAGTAATAACGTTGTTTTTAGAAATTGTTTTTAACATTGTATTCACACGTCTTTTTACTTTCCGACTAGTACCCTAGACGGAAGGTATTGTAATCAACGGAAAAAAAATTGAGATTTCGGCGAAAATACGCGTTTTAGGGTCCCCTAAATCGATTGCAATGATTTCTGGAAAATGTATGTATGTGTGTATGTCCGTGAACATGATAGCGCCCAGACGGAACAACGGATCCGGCTGAAATTTGGTATACATATTTTGAATTCCCTGGAGACGAACTGGATTGGTTTTGGTGACAATCTGACAAACGGAAGTGGCAGATGTCACATACGTTTTCTTAGAGATTCATCCGATTTGCTACCAATAACTTCCATCCATCGCAGAAATCCGTGTCGCTTGTAAAGTTCCGGTTCCCAACACCGAAATGCTGGCGCCACCAGCGTAATAATGCTTTTCCCGTTTTTTTTTTTAATTTGTAGCCGTATTTATTGTTGTAGTAAATAAAAAGAAGTAAATATATTACATGCACGTTTGCTTTAAGTAAATACTTAGATTTTGAAGTCGCAAACAGGATACTTACAAATCCATGTATTTATTTAACAAACATATATGTCCTAATTCATCTTTTTATCCACTGATAAGAGGAAAAGTAATTAATTAAACATATATAAAAACAAAATTATAACAAAGAAAAATATTTATGTTTGTTCTTATTTCAATATAAATAAAATATAAACAAAGGATGAACATAAATTAAAATCTATACATATACAATTAAATATAAATAATATAAGCATACGTAACTAAGCATAAATAACTTTGTGACCTAAGGTGATATTATAACCCAAAAAGTATTTTGTGCACCAAAAAAAAAAAAAACTCTAAATAACTTAAAGTAAGGATATACAAAACCATAGTAAGACAATACAAGCAATCCATATATTATTTACTTCAGTTGTTTCAACGCTCTCACCTTTTTTCGCACACCACTGCACTTTTTATATTTCAGAGCAGCTTTTATTTTTATAGGGTCATTTATTAATGCAGATCTACTTTCGACACCCTTCAAAATATTGTTAACATTTTTGACCCACATATGAATGTGAAATTTTGCAAAAAGATTGCAAAATAAATCAAATAAATTATGATGCTCACATTTAAAATCTACAATTATGTTTAATTTTCTTAAATTAATTAGCAATTTATGCTTCACCCCTACTGTATGTGCAATGTGGGGTAGCATAGTATGGGTGATGCCTATACAAGCTGAAAACAACTTAATAAAAGCCGTATTTGGCCTTAACAAAGCATTATTTGTATATGCCCTGGCTCTGATGAGCTGGTGTTCGTCTAAGTCCACTGTACATAACAACTCTGACTTACAAGTCTTACATTTCAGTAATTTCAACAACTTCTTCGCCATGTACCCTGCAATGTAAGCATGTTGTTGCTGTGCCGGTGGGGTTGGTGTCGTCCTTGAGGGTAAAACATCTTCTTCTAAATTCCCCACTGGATGCTCCTTACTGTCAATCTCAGTATTACATGGTGTTAAGAGAGTTTCCAAACTCCACAGAACAGGTTCATAATTATCTATTTGACAATTGGCATCAGGGAATGTGGGATACATCTGGTACAGGAACAACAACTTCAACAGCAGGTACTCCAGAAAGTCCAGGAAGTGCTTCATCCCTGAATGAGGAAAACAAATCTGCTACCCCATATTTGTATCCACTTGGCACTAAAATATTCAGTAAAAAATGTTAGTAATGTTTTCAACATAAAAAGTATAATAACTAATATGAATATTTGACCAACTTCCAGAAAAGAAACAAATTCCTTTTATTGGAAATAAAAGTTATCTATATATACATAGTATTGAAACAGTATGATACTTACAGCTCAAAAAGGCATTTGGAACAGCTACACGTTTTAAATTGCTTCTATTTCCAACATTAGGAAAATAATCGCTTTTTCTAAAATGCATGCCACATACTCTGCGACTGCTTCGGACCTTTTCAACATCCATCGAAAGTAAATCCTCACGGTTGATGGCAGCTATCCATTGCTTGTATAACTGAAATATTATGATCATTATAAAATAAATATTAGCAGTAAAGGGGAACATAAACTTGCTGAATATACAGTATACGTCATATAAGGACATATTGATGCAAAACACAATATAGCCGATATATGTTCGTTTGTTTCTCTTGATTAAATTGAAACCAACATGAGTATTCTAGAAGACTCACAACATTGTTACATAGAAATCGTATATGTAATACTATAAAATATGTACGTACCTCTGCATCCTTTGGGAAGACATGCATCGTCATTTGGTTTTTGCCCTTAGAAGGGCAATTTCGCACAGAACACGAATGAACCATAATGAATATTAAGAATATTTTCGCACAAGTCACTAGTAAACACCAGAACAAACTGTAAAAATATAACTGAAATCCATGCTTCTATATCCTCTTTATATAACAAACAAAACGAAAGGTCAAGAGGGAGGCAGGTAGAAAAACAAAAGGTCTGGCTAAGAGGTAGGCATGGGCAAAAGGCAGGTAGAAAATAGGTTAGGTACGCGTGTCGGTATAGTGGATTTCTTTCCTGGACTTGCCAAAAGGCAGCGCCAAAATCGTTGTTAGAGCGCGAGGTAGGAACTAACTTTCGGTTGACGCACGAGGATAGGGAAATAAAGCAGCTTCCATCTCTCCTTAGCACGCGTGATGAAATGCACACGCCGCACACGGTGTCTGCTGGCAATGTTGATTGCTTTTTTACCATATCTCGGTAATAACAGGAAACGCTTTAAAATAGTCTCTAAATTTAATATGTTCTAAAGTAAAACTGCAACAAACACGTTTTTCAAGGACAACTCCACTGTTCAAACAAGTTTAGCAACGATTTTAAAGTCGGATGTTCATAAGTTATAATCTAGATGTCGCTGTAATTCAAAAATAAACATATTTGAATTTTGTTTGGTTGGCGGACTGATTGTCAACATCGATGTTACTGTTGGGATGCGTTGGGGTCGCAGATGTGATGATTGAATGTGAATAAATAACAATAACGTACATTAACGGGAGATTCTGGATTTGGCATGTCGGAGTTACGTATTTCGGAATCAGAAGGTGAAGATGACGTTCCTTTAAATCTCAACAAAGATGGTATGAGAGAGCGTCGGAGAAAGCAAGACGAAGAACGACGTAAGAATGAGGTAAACACCCCGAATTCAATAACGAGTGGAGCTCACGGATGGCAGTCTGCTTTAGCCACTATGGCGGATCGCCTTAGGGTTCTTCTCGGCAACTCTCTCATGGCCGATATCACTTTCATCGTTGGCCCAGAACGTGTAAAAATACCAGGCCACAAGTTTATTTTATCTGTAAGCAGTTCCGTCTTCGAAGCTATGTTCTTCAGTAAGCTTGCTACGACAGCATCCATGATAGAAGTTCCCGATATCGAATCCAGTGCATTTCGAAATCTCCTCGCATATATTTACCTAGACACAGCTTCCATAAAGCCTGATAATGTCATGACAACACTCTACGCTGCTAAAAAATATGCAGTTCCAAAATTGGAGAAGATGTGTGTTGAATTTCTAGAGTGTAACTTATGCAGTGAAAATGCGTTCCTACTATTGTGTCAAGCTAGGCTTTTCGACGAAGAACAACTCGCTGCTAACTGCTTGGATGTCATCGACAAAAAGACACTAGACTCCATAGAATCGGAAGCCTTCCTAGATACCGATTATGAGACATTATATGCCGTACTCCAACGGGACACTTTGAGAATCCGAGAAATCCGCTTGTACGAGGCTGTAGTACGTTGGGCCGAATTTCAGTGCCGAAAGAAAAACCTCGAAGTCACCAAGGAAAACCAACAGACAGTATTATCGGATTGCATTAAATTGATAAGATATCCTTTGATGACTGTGGAAGAATTTGCTTCCGGACCTGCTCAAAATGGACTTCTGGTAGATGCTCAAATTGTGCAGTTATTTCTGCACTTTACTTTAAACCCCAAGCCAGAGACAGAGTTTATCGATATACCTCGATGTTGTATGATGGGCAGAGAATGCGTTGCGACTAGATTTGGAGATGTTGAAAGTAGGTGGGGGTATAATGGCACCAGCGATCGGATCCGGTTCCAAGTAGACAAAAGGATCTTCATGGCGGGCCTGGGATTATATGGGTCCGTCTACGAGCCATCCGAATACGAGGTTACCATTCAAATTGTGCACAGTCACAGCACAAAAGTCGTAGGGTACAACAGGACTTGGTTCACTGCTGATGGAACTAGCAAACCTATACGAGTTATGTTTAAGGAACCTGTAGAAATTATGCCAAATAGTAGTTATATTGCCATTGCAACATTGAAGGTAATATTATTTTTTTTAATTACCAAACAAATAAATTAAGGGTATAAAGTTTGCCAGTGTTGCAACTGTGTGGTTTGTCTATGAAACTGTTTATTTTTTTCTAGGGACATGATTCCTACTATGGGACAAAGGGAATGAGAAAACTGATATTGCAATGTAGTAAGGGTGAGAGGATTACCTTCCAGTTCTCGTACGCAGCAGGCAATAATAATGGGTCTTCCGTCGAAGACGGCCAGATTCCGGAGTTTATATTTTATACATAGTTTGCATGGATGCAGCCATTTTGTTCAAATCTATTTATAAGTAGATCTGTTTGTTTATAAATTTAATTATAACATGTTATTAGTACTCAAATGAAATTGTTTTATTTACTAGAAATTAATATACTGGTGGTTTAGGTAAGAAAACACAATATTTTGGTGTTTTGCTGATTTATTATAAATATCTACCAAGGCAAAAGGCACATATATATGTGGTTACACTCCTGTTTCCTTTCTATCTTACTAACTAGCTTAAACAATATAATACTTTGATTGAAATAAATTTTATATCCCTGCTTGTGTAATGAATACATTCTAAATATTGTTAACAATTCGCTGATGGTGAACAAATTGTTTTGTCGCTAATTGAAATTGGCACAAATTTGGTTGTTTTTGTTGAAATTTTTGCGATAACCAACAACACGTCAGTTACGAGTCTTAGTCCACTTTTATGGGTACATTTCTTTGTTCAAATATAAAAATTTAGGCACTATATTAGATCACATCATATAAAAGAAACGACCTAGTGGCTATCGTCGGTTCGAACTTAGGAACGTGGTGTGGTGGAATCAGTACACGACAATATGATTGCTCAGAAGTTAAATCAAAATAACCTTGTGGATATACTACCAGTCAAACACTTAAAACTAAGGAATAACAATAAAATAATCGTGTAATTTCTTTAAAAATCCTTAAGCAAGTCAGTAAATACATAACATAAATGAATCATATAAGAATATATTAGATAAAAGCAATTTATGTCAATGAATAACTAAAAAATGATTTCTTTGTAGACAACCATGAAAATTCAAGTATCATTAGCTAGTTATATTAAAATACTTTGCTCCTTATATTTGTTTATATATATATATTATATGAAAGTATATAATATCCGTATATAAATATAAAAAAGAATATTTACGTCTGTACATTACTAATGTAAGAAAATATACAAACAGTTCCAGACTTGGTAACTATGTATAAGGAAGTGTCAGGAAAAACAAAATTGATTTAGTTGACTGCATTCCTAAACTTTACGATCCAGTCGTCGAATTTATTTCCGAGCACTGAGGAGAAGCAGACGTTGTCCTCTGTTCATTCACCCATGACATTGCAGAATCATTACTCTGCAAAAAAAAAATATTTGAAAACTATTCTCAGGTATTTATTTATTTTCTATTCTACATACAGAAAGATATATAAAAAACTTACGCATCGGCGAACAGTTTTACGATTCCTGCCGGAATCTGAGTCAGATTTCCTGCGTTTCTTCTTGGCAGTAAGAGACTCCTGGCCGCTGTCGTTGTCCTCGCTATTGGTGCTTTCCGAGTCCGAACTCGAACTGGAGGAATTACTGGAGCTGTCAGACGCGACTCCGGAAGGCTGTTCCAAGTTAATGCGGTCTGCTAAAATAGCGAGGCGAGGTTCCTTGTCTCTGAGCACCCTCAACCACTTCCTGGATAATTTCGGCCTTCCCCTCGCCGTCTTATGCCAGACTATCGGAAAATTTGTTCGACTACAGAAGTTCTGCGTGACGGCTATCGTCGTGTCGAGGTTCAACACCACGTGCCACCAGCCGCCGGGCACAAAAACCGTTTCTCCCGGTT
This sequence comes from Aphodius granarius, assembly GCA_963971325.1. NCBI lineage: Eukaryota > Metazoa > Arthropoda > Insecta > Coleoptera > Scarabaeidae > Aphodius > Aphodius granarius. Next base: position 8,263,618 of record OZ020230.1, on the reverse strand, counting down.
TCTGCAGTATTTCGATTGGTTTGCAGTCGCTCGGCCAAGAGGCATCTTTGGTTTTCGGATAGATTAAGTTAAACCACGTTATTGCTTCGTCACGTTGCTTGCCGCCTATTGCCCCCGTTACTTTTAGGAGTTCTTTCGGTGTGTGTGTAGGAAATAAACACCATCTACATTTTTAATATTTGTAATTAGTACTTAATACAATAATAAAAATAGAGAGAAATATTTCTAATCCAGACGGTCTATATATTGCAAATGATAGAAAAAGGACACATAATTATTCGGTATATGGATGCGTAATTTTTCTATCAATAGAACAATATCATGTTTGGAAAAATAATGTGTAAATTAATGTCTGAACAGTGAGCCAAATATTATTACTAAAACAACAACAAAAATGCCTTCTTAAGCACTAGGTGTTTAAAAAAATGTGAAACTCGCATAAGAGTAAAGTACCTGGAATATTAATATTATCGAAAAATTTTATTTGGGAATGATGCTTAGAATTAACAATTACGGTCAGATTTGAAACAGCCACCTACGACAGAGAAATTTTTTTTGCTTCTTTTTTCAATTTTTCACTATTTAAGAATAGTTTTGTAGCGGCTAGTGATTTGACATGATTATCCTTAAACGTTTTCTTACATATTTGTTCAAATTTCCTATAATACTCGCGATTTCGATAGCGTTTGCAGCGCTTCTTTAAAATCATTCAAAAAATGACCGGTTTCTTGGTGCGATTATGAATTTTCAACGGGTAAATATCAAAATATCATGCAATACGCAACACAGGTAAGTAACATAGCTTCCATTGACTTATTTATTGGTGATTGTGTGTGTGTGCTGATAACACTAATTTATCAGCTGTTCACGTATTTGTATGGTATACACCTCAAAACAATGGCGAATCCAAAAGGAAAGCATAACAGCATCATAAAATTGTTTTATTAGTGTGTACACTCCATGCATTTCCACAATGACTTCAAATTTTTATGGTTTACTTGTGTATTGCATGATATTTTGATATTTACTGGGTGAAAAATCATAAGCGCACCAAGTACCGTTTTCTTGGTGCTTTTTTTTAATGATTTTAAAGAAGCATTGGAAACGTTATTGAAATCGCGAGTATTGTAGAAAATTTGAACAAATATCTTAGAAACCAGTTAAGGAGAATCATTTCAAATCACTAGCCGCTACAAAACTGTTCGCAAATAGTGAAACTTTAAAACAGAAGCGAAAACATTTTTTTTCTGTCATAGGTGGCTGTGATTTCAAAACTGAGCGTAATTATGAATTAGAATTGCTTAGAAGCAACATTTCGAAATAAAATTTTTCAATATTAATATTCCAGGTACTTTACTCTTATGCTTGTTTCACATTTTTTTAAACACCCAGTATCTGGTGCAATATTTTTAAGATCTTATGATGGTATTCTTGATTTCAGACCTACCGCCAACTTTCATAAAGAATAAAATTTTCTGAGAAATGGATAATAAAAAATTTTCCGATATGGTGCGGACTTTCCTGGACACACTGTGTACTCTTAAACATATAATCTTTAAACAAACTAACAATACACCAAATCTTTATACCCACAGTTGTTTGTTAAGCGGTTTAACTATAATTCTTTTATCATGATGCATATTTGTTTGTGTGTATATTAAAATATTTTATATTATATTAAGTAAAATTATTCTAAAATGACTGTTGAAAACGGCTGATTTAAAAAATGGTATTAGTTTTCACATAGCAGCTACGGGTTGGCAAGAAAATGCAAAAAAATAGATTTTCGCGGGTTTTTATGTTCTACTTGCGAACGGTACATATTACAACTAATAGAAAAGGACACATCCATGTAGTTATTTGCTATCTGGATGCGTAATTTTTTTATCAATAGAACAATATCATGTATTATTTGTTTGCAAAAATAATGTATAAATTAATGTCTGAAAAATGAATATTATTACTAGAACAAAAAAAATATAATAAATATAATAATTTTGCTACATATACTGGAACATTTTCTGAAAAAATACAAAAAAATGACTGGTATGTTCGTCTTGCAGGGTGTCCAAAATTTATTTTTGTTAAAATAAATAAACTTGCCTTTTATGACCCGTAATTAAAGCGTTCCAGGCACTAGTTCCTAACGGATCGATATGTATTCCAGTACCGGAACGGGCTGGCCCCATGACAAACCACCTGTAAGGCGGACGTTTGTTTTCTCCCATGTACTTAAATAGGTCGTCTCGAAAGTACATAGGAACTTCATAATCTAAAAGGAGTTTTTTGCGACGTTCATGCTAAAATAGAAAATATGCACCTTATATAAAGTCCTATCAGGAATCGACGTAAAACAAACCTCTCCAAAATTACTATCAAAAATATACAACGGGCTATCGTCTTTTGTTTTGAGCATATAATGTATGTAGTACTTCATTTTCAGCTTAACACTATAGCCTTCGTTGTCTTCGCCGCATTTAAATTTTTGGTTGCGGTATTTCTTTGCTAATTTGTCTAACGTCCACTTCTGTTTGGCTTGCCAACTATCCTGAGAGCCAAGTATGACTACTGGTTTCAACGGGAGCTCGTAGTTTGATATGAATTCTCTCGTGGGATACTGGCGTTCATTTATTCGGTCGCAATTGTCTGTGAACTCCCAAAAACGGTCGAAATCGTTGGCGTAGCATTGCTGCGTCCAGGATTCTTTAGTGTTAAGTTCTAAAACATAGTTTACAGTGTTTTTGGGCCGATCTTAGATCAATAACTTTTAGGTTAACTGAACTAACCTGGTCTTGCCTTCCTCTTGACCTCCTTGATTCGCTTTTTGGCCCTGTGGTTAAATTCGCTACCATCATCCATTCTCTGCTTTCCGCTTATAAATAAAATAAATTACATACATATATTAAAATTATATCACAGTGTGAAAAACGGTGAACAATTCTCTAACACAAATGATAATTCTTGTCGCAGAGGGCGCTGTTGCGCACTGCTCAAGTTGAACGAACTTTCAAAACTCATAAGTTCATCATCTTTCTATTTCTTAATTTTAATTTCTTCATAATAATCTATATAACGTTATTGTTGTTGTATTAAAAAGAAAATTGTTAAAATAGCAACCGACTTCGGTTTGTTATTACTGCATTGGTATATTGGTACATAGGAACGTAACCTGTAACTTGTAAGCGGGGGTTTACCCGGTTAGCATGTGCATTTTTGATAAAAGTAATTTGGTTTTAATAAACAGGATCCCTTTGCACAGGGAAATTCCAAATAAAGCACTGAGGGATATCATGTAGGTAGGTAGGTAGGTAGGTAATTTATTTTGTTTGGTAACAAGTAAAAAATCGTACTAAATTTCATGAAAATCCTAAGTTGGGAGATAAAAATCACTGCTATTTGGTCATAAAATTAACAAATCATTTGACTACAATAAAGTACTTACCTCATTTTCATGATTACGTATTTCTCGCACATTTCAATGAACCATAAACCTATGTTTTACAAAACACAGTTTTATTGTTGCAAGGAGCCGGCTGTGGACTAATTTCTAATAACGGCTTTTGAATTGTTAGCATAGTTCAAATACGCTTTTGCGCACTGACTTGAAATAATATATATGGAGAAAGTGCATAGAAGAGGTGCTTCAATTTGTTATGGTAGTCATTAGGATGTCGATTAATTACAATCAAAAAGCCGTGAGTAGGCGTTTGGTAATTTCGAATTATATATCTAATAAAAATTTGATTACCTTAAGTGAGCAATAGCTTAAAATGTTAAGGAGTTATTTTTCAATGAACGCGAAAGCCGATGATAGCCCAGCGACTCGCGATAAGCATTGAGGCAGATAATTAATTGTTGAATCACCCTATTCTAATTATTTTGTATTATCGCAGCTATGAAGGTTGTACGTTATGGTATGACATATTCTTATCATTATAATATAATCAGTACCAAAATATCATAAACCTTATACAAAATTAACCATTTTCTTTATTCATTTGGATGGAAAATTGAAATTAATTTGCAATATCTAATAATACAAAAAACAACTTACCTTTTCAATAATTTAGAATAGGATTTATAAACTAAAAGCATCATTAACACTTAGAGTAACAGCAAGGAGCACACGCCAGAAAGACTGGACGAAAAGAACTGCATTCCCATTCTTTGTTTTCTTTCAGATATATAAGTTTTGTCTGTAAGGCATTTTGAAGGGATCATATTTCATATTGTGTTATGTGCTACGAAAGATATGCACAAGTTAATCTTTAAAGAAACTAACAATACACCAAAACTTTACACTCACAGTTGTTTGTTAAGCTACATAACTATAATTCTTTTATCATGACGCATATGCATTTGGCTGTATGTATATTAAAATATTTTATATTATATTAAATAAAATTGTTTAAAAATGACTGCTGAAAATGGCTGAACAGTAAAGTACCTCTATTTTTAAAGATGCGCAAAAATTTTATTTGAAAAGGGTATTTAGAAAGATTAGAAGGTACCAAATACGAAATTAGAATCAGATTTTTTTTAAATCGCATGCTAACATTTTTATCAATATTATAAACTAAAAAGGACAATTAGTATTAAAAGACACAAAACGAAAGACAACAAGCAACAAAATTATTGTAGCCTCCTGTACGTTTGTTCATCTCTTTATGCACATTTCTGAGGACTTTTGTCTTGGATATAGTTTTCGATTACATTTGTGAGACGTTGAACGTCTCTAAAAGGCTGTTGTACGTACACACGTTGCTTTAAACTGCCCCAAAGAGAATTTGGGTAAGGTTGGACGACCTCACAGGCTATGTGTTACTCGAATTTTGGAATGTTTGGAAAACTTTCATTGAGTGAGGAATTTGCATTCTGTTTAATAAACGTTTAAAAAAGCATACAAAACATCAACCCTTGAAATGATCCAAAATGTGTATAAAATGAGCAGATAAAATGATCTGGATATTATGTATTGAAAATAAAAGAGGCAACATGGAGTAAAATGTTTGATTGTGTTGTAAATGTTTTAATAATAAATTCCTGTTTACTATTAGTATTTTTATTCTTGTTTTTTGTAGTTGGTCAGTTATGGTCAAATTAATGAAATGTTAAATGTTAATCTCTGTTGGTATAGCTGGTATTGTTTTTATTTTTTTTATAGTTTATAAAATTGATAAGTGTTAGCTTGTGATTCAAAAAAATCGTTCTAATTAACTATATCAAATAAAATTTTTGCATATCGTTAAAAATAAAGGTACATTTTCTTAATTTTGTAACACCCCCTATACGCAAGCAGACAATTATATCTATCTTCGTGTTTTAGGTTTACGACAATACAGAAACTTTTTACCGAAATAAAATTTTCTGAAAAATTGATAATAAAAGTTTTATTTATATATTTATTATTTAATTTTAGGTTAGTGTCGGATAAGGTATGGAGGTTTGAGGTACTTTATTACATAAAACTAAGGAAAACTTACCGAGGAACAGCGAACACAATATGAAATACAAAACAACTTGCAATTAGTACCTATGTACAGGAACGATGCTATTATAGCTACTTTTTTAAATAATAGATTTAAAACAAAACCTTTGTCTTTAACTGAAACTTTATTCTTCTACATTTTCCAACAGCAAATTCTTTTATTGCACTATCTATGTCCACAGCATCGCACACTTCATGCTTATGGTTGATCTTAAATAATTTTTGATTCACTTTAATTTTGAAAAGCTTCTCTCGGCGCTGGAATTGCTTATGGCAATTATGAGGATTGTTCGTAGCATTACTACAATATTTGGCAGTGAATCTTCCACCATGGATTTCACAATAAATTGCAATGATTCAAGTATGTCCAGATTAATGAATTTATTTTCGTCGCCCGTAGCGGCTATGAAAGCCTGCAGTTAAATTTTTAGTTCAGATTACAAAATTTGCCGCCCCCTGCCCACTCGCGAACGGTGGTGCGAAAGGTCTAAAAATGGATCCCTGAGATAATTTTCCATCCAATACAGTTAGAATCATCCAAATCGCGCGACAGTTTGCTCCGAAAAGAGAAAATACGATATTTAGATATTTTGACACATTTTTTAAACTTTGGAACGTCATAATTTTTTAAGTTTAAGATAGAGAAAATCCAATAGCACCTTTGGAATTATCGTAGAAAACTGCACAAAGGACCGTAACCTTAATTGGATTGGAGATGTTTCACTATTCATCGTTTTGGTTCGATCAACCCTTCTTTATCGTACTAAAATTGGTCCGCTGATTACAAATTCGCATAGAACAAGCCTCTATTTCTAATAGTTTCCGAGTTGTATCAACATTTTGATTTTATTTATAAGAAAAAAAAAATAGGAGAATTCAGAGCTGTAACGTCATAACAATACAACGTAAGCATATCAAACCTTATATATTCTTGATGTACCTACTCATCGAGACTTATTTTTTAGTGGCGGGGTTACGGCCCTACGACGATGGTTCAAATTTCTACATTAAAGGGCTAAAAAACTTGTTCGAAAGAATACAATGCAAAGCGAGTAACACGAAGTGGAGTCGAATGACAGGAAGTGGAAGCAAGTGACACACGAAGATATGATATTATTTCATATGACGCTCATGGTATAGGATGTTACTAGGCTTCATAAGATGTTGCTTACCTTCATTACGTGCCACTCTGCAAAATTGCAAAGCGAGTAACACGAAGTGGAAACAAGTAACACGAAAACATAAATTACGTACATCAAATGAAAGTGCGCATAAAACAACAGACTATTTTATTTAACGATTTATTTAACATAAAGTATGGATTACAATTCTGTCCTTACCTAAAGTACACCAATCGAATGTTATTTTTTAAGTTTGTTGTTTATAGTAGTAACGAAAAATGCTTATGGCTAGTAAACAGTAGTACTTCCACAGATGTGAGGGTAACAATAAGTCCATGTCCTCATGAAATAAAATTTTTATCGTATCCACTCATTCTGACTATATTATCGAGAAAACTAACGGATGGAAAGCTTTTATATATATATATATATATATATATATATATATATATATATATATATATATATATATATATATATATATATAGAACGAAAACAGACCACGGTAATAATATTTATACACCTTTTTTTAACACCTTCTTGCGTAAGTTACCGTTGGAATGATATATCATATAACTTTACATTTAGGTTCTAGCTATCTTATCTATTTTTATTTTGTTAGGCATAAAATGAATCACACCACCAAAATGTGAGTATCTTATCCGCTTATGGTTAAATTTGGTATTAACTCTATTTACATAACGAAACATACAATTTTTTAAGGTAACATACAATAATATCTGTAATAAAATTACAATCATAATACTAAAACGTCTATTACATCAATTATTTTAGTTTACAATTAGATAAAGACACCTTGAAATGATACACGCGGCAAAAAAAAGCGCATAAATCGCCAATATGTACATGAAATTCGTTGTGATTGTGCTCATGGTCATCTTAAGATCTTGGGTTTCACTGGTCTTTAAGCAAAATTTTGGCACAATAAGTGAGCACTAACTGTATTTCTCAAATTCACCACTAATGAGACCTTTCAAATTTTACGACAAAATTAGTACTTTTGACATTCCTCAATCATGGCCAATGAAAGCAACACACGAATGGTCCCAACAGTGGCTACAGGCGACAACTAAATGCGCGACAACAAAAAACTTAACATGTATGCAGGCAACAATAATAAATTGAGCAACGTTTGTACGTAGTTTGAGAACAACATTTAGATGGTACTTGATACGGTTATTGAAAAAGTATACTCACACAGTAAAAAAGTCTTTAAACGGTACTTGCACCAACCCTTCATATTATCCCCCTTTCGTAAATACAAATACAGATATTATCTTATCTTAATCGCTTATGTTATCAGTAACTCAGCCATTGCAGCAAAAGATACTGCCAAAAGAAATGCGAATCGTGGAGATGTACAAGCAGCCAAACCTAAACCCATCGACAAATGAGACCATCCTGGTATTGGAGAAGCCGAATTCTTTCCACGTTGCATCGCCGCTGGATGTTCACCTAAAATACAAATCATAAAATTAGATTCAAGCCAGCACCTACCACTACACCTCTAACGATAGTCAGTAAAGAAATTTTGAAGGTTACCGTTCAAAACATGAAGCAGGACGCTGGCTGAATCCAAGTTGGATGGACTACAGGTGTAGTTGCCCGAATCCTCTGGTCTAGCGTGGTATACCATTAGGGTGCCAATGGTTGTATCAGCTCGAATCCTTTCCATATTGATGTCCAATACGCTGCGATCATAATCCAGAACTCTTTCGCCATCATGGTACCAGAAGATATAAGCAGGCTCCTCCAAAGATTGAGTGATGACACACTTGAGGGTTACCGGGCTACCAGTCTTCACATAAATATCCGTCTCACCCATTATCTCAATTTTAGGAACTGAAACGGAATTTTTTTCTTAATTAAGTACTTTAAGGATGTAAGGGAGAGGGTGTAAGAATTTGTTGTCTAATGAAGAATGTGTTCCTATGGTGTTATCGATTGATTGTGATAAAAAAAGGGTTCGTAAAGATTGGGAATGTAAGTGGAAACTTACCGACGACGTTGAGGGTGATGAAATGGCTCATTTTCGGTTCGGTACTAACTTGGCATTCATATTGGCCGGCGTCCCTAGCCTGTACGTATTTAACTTGGAGGGTCCAAGTGTCGGTTGGTTCGACTAAAAACGCTTGAAAACGGTCGTCGGCTATGAATGTAAATCTATCCACGGTCAGTATGTGGGCATCTCTCCTTCTAATCCAGGAGACTGATTTGTTACCCAGTTGTTTCACTTTGCAAGGCAGATACGCGTGTGTCCCTAGCTGGGTGGTGATGTTCGTGGTCGTGGATGGGTCGAAGTATGGCCCGGTGTACAGACCGGTAAATCTTTTCACAGCATGCGCCGCCTGTCCACCGGAAAACACTGAAAACATAAAGCCCCCTATTAGCAACTGGACGAAGTTCTCGCTCGCAAATTCAATTCTACGCAGGCATGGTTTTCGTTCCAACTATGCATAAAATTTTATATATGTACTAATTAATCGTTTTATTATACGTTAGTTTATTGGAAAATCAATGTAAGAGCCACTTTTATAGTGATGATAGGCATTACATACTCATAAGTATATTTTAATATAGTCTGTTCGTAATAAGCATTGTTGAATATTATTATTATTAATTTAGATGATATGACTTTTGTCTGACAATTGACAAATTGGTTTCGGTTTAAATTGTGGATTAATATATGTGTATTAAATTGGAATATGGTTTTACATCACAAAACCGCTGTTGAAATGAACGTTAATTAAATATCCAATATTATTGGTGATGCTGACACAGATTAATTCTGCATAACTCAGCAGCAGTGTAAATTTTGCGTGAAATAAGCATAATTAATTAAATCTTTATATCCGAGAAGCAAACAAAACGAAGATGGAAGGTCTCTCCTATAGAAGTACCAGAAAAAAGACAAGATGTAGAATAAACTGTTCACCCCTATTAACGGTTTCATAAGTTAATGAGCCTTCATTGAATTATTGTAGAAAGGGAGGTAACAGTCGAGTGGGTGGCAACAATTCTTGAGATTATAATAATAATAATAATAATAATAATAATAATGTTTATTTATACCCAACAGGAAATGTCCCAATTATAGGGTACAATTACACATACAAACAATTCATATTCAATAAAGCCATTAATAATTCAAAACAAAAAATACATTATATAGAACTTAAATTTAATCTAAAAATTACCACAAATCGCCTGCCTGCAATTTCTTCGAAAACTCAAAGCCCCTTCATTGAAAATGTTGACCCCGCCACACACCAAATTAAACAAATTACACATCATGTGCAACGGAGAACCAGCCAACACGTTTGTACGCGCCCCCGCAGGGTAAAACAACCTACTGGATCTCAAATGAAATGCAGGGACGCAAATATTTATCTGTGAGAGCAGCCCCGGGCAGTCCACAAGCGAGTTTAGAAGTCCGTGCAGGAAGGATAAAGAGTGCAACTCCCTTCTTAGGCTAAGCGGCTCCACACTATAACGAGCTAAATATGAGCCACAATCCCAACCCCTCTGCGGAAAAACACGGTCCTCCATATACACCAGATGCCTTACAAATCTTCTCTGCACTGACTCCAGCATGTCCCTGTAGCACAGATACATTGGCGACCACACCACACTGCCATACTCCAGCCTAGACCTGACCAACGCAAAGTACAGCGCCTTTAGACACCGGACACCAGTGAAGCCCGCAGAATTCCGAAGTACAAAACCAAGCATCCTCAAAGCCGAAGACACAACCCACGACACATGCTTACCAAATGCAAGGCCAGTGTCAAATAATACGCCCAGATCCCGCACCTCATCGAACCTCTGTAGTACATCATCACCAAGTACATAGTCGTGTAGTATCGGCACTGCAGACTTGGAAAAAGTAACAACTTTACACTTATTTACATTAAGAAGTAGACCATTCTGATGACACCAGTCTTCCAGAAACCTCAAGGCATCCTGAAGTCGGACAAGATCCCCCGCATCACAAATCGCCCTATACAACTTAAAATCATCCGCGTAACCCTGACATTCAATCAACATATTTATATTCACTAACAAGTCATTGACAAAGATGACGAAAAGCAAGGGACCCAGTACCGACCCTTGCGGCACACCAGAAGTTGAGAAATATGCACCTGACCTAAAACCATTGACGACCACGTAGTTGACACGGCCAGAGAGATAGCTGTCCAATAAAGTAATCAAATCCGGCGAGAATCCAAAACATAACAGCCTGCGGAGCAATCGACAATGATCGACGGTATCAAAAGCCTTACAAAAGTCCGTATAGATGACATCTACCTGTGTACGATTATCAATATGACTTGAGACATACTGCGTAAAGGAGACCAAATTAGATACCGTCGACCTACCAGGCACAAAACCGTGTTGTCGCGGACTGAGTCTGCCAGCAGCATAAAACATAAACCGTCGATGCAAAACCAGCTCAAAAACCTTCGAAAAGCCGCACAAAAGTGACACTGGGCGGTAATTTCTTACATCAGAAGAGTCGCCCGACTTTAAAACGGGTGTGATAATGGATGTTTTCCACAAGGCCGGAAATATTCCCGATGAAATGGATCTGTTAAATATAACCTTCAAAGGCTCCTCAAATACAGTAGCGCAATCTCTTATCAAAAAATTAGGAACACCATCGCAACCACTTGACAGCTTTGGTTTAAGAGATTTTAATGCCTCACTCACGTCCGAATTATCAATGTGAGACAGCAAAAAACATTGAGAGTCATCCAAGCCTCTGCCCGGCTCCTGCGTGCGGTCTATATTTTGCATCGGCGAAAATACACTTGAGAAATATGCAGCAAAAGCATTGACAACGCCAAGAGGTTCCTCCGCCCGTACATTGCCATCCGTGACAACACCAGGAATCCTAGTTTTTCCCCGTTTGGAGCTCACATAACTCCAGAAACCACGTGGATTATCAGTAAGCAAACCCTCCACCCGCAAGACATGTGCCCTATGTGCTTCAGCAACATTCGTTTTTATACGACTTCTCACAACCCTGAATAAATTACGATAATAGTTTGAATTGCACTGCTTACACCTTCTATGCAAATAGCTCTTGTATTTTATATCATTTATTATTTCTCTTGTGTACCACTCCGGAAATGATCCCCGCGATCCCGACCCATTAAATTTCTTAGGTACATGTTTATCAAAAGTCTCATTTAGAATCGAGTAAAAGCAGGTAAGGGCATCGTCAACATTTTCAACTGCATACACAGGCGACCAGTCTACGCCAGACAAAGCTCGATACAAATCCACAAAATTTGCCTTACGAAAATTATAAACTTTGTTGACACAATTAGCAAAATTACCGGCAACAACAGGCATGACATTAATAATTATTTCAAGAGATGGATGGTACGCATCCTCCTTGACAAGGGCTAAACTCTCACGCTGTACAGCGCAAACAACGTTGCCTACAATAAGGTCCAAAATACGCCCACCCGCGTTCTGCACGTGATTAAATTGCTTATAACTATAAAAGTCAAGAAAATTATTGATAATCGTAGAACGGGCGTCGGCGGCATTCGGACTACAAAAATTAGGCGCGTTGAAATCTCCCATTATCATTACTCTCGCATCATACAGGCAGTGAAGCTGCTCCAGATATGAAAACAATTGTTCACAGTCAGTTATAGACACATCCGGCGGTATATAAACGACAAGCATATAAACAATTTGATCACCCGTACCTATTTTACAACCAACAATATCTATACTCAGACACACTTCACATAACCCAGACAAATCAAGCGCACAAACCGGATATTTGGAATCCACCGCAAGCAAAACTCCACCTCCTCTGCGTTTGTAAGCCTGTCTTCTGTCACAGCGGAACACCAAAAACCGATCGGGGAAAAGCTCCCCACTAACTACACCAGACGTTAGCCACGTTTCAGACAATGCAACAACATCACACTCCATACTTAACAATGCACTAAAAAACTCCTGACACTTGGTATTTAGTCCCCGTACATTCTGGTAGTAGCACCGGAGTTCTTCAGTGGAACACGTCCTGTTGGGTTTTCTTAGTTTAAATCGTTAGATATAATGCACGGTACACCAGAGACGTATTTGATGGTTAGAGATGTCTCACCGCCTTCACGTCTCCTAGATAACTCATCCTGTAGATTCCGCATAAATCCACGCTGCTTCGCTGTCTGATCCGACGAGAGGCGGATACTTCCCAGATCCAGGGTACCACGCACACTGTTGTACTTCTTCAGAACGCGCCTGGCACAACCAACATCACGAAGCTTAATTTTCACCGGTCTTGGATGACCATCCCTCCCATTAAAACGACCCAGACGGATCACTTCAGTCACCTGAGAATCCTCAAGAATAGGATCAATCTTACGAAGCAACTCCTTCGCGGCTGTACCATCTGCCTCGCGAAAACCCTCGCCCACTGCCTCTTTAAAATTGAAAATCATCAGATTACATTCTCGCTGTCTGCGCTCCCCCAGTTCAGCAAGAACCTCTTCAAAGAATTCCTCCTTTGAGTTCACCAAACCATCCAGGGCACCCCCACCACGCAGACCAGCAATCTGATTTCTCAACTCCACAACCTCCTTCTGCAGATCAGTAATCAGCGACTTCAAGCTCAAAACACTCTGACCTGACGCACCCAGACAGCCCTTGCAGGTCCATGACATTCCCTCCTTTGATCTCAGTACACGCACCTCAGACTGCGTAAGATTCACACAAGTATTCTTGTATACCTTTCCACATACAGCACAGGATACAGACAAATGATCCTGGCAACTGCTCTTGCAGCAAACGCAAATCCTCCCAGCATCTCCCGCCATAATATCAGATTCAATATTTAACCGAAAAATGAGCACGTTGTTTGAGGGTCACTGGAGCAGAGTCGCAAAGTCTGGTTTCTCAAGCGCGCCAAAAGGTGCCGGGCAATGGTACAAAAACACTTTCACTACTTTGTCCCGCTTCACGCTGAGAATTCACACACTTATGTGGTAAATTGGGTTTGAAATGGGATCGTTGTCAGGTAATTTTCGAAGTGCTAAATGGTTAAAATTTTTGAATGAATCTTAATTTGAACGAGGGTTGCGCCTGTGTGTGTATTGCCGAGAATGAAATTAGGGCACCGGGCAGCGAGGTTCGGCCGTATAAAGATTAGCAATTATCATAAAAGTGGCTCCATTAGTAGAGCGTGTGTAAGCTCAAAGTGCTTTGCGTCCGTTTTTAGGCTACTTTGTAACAGTTCTGCGCGGAGTAATCGGGCATAATACATTTATTATTAGAATAGTCGGCAGCGGCCACTTGCTAATACCACCCCCACTGACGTACCCAGCTGGGCACTAACGCCGCGGTCACACTGTGCTGTTTTACTTGGCGCTAGTTGTTGTTGATTCTAGTGGCCACTATTCCGATTACAATTTTACTAACAACATTTGTAGGTATCTGGCACGCCTATTTACAGCCTAATATGATAACAAATCAAGTCATTGTTGAACTGTTCAAGTTACTCGTCTTTGAAAGATATTACACAACTAACAATTGAGACCTAGCAACAAAATGCGTAGGTATCTGGCACGACTATTTACAGCCTAATATGATAACAAATCAAGTCATTTTTGAACTGTTCAAGTTACTCGTCTTTGAAAGATATTACACAACTAACAATTGAGACCTAGCAACAAAATGCGTAGGTATCTGGCACGACTATTTACAGCCTAATATGATAACAAATCAAGTCATTTTTGAACTGTTCAAGTTACTCGTCTTTGAAAGATATTACACAACTAACAATTGAGACCTAGCAACAAAATGCGTAGGTATCTGGCACGACTATTTACAGCCTAATATGGTAACAAATCAAGTCATGTTTGAAGTGTTTAAGTTACTCGCCTTTGGAAGATGTTACACAACTAAGAATTGAGAGCTATTAACAAAATTCGTTCTCTAACACGGTGGTACTCTCTAACCCTCTCATGCATGATTTTTTTCTATTTTAACAAGTAGTTAGGTTACCAAGTTACTTTAGATGACTGTATGCACGAGAGGGCTAACATGGGAACAAAGCAAGTCATTTTGAATGTGTTCAAGTTACTCGTCTTTGAAAGATGTTACACAGCTAAGAACTGAGACCTAGTAAACATGTCGTAGGTATCTGGCACGATTATTTACAGACTATATGGTAACAAATGAAGTCATTTTTTAAATGTTCAAGTTACCCATCTTTGAAGGATGTTACACAGCTAAGAAACGAGACCTAGTAGCAATGTTCATAGGTATTTGACGCAAGTATTTACAGACCAACACGGTAACAAAACAAATCATGTTTGAACTGTTTATTTTTGTTTTATTATTAAGTAACTCCTCTTTGAAAGCAAGTAATTTTGGAAGTATTCAAGTTACTCGTCTTTGAAGGATGTTACACATACCCCTGATCATGACATCAACACATTCTATGAATCATATAATTGAGCAACCGTCTCCTAGGTATCGGTTTTCAGAGCTTCTTGGCTTTATTTTTTAGAAGCAAGAATTTGTTTTTGTCACGTGTAGCATTCGTGATCTAAAGCAAACGTGCGATAGTACATAATAAAAAATACCAGGTATCGCGTTATTCATAATGTCGCGTGTGCGCGGAATATGATATATATGCGGTTCCATCTGAAGTGCTAGGTGACATATTGTATATGTTAAAATTGAACATAATTTTTTTTTATCTGTAAAGTAGCGTTGGAGATAATGACAAAACGTTGTAGACAAAACTTGGAATAAGTCAAGAGCCAGCCTCAAGATGTTTTAATTAGACACGTGTAATAAAGTTGAATACGGAGACTGAAAAGAAAATCTTCTCCTTGGTGCTAAGAACGTAAATTGCTTGCATTGTTTTCAGGTCCGTTGCAAAAGCTCGTCACATTGACCTTTCGTCAAATTTTCCCTCTTCCCTTTAAATTAAATAAATTTACTGTTGGAAACGGGGCTAAAAGCAAATACTGGACAAAGTTGTAAATAAAGGACGCAAATAGGAATTATCAGCTGTTTGTTTAAAACATTCCTGAAAACAATTTTACGTATCGGGTTTATTTTGTGTGCCGGTTGGCTTAAAAGGATATACGAATGGCTTGCGTTTGAAATTTGGGTCATCGTGTTTGTGGATCGCAGGGCCGGATTTGCCGTATGATATAACGTCTGTTCCAACGCAAGCGAAAACGGTACCACGTGCCGGATGTTCAAAATTTCCAATCCTATTATTACTTTTTGAAATGTCAAAAACTCATCTTTTCATATGGAACACTCTTACTATCAATCGATACAAGGGTTCCGTAAACCTATTCCCTGTAGTTTAAGATATTACCTACTATTTTTTTTTTCAGACATCAACTGAAAATGATTCCGATTAATTTTACACTTCTTGCCGCCATATGGGATACGAAATTAGGGAGATTGGTTCAGCGACGACGGTTGAGTATTATGTATTTTTTTCAAACGCTTAAGCATATTCTGAGTTTTGGTCACATTTTTGGGAATATCAGGCCACTGTGGGACGGTAGAAAAAACCGTATAGATTTTTTTCCCGGGCGCATCATTTGAAAGGGAGCTATAGAACCGGTCCTGTACTGTCAGTGCCGGGACGGATCCGAAAGTAGTATTTTTTGTTTATCTTCTCCAATTCCTTTAATATCTCGAGTTTTGTGTGTGATATATGTTAGGTATTGATCTGGCCCGGGAACAAAAGAACAATACCGGCTAACTGTCTAAGCGATAAATATCTGGATAAGGCAAATAAACCAATAATGATTGCTGTGTGGACTCGCACGCAGAACCGCGCAGCAACCGGGCCTCACCCATAATAACAGATGCGGTCGCAAGAAATTCAATATAATTTCGTCGCGTATAATATTTTCATCTTCCCAAATATGCCTGGCACATCTAAAAATCGCCGATACCGTGGTATTCAATACACCGACTCCGGAACCGACAAAAAATCAAGATACTCAAGTGGGAACAGGCCGAGCCGTGTACCCCGCGCCACCCTTCTCAGTCACTTTCGTCTTTTTCCATGTTCCTCGTATACTTTATGTACCCTGCAAAAACAAACCACGCTACACTAAAAAACCTACACGATAAAGTGCCATCGATCTCTATTATTATTGTATAGAATATATTGCCGATATGTTTTCTCAATTATTCGATTCCTTCTGCTTTATTTATGACCAAATAGCGTGTCGATAACGATCTCCTGCGTTCAGTTCAATGTGTGGTCAAGTACGCACAGGATTTGTTTCCACATTTCCTCCTTCTCTCACCATTCTAAAAGACCATCTTCGAAATGTTATATAATGACTATAAATTAATTAAAGGGTGATGAGCAACTAGCCAGAAATCAAACATACCTGGAAAATTCTATGAAATATGAGAATCCCGACACCTCCGCCATTTCTGTCGCTAAACATTTTAATGTGAGAAATCGTTTTTGTTGCGTATCAGTTCGGTAAAATGTAATCAGAATCGCGAAATCAATTGAATAGGCCCGAAAAAAATAATTAAATTCGGTAAAAAATGTCGACACAACAAATTTGCATTGTACAGATAAATCAAACTCGCCGATGTATTAACAGATATCGATCACCCTCGGTTTGCAAAAAAATATGCCACAATTTAATAACTCGCATTTTCGTTTTACCGTAATTCGAAAGAATTAAAATTAACGGAAATATATACGTCGGGAATATATACCTGGTATCCTGAAGAAACATCTTGCGACAGAGTGCGAAACGTCGACCAGTTCAATGAAGAATTATTGATAAACTTATAGTGTATTTAAATACTAATATTTTCCAGTTCTAGAGATCAATACCGTCATTTGTAAATCGTTGTTTGGTATTGAAACAACACCGTACGTAGTATCAGAGGTTCAGTACTTCTAGTTTTGGAAGTTTCGTAGTGGGATGACATTTTATTAAGTTGTTTTACGTCTTGGTAACGGTTTGCGCCGGGATGAGAGGTTTGCAGGGAAGCTTCTCCCCACAACTGCTCGTTCTAAATTTCGTCCCCAGTTTGAATCTTGAATTATTCTCTGCGTCCGTCTAGAAAGTGTTTTGCCACAGCCCTTTATGTGATATAATTCTCCGGCCGAGATTTTCTAAGTTATTTATGTGCAATATACGCTGATTATACATTATTCGTTCTCTCTCTGTCTTCCCTCGTCTTGTTCTTTGCCGGGATCTTCCTGAAGCGGAGGCTATCAAAGATTTGCCCGACCGTTTCCAGACATAATGCCTGACCGCCATTATTACATCTCTTCATTTTTTTTCATGGATAACAATTTGCTACGCTACATAGAATAGAAACGGGCCCCGGTATACCTGCTAGAGATGGGAAATTTCTTTTCTTTTCAGTTTTTCATAATCGATATTGCACATCTCTAAATTTAAACATGCATCAAAATTGTTCGAATAAAATCAATAATGTGGATAGATTTTGAAATGGATTTTATTTTAAAGTGATTAGACCGTTAATAACCTACTTCAAGCGGATGGATATTGACATTGTTCCTTTAATTTAATTTTCTTAGCTCTCTTGAAATGCTAAGTTCTAGATTTCCGGGCGAAAACCGCGACAACGACGATAAAGTAGTCAACGTTTCGCACTCTGTTGCAAGAGGCATCTTCAGGACGTAACAGTAAGACAGCGACGAAGAGAATGAAGATGCTTCTTGCAACAGAGTGCGAAACATTGACTATTTATCGTCGTTGACGCGGTTTTCTCCCGGAAATCTAGAACTTAGTGATTCGGACCGCGGAAGTCTCCAATCTAAATGTCTCTTAAAATGATTTTATCCTGCTAAATCAATTTTCTGTGTATAGATTTTAAATACGGTTTATTTACTTTTTAGTTCTGTTTTACCTTTATTTGAACGTTTTTGTTGACTCTGCATTACGAGCTACCTAGTTAATTAACATTTAATTTATTATGTTTAACAACAAAATTATTGCTTTGCCATTTTCCCTACAATTAAATAAATTGATGATTTTTGTTTGTTTATTTATATTTAAATTGGATCAGATAAACATATAGCAAGCTGTGATGTCTATTTTTTTTAATTTCAGTGAATTTATCGTAAATATTTCTGTAATTATAAATAATTCAATTTCATATTTCTGTTTTCAAATGCTAATAAAATTGATTATACAATATCACGTAAAGTAAAAACAGCAATATATCTAAAACACCAACAAATAAATAATCGAGTCAGAGAAAGACATTCTTTTTCTATCTGATTTGAAAAATTGAAAATGGCCAAATGTTGAATTGTAACAATTTTCTAGTTTTTTTTTTTTTTTAGAATATTGGTTTGGGTCTGAAAACAAAGGGTGACTTGGCATTGGCGTTTGAACTCAATTTGTGGTCGACCAAACAAGTATTAAATAATTAATGGGGGACTAAAGTTAATGCCATCCGTGTTATAATTTGAAATAAGGGGGTGGGGACGCGGTTTCCGTTGTAGGCATCCGAGAGACAAGTAGGGAGCCCCGGGCGAGTCTCGGAAAATATTTGACAACGTTTTTAAGGAACCTAATTTCATGAAACTTGAATTGGATAAGTTGGACTGTTTTCAAAATTAGAATGTATGAGTATACTTAGGGGTAACTTTCCCCAACTCATATACGTCTTAAAATTAGATACCTGCTCTCCTAACTGAAACTGAAACGTCATCCTCATGACTCTTTCGCAGCACAAAACAACTTTATGTAGGAAATTACTGGACCAGCTATACAGAACATCCTCCACGTTTTACTACATAAATTGTTTTCAACCTAAATTGCTTCCTAAATTATTCATCGCTCACAATACTCACTTCATTTACAGCATAATCACACGGCAAACCTATCCTTGTATTTAACTCTCACATTTGTAAATAACATCAAATTTCAAACTAACAAACAGTTGTACATAAATCTATATTTAATATAAGATTGGATGTCGAGTGCGGTAAAATGAATAAATAACTTGAGTACCCTAAATTATGTAAGGGTGAAATTGGGCAAAGAAAAAGGACCGTCTGGGAAAAGTATTAAAATTTTAATTAAGCTGTCTTCATTTTTAATGGAGGCTAATTCGGGCTTATTGGATTTTTGGTGTGATTTATTAGATTCCTTTTTATTATTTAAAAAATCGCTAATTGACGTCGTCGACCAGGTATCGATTTCGGAGCGGTTATCACCGTGAGTAGGGGTTGGGTTCAGCGCGTGTGCCATATAGTGAACTTTAAACCGCCTCCATAATTAAATAAGTGTTTAACTGTATCTTAAAGGCTTTACTTGAGAAGAAACCGCTCTGATAGTATTAAACAGAGGATCAGAAGTTGGACAGCTTAAGCACCCGGGTAACTTTGGGTGACAACGCAACTTCAGTTTTGTTCCGGTGCCGATGCCATGGTCTTCTTTCAAATTTTTGGGGGACAAATTTGCAAAAACCCAAAAACCCAGATCTCAGTGGTAAGGGGTTGTTTATTGTGTTAATGCCCCGTAAATTTCTATTTCAGACTGCCCTGTATAGCGGTCTTATAAGTTTTAAACCTGTGCGTCCATGTCCGTACTGGCGCAATAATTTAGCACACTTTTTTGTGTTTCCCTACCATGCAACTTCGGTAATTATTTTCGGCTAGTTTCAGCAACTTTTCGGTGCAATCCCAACTTTACACTCACGCTGTAATTTATCGCGGTAATCATTTTCATATCCAACAGATCGATTGCGTTTTATTACCTGCTCTACCTTTAATTTATTTCCGCTGGATGGTAACATCCTTTACAAGAACCAAAGCAGTGGAATTTATGTCAGAACTAACAGCCGGATGTTTATCCGTATAATCGGCAACATGATTTTCTAATAGGATGAGAGCAGGGTTGTTATAAAATACTTTTTTATTTTGTTTGTTTTAAAAAAAATGTTTGATGTGTTAGCTTGCTTACGGAATAAATATGATTTAGAATCTTTCGTAATACACCATAATGAAATTTGCGCTTAATTTGTGCTCCGTAATAAGTTTTTTTTTAAGTAGGTATACAGATTGCGCGGATTAGTCTTGCAGCGTTAAAAATTCAGGTATGAATTAATGAAAGAGCTTTAGTTTTAAGGGTAATATGCTGGGAAATTAGTTTTAGCGTTCCAGGAAAAGCATTCTCGATGCGGCGTGCCCGTGTGTGCGTAGAATAAAGCTAGACGTATGTTTGTGCTTCAATTAACTTTGTTTAACTGGGTCGGGGGAGAGGGTAGGGCGGTGGTGTAATAAGGAACGCTGAAATAGAGTTCCTAATAAGAAGATAGTGTAAGAACGGACCGAAAAGGGTAGAATTAATAAATATTGTACGTGCGAGTTGAGCGCCCCAGCAGCCCCTAAATAAACATATGTGCGTTATTTATCCGGCTGGCGAGGGGGTGCGGTAGCAGTGCTTGCTGCTTTATGGTGCATATTACCTTGAAAACAGCAGGATGAGGCGTTGAAAAACAGCGTATGATATTATTTTGATCGGACAGGTCAATCTAAGTGAAATATCTATCCCGGTGGAAAAATAAAACTCGCAAAGTAATTCATCAGGAGGGCCCATGTTGGGTGGAGAGCTCAGCCCGCTAGACGGTTAACGCGCAGTTTTGCTCACCAGCAGTCGTCAAACAACCTCAGCAAGTATTCACAGCTAAAACACTATACGTCGTTGAGACTTGAGACATTGGGCATGTTTCCGGGATTATTGATAATCATTCTTTTCGACGTTTTGTCGAACTCAATCGCAAAAAATATCTTCAGAACCATGTATCGCTTCAAGAAAGACCAGCAGTCCTCAAGTTGTCTTTTTCAACAGTAGCATTTTAAGACAGGTGTGGTGAGATGAGTCTATTCTTTCAGATGCTTTTAAACGGGAGTTAAGATTTGTTTAGTTAGAAATTGTTTGAAGATCGCTGTTGGACATGACCGAATTCCGGACGGTTAACTTGGGGTAAAAATAAGTGCAGTAGCGAAAATAATGTTTACTATATATTAAAAACCGTGTCTCGGTCCGCTGTGAATGTTAAACCGGCGCATTCTTTACCATCCACGTTAACCTATTTAAATTGTCCGCTACACATAATTTCAATTTGGTATTCCTACCTCACGGCACAAAAACAACCCAACACAATTTTATCTCCCGGTTTCTCTTTTTCTCTACCCAACTCTGAATAGTGGTCAAGCCGTTCTTGCAAGTACTGGTATGATGTTTATGTTTGGTTGCCTATCGTTCCTCACTTTAATGTTCCAAACATGCTAAAACCTGACAGAAAATAAATAATAACAGATCTCTTGAGACATTGATATTTGAAATTGTTTTTGGGTGCTAAAGTTAATATACTATTAATATGGTAATCGTGGCGGTAAGAAATAAAAGTAATTTTTACATTAAAAAGTTTTCTTTGATTTGAGAGTTTTCCGGCGGTAGGGCGCTACGCTGGGTGCTCATTAATGTAATCATTATCTTTTTTTCTCATCTAGTCATACGAAGCGAGCGTACTGATCGGCGAGTTTTATAACTTCTCCGTTTAACGACAAACTTGTGGTGACAACAAGGACATCACTGTCGCCGATACTTTCAGGAATTCTGTGCAGGAGGAGAGCGTTACGACCCTTCTTCATTATTTTCCATAAAAGTAAACAATTGAGTCAGTCTAAAAATGTAAATGTTCTATAAAAGGAAGTCTAAGTCTAAAGGCCAGTTGTACTAACTGTTTTACCAACTCATCAACGTGACGACCCGGTTTTTAAGTCGAAAACATAATCGCCGCAGTCCAGTGGTACCGTGGCACACGTGCGTGAAGTTGGCCCGCCCTTGGCAAAAAATCAAAATTTTATTTCTACAGATCGTTTGCAAATCGTTTGCGAGGGTTTGCGAGTTTAGAATTTTCGTTTGCGAGTAAGCCGTTCCGGAGATATAATTAAAAGAAGCCGGGCCATATTCACGCTAGCCCCCCCCCCCTTGGTAAAAAATCAAAATTCTGTTTCTACAGATCGTTTGCGAGGGCTTGCGAGTTTAGAATTTTCGTTTGCGAGTAAGCCGTTCCGGAGATATAATTAAAAGAAGCCGGGGCCAGATTCACGCTTTTTTTTTTGCTAAACCATTCCATATTTTTTTTGTGGGCAAAGTGTTTATAAATTAAAAGTGACATTTAATTTAATTTATCTTTAGTACTTTTGACTTTCCCTGTAAGTATTGTAAAAAATTCGAGATTTTCGCGGAAACACGCGTTTTGAAGTCTCCTGAATCCATTGCAAAGACTGCTGGAAAATGTATATAATATATCTCAAATTCCTACACACATTGGTGTCTCAAAAGTACATTTTGCACGGTATAGTACTTTTTGTACCTGCAGATACGTGTGACATGTGTGGAGGAGTGCCTATTGCCGCCGCATCCACGGTTTATGGCAGGAATGCAAAGATTTGTGCAAAAAGCGCGCATTTTACACTCTTATTGTACTCCAAAATATAATATGTGTTACACCGTATGTGTTTAATAGTTTCTTGTAAAAATTGATAAAAAATTTTAACATTGAATACGAAGTTTTACTCGAAAAGCTATCAGTAGGAAGATAGAAAACTAGAAAACTATCTAGGAGTCGGAAAGTAAATATGGAATGGTTTAGCAAAAATATCTGGTGTGCCCCCCACCCAACTTTTCGACTACATTAACACACTGTTTAGACATTTATAAACTTTCTAAACGTATAGACTATAGAGGGTGAAACACCAAAGCGACTGACCTATCCATACACATAATTCTAATATACTGTCACATATCCGTGTTATAATACTAGGTTTATTTCTCTACTTCTTGTTTATTTATTCTTCAACCGAGGGCTGGCGATAATATTCAAACAATAACGTATGAGCTAACGCGGTATGATGCCGTCAGTTCTCCATTACGTCACATACCAACTGAAATAAATCTATATAGCGCCTAAACCGCTCATCCTATTGATCTGTAAATTTATATACATATTTAGAATCACTGCAGGATGAGATGATGTCAGTTTGGTCAAAATCGCATAAATACCTAAGATAACATATGTGACATTTGCCACTTCCGGTTGTCAGATTGTCACCAAAAACAATCCAGTTCGTCCACCGGTAATTCTGAATAAGTATACCAAATTTCAGCCCGATCAGTTGTTCCGTCTGGGCGCTATCGTGTTCACGGACATACCCACATACATACATACACACAAACATACATACATTTTCCAGAAATCATTGCAATCGTTTCAGGGGACCCCAAAACGCGTATTTCCGCCGAAATCTCATTTTTTTTTCGTCGATTACAATACTTTCCTTCTAGGATACTAGTCGGAAAGTAAAAATGATTTAATTACCAGCGCGTTATGTAAAAGACGCAAATAGCATTGCAAATAACGTCATCCACCGATAACGTAGAACATCAGGGTTAACAAATTCGAAATCCACATGAAATTCTGCACCTACTAATGCCGACACTATCAAAAAAAATTCCGTCGATTATAATACTCTCCTTCCAGAGTACAAGTCGGAAAATAAAATATACCAAAGGTAAATTAAATTGAATGTCTCTTTTAATTCTAGAGTCTAGATTCTCCAAACTTGCTTCTTCTAGTCATCACTGTGAGAGACACTTTTATATTCTCTGTTTGCGTAATCATTATCATTTATTGCAGAATTAAAAAAAAAACATCAAACATCATTTAAAAATGGAAT
This sequence comes from Aphodius granarius, assembly GCA_963971325.1. Classification (NCBI taxonomy): domain Eukaryota; kingdom Metazoa; phylum Arthropoda; class Insecta; order Coleoptera; family Scarabaeidae; genus Aphodius; species Aphodius granarius. The sequence continues at coordinate 8,239,224 of OZ020230.1, read as the reverse complement.
GGTAATTTATTTTTGAATAGATATTTGCCATTTTTTGCTACAAGCGTTATTTTCTTTGATATCTATTAATTTTATAATATGTACGCCCGAGATGAACAAGTGAATATGCGAATATACGCTCGTCCGTTCGTTTTCGAATTTTATCTCAAAACTGATTCACTCGCAAACGAAAATACCAAACTCGCATACCTCGCAAACGATTCGCAAACGATTTGTAGAAACAGAATTTTGATTTTTTACCAAGGGGGGGCTAGCGTGAATCTGGCCCCAGCTTCTTTTAATTATATCTCCGAAACGGCTTACCCGCAAACGAAAATTCTAAACTCGCAAACCCTCGCAAACGATCTGTAGAAACAGAATTTCGATTTTTTACCAAGGGGGGGCTAGCGTGAATCTGGCCCCCGCAAACTTCTTTTAATTATATCGCCGGTACGGCTTACCCGCAAGCGAAAATTCTAAACTCGCAAACCCTCGCAAACGGTCTGTAGAAACAAAATTTTGATTTTTTGCCAAGGGGGGGCCAACTTCACGCACGTCCGTGGCACACACGTTTTCGATCTGCTGTCGCTAAATACATATTACTGCCTACACGCCCAGCATGCGCAATGGTAAAGTGACTATTTTGTATACTCTCTAGTTGTAACAGAGGTTGACTGCAATATTTACTGCCTTTATACTTTCCAACTAGTCCCTAGAAGGAATGTATTGTATCGACCAAAGAAATCGAGATTTTAGCGGAAATACGCGTTTTGGGGTCCCCTGAATCGATTGCAATGATTTCTGGAAAATGTATGTATGTATGTATGTAAGTGTTTATGTATGTGTGTATGTATGTGCGTGAACACGATAGCGCCCAAACTGAACAACGGATTGAGCTGAAATTTTGTATACGTGTTTAGAATTGCCGGGGGACGAACTGCATTGTTTTTGGTGTTTTGGTGACAATCTGACAACCGGAAGTAGCAAATGTTACATGTGTTTTCTTAGGAATTCATTCGATTTTTACCAAAATGACACCATCTCATCCTGCGGTGATTTTAAATAAATATACAAATTTACAGCTCAATGGTTGAATGATTTTAAAGAAGCGCTGGAAACGCTGTCGAATTGGCGAGTATTATAGGAAATTTGAACAAATATCTAAGAAACCGTTTAAGAAGAATCATTTTAAGTCACTAGCCGCTACAAAACCCTTTTCAAATAGTGAAAATTTAAAAAGGAAGCAAAAAAACATTTTTCTGTCATAGGTGGCTGTGATTTCAATTCTAAGCGTAGTTAATTAAGTAGTTAACTAATTCTAAGCAACATTCCCAAATAAAATTTTTCGATAATGTTAATATTCCAGGTACTTTACTCTTATGCGCGCTTCACACTTTTTTAAACACCTAGAATATGGTGTAATCTTTTTAAGATCTTATGATCGTAATCTTGATTTCAGACCTACCGCCAGCTTTCATAAAGAATACAATTTTCTGACAAATAAATAATAAAAGTTTTTCCCATATGGTGCGGACTTTCCTGGACACACTGTATATATAATATGGTGTGAAATCGTGGTTACATTTCTGGGTTCCTAGTATAAAAGTGGCAATGTTATTAGATTACATCGATTGAACAGGCTTTTCAAAAGCAGATTTTTCACTGAAGTGAGTCCTTTTCATCAATAACAAATTTGGATAGGTAAAGGTGATTGTCTTTTTGCGTTTCGATAAAAAAAGGGCGTCGGTACTCATCACCTGTTCGGAATAGGTGTTCCTATCTCAAAGTTTTATGGTATCCAATCAGTATTGTGTCGCAGGGACAATGGATACGAGTCGGAAGACAGTTTGAATAGCGACAGATTCTCCTTGTAACTTATAAAATAGGGCAGTAATCAAATCGGATTTATACCTGTGCGGGTTCAAGGGGCAAATAAGACCTCTTTTCTTTGCGACATTATTTATTAAAGGTATCCGCTGGAATTATACCGCGGGAACCTAAGAACGCTCGTGGCACGCGCCCTTTTATTGCAATTTTATTGCCGAAAATATTCCAAACCGGAATACCTGTCCCATCACATCGACATAAATTGGTAACATATCAAAGAAAAACATCTCTCGGCGAATTCATCCGAACTTCCGACTTTACTGTTTTATTGAAAGCCATTACAAACTTTCACACAAAAAAGCCATCAAACAAAATCATTAAGGTCATATGTCAATGTTTTAGGAAATTCGACTTACCCTTATGTACCTTCATGCTATGTCACATAATGTCACATAATGTTTTCAACCATAAAACAAACTGATCGTTTGTGGCCGGCTTAAGGCACAATAAAATATTTTAAAGCCTGTAGCATTTTCGAAATGCATATGGAAGAAGTATGAAAAGGTTGGTTATGAGATTTAGGAAGAAGGATTATGGGCGTGAATATAGGGGTTGAATTTTGGGTATTTTAATACCAGCGATAGAAATAGTATTCGTGGTGAAAGCATTTGGATCGTCTGATGGAGTCGAAGTTAAATACTGCGAAGACACTCGAGAGGCTGGAAAAAAGGAATCGAGGGCTGCTGATAGTAGGTCATTAGGCGGGATTGTCGGGGGCGAGTAGGTTGTATAAAAAACGTTGTGGGGTGGATAAAGACGCGCCGAAGAATAGGTAAACCGATATCATATCTTTTGTAAAAAATCATTGGACCGTGTTATAAGGGCTTGAAAGGGCCGCGGAGGCATACGCCGCTGCCCGAAACTGCACCCACCGCCAAGGCCGGAAAATTTTAATAAAGTATTTCAGGCCCTACCCTCCCAGAGATAATAATGCACACAGCAAGGCAATTACTCAGCTTAGGGGAATTTATATATATATATATATATATATATATATATATATATATATATATATATATATATATATATATATATATATATATATATATATATATATATATAAAACAAACGCTTTTGAGTTTCATTTCTTGTAAATAAATTGTTAAAATCCTCCACCAACTTGACTCCCCTCTCTACAGCAACATTGACGACTCTTAAACGTTTGACTCCTTATTTGATTCCTTGTTGTGGAGTAGCTCATCATTTAAGAGGTGTTGTTTACATATATGACATATGCTTCATTAAGAAATTTAAACTCTTTGGGGTTATTTTCAGTGTGAGTTTCAGGCTATTGAAAAGAATTATTGTAGATGTGAGAATTGTTAGGTGATCAATGCATTATGTAAATTTCTACATGCTTTGACAATGATAGGTAAATACAGTGGACAATAGTGATGAGTTATTTATCATATTCTTGAATAACGGACGCTTCCGCTATTCTGGACGCTGCAGGCGCGCGGCGCGGTGCGGAATGGCGCGGCGGCGGTATTTATTTATGAACGCTGCGTAAACCAACTATTCGATGCAATCCATCACGAAAGAAGCATAAAACAATCCGTCTACAAACATAACTACCGGACGAAGTTGACGATGAAAACAATTTTATCAGTTTCTATTGGCCAGGCTGCCGAAACAGATGACCTAAAATGGCAATTGTGCTGTACTAAACCGAACAGTTGATTTATGACCGCCTTCCCTCGTACTGACGTAAGGTGTTCTTAATTTCAAAATTCCAGACCGCACCCTATAACCAGCCTTCGACAACCCTTGTCTAACACATCCCAAACTATTACACAACACACCAAAAATAGACACGGTGAAATTGCGCATTATATAGATATTTTTTATTGCGGCATGCGGATCTATACGCAATCTGTAAGTGCACATAATGCACACCAACTGCAAAATCTTTAAAACTAAAGTGGTGGGAGGTGTTCGAAAATGTTTATAAACAAATGTCAATAATTTCAAAATCGCTGAACGGAATTTAATAAACTTAGAATCGTTGAAAAGAGATTTTCGTGGACCCACAAATCCCTCCGAGTTTTCTGGATGTTTAAGATAGACATACCATTAGTAGTAGATTGTTATTGATAATAATAATAGTAATATATGGGCGGGTGGTGATGTTGTCTCTGGGTAAATTTATCGGCTACCTACAACGAGCGAACGGTATTACTATATCTGGACTGTCATCAGCGAGTTAGGCAAATGTCCAGCTGATGTTCAGACTGCAGATGAAATGACGTCGGCGTCGGTCGAAATCAATTATTGAAACTGGGCGCCGATATGCTTGCGTTAAAAATAAATGAGCTCACTACACTTTTAAACATAACGCAATCGCTAAATTATCTACCCGCAATTGTTGCAAATTGTCGGACCACTCCATAATTTAATAGATATCGACTTTCCACTTTCACTCGGTGTGCTCCCGATGTGCTAAGCGAATTTGTACTACATTGTACCTGCATTTACCGAACACCCGAAACCTCTATTTCTTATTACTAAGTCAACCCCTTTTCTGTTCGGCTTAGTGGTACATGCACCCCATTTTGCAATTTTATTTTTAATGAATTATGCAGTTGCACAATAATTTGTTTAAATCTACATGCTGCATTGACCAAATCGAACCCCATTTTGGCTTATAATTTTAGTAATTTCGTGAATGAGGAGACCTTCCATTAGCTGTGTCTCCACAAATTTGTCGATGATGACATATGATGCAAAATAAGAGAAGCATTGTAGAGTTCATTCTTGGGCCTTATCACGGAGTTGAGCCTTTTTCGCCAGATTTTTTGAAATTGCCAAAACTGCAATTTTGGCAATTTGACCCATAACTGCTCCAGATCTAAGTTAGCATTATTTATGGTATTATTTATGACTGAATATTGGATCAGAAAGGTTAATATCATCACTAATATTGCCATTGAGCCAAATATCGGTAACTGTAAATACATCACATTGTGATTGCAGTGCGAATTTCCTGGCCGCGTTAAATTTGCTGACTAGCGACATTGATTTGCATGAACATTGTTTATTGTTTCGATAATGCGTAGCATTTAGTATTTTTCTTGCCAGAAAAAGTGCGATTTTTGTACTAGTACTTTGTTCAAAATATCCATTATCACAGAAAACCCTGGTTTATTGGCAAAATAAAGTTTTCATTAAATTGTGACATGTGCACAACACATATTTAAAATGCACAATGTTTTTCATTATTTAATGACATTTTGTATTACAGTTGCAACTGTAGAGCTTAGCTGGGTCAAGGTGGGGAAACAAAATTCACCATAATCCCCATCCGGTTCGAGTCCGGAGACCTGCTTCCATGGTGAGGTTTTTCTGTGGCTTTCCTCACGAATGCTGGGAGCCAAACATCTTAAGCCGTTCCACAGGCGCGGGCGATAGTAATAATCTGTTAAGGCTGGGATTATTATTATTAATAATACATTATTATTTAATGTATAAACGTACCGTATGTATTGTTTCTCTCGAAATCGTGGTTGTCTTCTTTTCCTTCGAATATGTGCCGTTGGTAGTTAAGTTATTACATAATTGAGTTAGGAGATGGGTTGTAGGGTGTATTAAATTTTATGCGTCGAGAGCTAGAATAGTGTTGAGCAAATGGTATTTAGTTGCCTCCGCTGGGTTCGATGTCAGCAGTATAGCACATATCCAGCAACATGACACGACACAAAAGCGACGCGACGCAACGCGCCGGATTCTATGTTTACAGCGTAAAATATCGGAGTGCAATTTGATTGACATTGTACCGATTAACAAAACATTTTATCCGGCATGAAAATTAATTTATATTAATATTAATCATGAGATCACTTCCACAATCATTTCTTTTATGGTATAACAAATAAGAAACAAGTTACTGTGCAAATTTCTGGAGCAATGGTTTAATGGACATTGCAATGTTGGCTATCGGATAGCAATCATGTAGTTCAACCGTAAATAAAGTAGTAGATATCGAATTGCAAAAGGGTGGCGTTGAGGAGGCTGTAGAAGAAAATCGAGAACTTTTGTCTGCCGCCATTGAGGTAACCAAGCAGCGTGTGCGGTTTGTGATTTTTTTGGTATTCGAAATTGATACAAGAGAGAGCACGTGAAATAATAGTACCTAAGTAGTGAGGAAGCAAAAGGAGTCTTAAATAACTACGCATTTATTTGCTGTCATACCGACAGAGTTAAAGCTAACATTTTCCAGAATTAATTTGAATCATTGTTGACATTATAGGCTACGAGTAACGCGGTTTTGACTTGCAAATAGCCGACGATGTGGCACGGCTTCAGTACACGCATTACCAATACCATATTGTTCCATACGGCAAATTGATACCGCTATATGATTAAAATTTCTCATTCCGTACGTCCCAGTAGATAATGGAATTGCATCGTGGATTATATTTTCGACACAGTATGAGCCTGATGATGGTAATTAAGAAAATAATCATATGTATTTTTACGAACGTAATACTGGCCCAAGGTCAGGCGATTTACGGGGATCCGTCAGAGACGGTTTGGAACAGCTTCGTCAAGCCTGAAGCTTCCAAGGTTGCCTATATACAGGGTCCGGCACTAACTTGGACACAGATGGGAAAAATTTTTATTGTCCATTTCTCAGAAAATTTCTCGGAAAATCTGAAATCAAGAATACCATCATACAATTTTAAAAATATCGCACCATAACCACGTGTTTAAAAAAAATATGAAATTCGCATAAGAGTAAAGTACCTGGAAGAGTAAAGTCCAGGTACTTTACTCTTATGCGCGTTTCATATTTTTTTAAACACCTGGTATAGGTGCGACATTTTTAAGATCTTATGATGGTATTCTTGATTTCAGACCTACGGCCAACTTTCATAAAGAATAACATTTTCTGAGAAATGGATAATAAAAATGTTTCCCATTTGTGTCCAAGTTAGTGCCGGACCCTGGAGTGCTTTAGTTCAAATCGACTGCTCGTGTAGTAGAGATAACGACGTCGCAAATATTAATTAGTGTGAACATAAATAATAGACAGAAAGTTAGCTTAAGTAGTTTTAAGTGTTTGTAGTATTAAGTTTTAGTGTAATAATTAATTAGTCTATATACCTACGCCTCTTTAGGGGCGTTACCAACGTTGGGAGGCGTATAAAAAACGGTGAAAATGTTGTGAAAAGAATGAGTTGTGGAACGATGAGGGGTGGAATGTCTGTAATCGGGGTTGATGGCATAAATCACAGTCTGCAAATTGAGAAGATGTGGGCGGGTACGTCTGTTTTAGGGCAAACACGGCAGTAGATTGAACGTGGATCTTCGGAGGCAGGATATTTAGCGAATAATTTTAGATATTTTGACGTTTGGGGATGGGATTTATTCCGTGGGCCGTTGGAGAACATGGCGGCGTATGTAAATGAAATATGTTTAAGTGATGTACGGAAGCGAGATATAACAAGTGATTTATTCTAATGAAATAGTCAAACGGAGGAGTTCTAGTGAAACTGCGGGGAAGTTGTTGGGACGGGCGGGATGGCGAACTCTGTGCGTGTGCGATTTCCGATGAATTTGCACCCGAATAACTTGAAAACTTGTCTAATTACGAGAGGCATAAGGGGGATAGGAGGGAAAACTCGTCAAAATCTTAGATAACGTTCTCCGCTGCGCGAAGAAGTAGTAGACCCACATTCATCAATAAACCGTGCAATTGACGCCTTAATATACGATCGTATTAAAGAACTTCGCCGCTTGTGCCCTCCATATCCCTAAGCAGCCACCCCACCGCAGCGTGAAATAATTCACAACACACCGCCGCGCCGCGTCGCCTCCGGCTGGACCGGCAGATTTATGCAACATTGCAATGCAAATGTCACAGCTTCAAATAACTACGGCGGGCAAAAATCGAAGACTACATGCTTCCACTTAATTCTTCATTAACAACACCTTAACGTTTTATTGTTCAAACAATTTTCGAGATGAAATATCCTGAGTAATAATACGTAAGCCGATTCTCCTCACCACTTTTGAGCACGGAAAGAAGCTTTTCGAGTAAAATATTGATGTACTCTGTACACAGATACCATGTTTAAAATCAAAGCTAATTACAGCAGCATTAATCCGTTGAAATTAACGCAGTTAACTTTCCTGTTAACAATTTAACTCTTCCTTTCCGATGATCAGTTTCATGTACCGTTCTTAAGCCCTTCCTGTAGTACCTTATCCGTAACTCTTATCGAGCACCCACGGTGCGACTGTGTAGTACGAGTGGGTTGTATTCAGTCCGTATTTTCGTTCTGCATTTGATTGTCGTAAATTAGAGTTGTTGGTATTTTGACCGGTCTGTCTTTCTTATCTGATTCAGGGCGGAGTCGGAGAGGTAAAAGTATGAGCCCCAGTATTCTAAATAGTGTTAGATGAAAGTTTGGCATGGAAGCCGGCCTAATTTATGGTTGGAATTTAAAATGCTCGGTGATGGGGCGGGTCGGAGGTTGGGGGGTCGTAAAAGAACAACGGATAAGGGCGTCGGTGGGCGATTTGTCTGCGTGTATCTAGGATCAGATAGCCGCAGGTATCCTGGTCGTGGCACAGTTCAGCTACTGATGTCGGGCGGCCGTGAGGCATGAGTTGGAGCATAACTTCATTACAACTTGATTCACGATACAATCATAACAAATGATTGGTCGAGACGACTGGAAACATGCAACGTTGCCGTGCCCGACGTCCGCCACTATATACCGCCAGGTCGCCAGCGAGCTCTCCGGAAACCTGTGACGTTCTCAGCACGAGCCGCCAGTTTAACAGTCAAATTTTGACGGCTGACTTAATCCAATAAGAAAACTCCTTGATTTATGCACACCCATCCTGCCCAACCTCTATTTTTACACAAATTGCAATTATACCATTAATTCAGTGTCAACAGTCTCGACACTACCAAATAGTCCACAAGATAAACTAATTTCTAACCTCGCCAGGAAACTATGTTTTAAAAACTTTGCAAAAAGGTTTTTAAAAGCAGTTTCCGAAACGCTTTCTGACAACACATAGAAATAAATTGTTGGCTCAACTGTTTCGAACTTTTAGTTGAGCCAGTAATGTTTTGTTTTGGTGTAGTTTTCTATATGTCGTATAAAACGTTTTCCATACGTTTGTTTTCTGGTATGAGTTTTACATGTATCGAATAAAGATAAGTTGTTATGTTGTTATGTTATAATAAGTATAGGTATTTGTCGAGCTAACCGAATTGTCGATTTATTATACTTAAAACCAGATTGAGGTAGTAATTTGAGCCAATGTTATTTAGGAGCAATGGGAAAATACGAGCAATCTGCGAAACGGTAAAATAGTGACCCATTACTTGTATGAAGTGAACAGCGGCTCAACAATTGTCATTCACAAGCACCTTGTATTCATAAAATATATAGCCGACCACTCGAACCGAACATGGGCGATTGTGGCTACTTTATACATACACGCCGCTTGTGTACATATACTTTTTGTACATACATATATCGACACTGGTCATTCAATTATTAATACAAAATTTTACAGCAGATAAAAACTTTTATGCTTTTGGCGATTCTGCATACCGTTAGTAACAATTAGATTTTCAATTTCGATACAAATGAAAGATTTATTAAGTCGATTGGCGTCTCATTGGTAAGCCCCTCGAAGCACCGGGGAGAAGATAGCCATAAAAGATATCCATAACTTTTTTTGTTCGAATTTCTTAATGAAACATATGTCAACCGATAGAGCTATTCAAGTAGTATACCCCAGAGTTTTGCCCACAAAAAATATCGGACGGTTTAGCAAAAAAATGATTTAATTACCAGCGCGTCATCTAAATCAGCTCATGGTGTCCTCAAATAGAATTGCAAATAACGCCACCCGCCGATACCGTAGAACATCGGGGATAACAAATTCGGAATCTACATGAAATTCTGCACCTAGTAATGGTATCTATACGACACTACCCTTATGGTTACAACCCCTCTTTCATAAGTAAAGCTGCAAATTGGTGTGCGGCTTATCAAGTGGGTTATATAAATGTTTATAACTATTGCGAAAGTTGATGCATAATTTTGATTAGTACGTCAAAATGTAGGTAATTAATAGGGGTAACTACCCTGAAAAGGTCGGAGTTTTGCCCACTCAATAACACCCCTAAAATGACAATAATGTTGACCTACCCCATAACAAGGAATACGACGGCAGACAGATAAAATGTTTAATAACTCTTGTAAATATTCTTGCATAACTTTGCTTTATACGTTAAATTGTAGGTAATAAATAGGGGTAGCTACCCTGGAAACCTCGGTGTTATGCTCACTCGATAACACACCTTAAATGATCATAATGTGGACCGAGCCAACAAGAAGGAATGCACGGGCAGAGAAATAAAACCATTAATAACTTCGGTAAATATTCTTTCATAACTTTGATTCGTACAACAAATTATAGGTAATTAATAGGGGTAGCTACTCTGGCAAGCTCGGAGTTATGCTCACTTGATAACAAACCTTAAATGATCATAATGTGGACCTATCGCATAACAAAGAAGCCACCGCCACACTGATAAAAACATTAATAACTTCTATAAATGTTCTTGCATAACTTTGAGTCATACGTCAAATTGTAGGTAATTAATAGGGCTAGCCATTCTGGTATGCTCAGAGTTATGCTCACTCGAACACACCCCTTAAATAACCATCATGGACACGTAATATACCATATGCAATGGGCCGGTAGGGAGACGACCATAAAAGATATCCATAGAGTTATGATCACTCGATAACACCCTTTAAGTAGCCGGGAGACGACCATAAAATGTATCCATAACTTTTTTGTACGAATTTTGTACGAATATTTGAGGACACCATGCGCTGTTTACTCGTAGATGTCTCTACCGACCGGCTCATAGCATATGGCATATTAGGTGCACATCAAGGTCATTTAAAGGGTGTTATCGAGTGAGCATAACTCTGAGCATACCAGGATGGCTAGCTCTATTAATTACCTACAATTTGACGTATGACTCGAAGTTATACAAGCACATTTACAGAAGTTATTAATGTTTTACCAGTGTGGCGGTGGCTTCTTTGTTATGCAGTAGGTCCACATTATGATCATTCAAGGTGTGTTATCGAGTCAGCATAACTTCGAGCTTTCGAGGGTAGTTTCTTCTATTAATTACCTACAATTTGACGTATGAATCGAAGTTATGCAAGAATATTTACAAAAGTTATTAATTATTTTATCTGTCTTCCGTCGTATTCCTTGTTATGGGATAAGTCAACATTATTATCATTTAAGGGGTGTTATTGAGTGGGCAAAACTCCGACCTTTTCAGGCTAATTACCCCTATGAATTACCTACAATTTGACGTATAAAGCAAAGTTGTGCAAGAATATTTACAAAAGTTATTAAACATTTTATCTGTCTGCCGTCGTATTTCTTGTTATGGGGTAGGTCAACATTATTGTCATTTTAGGGGTGTTATTGAGTGGGAAAAAACTCCGACCTTTTCAGGGTAGTTACCCCTACTAATTACCTACATTTTGACGTACTAATCAAAATTATGCATAAACTTTCGCAATAGTTATAAACATTTATATAAACCACTTGATAAGCCGCACACCAATTTACAGCTTTACTTATGTAAGAGGGGTTGTAACCATAAGGGCAGTGTCGTATAGATACCATTACTAGATGCAGAATGTCATGTAGATTCCGAATTTGTTACCCCCGATGTTCTACGGTATCGGCGGATGGCGTTATTTGCAATTCTATTTGAAGACACTATGAGCTGTTTTAGATGACGCGCTGGTAATTAAATCAATTTTTTTACTAAACCGTCCGATATTTTTTGTGGGCAAAACTCTGGGGTATACTACTTGAATAGCTCTATCGATTGACATATGTTTCATTAAGAAATTCGAACAAAAAAAGTTATGGATATCTTTTATGGCTATTCTCTCTCCGCCCATAAAATTTGCCAGCAAATTTCCTCGTCTTCACTCTTTATCAATGGCTATTTTTACAATGCATGTATGTATAAAATAATTTCTACAGTTACAACAAAAATTGTGAATAAATATGAACTGTTAAGTCGCTCGATAAAAATATGAACTCCGCGCGTATTTTTCTTCTTTCAGCTCAATTATGTGCTTTTTTACAGTTTATGCTTATTCAGGAGCATTTTGAAAAAGTATATTCATTATTGTATACACTCAAATGCTTTTCTTTTACATATTCACACAATGCAGAAGGGAGCGTCGGTCTGGTGGGACCAGCAATATTTAAAATTAAAATAGCAAACAACAAAGTAAATTCCAACCCTTTTCCACACTAGACCACATAAATTCAACGGATGAACTCGGTATTATTGAATGCTACAGTTTTCCAATAAAACTCGCGCTGCAGTTACTACACTTATTGGAAATCAATATACAGGGTGCATAAAAAGTTTTTTCGCTAAATCTATTACAACTATTTCTAGAAATTTGTTTCAGAAATTTAATTTCAACTAACAAATATTAAATTACAGCATTATCAGTTATGTTTATAAATGTTTTACAATGTCTACTATGCATAGAAGTTGAGTTTTTACTATTGAACAAGTTTCCTGCACTGTAATACACAAATAAAAATTAATTTTGTTTACTTAGAATGTAAGTTATACTTATCACGACTTAATCTCTTCTTGTAGTATAACAACTTACATTGTGTAGAAAAAATGGTACTTCCTTCCAATGAATAATAAATTCTAGGCTGTTTTGGATTTTAAATACAGCCTACTCTCAGTACAGTTTGAAATTAAACTGAAGCCTGTTTGTACTGTACGGTAAACATGTGTAGCAATATCCATAAAAATGTGCATAAAAACGTATCAGATAAAGGGTTGAAGTAGATCGTACGTTGAAAAAGCGAAGACAACATCGTGTAATATATGTAATAGCTAATGTTTACAGTAGGCAAACAAAATTCGAGAAGGGTTGGTAGGGCTGGTAGCTAGTCGATATTTATGTATCCAGAAACAATAAAAATCGACGTCGGTGTATGGATTTTCCGTCGGCCATTGGAAAAAAGCGCATAAATATTAAAAAAGAATAAGGAGTGCAAAGGAATAGCGAGCATAGTGTCCTGGAGAGCAACAGATACCTTAACTTTATATATAACACCTCACCCCAAGGATGAATGCAAAATTCACGGTACCCAGGGAAAAGAATAAGGATTTGTATTTATATCTCCCGATGTCTTACAATAAAAAGTCCATATGAAATCTATGGTTGCGCTGGGATGTATTTCACATTTTTTCCCACTGACGCGACGCGTATCTTTACGAAAAGGGACAGACCAGCACAAGCGAGATGCGGAAAATGTAATACCAACATTCGAGTTTGGAATTTCAACTAAACCTTTCATAATGAAGGATACGCATATCAAATTTCATCCCCTGCCGGACACAAAATCATGTCATAACGCCCACACTTCACGAGAAGCTAAGTTTACACGAGCTAAGTACTAATCAAAAGTTACTAATCGTTAGTTACTAATTACGTTAGTTACTTCAGCCAGTATTCTTTACAAATGTCAAATTGTTAATTGAAATGTATTTCTTAGAAAGAATTATGGTAACTACCTATGACGTATGTTGTATAAATTGCTTGTGCACGGTTAGAACGTAAGCATGACAGTAATGATAATGCTTCTAGATTATGTAAGCGAACGAAAGGGTTGATTGTGATAAATTGTGAACGTTTATGTAATTTTTAACAATTTGGGGACAAGGAATAAAATTACCTCCGAGTGACTTATGGAGTGCATTTATAAGAACAATGGGGAGTACCGACAAAAATAATCATGCTAATAATAGTTGGCCCAATGGTTTTACCATTATAAGATCATTTGTAACTGGAATGGGTAGAATAATTTTAATACTTTTTTTACGTGGGTACTGTCGAGCCGTGCCGAAGGGCGTGGGGTGCGACGGTGTACACGAGTTGATTAATGACTACATCGTTGGCACCTATAATTAATCTGTAAATACAGAGAAGGAATTTCGCGGCCTCAGCAATATACAGTGGCGCCGCGGTGTCGTGACAATGTGCATTTAATCAACCCGACAACCGTTGTCGTTTTCAAGTATTACAAACTCATTATGGATGTTATAAAGGAAAGTTATTGCCACCCTGGCACGATAGAGGAACCACAAAGTTAAAGCAAAACCCAAGTAAAAAAACCTATGCTCTACAACACAAGAGGGAGCACTTAAACACATGTATAACTACAATGGAGACTATAACACATGGATAGATATGTATTAACCTCTCTAAACCATCTCTAAACGCATAAGAATAAGCTGTGTGAAGTTAGCAACAAAAGCCAGCAACAAAATTTTTTTTCATCCGATTGCAATGAACTATACACCGTTGGAAAACCCATGACGAGCTGAGTCTACCATAGTTATTGCAACGGGATCAATTAATAACTACTACCTAAAAAATTAAAAAGAAAGTCAAAATTTCAATGAATTTCCATATCTTTAGAACCGCATATCTTCGCCAATACTTCATTATACTTATTAAGTGTAACACCAATCGAAAGCGCAATCTTCGGTTATACTACCATAGTTATTGCAACCCAAAATTTTGCTGATGAGTGCCTCAAATAAATTAATCAAATATGAGTATTTTTAACATCCGGGTACCATATGTAGTCCCACCTAAATTAAGTTAAACAAACGTATTCGCTTTGTGTGATCATATCGATAAATACATCAAAAGACAGCTGAGACCTGCCTTTACCCATCATAGTTAGTGCAGAACAAAATTATAACAATTAGCGGGTGAAATAAATTAGTGAATTCCAGACACTTTTTCCATCGGCTGTTGGTCGACGGCGAACAGCGCTATGTAAATCCTTTTGTGCAAACTTTTTGCAAGATTAAATCTTATCGATATATACATCAAAATATAGCTGAGACTTCCACCTACCTACCATAGTTATTGCAACGCAAATTTTTAACAATTAGCGGGTGAAATAAATTAGTGAATTCCAGACACTTTTTCCATCGGCTTTTGGTCGACGGCGAACAGCGCTATGTAAATCCTTTTGTGCAAACTATTTGCAAGATTAAATCTTATCGATATATACATCAAAAGATAGCTGAAACTTCCACCTACCTACCATAGTTATTGCAACGCAAATTTTTAACAATTAGTGGATGAAATGAATTAATGAATTCCGGTCAGTTTTTCCATCGGCTATTGGTCGACGGCGAACAGCGCTATGTAAATCCTTTTGTGCAAACGTTTTGCAAAATCAAATCTTATCGATATATACATCAAAAGATAGCTGAGACTTCCACCTACCTACCATAGTTATTGCAACGCAAATTTTTAACAATTAGTGGATGAAATGAATTAATGAATTCCGGTCAGTTTTTCCATCGGCTATTGGTCGACGGCGAACAGTGCTATGTAAATCCTTTTGTGCAAACTTTTTGCAAAATCAAATCTTATCGATATATACACCAAAAGATAGCTGAGACTTCCACCTACCTACCATAGTTATTGCAACGTAAATTTTTAACAATTAGTGGATGAAATGAATTAATGAATTCCGGTCAGTTTTTCCATCGGCTATTGGTCGACGGCGAACAGTGCTATGTAAATCCTTTTGTGCAAACGTTTTGAAAAATCAAATCTTATCGATACATACACCAAAAGATAGCTGAGACTTCCACCTACCTACCATAGTTATTGCAACGTAAATTTTTAACAATTAGTGGATGAAATGAATTAATGAATTCCGGTCAGTTTTTCCATCGGCTATTGGTCGACGGCGAACAATGCTATGTAAATCCTTTTGTGCAAACGTTTTGAAAAATCAAATCTTATCGATACATACACCAAAAGATAACTGAGACTTCCACCTACCTACCATAGTTATTGCAACGTAAATTTTTAACAATTAGTGGATGAAATGAATTAATGAATTCCGGTCAGTTTTTCCATCGGCTATTGGTCGACGGCGAACAATGCTATGTAAATCCTTTTGTGCAAACTTTTTGCAAAATCAAATCTTATCGATATATACATCAAAAGATACCTGAGACTTCCATCTACCCACCATAGTTATTGCAACGCAAATTTTTAACAATTAGTGGATGAAATGAATTAATGCATTTCGGTCAGTTTTTCCATCGGCTATTGGTCAGCGGCGAACAGCGCTATGTAAATCCTTTTGTGCAAACTTTTTGCAAAATCAAATCTTATCGACATATACATCAAAAGATAGCTGAGACTTCCATCTACCTACCATAGTTATTGCAGGGCAAATTTGTAACAATTAGTGGGTGAAATAAATTAATGAATTCCTATAGCCAATTCGGCTATATGGCGACGGCCAACGGTGCTATCTAAATCACGAGATAGCTGAAACTTTCATCTACCTACGGTAGTTATGGCAGGGCAATTTTTTAACAATTTAGTGGGTGAAATAAATTGATGAATTCCAGGCACTTTTTTGATCAGCTATTGGACGACAGTAAACAGTACTATAAATCGAGTAGCGTAAATGGTAGAAGATTGACAAAATCGACAAATTTTATATTTTTATATATACGGCAGCAGGAGAACTTAAAAAAATGTTTGCATAAATTTATCTAAAACAAGATATGAAAGAGGAGACGTGTATATAACAAAAAAGTGTATCAATAATATCAATATGTCATCCAAGATTTCGATAACAAAAGCTTAAGGCGATATTTAGAAATGCGATTTTCATTTAATAATTGAAACAAAAAAAAAAAACATTGTCACGACTCGAACCGACTCTGCCGTGACGGGAATCACGCATTAGCCAACGCATCCTGAGAAAATTGATATTTTAGTCCCCGTCGACCAATTACCGATAAAAAAAGTGCCTGGAATTCATTAATTTATTTCACCCACCAATTGTTAAAAATTTGCGTTGCAATAACTATGGTAGGTAGGTGGAAGTCTCAGCTATCTTTTGATGTATATATCGATAAGATTTAATCTTGCAAAAGGTTTGCACAAAAGAATTTACATAGTACTGTTCGCCGTCGACCAATAGCCGATGGAAAAAGTGCCTTGAATTCATTAATTTATTTCACCCACTAATTATTAAAAATTTGCGTTGCAATAACTATGGTAGGTAGGTGGAAGTTTCAGCTATCTTTTGATGTATATATCGATAGGATTTAATCTTGCAAAAAGTTTGCACAAAAGGATTTACATAGGTACTGTTCGCCGTCGATCAATAGCCGATGGAAAAAGTGCCTTGAATTCATTAATTTATTTCACCCACTAATTATTAAAAATTTGCATTGCAATAACTATGGTAGGTAGGTGGAAGTTTCAGCTATCATTTGATGTATATATCGATAAGATTTAATCTTGCAAAAAGTTTGCACAAAAGGATTTACATAGCGCTGTTCGCCGTCGACCAATAGCCGATGGAAAAAGTGTCTGGAATTCACTAATTTATTTCACCCGCTAATTGTTATAATTTTGTTCTGCACTAACTATGATGGGTAAAGGCAGGTCTCAGCTGTCTTTTGATGTATTTATCGATATGATCACACAAAGCGAATACGTTTGTTTAACTTAATTTAGGTGGGACTACATATGGTACCCGGATGTTAAAAATACTCATATTTGATTAATTTATTTGAGGCACTAATCAGCAAAATTTTGGGTTGCAATAACTATGGTAGTATAACCGAAGGTTGCGCTTTCGATTGGTGTTACACTTAATAAGTATAATGAAGTATTGGCGAAGACATGCGGTTCTAAAGATATGGAAATTCATTGAAATTTTGACTTTCTTTTTAATTTTTTAGGTAGTAGTTATTAATTGATCCCGTTGCAATAACTATGGTAGACTCAGCTCGTCATGGGCTTTCCAACGGTGTATAGTTCATTGCAATCGGACGAAAAAACATTTTGTTGCTGGCTTTTGTTGCTAACTTCACACAGCTATAAGAATAGCCTTCCTAAGAAACCTCAACAGTTTGATGGCTATGATATCAAATATCAGAAACAATATTCACACGTAAGAAACCTAGAATTTAACTCGGTTATGTTATAACAAAATAGTGCAAGGAAAATATTCCTTTGGAGTTATAAAACTTAGTTAATCGACACGATACTGTGGCACACTGATGTTTTCGATCTGCTCTTGCGAAGTACAAATGCATTTCTCGCTCGGTCGACTACACTCCCTGCATGCGCAATGGTGAAGTGACTATTTTGTCTCTTCTCTAGACTAGACTCTCTAGTTATGATGCTGGACGCCCAAGATTTTTCGTACGAGGAAGGCCAGAACGTGCCATTTCGTCAACGACACTTGCAAAATTGGCCTTTTTGGCCTTTCTGTCATGTAAAATAACCGTTTTGTGTTTCGAGCTTCATAAAACTGCGCAAAAACAATTAAAATAATTAAAAAGGCAAATCCAGCCAAATAGAACTGTACAGAATTTTCAAGATTCATAAAATGTCTTATTTAGTCTGTACATAAAGGAAGGGAGTAATTAGTTTTGGGGATTCTGTAGCTGCAGAAGAAATGGACAATGTAACAAAGGGTATCGTAATTTTGTAGTTTGTTGGTTGTGTTGAGTTACAGTTGTAAACAAGTGTAGTCTTAAATTAAAATACTGTGTTATTGGATTAAGTTGGACTCTAGTGGAGAGTGGTATGTCATTGTGGACGAGAGGAAGGGTGGGAGTGCGGAGCGGAGAGCTGCGAGTCCCACGGCACACCCGGAGAATTAAAACAATTGAATATTCTTATAAATTACGTAGTCGGCGGGAGTTGTTTACATTACCTATGTAGGAGGAAAATTCGAATACACACACAAACATATACACAACTGCGGAGCATAGAGAACGTAGCATGTGCCATAGTCGTCGACTTGAATATATTAAATATCTCGGGTTCCGAAGCAAGGGTAACTGTATTTGCACCGCCCTTTTCGTTACTTATAATTAAATGTCTTCATCCCCCGTCCCATAACCGACAATCGTTTGCATATTGCGGATAAGATGGTTAAACATAAATTAAACTATTTCCGCGACCGCAAAAACTACACACCGCTTTGTGCCGAGCATGAGATTACGTATTGATCAACTTTACGAGCACATAATTGCGTACACCAGAAGATTATTACCTAATTATAACATGAATTTTCTATCCAAACTGATTTCAGCCCATCCTCCTATGAGTATACAGACTAAACGTGAGCGACGTGCGGATCTGTTCTATTAGTTAATAGAAGACAGAATGGGGGCGGGCCGATTGGATTTGATATGTACCTCTTCATCTAATGCATTAAAATGCTATGCGTTGTCTAGCCTTGTCTAACACATTGGAAATCCCTATCAGCACATCGATCGGGTACATATGGTATACACTGTATACAGTATAGGCCAAACCAAACCGCCGCATGAGATGTTTTTACCGGTACCTAGTAAACGCAATCCTAATTTAAGAAAAACAATTAATTCGCAAGCATTGTTATTAAACGCCGACTGGTTGATTAAAGTGGATTTTAATTGTATATTAAGATGACATGGAATCGATACAGTAAAAGGAATGCTACCTTTTGGCGAAAAAGCTATAGACAGTTAGAAGTGGTTTCCTTTGTGTAGAAATGTCATATCGGAGATATACAAGGCTCTGGACAAGCCGTGGACAATTAAACGGTGAAGCTATCCATTTAGTAAAGAAGTTAGGGTTGATTTATTGTGCAGAAGTTATGTTTAGATGGCAGTTGCGTTCGGGTCGGGTTATTATTATCATCTGCCGTTGGGGTCATTCTCTTTAGATGTCGATCTATTGGTTTAGGGTTTCTAAGATTAATTCATCTCGAGTGGGAATAGGGGACAGGGGGCGAAGGGGTGGCTTCGATTGAGCGATTTTCAATTTGGTGGCTCGCGTAGCCATCCAATTTTGCTTTGGGGTTTTGTTTACAAGTTATGATTGTGCCCCCAATACACCCTAGCACCGTTACGGGGTTTCTGTCGCTATTCGCTTTATGCCGACGCTGTTCTGTTGGCTGAATACACGCATCATGTGCCGTGCGATTTCCCCAAAGCGAAAATCATTAATGATGCTAATACCCGTTATTACCAACGCGATTGAACTTTGACTAAGAATAAATTTCCATTCCCATAACAGCACTCACAATATTCCTCAACTGGACCAATTGCCTTTTTGGTGCCCTGGGTTCAATTAATACTCATTACCATTATTGCATTCCGATTATTACGTTTAGTTCGATACACCCACACATCTCTTTCCAATCGAATTACAACAATATACTACGTATTCCATTCCATTCCGTAACTATAATTGCATGTTTCATAATGCATATTTCTTCGATGAAAATGTAAATCAACAGAAATGTTGGGATATTTTACACAATTATTTCAATTAACTTGAGGAGTTTAACTTAAATTTTGTACGGTCAATGTATTACCGGGGAGAAGCTAGCTATAAAAGTTAGGAACAAAAAAATCAACTGATTTTAACGAACTATACCTTTTTAGAAAGCCAATATCGTCATGAGTGTATGGTAGTTATAGCAACTGGATCAAATCATAACTACTACCTAAAAAATTGAAAGAAGGTCATCAATTTTCCAAATGTCCCCATTTTACAAGTCTCTTATCTCCGTTAGTGCTGTACGAATCTTGGAGTGTATAGTAGCAAAAGAAAGCACACACGTCGCTTTAATTGGCATAGTTATGTCAACTTCAAATCAAAACACTTACTGGTCGAAAAAATAATAATGAACGTTGTCCGTTTTATGCTCGACGATTCCCGGGCCGCGATCAAACAAGCTGCATACCTCAGATTTTCACAGATTCTTCCAGTAATTGTTTTGATTGGAAGTTGCCATAACTATGGCAATTAAATCAAGGTTTGTGCTTTCTTTATAAAAAAGGGACGGAGATATGAGACTTGCAAAATGGAGAAATTTGGGAAAATAGTGATTCTCTTTCATTCTTTAGGTAGTACTTATGATTTGTTCCAGTTGCCATAACTACCTACGTTCACTACGTTATGGGCTTTCTAAAAAGGTATAGTTCATTCAAATGGGTTAATTTTTTTTTGCTATTTTTTATGGCTGGTTCTGCGCCTATATCGTATACTGCATATAGGAGCGAATAATGTTCAAGGTTCGTTAGTTATTTTCTAACATTAATTAGATTAATATCACGTTGCCATAAATCCCGTAGGTAACGGTTATCTTCTTCCTTCGTTTGGTATACATTTTGTTACGATCAGGTGAAAATTTGACTTATGCAGGTTGTTTGATGGCAGCCCTGCGGGAATCGTCGAGCGTAAAACGGACAATGTTGATTAATTTTTTTTTCTACCAGAAATTGTTTTGATTTGAAGTTGCCATAACTATGGCAATTAAATCAAGGTTTGTGCTTTCTTTTGCTGCTATATACTCCAAGATTTTTTCAATACTAACGGAGATATGAGATTTGTAAAATGGTGAAATTTGGGAAAAGAGTGACAATCTTTTACATTTTTAGGTACTAATTATGATTTGACCCAGTTGTCATAACTACCATACATTCAGTACATTATGAGCTTTCTAAAGAGTTATAGTTCATTCAAATCGGTTGAATTTTTTATTGCTAACTTTTATGGCTAACTTCTTCCCGGTCAATGTATTTAGTTTCAGCAAGACGGTTGCCTAGCTCACCATTCAAACATTGTGACCGAATGGTTAAATTTATATATGCCATATACCTTCTCCGTGACCTCGACACCGTTCACAACAAAAAAAGCCACAATGCCTACTCAAAGCAATTTCCATAGTTATCACCCCAAAAGCTGCAATGATCAAGGTCCACCACCAACAGCAACTGACAAACAATTGTCATGTACAACCTGATACCACCAAGGTGGAAATCCCAAACAGCCAGAAACTTCCTGAAAACCGCTCAAAAACCACCTATTTCAGGCGACTCTATACCGTACCGACGCCGACGTATCATTCTTACTTATTTCTGTACAGAAAGTAATAAATTTATCTTTACCTTATCTTATACTTCTACTTTAAATGTCACAAATTCTGATCGTGGAATTAACAGGATGTTAACTGTAATAAGCAAATATCTTGGTGGTAAATGAGCTTACGTTGTCGGTGATTGTAAGCTATGGTTTTAAGCCGAAAGTTATTAATATAAGCAGTTTATGGGCACGCGGGAATTCTAACATGGCAATCTCGGGCACGAGGCGGAAAGTGGAACGACTAAAAAACTGTCGCTGCTAACGTCTTCATTTAAAATGGAAATTGTTGAGTTAATAGCGTAAATATCGGCATAATGGCTTATTATAGATCATACGCAGATAATCGATGGAAACACGTCAAGAATTTGCGGGGACGTGAACATTACGAAAATTAAAATTTATGAAATGCTTATGCGCATAATTACCTTGTTTTCGACGAGACGACGAAGTGTTCAGTGGGGGACTAAGCCCATGGTGATTAAGCAAGAATTGAGTTTATGAAGAGCAAATTGTATGACAAAATTAAATTCCATATACTTATCACTATATATTTGCTATATTGCGAATAGTAATTGCTTATACATCAGGCAAACTGCATAATATATTGAGCATCATCAGACAAAAACAAAGAAAAAACAAACCAAACTCTTTGGTTGTATATCTTATAGTATGTACTGCATTCAATATAAATTGCATAGAAGTTCTTTATCCATTGATGCACTTAGCATGATTATATCAGACATATGCACTACATTCGACATGAATAGCTATAATAATTCCATTACTTGAAAGTGTAGAAAAAATAAAAAAGATAAGAAAATGGACATGTTTGTATAGTCTGTTGTGAATCAAGTTGTCATTGAAATGAGTTTCAGAGTTCGGTGCCCTGAAAACGGACGTGAAAAACTTGCTAAAAAGTTACGTAAAGTCTGTAATTATCGTGTTTTGACTGGCAAAATAAGAGGGGAAGGAAAAGTTAACATTTGGATAGCGGATTCTTTCGAACACTTTGTATATGACCTATTAGGTCGGCTTAGCGTTGGCCGCATCATAATTACATCTTGCTTCCAAGTTGATATTCATAAATATGGATGAGGGCACATTTTTTGCCGCCTCAAGAGTAAGAGATAATATTTGCATAATGCTTTGTATTCCAAGCGAACAAAAAAAAATAATAAGATCCCATTTTCGCGTTTGTTTTTTCTTTGTGCAGGCGTATATCTTTATAACTGCACAAAACAAGTGAGAAGTAAATTAAAAATTATTATTCCGCCAAGAAGTTATTTGAAGATTATTTAACTTTCCTTTTGCTCATCCACTCGGCGGACCAAGAAAACACTTCTTGTAACTAATACTTTAACTTCACCACAATTCTGCGCGGCGTTTTCGGCAATTATATATACAGTGTTCAGAAAAGTCCCCACCATATAATATGACGTAAGAAATCAAAATAGTATTTTTGTTTTTGTCGTTATTCTACATTCTTAATAAAATAAGACCAGAGAAATACATGCGACTGGCATGAGCAATTTTGTGAGAAACGAATTAAAATATTGCTTAGCGTCGCGCCGTTCCGGTAGAAAAGAATCGAGAACTTAAAAAGGGTTCAACCATTTCCCCGGAGTAAAATTTATAAAGTGGGTGGTTATAATTCCTGAAAGAAAAGGTTAAATTGAAATGTTTCGGCTTGTCGATTTGTGCTACACCTCCTGATTTATACCTCCTCTAAAATTAAAGCCATTTGTTACGGGTTTGAGGCATGTAGACCTCCGCAAGAACAACAAATTTATCGATGCGATGTATTTTTCCTACTTACTGAAGATGATCAATTAAATGCGATGGCTACGAAATAGATGTTGTGTAACCGGTTCAAAACAATGTGGAACATTTATATGTATGTATTTTCCAAGCCTTATCAAAAAGCACATATAGTATTGAAGTAACGAAGGAGTAATTAAAACCAAACAAGTATTAATTTTAAACGCTTTTTCGCCTAAATTTATATAACATAAAAGTGGCATGATGTGCTGTGCATGACAATATTTGAAAAGTGTACTTTTGTTGTTTATTGAAGTTTCCATTTCTAGTTTCCAAGCTTAATCACACATGCATTCGACGGCTGTAATGAAGAATTTCAGAAGCTTTTAACCTAAATTTAATTAAAAACCAGGTCATCATAATTGAGAGTCGCAGGAATCAATACTGTTTTCTGGTATGGATATAGCAAAAAGGTACAACAGATACAAGTGGCCGTGTATGCTGCCAATATATATGCATCGTCCAAATGTCCATTAGGTATAGAACGCTTTTACAGGTTTAACGAACGTATGAAAGTAAAAATAAAACAGTGAATTATGAAAATAAAACTAAAAACGAAGTAAGTCGTCATGGCTTCTTATAAAGTCTGTTCTTAAGAAGAGAAATATGGTTCCGTAAGTGATACATTTGTTAGACACGATTTCGGTAGGAAATTGCGGCTGCCTGATGTTCAAAGCGATAAACTGAGCGAGGGTTTAATATTTAGGTAATTAGCATGCGGAGACATCGGATACTAAGTCAGGCAGGGCCGTTTTTACATTGACAACGCGTATAGGCCAGGCTTTAAGGTAGATGGGGTGGCAGTTTTCTTACGCGCTAATAAATTCACCGGCCGCATAAGTTCCTTTAAATATAAGTAAATGATTTATTGTTATTTACATTCGCTTATCTGGCGGCCATAATTTTCCAACCCCTGGAAAATTATGAATTGGTGCATTTTGTGCATTTCATGCCAGATAAGAGAGCGCAATATTTTAGCCAGGAAAAGTGAAGTGGTAAATTTTTCACGTTGGGTGATAAAATTTTCAAAATCTTCCTACAGAGGACTCTCGTGCCCTTATTCCTTACCAGACCTACATTATAAACTTCCCCAAGTTTTCGCCATCCCCTAGAGGACGCAAGTGTGTTTCTCCATTGTATCCAACAAGGAACGTGCTAAATACGAACATTAGAGAGACTCTATGTTGAACGCCTAAACCATTGTTCCTTCACATGAAGGTACTAACGAAACAAACACAGTAATCGTTTTCATTTAAATACAGAATTTTCCATACAATTGAGCAAGAAAGTAATAAACTGCAAAATATAATTTGGTATTTATTTACATCGCATACATATCGTTCTTATAACGATGTGAGTTCTTAAATCACAGACATTTTCGTTTCTGGACATTTGCAGTATGTGTATTTCCAGCAGACAAATTACCTCTTCCTCTTTCCGAAACGTATTTGACAGCGTAGCATGAATGTTTTTAAAACGTTTTTTAGGTTCCAAACACGTTCCAAAACGATATGTATACGAAATCGCGTTTCTAATGAAATACGAAATTAAAGCATATTTTTGTGTTGTTTTTTTCTTATATCGATTATTGTACTTAATAGTTCAAGATGAAATGCTAATACATGAAACTGTAGCACATAGGTAATTGGCTTGCCAATCGGAATATGGAGGAACTGCGGTGACCACAGTAGTTTCCCTTGTAAATTAATGCAAGGAGCGTTTACCCATGGAGTTAAACAAATATCAGTTGGTCTTGCATTTAGCCAAACGTACCTGCACCCCTTTGCAGATTAATTCACCAAGACATCAAGCTGTTCCAGTAAATATTATCAAGCTACATCATCGATCAAACAAATTTCATTTGCTACTTTCGTCTGGTTGACTTTTCATTTCTAATTTCAGTAAAAGCTGAGGGAAAATTAATACGGTAATGATTGATTGTTCATACTCATTACTGTAAGTGATATTGTTTTCAATGGTCACTGACATTCTACTATTCACTGAGCTTAGATATAACATTTTGACGTCCTACAGTTTTTTTTGTGAGGTATTTTCATTTGGGGTATGTTTTATTATTTATGGTGTACTCCAGATACACTTGGCCTTATACTAAGTCCCGTGATTATTGAAATGGCCTTTGTATGTTCTAAGGGGTCACCGGGTTAATCATTGATTCCGTACAAGAACGACACTCTTTCTTTATTTATACATTGTCTCGTCGCCCCACTATAACATTTTAATATTCTATTTCTGCACTAGACTTTGATTAAAATCGCGCCCCTCCGACCGAGCTGCCAAAATAATCTCAACAACATCGTTAAACTTTTAGATCACAATTTTAAATGGATCCGTATTTTGACGCTGATGTTTTTTACTGACCTTAATAAATTGATCAAATCAAAAAATGATTTCTCAACTACACATTTTATTAAGATTTCGCTTCTGATAAACAATATATATGACATGCATCCGCACTGTCTGAAAGGGTTCTGAATGAATTTGACTTCACTCTAAGAACTTGTTCTCTGGCAATTTCGCTGCATACCTAAAAGTATTGGTAAAAATGCCAGTCGCGAAAAATTGGTATAAATGGAAAGGGAAGTATTACGATTTTACAAGGAAATTATTTCATAAATTATTATTAATTAAGTAATTTCCATAAATTCAGTAGTAAACATACCATGCAGAAAATTTTTCAGTGTAGCCTCAATCTATTGGTGTTACCATAAATATAGCAATGCAAAAAACATACCGTGAAAGAAAGACGAAAACTAAGCAACATTTTCCTACATTACAAAATAAAATAATTAAAATCAACATAACATTTTTATTTTATACATATCACATCAACAAATTTACATTCAATACTGAAAATTATCACGTGAATTTTTAAACTGGGACAAAATTTGAAAATGGAGGATATTTGTGAATGGCTGTTGAATTGATTTGCATATGGAAGAGTTTACTGGCTGTTGTTTGTGAAAACAGGTTGTTGGCATCAATTTATTTAAAGTCCAAATTTGAAGCTGGCTCAACTGCGTGTTATAAGTCATTTATTTCATACAAAGGATGTCTATATCTTCGCATATGATCAGATAGCCGAGCAGGGCTGGCATGGATGCTCTTTCTCTCGAGTTTTCAGGCAGCGACAACGCGAACGGGAATTGAAAACGCTAGAAATTTATGAATAAAAATACCGTATATTATGGCAATAATCGAACCGATAAAGAATATGCAAATTTATACTGTGTATGCATAGTTTGTTGCATTTTAAACATATAACACGTCAGACGGGTGCACTGCATACCCTTTGTGCACCAGCAGACTCTTTTATCATTTTATCTTCAAACCTGCTCCGCTTATGCTTTCATATTAGATTTATTCGAAATACTTGCCAGTTAGTTGTGATACGACCCTTCTCAAGACATTCTCTATTTCTTATTATGGACCATATGAAAAACCTACCATAGTCGTAATAAATCGTCATTTGTTAGTCAAAATAAGACAATTATGCTTAACTGTACTAAGGAGATTCTATCAACAGTGAGAGATGAATCGTAAAAAGCCAAAAAGCCAAAGGAGACCGCCGCATGCGATACACGAGAAAGCGAGAACGCAATATGAAGACGGTCATTGCGTGCCCCCACCAAGCACGCGGTGGGGGGAATTGGTGGGCATTTGTTTGAAACGTCCCGCATATGAAATACATGCGGCGGTCTGCTTTGGCCAATACATACTGTACATCTAACAGAATAATGTCGTTTGCGCACACACCGGCAAACCCGGTCCCGGAGTCGGCGCCGGGCACCGAGTGCAATGTAAGCAGATTGGTGTTTGCACACGCAGGCCGGCGTCGATGCTTAGAGCCGGTGCCGGCGCCGACACCGGCACCGGTTTTGCCGGTGTGTGTGCAAACGGCATAATTGTGTCTATTGAAACACGATATAAAATATGGACAGAAGTAATATTTGTTCTTATTATTAAGATCTATAATCGTTTTAAATTAGTGTACTGAATTAGTATATACCCTGTATCTATATGACACACGGCAAAATTTTGTTTCATGTATTATATTTTTACTATATTCTACTGTAAAACAGCATGAATAAAAAATATAAAAATCAAGCTAAAATAAAAATTGGTATAGACATAAAGCATAACAAAACTGTTATTCGTGAAGAAAAGAGTGATCTTAGATGAACCGTTTACAAATTGTAATAAATCCTTGTTTTTGCCGGAAAAGATGACCTTCCGGTCGTAAAAGAAATGAATGAAGGTTATGTTTTATTATCTGGTGCGCATTCTTGGATATAACGACGTGGAGGGGATTTGATGTAATTTCTAATGTGTGTTGTTAGGAATTGTGCGAAAGGTGGTTGTGACAGACCCTCGTCTAAAATATTGATTCTGGCGTTAAAGGTTTTCGTTAAGAATGTTGTAGGTAATTGTCCGTGTTCCTAACTAATAATATATATTACGGTTTCAGTTCAGAAGGGGAGGAAAATCTGACCGAATACGCGGCAACAAATCAACTGCTGCTTACTAATGTTATTTACAATGCAAGGGCAGAACTCGAAAAACAGAAGGGGCGGCTTATCGCCTGGGAGCAGTACTGCTATGCATCAAGCACACTTGCTACCCACGGCACGTATTAATTTTATCAATTTTATACGCCAGAAAGCTTTTGACAGATCACTTTTATTGCTGCAACATATTAAATCCTTTTCGTGTAAGATATTAAATCTTTTTACTTCCTTCATAAAATAAGCAACCGATATCATAATCTGAACCCTATATACACGATCGATTAATTGTAATTTTAGCGCTAAGACGTTAGCATCGCATTCGGGTGGTCTCCGGTTCGAGCCCGGGGTCTTGCTTCCAGGGTGAGGTTTTTCTGCCTCACTCCTTGGCAAATGCTGGGAGCCAAACATCTTAAGACGTTCCACAGGCGCGGGCGATTAATCTCTGGCCTACAGATGCGCTCTGTAATTGCAGCACACAATTCTATAGTTGGCCATTGCCACTGGGCTAGATCAGATCCGGCAAAGCTTTATCTACATATGGTCAGCAACCTTTTTTAGCAGTAGGCGATTTTTCTGAAATTTAAAACTTTGGCGGATAATGCTCTCGCTTGAAACGCAATAATAACTGCACCTATTGTGCTCTGTGTAATTTGTGAGTTGTCTAAAATAACTAGTTGTTTTACTTACATGAATTGTGATGAAATATCTATTTCTGGGAGTGGCCACTCTGCTAATTGCGCAACAATACCATTTATACTGTTACGGAGTTCTAGTAGTTATGGTTAGTAAGCGTTTAGTGCGGACTGGGGTTGGAAATTGTAATTCACGTTTATACGATTGTTCCATTTTCAGTAACCGCATGTGTTCGCCCAAGAAGACGAAAAGAGGGGTTGCAAGTACATAAAACATACATTTTAATCAACCGAGGCAAGCAGGAAGGAAAAGAAATGGCAAAAAAACCGTAGGGTAGGAGTTCACAAATGTTTGCGTCGAATTTGTCTGCAGAAATTTATTTTTTATCTATTTACGTACAAATTTACACTGTCTGGATTTAAAGAGCTAGCTCTACAAATAAGAAGATTATCGACTATTCGGGGTCCGCGTGTCACTTAAACATAATAAAAATGACATTTTGATCTAAGTCAATACCCTGAAGTCTCTACTATGAAAACAACAATTTTAAGTAAAAGTCCTAATTAAAACAATTTTCTGCGAAAAATGCTTAGCAGATATCTTTGTGATCCTTGTTTTCAAATCCTTTTTCAGTTTTCAAACTGAAGTAAATTGACTTGAGCACTTGACAAACAATGCTTTTTCAAAAGACAGTGTAATTGGTGTGTTGCGTCTTCCCCATTTGTCCCCCTGCAGCCGGGCTGCGAGAAATATTTAACTACCACCACCTCAGATGGGATTCAGGTTAATCCTGATGAATTTTCTAGGTTAAGTGTTCCGTTCCTTTTTCTGCAATGTAGACTCGATATTTGCGAAACTGAGGTGATGTATATTGTCTCTCCGTGTTCCGTGACGACCCCAGGGTTACGGGACCCGCCCACACTCCGCAGGGACCTTCCGGTCTCGCATACTGAACCCAATACGCATCCGGATCCACGACATCTGACCATCTATTACACCTCTTCGTCTTCAAAACACCCCCACTTAAAAGTAATTAACTAGAATTACTTAAGGTGATTCACTGCGCGCCCTACCGCCCACAAATATGCCTGACATATTTGCACACGAGGCCCTTACGTTATCCCTACACGAACTTCCAACCCCTTACTAAATCTTTTTAAACCCTTGTAATGCTAACGTCCAATTCATATTTCACATCCTTCCGCATAGATTACACACCGTCACTCTACTCAAAGGCCTTCCCTAACTGCACAGGGTACGAACGAAATACAGCTGTATACAACTGAAAAATGAAATAAAAGCAATCATGGTTTTATTATAAAGTTATTTTGTTTAGAATAAGTGGCTTTGCGGCTTTGCCGTGCGTCTGGTGGCCTCAGGAGAAGCGAGCTAGATGGTTCGCGAAATGTCAGCACTCTAAAATTTTGATCCGGAAGCCACTCATTCTCAGAGTGGTTGTGACCGTGAATGCCTTCGTTCTTATTTATGATACTGGCGTGATTTTACTATCCCAGCCATGTGCAATCGCACTGGCAGTGATAGGTGAGATAACGGTTTTTAAAAGAATCATATGATTTGACTTAAGAGAATGATATGGTTTGTTATGCGGGGATTAACGAGTAAAGTTTCTGAATTTATGATTATCCGTGGCGAGCTTTGCTCAAAACTATTATGCTTCTGTACAGAAGCAGCAACCAATGTTATATCAATAGTTTACTTTTGAGAAGGATAATATTGACATTTCTATGACAGTGCGGTGTATCGTGCGCTTTGAACGTGCGTTCAATGTAGCAACCGGATGAAAGAGCAATAATGTTTATACAAAGTGCCTTTGAATCGTCGCTGATTAAAACTAGGGGGTACGGTGGGGCTTTGAATGCAGTTTTTTGGTAATGCAAATATTGGAAAATAGTAGACCTGTATGAAAGGGTCAACCGCTGTAATCGGTCCCGCGAGTTATTTGTTTGTGTTATCGTTAGCGCAAAAATAGCGATGCGACGGATCAAAAAAAGCAACAAAGGTCCATATTGAAGCGGGTATTCTTTTGTGGGCGGGTGTTATCTAGAATTTGTACCACGGCGCGGTTACAGAAGTGCCGCGAAATAGGGGAATTTTAAGCGATTTTCAATTCCCGGCGTTCAATATTGTAAAGTTGTGTGTTGCCGTCTGGCTTTCTCCCATAGTCGGGTATCGAGATATTCAAGTTGCGCGTGAAGCTCGTGAAATACGGGGACACTGGTCGTACCGTTCGCTAGAACGACGTTATTAAACCGATTTACGAACACTGGGATGAATATCTCTACCTGTGTGTACCAGTAGGTACTCCCCTATATGCTCAGATGATTTCGCGGATATTGAAGTTTGCTGCTGAGCGTGTGATTGTTCATCAGATCATACATTTAATCGACAAAAAATACATAAACCGCAGACATAAACCGTCGGCTATTCTTTTCATTTTTTGACTTCTCGTTGTTCAAACAAAAAATGGACAACTCCTGCTTTTTGTCACAGTGGTATTAACAAAATATTGCAGTATAATACGATTTCTTAGTCCCTTCATTGCTTTTTCGATTCTCACTTATTGCCATCGAAATATTTCCATGGAAACCTATTTTTTTATACTATACTATAAATTTTCTCAGTATTTGTTATTTGTTTGTTGTTTTGAAATAGTACACACCAGGTTAAACACTGATAATTGACGAATAAATGTCTATATTACATAAAACGACTACCTGGTAGTCGCACTTGATCAAGCAATGAGTATGCCCCGAAGATTAGAGGGTTGAGAGGCTGATAAACGTCGACGAAATCTTGAGCGCGAGAACGGCTGGTTTAATTACGCAACTCCGCCCAGAGGTTGTTGGTAAAATAAACAAACTACGCACCGGTTTAATGATTAATTATTTTAAAGCACCAGTTGGTGCCCACCCGTTGATTAGTGTTTTTGCCAAAGAGCCAAAAGTGAAACCAGCGAACGCCGACGCTTTGATCGGGAATTTAAGCAATAAACGGCAGCCTACGTTTGATCCATCCGCTAATTCCGCGATTGAATTTGTTATTTTGCACCCACCGATTCATCAAATCGACCCCAAAGGCATTCCAAAAACTGAGCCATTTAATTCAAGCCGACGAGGAAATGCCATAAAGTACAAACGGTTTTAATACATGGACTCTAATCAGAGTGGCCACTTACATCACCCGTGACTAATTGGTCTTTACTTCTGTTTTCTAACAGGAATCGGCCAATATTCTTCTTGAGAAAACTTAAATTGGAACAATATTTTAGCTTGAAGTATGGTCGTTAACAAGTACCCCTCTCTCTGCCTTAACGGAATAAATATGTACATAAATATTGTAGTTCGTGAAGTTCTGGAAATACATAGACTTTTTAATGAAGGAAAGCCATAATGCTTTTCTGACTTCCCCACTACACCAAGGTATGTTGGTATGTTGTTTCCCACTCTCTAACACGTCTGAGTCGATCTAGTCCAATATAAATTGTGCTCCCAACCGTTTGAAACTGTTACCGCAAACAAAGGTATTGGTAATATACCTGGTGTTCAGAAATTGACGGAAAAGATACACGTAGCGATATTCTTCGTTCTGTAGGAGATCAAAATGGCGGGAACAACCGCGACTCCCTAACATGGTAGCATTTGGCCAAGCGCGGTTTAAGGGCTTTAATTACTGGTCAAAATTCTAATTAATCAAATCTCTTCCAATTTATTCGAAGGCAATAACTGGGTTCTTTTTCTTGAACCTTGTGAACACATTTTCTGACTACTAACTGACGCGTTTAAGTATTTAACATTTAATAAGGGCTGATAAAGCAAGACTACTCAAATGAAACGAAACACTTATCAAAACAATAACATCTATTAACAATAATAATCAACAATCCCGTTTGATAGGTTACATAGAAAAATGAATGAAGCTTTGAACATATTGACGTTTAAATTAAACCTAGGAGTTGATTTAGACTGACACACTTTTAGCAGAAATATGAATAATTTAATTTACAATGAAATGCGAGACGAGTTGAAAAGACTTACCAGGGATAAACTTAAGCGCCTAAGAACGCTCCACAAAAACGTGTACTTTACATGACGGTGGTTGAAATGAGAAGAGCGAGATCTGTTCGTTTGCATCCCTCGACCCCAAAGGAAGCCGGAAGCATTTCTTCTTAGCCAATGACAACTCTTCAATTTTAAACTTATAACACGCGGTCAAATCCTAAACCAGATGTTCAATCCTAGCAAAAACCTTTGACATTCCCGAATGTTCTTACAAATATCTCGCTTAATTTGATCAGATCTTAATAAATAAATAATGGGTTTCCGACCCATTACAGTTCGATTCTAATGAGAAAATCTTAATGTTAAAATGTTGTATCACGCTTCGTATGGTTTTAGGAAGCACTTAAATGAAACGTAAATATGTGGCAACATGGTATTTGTATATTACTGTATAGTAGGTACCGTAATATTTGCGAATGACACTAAAATGTCAAAATTACAAACCTGTTTTACTACGTTGCCAAATGTGTTTTTTTCGTGAAGATATGATAATGAAAACATATTAAAAACGAACTAAAGGTAAGCGCACACATATCGGCAGCGGACGGACGGAGCGCAGCGCATTATTTTTTCAACGCACACTAATGGGCTGTGCTGCTACCAGTCGGTGTGCGATGGTTGATTTAAATACATGGCATGAACTATTTTGCGCTGCGCTCCGTCCGTCCGCTGCCGAGCTGTGTGTGCTTACCTTAAAGCTAAAGAAAAACAAAAAAAGCAAACAAGCTAGTTTTAAAAATTCTTTTTATTATAAATTATAGCTAGTTTTGCAACAGATATTGAATATTAATGTTTATTTATGGACAAATTATGCGAACTTCGTGAAACCTCGTGAAGACGTATGAAGCATGGTACAACATTTTAAGATTTATATTTTCTCTTTAGAATCAAACGAAGAATATGGCTACGTGTAGATTTTCCGTCAATTTCTGAAAACCCTATATAGTGCAGAGTTGATTGCGATGGGCAATCTGCTGATCGTTATGTTCAAATTAATAATCACTATTTCTAGAAGTTATATAGACTCACCCGATGAAATGTGAATACATCAAAGGGCTTCCGCTACATTAATAGAATTTCAACATATTTGTACTGAGTGGTTTAATTAAACGCTTGCATTCATATTTTTGTTTTAATATGAATATGCGTAGAATATCCGCACACTAACATTCGGTGTTTGATGTTTAAATTATTGAAGAAGATACATAATATATTAAATCAATTAATTCTGAAAGCTAAATCGGTTTATTTGGTAGCATGGAGTTAATAGGACCATCTGAAGTGATATATTTGCCAACATAATGTGCTAATAAAGTTGTGTTAGTACATAATTATGGTAGGCTTTGCAAATTTACGAATGTTCGGTTTGTCAAAGGCATTTAAGGTATGGAGGGCGACACCATTGAGTACCCTTTGGCGTTGATGAACTGGCCCTACATTAAATTTAACCGGGCTACCTCGGGCATTTCAATGACGTCACTTTACCAAAATGAAGAAGTTTCTCGCCACTCTTGTTCAACATTCGCCTTCGTATTTTTACCGTTCATCAACATAGAGAACCACTTCTATTATATCCGAATTGAAGTTTACGTCAATTTAACTTAGGACTTCGAGTCAATTTTGTCACCACATTTAAGTTAACTTCTCAGCATGCAATTTCAATTTCATACTAACCGTTTTATTTCCCTCTTTAAATTATTGCGTTCTGTAAGCAGGCATTTATTCGAAGGAAAGAAGAAGTCTTTTCAGTGAATGTCTGAACTTGTAAAAGTTATTTGCAAGTGGTGGCATGTTGGGAGAGTTATTTAGCGTTGAGAACTAGTTAGATTATCGTTGAAAAATGTCCTTTAAGCTGAGGCCGCACTACGGCGGAACCGCCGCGGTTAAAAACCGCCGCGGTTAAAAACCGCGTAACCGCGGCGGTTTTAAAATGTACGGTGTTAAATGGACGCGGGAAAAAACCGCAGTGCGGCCGCTTGTATTAGTTTCCTTGACTCACAGAATCACGCGGTTAAAAACCGCGGCGGTTCCGCCGTAGTGCGGCCTCGGCTTTAATCTGGAACGTCTACGCTGATTCGTATAACTTCCTTTTTTACCGGGGCGCTCTAAAATAAACTGGACAATTGAAGGGGGTAAAAGTCTGCGCCGCGTAAAAACTTCTTGTCATATTTCGTTGAGTTATATAGGCCGAGCGAAAAAACTATGGGTGGCCTTTTTGCAGCTAGTATTAAATCTGTTATTTTCAGATGTACGCCGACCGGTTTAGAGCGGCGCGAATAAAAATTAGCGTCATTTTTCACCACTATCAACGCACTATATTACTTGCCGACTATTTTTATCACCCGTGTAAATCACCCCTTTTACTTTCACATAAATAACACGATATATATTCAATTCGCGAATTTACTTTGTTTCGGACATTCACGGTAATCCCTTTTTGTTCGACGGAATAAAATTACGAGGCCAGCGTATGATAACAGAGCATTTCAAATGCAAAAGTCTAGAGAAAAACTTGTCGTAACACGTCGCTCTAACAACTCAACGGACTCACAGATAAGCGGCATGAATGCTACCTTTTCAAGGTGTTAACATTCGGTCTGTGTCACATTAAATATAAAAGATTCTTGTAACATCCTCGTCAGAAAGGATTCTGTGTATGAGGTTCAGAGTTTTACTTTTTAAAAGCATCTCTTTATATCCATATCAACCAACAATCTGTGTGGTGGTTTGCACTGCTTATCTACCTACCACTCACAAATATTTTCATACCGTACTTCTACCGCATGAACATACATACATACACTATGTGTACACAACAACAACAACGCTAACTACGTTTGCCATATTATTGTAACAGCGATGTACCCTCAGTCATAACGAGGTACAATGGTGGGAATTCTGTGCAGCAGTGCGTGGATTTGTTTGATAGGCAAACCAACCCCATGTGGAAAAAACCTTTTCAATATTGTGCACATCACATTGAATATGCAAACCAAATTTCCTGGCCGTGTTATCAGTGGGACAGGCGATATTCTTGGGTCTCCAAGATCACCAGATCAGCTTTTCTTCTGGGATTGTCTTAAAAGAGCAGAGTAACAGAGTAGCGGGCAACACAAAAATCTCGTTCCGGTAATTGTTTGAATTTGATACATATTTAGTGATAGTCTGTACTCATTACCCGACATCATTATAGAGACACTATCAAATCACCATCAAACAATACGCAATGTTTAGCACAACATGTATAAAATTCAATTAATTACAGTTGAGATTATTTTACTGTCGACAATTTTAACATTCATTATTACTCGCATATTCCCCATTATCACGGCGGGCCACTGATTAGTCTTTAATTGTATGCGCAGTGACTCTCTCGCACTATAATCTAATAAAGCTCACCTATACTGTTTTGAACGGCGCGTCAGCCCAACTTTGCGAGATCACTATTCGATTATATGATCATTAACGCAACTATGATCAATTATAAAGTACGGCATCCGACTAATTACAATCAGAACAAAATGCACGCTTGATCTCATTAATTGGCAACATTAGGCGCAAACTATACCTCGCTTGAGTTATGTGTTTTACTCCTCCTCCCGTGGAGTACACCAGTGGCAAGCATTTGTTTGTTAAATCTTTTCAGGTGTATGTAATAATTTGCTGGCCCATCCCTTGGATGGTTTGGTTAAGACATTAAGGTGGAATATTATCTGTAGACCGTGGCAATTCTGCGGTGTTATTAATATTGGACAGGGTATTGCGTACGAGGGCCACAGATCTGGATAGTTATTAAACGTTGTTCTAAGTTTAGGGCAAGGTTCCGACAGAAATTCGAAGTAACAGGGCGCATTAGTAAATTGCAAATATTATTACAGGAGGATTACACAAATGACAGATAATGTACTTAAGATGTCATCATTAATGTTGCGCAATTATTAGGAGTTTGCACGTAATTGCTTCGTGGAATGGCCATGAGCGTCCGCGCTCCGACGCGGTACTAAGAAAAACCCGACGCCTATAGAAGCGGCGTAATAACCCCCTTCAGGTCCTGAGCGATGGCATCCACCTTGGCACCGTGCCGTTTCCAGACCTTACATTTATTATATAGACATTATGTGTGATTTACAATTCCGTGCAAAAATTTACTTTCACACCACTTGGGTTTTACAGTTTAATCGATCATGTACAAATTGCTGCGACAGTAACGTTGTCTCAGACGGCATCGGGTTCATACAGTGCGCGATTATAAAGTACGATTTTTGACTCTATTTACTGTATTAAGCACAACAGAATTCTTCGTCCATTCCTTCGAAGTAAAACAAATTGCTAACAGGCTAGCTTGCGCATACTGGACCCACCGCCTAGCTGCTGGTAGCGCGTGCGTAGCCGGTGTCGAATATGAGCGGTGGGGATATGGAGAGAGCGATACTATGCTAAGATAAACTTGATTGAGCTAGTAACTACACTTTCTCAATAAAATTATCACACCCTAAACAAAATATCCAACAAGGTAACAACCAACAACCGCATAGATTGGCTTGTATTTTCGCGTCTCTAAGCAAATGCGAAAGGATCACTTTGCACGCCAAGAGACAAAAACATAAATCTTCTCGGCGAGGCTCGAAAGTACTTCAGAATATGATCACCGGATTACTAACAGACCGATCTGAACAATAAAAACACAGTATTCAGTTTGCCTTGAAGAAATATAATGTCAGTTACGCGGCGTTTGTGTAGCCCTTGTAACATTTGACTGTGGCCTACACAGAGGGAAAAATTTATTCGATACAAAACGAATATCTTTGAGTGAAGAAAATCACTTTTTTCTGTATCCGCAGAAAGATCATTTGGTTGGTTCAAGTAAAATGTAAAATTCTCAGAGTAAGAATATGATTTTCTTGATGTTCCCAGTAATATTTTCTTCTTTTAAGTATGAAGGAACTGCTTGAAAGGAATTACGTCTATTTTAAACGATACGTACGTATACTTTTGGGTTAAGAAACTGTTTGTTCGTTGAAGCATGTATATTTTTCACCCAACAAAATATTGTTGTTGATGTTAAACTAACGTCTTACTCTTTCTATATGTAGAAGAATAACATTTTCTTTGTCAGAGCAAAAACTCTTAAACCGGAGGAATAACTAGCCGTTAAAATAACTACATATATTGAAATTTTTATATACGCAAGAACATTTTCTCTTGATATCCAACAATTATGTTCTTTCTGTGTAGGCTATTCCACTCCAATCCTGGGTTTCCTCATAATCCTTGTGAATCACCCATGAAATTATGCATAGATTCATAGATGTGAACAAACAATAAACGAACACTCAATTTTGTCGAATTTATATATAGCGGTGGTATGTGGCAAAAGACGCGAGAAACTGTTAGCACCATCTGTAAAGTAATTGCACAACTTTGCATGTATCTCATAATCTTGGGTCAAGAAACTGTTTTTTGTTGAAACATATATATTTTTCGTCCAACGAAATATTTTTCTTATAAGATGAACGATTATTTTTTTAATGAAGAACAACTTTTTCTTCGTTATTCTCCTTTTTTTCTTCATACTAAATTCTTAAATCGTAAGAATAATTAACCGTTGAAACACACGGCACTATATTGAAATTCTTATTAGAATAAAATATTATTTGTATAGAAAAAAATCCTCTTCATGCTACACTATATACGCAAGAATAATTTTTCTTGATATCCAAGAATAAAGTTCTCTCTGTGTATCTACAGCAGAATACACATTACTTATGAAAACTTGGAACTGAATAACTTTATTAAAATCGAAAAATAAAAATTCAGTACTGTGATCTGTGTGCAGAACGCATTGTAGAGAGCGTTTTTTTCCCGTATTCAAATGCAATAAAAATGCGAATAATTGTAAAAGTTGGGGTTGTTGTTTTCCGAAACTTTTAATTTTAAAACAGTAGAGTTCTAACAAACCGCTGCAAAGCCTCTTTTGCCTTCCGGGTTTTCAAACATTTTTGATCTTTTAATCTCTTCGTCGTTCGTGGATTCGGTTTGTCGGATGGAGGGACGTGTGTTTGCGTTCGAATCATGCTAATTAGGTGAACAGAATACTTCAGATGAGTGGGTCGTGTAGCATGTCGTATACCTCCGGTTTTGCCGCAGTGTCAAAAATAGAATTGTTCCAGCAATGTACCACCACCAAATGCATCTAACCAGAAATGGAAGGAAATTAATATACATCCTACCTTGATTTTAGCTAAAAAATGACCGAGCTGTTCACGGACAATTAATTTCTAACAAAATTACCTGAATGGCCATTGTTTGCTGCCGTTTCAAAGAGCGGCCAGATATTCACTGTCCGTGAATGCCGATTGGGGAGGAACAACTCATTTCTCCGCTAGAATAATTTTACCATCAATATAACAAGTTTGTTTCAACGCAAGCGAAAACCGTACGAATGGTATTTTTGTGATAGACCGGTTATTTTCTATTTACCGCTAAGAGATATAAACATAGCACTATTATATCTGGGCCGTCGCAATGCGCGGTTCCGGAACGGTATTTTCGATTTTGTTGAAATGCATAACACATATAAAACGGAAGATACATATATTAACTTTTTGAAAAGTTTTCTATATTATATGTGGCTCTGTATACAGCTGATATGGAGACAGTTGTCTTCTCGGCTGAAAGTTATAAATTCAAGCCCAGGTTAGACTAGACACTATCTAGTCACAAATAAATGTCTAGATACAAAAAAATCCTATAGTAGATATAAAACAACTAGCCAATAAAATACTGTTAGGAGTGAGTCTGCAAACATATCTGAAAAGTTCTTCGGTCGGCATATGTCACAATCGCAAAATATATAAAACATCCACGTAGACCATATAGGCAAATCTCTAAGTTTCCAAGTCCAGCTGGAGAACAACTCCAGATGACAGAAAGGTGAATGTACTACATTAACTTTTGTGCTAGTTGAAGCAAATAAAGCATACGAAAATGTGAAATATGCAAAAGTTGAGGTCTATGTCGATGAACGACAAACTTTTCCACCTTTTAGTAAGTATTATTTACAGCATGGGTTAGTAGCATTTATAGCGTGAGGTTATCATATCGCTAACACATATATTTACCTATAGCTGCATTTATTTTTCATTTAAGTAATTTTTTGAGTTTTTACGCACAACATGTTATCATGTGATTATTTATGCAAGTAGAACTTTCTTTAGAGAGAAGTCTTTTGGATTCCGTGGAGCGTTAATTTCGGTTGGATAAATGTTATTCTTTAGTTTTCTGTTCATATTTCGGAATAGACATTAAGAAGTGCGGTGGTGAGAGTGGAAGTCGTCAGGGAGGGTAGCGTCGCTTCGGGTTTTAATCTGGCGCCTTTCCATACGAAATCCTTAAAATCAACTCTGCGACATCCTGCCGTGAAGTTGAGCAGGGAAGCGTGCAAAACACAAAAGTTCAGTTCGCGTTTTAGTTTATTTAAATTATGCCCGGCCATTTTGAGCATCGTTAGTTCGCCCGGTAGGAAAGTTTTCATTCTCCTGGTGGGGAGAATGAATTGTTGTAGTTTGGGGTAACGTCGTCACGGCGGCTCAACGAGTTAATTAGGTATATTAATCACTTTTTATTGGTAATTCTCTGGAATGTTATGCCGTGGACTGTTACCCGATTTCATTCCGGCCTGCCTTAATTATACTAGTAACATCCGGGCGTCTCTTCGGGCATCTTCGCGACCGAAGATAGCGCCCTCTTGCGCGCTTCGCGGCGCTGCAAATTTTTACTGCTGCCGACTCGAATTGGCTCTCAGACGTTACGCAAAAACTGCTCTGTCGTCAAAATTAATAAAATCACTCCTCTTACCATGAACATTTCCCACCATTTACCTCTGACTAATCTTCGAAATTTCATTACCCCCGACTTTTATCACTTTATTTCTCGCACCCGCACATTCCGCCGCCGCCGTCGCCCCTAAAACACACCGCCGCGACCGAATTATTCCTCTCCACCAAACCAAACTTAATTTAAAATAATACCCTCCAAGAATCAAATGTATCTTCAGACGCCATTTGCTCACCAA
This sequence comes from Aphodius granarius, assembly GCA_963971325.1. Classification (NCBI taxonomy): domain Eukaryota; kingdom Metazoa; phylum Arthropoda; class Insecta; order Coleoptera; family Scarabaeidae; genus Aphodius; species Aphodius granarius. Next base: position 8,198,180 of record OZ020230.1, on the reverse strand, counting down.
ATTGGGACAATTTCTTTCTTTCATCGAAAACCAACCTCAAATTTTATGTTACTCAGGATCCTTTACCGAAAATATACGATCACTAACAAGATCAAGACTTCCATCACAAAGCACAAAAAGAATTTCGTTTCACTTTAAGGGACCAGTAACATCTATAACACAATTACAGCGTATATTATAAGAACTTTCTGAAAAAAAATACTACTTTTATTTTGCAGTTATTCGTGGCCAATAATATTTAATCAAAATTCTTTAATTTTCTCTCATGGAATTGGTAGTGCATACGGAAAAGTCTACATTTGCGAGTTCTAAACTGCACACAAGCTGAGTTTGAGCTCATGCTATAATGTTCAGGTGTTAAAAACCATATAATCTTGCACAAATATATGTTGTTCAATCGATTCATAAGTACCCAATTTTCTAAAAAGTAATAGAAAGCCGAAAACAGAAATAACATTATATTAACCGGCGCATCCGCCAAATGTGTAAAATAATCGATTTTTTACATTTTTAGTTATAAGAATAATTGTATGTCGTATTTTTGTGCTCTAAACTACAGACCCTTGTCTGCTTCCTGATTTAAAGTTGGGATACTCGATTAAAGCGATAGTAATTGAACTCCGTTTCTGGAGTATTTTCCTTATTTCGCAACTTGCAAGTTTTGATATCAATAACGAACATCTGTACTTATTTAACAGTTAAAAGTGATCAGGATTATTAAAATATGATCGCACTGCTTTTGGTAATAGTCAATAGGAGACCTTGGATCTAATTTAATCAGATAAATGGCTGGGATGTAATGGCCTAGAGAGGTGTGGATCAGTTTTAAGCAAAACTGGAGGTTAATTTACAGCATACTATATGAATTCATTAGCCCAAGTAGTAAATAAGCGGTCATATTTGCATCCACTCCTCCTTCATCAGTACCCTATGTCAGTATGGTACGACTTACCCTTATTAAATTAAAAAGTACGTGGTTTTGTTGTTTTTGTTGGCGTCTGAACCGAACTCATAGTCGGCGTGCAGTGAGAACGGTTAAATATTAACAGCGCGTGGGGCACGCGGCAGTAGGAGTAGTTCTGTGAATAAAATATCGCTGATATTAAAGTGGACCTCTTCAGTAAACTGCCTGCTAGTCAGAACGTACAGCCGTACGCTGGCGCACCGGGCATGGAGTCCCGCCTTTCGCGTGTTGCCCCAAATGGGGGAGACAAGATCTAGTAGTAAGTTGGTATAATCATGACACCCGCATAGAGTAATACAATAGAAATACGCCAAATCCGGCTTTATTAATGACGCGCTCCACGGCGCAGAACTACAGCAACCTATACCTTTACCATCCCCACAAAAGGAACACTATCCCATTGCAGTAAAAGATCAGATGCAATCATAACAGTGGCAGTGATGATGTTTCAAAACTTAGGTTTGATAGGTCTAGTTTCATTAAATATACGCTGTAAATCAGCGGCCTGCAACTTTCTTAGTAGTCGGGCATATATCTGAAATATAAAAGTTGGGCGGGCACACCCAAATTCCCCATTGACAGGCATTTCTTATATATGGAAATATGTTGCAATTATTCAATTGCCCACTATACCATGGGTTCAAACATTACTTAACAAAGCGTAAAGAAACACTATCAAGATCGTGCGAATCCTTGCAGCAATGCAGTTTGTCTGCAATTTAGAGCTCGGCCGATAATGTAGACTTTACCGTCTAACCGCATATCACTCCACTTCAGACTACCAATTCCACCACCACAGCGTAAACCATCAAAGAGAATTGATTCCTTAAAGTAAGATAAAATTTGTTTTGTATTTATTTATACTTGATGTTATTACTGATCCTGCAGTTTTGCAAATGGACCTGAGTAACATAGAATTTGTGGTTCCTTTTCGACAAAACAAGACATTACGCCTATTTGGTGACACGAACAACATCTAGCTTTACTCAACTTACAAAAGACTACCCTTTGCAGTAAAAGATCAAGGGGCTTATTTTCAAACGTGTGGATTTAAATTCGTGTACGGATCTGGTCAAATTCGCATGCGATTGCTTTGGTGGAATCCGCACGGTAAGAATTTTTTGTAGTCGGAAGATGTATCAGTAGGAGCGCAATTGATGTTTCGACAGTGATAATGTTTTAAAGGAAGTTAACTTTTGAATCTATCGATTGATAATTTTAATTAATAGGTACTTGTATTTTTCTACAGCATATGTTGTAAGTTATACAGGGTGTCCCAAAACGCAACATCATGCCGGAGAGAGAGAGGTCTGGTTCTGGTTTGCCAGAATGTACTTCTTCTTCTGGCAAAAATATTAAAAACAATTTCTATCACTTAGTTGAGTGAAAATTGGCATTTAAAAAAAAAAATACAACATCGACATCCTTTACCACATCTATAGTTAGTGTGGCAACAAATTTCCTAATTCTCTTACGATTTCTTGCTAATATGATCTTAAATAATGGTACCATTAATCGCAGTCGCAAATCGCTCAAAAAAAATTGTGACATTGATAAAAATAAGGTAGTTTATTTGAGTTGTGGTTTGAAAAAAATTTCTCACTAAACTTTGACTCTTTATTACAGAAGAAATATACTGTACTACCTACGGCAAATTATTTTAAGAAATGGGCCATTTAGTTAGGATTTCAAAAAGGTACAACACTTGCTATTTTTCTTCCCAAACAAAATTTTGAGAATTTTTATTTGAAAAGAAACTCAACCTAGCCTACTCAAATAAGGAAATAAGTTTTAAAATAAACCGAAATGTAGGAGAGTAAAAAAGGTGCTTTTATTTTACAAATTCAAATGCTCGAATTGTTTGCCTTTATAGCTAAAATATCGCAAAATATCGCAGAGCTGCGCCACGCAAGCAGCAAAACAGATAAATGTAACTCAACAAAATTTTGAGAATTTTTATTTGAAAAGAAACTCAACCTAGCCTACTCAAATAAGGAAATAAGTTTTAAAATAAACCGAAATGTAGGAGAGTAAAAAAGGTGCTTTTATTTTACAAATTCAAATGCTCGAATTGTTTGCCTTTAGAGCTAAAATATCGCAAAATATCGCAGAGCTGCGCCACGCAAGCAGCAAAACAGATAAATGTAACTCACTACGCACGTTTTATCAAACGATCTTTTTTATGGCTCGGTCACGGCATGCTCGCTCCTGGCGAAACACTACAAGCATAAAGCTCCTTTCTCTCTCCTACGCGAGCATTTGGAATAGTCTCTCACCCGCTCGACCTCTATGACCGAAAACGTCATACGTCCGATTTCGTGGCCGAGGCAATAAAAAGATGCAGACGATGCCGGTGAGCCTGTATTCGTTGCCATAGTAACTAAAGGTGAGGTAAAGGATGTCGATTTTCTTTTTTTTTTTGAAAAAAATTATAACTCAACTAAGTAATTTTTTTTTTAATATTTTTGCCAGAACGTACATAAACCACCCTCTCTGCTGGAATCCGCTTGACGTTGAGTTTCGGGACATTCTGTATATTTCCTTACACATATCTACTAGTAGTAACTTATATTGATAGGAGTAAAATATTTTCTGGTTGACTATCATTCGTTGTGTTTTCGCTAGGATTCACTGCGATCTATGGCTTATCGATCATGACGGTAAGTTATGACGTCGATGCTAGCCATCTTTGAAGTATTCCAACATCGCATATCCGGAGTTTAGCTCCGTCCAGCGCTTGGTCCTTATTTTCCGGATGCAGATTCCCGTTCCTCGTTACCCTCCCCAACCCCTGAAATTCACTTAATTGTCGACAATTAGACCGTCTCCCTACCATACACATTCCTAACAATGCTATTTGAAATTGAAATAAATAAATGAAGCAAACTGTTCAAAATCCGAAACAGTATTTTACACAACAAACGAGTTACATTTTCTGTTTAGGGGAGATTTTTGCTTTCCGACTAGTACCCTAGGAGGAAAGTATTGTATTCGACGAAAAAAAAAAATTGAGATTTGGCGGAAATACGCGTTTTGAGGTGCCCTGAATCGATTGCAATGATTTCAGAAAAATGTATGTATGTACGTATGTGTGTATGTATGTATGTGTGTATGTATGTATGTGGGTATGTCCGTGAACACGATAGCGCCCAGACGGAACAACGAATCGGGCTGAAATTTGGTATACATATTTAGAATTACCGGGGGACGAACTGGATTGTTTTTGGTGACAATGTGACAACCGGAAGTGGCAAATGTCACATACGCTTTCTTAAGAATTCATCCGATTTTGACCAAATTGACACCATCTCATCCTGGAGTGATTTTAAATATGTATATAAATTTACAGATCAATGGGATAAGCGATTTAGGCGCTATAGGGATTTATATCAGTTGGTATGTGACGTAATGGAGAACTGACGTCATCATACCGCGTTAGCTCACACGTTATTGTTTGAATATTATCGCCCGCCCACGATTGAAGAATAAATAAACAAGAAGTAGAGAAATAAACCTAGTATGCTAACATGGATACGTGACAGTATATTAGAGTTATTTGTATCGAGAGGTCAGTCAGTCGTATTGTTATAATCCCGAAATAGTATTATTGTTATCTTACGGACATTCGCTTTTGGTGTTTCACCCTCTACAGTCTATACGTTTAGAGAGTTTATAAATGTGTAAACAGTGTGTCAATGTAGTCGGAAGGTTGGGTGGGGGCCACACCAGATATTTTAATTTAAATATTTACGTCGCTTATGTAATGGAGTCGTGAATTCTAGGTCTGTTCCAACGCAAAGAAACTAAAAATCCATATTACACTAACCAAAGCGTAATATGGATTTTTAAGTGTTACTCTTTACGTGTTCATTTGAATATGTTACCCGAGGTAATTTCTAATGGGAAGTTTATTTCTCCATTCATAACCGTTCGGCTCGTTCCCTCGAGTTCTGGATGCGATAGAGCACGTTTGTACCAATTCAAACTTACAAAGTAAATCCTTGAACAGTAAAATATTATCTATTCGCCATGTATGTGTACATTCCAAAACCGCAGGGCATCCTATCTATCCTATCCTAGCGCTCTCTATCACCACTATCTCATACTAGTTCACCTAACATCGACGGAACAGCTAACCTATATTTTTACCTCTGTCGTATTGCAATTTTCTGAAATTGCAATTCAATTTAAGTATTGGGGCGCAAATCCGACGAATCTCCGATTGAAGCATTACCATATTAAATCTGTGAGCGCAAAATTTCTTCTACAAACACAGGAATCACTGCACCACTCAAGAATATGCATTGAAAGAGACTGTGCATCAAATTTACTGTAACTATCAGACTTTTCAAATCGAACAGAGGTGATTTACATCATTTAAAAGATTACACAATATTTAGCACTGAGTTTGTTCGAGGGACATAATGAAAGAATGCATGAATTCTTTTGCGCATGCACAACTTACAACTTCAAACTTCACCTAATATTTCACTGGGTTTGTTCGCGCAATTGACAATAGCATGCATAAATTCTTCTGCTCAGTACAGAAATAGTGGAAGACTCCGAGCTTAGTTGTTACAAGAGTGAGCTTTAAAAATTATTTAGTATTTCTTGACTTCCTAGCAATTTGGGAACAGAAATGGACTGAATATTGGCAAATGGAAAATGTGTTATAATCAGTTTCACTAGACTTATTGCGAGGCGAAACGCAATAATCAGACAATACCGAACGGAGAATGCATGAGTGAACTGTGAACATGAATTCAGCATGTAAACGAAGGGATAAAGGCTGCATATTGGTTACGCTAAACTTATTATTTTGGACCACTATTCGGACTCAATAATGAGAATTTGTAGTGACTTTTGACAATCGATCTCTGTGTGTACGAACAATACGATTTTAGATCTCACATCGATGTAGAGTTCATCGAAAAAGCCATTTTTGTTAATTTTATGTTGAAATCGCAACCGTTTTGCAGATTTAGTATTTTATAAATATACAGCTCGGGCCAGCTCAAGACGCCCCATCCGTTTTGTGCGAGTGTGAGAGAGAACGTTTGAAACATATCCCCACCAATTCAGTCACCGCGCTAGCACGGCCTCGTGGTTGTTTCATGTCGCTTGGTGGGGGCATGCAGTGACCGCCTTTATATAACTTTCTTGCTCTCACATATGGCGTATACGGCGACTGGAACTGGCCGACACTGTATAAATTTATATTACAAACGGATAGAACATCTTGCCAGATGATTATAGTCCGGACAAAAATGTACCTGGGCGGTCACCTAGCTGTAACATGCACACCCTGCCACTACCCATTGACCCACACCCTGTCAATATCCATTGGCGGTGAATAGTTTCGTTATAGCGCAAATCGTTTTTTCATACTGTTTCTTAAAATTATTTTTTTAAACCGCGCCAATAGGTATGCATTGACTTATGAGTGGCGGGGAATGCATGTTACAGCTATGCGACCGCCCAGGTACATTTTTGTCCAGACTATAGTTATGATTGATCTTAGATACGTCATTATCCGATTCCAATTAACAACTTTTCATGTTTGTATTTTACCTGCGCTTGATAGCGTGGTCTGATAAAATTTTCGTAAATTTGTGCGAGCGTAATTTTTCTGTGAACGGTTGGATTTAACTAAAGAGCAACTTTGCATTTGGATTTTTCCCTAGAGCGAGAATAGCCCACAAGGGAGTAATGCGCGTCCTTTTAGGGGGAGAGTTGAATGTATTCTGTCCTTGTTGGTGATGCCTACTACCTTCAATGTATGACTATCTTGACCGGTCGATAAGCCCTAACATATCTAATGTATTTTACAGTATTTTAGCCTAGTATTAGGCGTATTTATTTAGCCCGGGTGCGGGTTCTGTTTGAATTGGGCGAAGTCCGTTCGTCCCAAATCCGTTTTAAACAAATTAAATCAATTTGCCATGAATGTAAACAAAGTCGTCGATGTTTTCTTAAAAACGAAACGTACCGAATTCGAACAACCCAGTTTACCCTATTTCCGATAGATCCTTTGTTATTTTATCAGATGTTGCATGCAACGTCGACCAATTTAACCAGCGCAGTTGCGACTTATAGTTTTCTGTTGAGTTTCAAAGAGCTTTTAACCAAACGAAAACATCTTGAATATACATGTGTACTATTTTTTTGTGCTTTGGACAATTTTTTAATGCTAGTAACTTGCTTCATTCTGGTAAATATTTGGAAGCAATTAAAAATAATTGAGGAAATGGTTGCATATATTTGGAAGGGAGGATGTATTTCGAGGATAGTTTTAAAAGTTTAAAGAGTTGGAAATCGCTATCGGTGCGACAGTGCATTGTGGTGCCGCTGGTCTCGAGTTATTTTTTGTGCCAGGATAATGATCTAGAGTCCCAGAGATCGTGTAGCAGTAAGGAGGGTAAGATAAATTGATAAAGCTGGAATGGTTAAGGGTAATTCGTTTCCTATTTAAAGCGACGAGACGGTTTCGGAAGGGAGCCGCCCAATGGGAAAAAGATATAAATGAAATTAAGTAGACGAAGGGCCCTTAGACAGAATAGAGGAAACTATTGAGGCAGAAAATTAAATACTTCCCTTTCTATTCAAATTAAAGTTGCCCCCAAAAGAGTATGGGATCGAAACGACGGAGGGCTAATTCCGTTTATAAATGGACTTTTGATTCATTATCTCTCAATCTCTCCACCAATACCTTTCATTTCATCCTTTCTATTTATTTATTTACCTTTAAAATACCAGAAACCTAGTGATAATATGTTTAATGTTTAGAACAGCTTCACAACTTTATGTTAGTTCATTGTCTCCTCGATAATTCTCAAGTTGTTGCTCCTCATATGAACCCAAAGGCAACAAGTTCAACTTTTTCTGAGTCTGTCCACAGTTCATTGAAGTCCATTAGAATATTAATAAATTAATCTACACGGTATGACACTATACGGAAGTTAAGTGATTCTAGTTCAAAGAAATCCACTGGATATGTCAGACATTAAATAGATTCTAGAGTAGTCAAATCACTGAAGCCCGCGGGGTGATTAATATGTGAACTTGCAAAGTGTTATTAAACTGTGTGTTTAATTAGTTAACAAGAAACACGTGTTTTGTGCCAACAGATCATAATAATAATAAAGCAGTCTTTGTATAAATTATTATACAATACCTGTTTCTAATTCTAAAATTCAATCTTTATAAATAAATATACAGACATAAAACACACTTCCACACTTACAAAATTGATTTAAAAGAGCAGTTTTATGGTAAACTTTTAGTTTACCATAAGAATGTAAGTGAAAAGTGTAGGTGAGTAATCTGTATGTCAAGAAGTGTTGGTAACAAGAAGGTTAAGGATTTTTGGTGTAGGAGAGCAGAGCCACGTAACTAATACTTGGGGTCAAATATGGGGACGGAGCAATATTTTGGGAAACCGGGTTTCGATGTGTAAAATGAACATCAATGAATTTGCTAACACGTGACGGTTTCTTTTGTTCCCACCTCACGTTGACGTTACAAATCGGGTCTACCGGCTCGGCTCGCAATATGTATTCGAATAAAATCTGGAGCTCTGGTACAAATCTGAGCGAAACTTGCCTGTGCAGTTTCCACCATCCATACACATTTTGCATAATAATCAATTTCGGGTCGTATCTGGCTTACATCATGATGAACTTTAGACCGTTTGTAGGTCAGCAAATTTCCCGATATTACCCTACATTAAATATACAGGGTGTACTCACATATCCCTCGAAACACGAATCACCACATAAACCATTCCTCTGCTTGTGTTTGTTATGCCTCTACACCCTCCATAACAAATTCAAATACCACACAACAGCGTACATTACATATCACACACCAGCATACAAGAGCTAGATACAACATGAACCTTATTTTGTACTATATCCCGGTATACCCGGAGGAAGTTAGCAATAAAAGTTAGCAATAAGTTTGTTTTTCAACCGATTTTAGTAAATGATACATGATTTTAAAGCTCATAACGTCCTGATGCCCCGTGAGTTTCGCCGGGTCGATCTAATCATAATTAGTGCCCTAAAAATAAGAATGAAAGTTGACTTTTTCGTCAATTTAGTAAAGTTTTCGGCATCATATCTCGGCTATGACTTAACCAATCATAATGAGCAATGCATTAATCGAAAGCACAAGTCTTCATGTACCCATAGTTTTGCCCGATCGAAATTATAACAATTACCGCCTGAAAAAAAAATAACAAAATACTAGCGTCGTGGGGATTTGGACAACACAGTGCAACAGCATGCCTTGAACACCTATCAACAAAAGCGTAAAAAATAAGCACTTCCTGTCATCCGATTTTAACAAATTATGCACCAATCGATGCTTAGGATAGCAACCACTTATGCTAGTTTTGCCCGGTCCAGATTCAAACAATTAGCGAGTATGAATAATTAACATCGGGTACAACGGTGTACAAACCAATGCATAAGGTTTAGAAAGCTTCTTCAAGTATGGTTTATATCTTTTTAAATACAAATCTGCAGTGTAGTTTATCATGATATCTAAATAAATGAATGTAGGTAAGGGTGTAAATATTTGAAGGTGCCAGCGTCCAGTGTCGCCTAGCGTCATGATAAAGCGGCATCAAATAGAAGATTTATTAATTAATCGAGTCCTCGTCATAATGTCATAACCAATGATATAGGATTTTCTACCGTTTGGCAGGGTAATAATATACATATCATCCCGTTTGTACATTGAACAGAGAACAGGACAATTACAAAAACATAAAGATGATACCCGACACGGTCCTTTCTCGATGTCTCCGGGATACAAACTTTGTTAATTATTATTACCCGCTAATGGTTTGAATCGCGACCGGGCAAAACTAGCATAAGTGGTTGCCACCCTAAGCTATTGATTGGTGTATAATTTGTTAAAACCGGATGACAGGAAGTGCTTCTTTTTTACGGTTTTGTTGATCGGTGTTCAAGGCGTGCGGTTGCACTGTGTTGTCCAAATCTCCGCGACGCTAGTACTTTGTTATTTTTTTCAGGCGGTAAATGTTATAATATCGATCGGGCAAAACTATGGGGTGTACATGAAGGCTTGTGCTTTCGATTAATGTATTGCTCATTATGATCGGTTAAGTCATAGCCGAGATATGATGCCGAAAACTTTACCAAATTGTCGAAAAAGTCAACTTGCATTCGTATTTTTAGAGCACTAATTATGATAAGATCGACCGGGCAAAACTCATGGGGTATCAGGTCGTTATGAGCTTTAAAATGATGTATCATTTATTAAAATCGGTTGAAAAACAAACTTATTGCTAACTTTTATTGGTAAGTTCCCCCGGGTTCCAGGTATCGCTTCATGGGTATTCTGCAGCCCGCATTGTTGATTTTTAGCAGGCATACATATCGTTCTCAATTTTTTTTTTATTATTCCTTAGATAATCTTACTAAACGCTTTAAGACTAGAAATAAAGCATTATTTGAACACAGGAAACGATCGTAATCTTCAACAGTCGAAAAATATAAATATATGAAAACAGGTCGAAAAGCTCTGATCTGCAACGGAATTCCAACGAATACAAATACGAAATTCTACCCAATCCTGCCGGTGGTGAGTAAAAGCAAGCGCACAATTTCGTGAAAAGACTTTGTTATTGAAATTATACCTGGCCTGTAATACTATAAAAAGCTGGTTTCAAATGTTGGAAATTGAAAGTAAATCGGGAATATTAAATTGGAAAATTTCTGAATGTATTTCGGTCTTTTTGGTTGTGACGGGTTAGTTTCTGGGATTAATAGGAAAATGTGACGTGACGTGATATGTAATGTATTAATGGGGGTGGTTGGAGTCGGCGTAAATTTATATTGTCCACTTAATATTTTCACTTAATTGAATTTTAAATTGGCTCCCGCGGCGGAGCCGTCTCCGTAGGGCATTTGGTTTAAATATCGAAGTTATAGCTTACATGTGTTTGACAAGTGGGCAAATTGAAGCGCCGAGCGGAGCTCCGCTTTAATTTCTGATAACGGGAAAAATTATAAATTGAATAGGAAGAGTTCTCGCTCTGGAGCTGTTTATTTTCCTCCGATCCAGCATCGGTTTACAGGAAGCAGCGCTTTATTGTACTACGTGCTATTGGCATTATAGGGTGTTCCAGGTACGAAAAAAGGCCAACTCTCACGTTCCTGTAAAACATAAACTAATTTTAATTAAACCGCTCAGTACATCAGCGCATCCCTCTGATGTTATTCAGAAGACAGTGATTTTAAATCTGTATACAAATTTTACTGATCAATGTCATGAACGGTTCAGGCGCTATAGAAGCAGTAGTGGCAGTCTTAAGGTCGATTTACAGTGCCGCAAGGTCAAAATTTCTGCGTAACGGTTAAGTGTTACGGTTAGCGCACTAAATTGATCTTTAATGTTTAGACGCTTTACGTGTCACTGGTCAGGCGAGGCTGTCGGGTGAGGCCACCCCAGATTATGTACAAAGATAGTATTGCAGTGTACGACTTAATAATTACTAAAACGTTTAAAATTAAGCCGCTCCAAGTGAAATTGTATGATTATAATAATGAAATTATAAGTTTGGAGATTCTGGTATTTAATTACGGGAACAGATGTGGTACATGTCCGTGATACGTGCTGATGAAGGGGCTAGAGAGGGGTAAGAGCACAAGGGCTGGCACGGGGTAAGTTATAAAGGGAAGGCATCATCATTGTTGTGTGAGACGTTGTTGAAACATTGTAGTGAGTAATTTAAGATAGTGTAGCTAGCGTGAAGTTGATATTGTACAGCTGATAAGTGAATTTCTTAAGCAAAATAGATTAGGAACTTGTTTCAACTCTGATTCATACATCGTGCATAATTTAACATAGTTATACGACGCTACGGAGCCAATCTCGAATGTATCACAAAGTAAATACTTTGCTGAAACTATTCGACATACACCATCAAACCAGCAGTCGACCGGGGTCGGAGTTCCTAAATCCTTCCTTGGGGAGAATCATATCGCTATTTTTGTTCCCCTTGCAAGAAAAGCTACTCACCTTTTCACCACCTTGCCACCATGGTGACAAAAAAAAAACGGTTCAAAGCACTTTGTAGGTGCACGGTGACTTGTCGCGAGTGATCAAACTTATACATCAGATATCAACCGCAGTAAAATGCATAAAAAAAATAATTAAATTACAACACTCAATAGTTACATAAAAATACGTCCGTCCGTATTTTATTTCGACGGTAGTAAATGACGGGTAAATTGATCGGTAGGAGATCGGAATTCTTCCGCATCGGATCGTTTTAATTGTAGACAGTTTAAATATCGACGTTGCGCGTAATTAAATGGAAAGAATGCCTGCGCTGCGAGGCCGAGGTTTTGGTAACTTATTATACGTCTTTAATTTGGGGTGAGGGCGTCGGCCCGGTTAAGAAGACATCGAAGAAATGGGAGAGGGTATTTGATAAAACGACTAGGTACCACTGAGTAATGCCTGGCATTCGGGTGAAATGACTTAGGAACTCATTAGCCCTTAATGGGATATTCATTCCGGTATTGAGAGTTGTTTCCGAACTTTTTCATTTTAACCCACCGTTCTCATTATTTGTATTTTAGAATACGAACTTCCAGCACTGCTACGCCTTAATGCTTGAAAATGAACCAGTACTAAATAGTTCATTCGCGAGCCATCATTACGGCACGTTTTGAGGAATTATGCACCTAAACACTATTGCTTTGAAAATTCAAATTGTTTTGAGAACGATATGTGTACGTAGTAAATAATAATAATAATAATAATAAAATAATAATAATAACAATCCAAGCCTTAACATCCCCCAACAGCTCTCGCCAATTATGGGATGCATCGGCACGCCAGAGATTATTATTATCGCCCGCGCCTGTGGAACGTCTTAAGATGTTTGGCTCCCAGCATACCCTAAGCCATACTCAAGATCAAAAATAACTATTTAATACACAATTGCTGCTATAATAACATTATTAATTAATGAGATTAAATTTTTACTATTAAATTCTGTTGGCTTTTCATTTAAAATCAACAAGTTCGAAGATTTAGTGTAAAACGTTTTCCTCTATTCGAAGAAAAACAGATTTTCCTTGGGTAGTGATGGGGTATTGATGGGGGTAATAAGAGAGGGCAATCGGGGTAGCAAGTAGAAATTGTGTAGCTTAATGAAGTCGTTTTAATGAGGTTTTTGCTGCTAATATTAAGTGGGACCTGATTTTTTTCATGGCGTTAGTTATTTGCACAGTTACTGCTGGGGCGATTTCTTTAATTATTCAGGATTAATTCAAATTTTTAGTAGTAATGGTAACTGGTTCGTGTATAAGGGTTGTCCGTCGTTTTAGTTTGGGGGATCGTTTTAGTACGATAGAAGGGTCTGCGGAACGGAGGTGGAATATTAAACTTACGTCATCAATCCGAGGAGATTCGAAACGTAGTAAACGTTCCGAATTATCCGGAGGAGTTTAATGTCTATTGGGCAAGACATTCTCGAGGTGAGTGGGCTTAGGGTTTGCCTATTCCTAGAGCTTTAGATCATTTGTATCAGCACGATGTTCGACTTCGGAAGTCAACGGTTTCGTCTAAAGACTCTAAAGCATTAGCTCTGATCAGTCGCGTATTTTCGGCGCATTTCGGCCCTTGATCAGCGAGCACGCCGTCTGCACCTGTGCCGGAGCTGAACTGTTCATGGGACCAAGAAATTATGAGTTCTGTGATTTATAACTTAAGGTTGTCTAATAAATTATTTTGTCAATACTTCCTACATCGATACTTTTACCTTTTGCAGGAAGGTTTCTGCTGCACTATTCTCAACGCCCGACACAATAAACCTTTTTGTGCAAAGATCATTCGCCGGCCCCATACGATAGCACCAGATTTATACACCCCATAAGTCAAGCGCTATCGACCTATATATTTATTGTTTTATGTCGACCATCCTAAGGAGAAAGTTCAAACAGTTGACTCTACTACCCACATATTTTTACTACACCACTCTATCCTTACCCCATTCATCCCAACTTTTTATTAAAAATGGATCATGCTTTAGAAATGTTTTTACTTTATCTCCATCATTTCTACTACTCGTTTAACGAATTTATTATTTACAATTCGGTCAATGTTGGTCTGCTTTATTAATTTCAGACAAACATCAGACACAAACAAGTTAGGAATATTGAAAACATTGGAAGTTAGAAACTGTGATTGGAACTGTTATTTTTTCTTTCTGATTATTGTTGTCAACTGTTCAAGTACCATTCAAAAACCAGTTATTGCCAGAATGAACAATGATTATAACTCAATGCAAACTGATAGATGTATAATTAAATATAGTAAATATAGATGGAAATGTAGTAGATATGGAGTTAATTACTGAATCGATTGTTCTTAATCAGTAGTAACCTGATGAAAAACCCTTGTCAGGCTAATGTACTCTATTAGTGGAGTCTGACGGCATCAGCAAGGCGATGGTAATGCACAAATGCACATATAATTGCTTTCCCACTGGATGGTTGTAACTACAGCGATGAATCGAACAAATTACGTCTTAATTTTAAAGCGGACGCGAATTGATTAAATGTTTGAGCACAGTTTTGTGTCGGTGAACCAAAATCTTAAATTGTTTTTTCACCGTGCGTAATTAGAATCACCCGATAAGAACGCAAAGTGACGTGAAAACTAATTACGGGAGTAGTCAAAACGCAAACTCTTATGTGTAATTAGTTGGGGAGTTTAAAATTAATTAGGAAATTTTAAATTAATCTACCGCGCATCAGATAAACACCCCAGTGGACGTCAAACGGACCTGCTGAATTGCTGATGACACCAGAACCTAGTTAAGGCACAACTGTAGTTTTATTGATTCAGTTAGTTAGTCCAGTTATGTAATTAGGGCTTACATGAACCGACTTCGTACGGAATTTCTGGGAGCATCCCATTTAAAGACATCTGATTAACTCATGCCCTAAGCAGTGTATAACATTTTCTCCTCACGTTCCTCATAATTTTTACTTCTTCTATTCTAAAGTGTATATTTTTGTAAGAAATAAAATTATAAACAAAAAAATAAAATTACATATATTGACTTCTCTACTCCTAGAGCTAAGTCTGGAAAAACATTGTAAATTAATTAACCACACACAGTTACGTGGTTATGCGGAGTGATTATCAGAGCAACTTTTCGCTTATAATGCTACTGCACAGTCATTGATTTTAGTTAGTTAGTGTTATTAAAGCAATTGCATCGGTAGACGTCTAAACCCTCCTACCAACTCGATATATGATTATAAGCTAATGGTCCCACCAAACTACGCCAACATTGCAGGCTGAATAGGGAAACACACGTAAGCCCCTGTGTGAAAGAGCTAAGAAACTCACCGACTCATGGAGACAATGGAATTTGGTGCCACGAGTGGTACTGTGGCACACTGATGTTTTTGATTTACCGTCGAGAAGTACATATGCATTCCCCGCTCGATGGACAGCACGCCCGGCATGCGCAATGGTGAAGTGACTATTTTATAGACACCTTAGTCATGAGTCATGAACCATGCAATTTTTTTATTTACTGTTACATTCAAAGAATTGAAAGTATGCATATGATATTCATGTATGTGATAAGCCACTTGGGTGTTTCTAATTATACGACCATTCTTCGACGGAAATCGACGAAAAAAAAATCGGGATTTCAGTGGAAATACGCGTTTTGGGGTCCCCTGAATCGATTACAATGATTTCTGGAAAATGTATGTATGTGTGTATGTGTGTATGTGTGTATATGCATATGTATGTGTGTATATCCGTGAACACAATTCCGCCCAAACGGAACAACGGATTGGGCTGAAATTTGGTATACATATTTAGAATTACTGGAGGACGAACTGGATTGTTTTTGGTGACAATCTGACAACCGGCAAATGTTACAAGCGTCTTCTTAGGGATTTATTCGATTTGGGCCAAACTGATATCAGCTCACTACCCAGTGACTTTAAATATGTAGACAAATTTGCAGATCATTGGTTTGAACGGTTTAGGCGCTGTAAGAGTTTATGGAAATAGTTTGACAGAATCCACAGCCTTCGTCGCTGTATTGCAAATTGTCAGATTTTGACAAACGTCAATGCCACTGACATGACATAACATTAAATGTCAGTATGACAAATGTAATTCTGTCATAGAATCTGACGTTAGGTAGTGTTCAGAGATGGCTCTGGCTTTACTAAATTGAATAAGTAAAATAAGTAAAAGTGTTCAGAAACTGCCAACGATGTAGTCGGAAAGTTGGGTGAGGGCCACCCCAGATATTTTCTTTCGATTTCTATTAATGAATTAAAGTAAAAAACATGATTCATACACAGCCAATCTAGAAATATATAACCCATCTACTTATCTTCACTTCATATCATTGTCTTGAAGGAACAAGTAATAACCAATTTAATGATAACTAACTCTTCATAAGGAAGTACGTAAGTCAGCAACAGAAAAGAACTGTCATTGATTTTGGTTGGTTACAACGACTGCAGTGAGGTAATTAGGTCTAGCATGAATATCTGCAACATCGGCCGATTTAAGAAAGTTTTGATTAAATAATGTCGCCTGGGTGTGGAATAATTTAAGGTAATCAGGCGTTCAATTAGAACATGTCCGTACTGATAAAAATGGAGGAGCTCTGAAGTAGAGGAAAAGGTTAAATTAAAGTAACACGTAACACCTGGGATCGATTCTCAATTGAAAAATCACTTAGGGCATAAAACCCTTGTTGTAGACGTACGTGGATTAGTCTCGAGACTAGCGGAAAACCCGTGAGGGGGTTCGACGTCCCGAAGTCGGCCACCTTAAATACCCTCCTCCACGCCCCCTATCCCAGACAATAAGGCGGAAGTACTATTAATCTGTACTAAATACAGAAGCGCCATTAATCCCTACTAAATAGAGAGATTACCCTTTCTCGGATTATCAACCAAATTGCACTGCCCTCTTACAAATGCACACCTGAAGCAAATTATTATACAGGTCATAATAATAGCATAACGGAGAGGAGATTGTTTTGTTCGAATTTCTTAATGAGTCTCAAAGTATTCCCAACAAAAAAATTGAACGGTTTAGCAACAAACTTGATTTAGTGTCATCGAAAAAGGGGCATGGGATCCTCACATAGAATTGCAAAGAACGCCATCCACCGATACAGTAGAACATCGGGGATAACAAATTCGCAATCCACAGAAAATTCTGCATCTGTTAATGGTATCATCACGACACTACACTTATAGTAACACTCCCTCTTACAGTAAAGCGGTAAATTGGTGTGCGGTAGCCGGTTATATAAATGGTTATAACAATTGCGAAAGTTGATGCATAACTTTGATTAATATGTCAAATTATAGACAATTAATAGGGGTAGCTACGCTGGAATGCTCGGAGTTTTCCTCACTCGATAACAACCCCTTAAATGATCATAATGTGGACCTACCCCATAACAAGGATAACGCCGGCAGACAGATAAAATCATTAATAACTTCTGTAAACATTCTTGCATAACTTTGATTCATACGTCAAACTATAGGAAATTAATCGGGGTAGCTAACCTGGAATGCTCAGAGTTTTGCTCACTCGATAACACCCTTTAAATGACGATGGTGTTCGCCGAACGAACGTGATGCAGTGAACGTGAAGTGAGCCGGAAATAACTTATATAAGTATTGTCAAAACCTTGATATTGTGTCATAAATTTTGGTCATCAAAAACATACATGAATGTCATTTTTTGGTGTAGTATTTCAACTTGGGCATCGCACAAAATCTATGGGATGTTAAAACAAATTTGGCTGCAATAGTTTAGAAGTTGTTAGATCAGGTGCATATCATCGTTGTCATGGGGTGTTATCCTATCAGCGAAACTTCGAGCGTTTCAGAGTTAGCTATTAATTAGCTTATAAGTAGCTATTAATTACTTACAATTTGACTTATCTATATGTATATCGAGAGATTCTATGAATAAAACCAATATCGATTTGTTTCGAAAAGTTATTACTTTCTTTACATTTTTATTTTGGTTTCAAATCTTTTTATTGGATTATTAGAAAGCTTAAGGCGCGGCGTGTTTACGACAAGGTTTCTTTCAATGCTTATTGATTTTTTCAAATAAATAAGCAAAAAGTGGTTAAAAAATCTTCATCTCTGACTCACTACAATGGCACAGCATGTAAAATAATTTGAAACTTTCTTTCACTTAAATCAATGTGCAACGTTCTTGTGTTTATCGTGAACATTTATCACGATAAAGTATTTTTAAGTAAAATGTAAATAAATAAATTAAAGATTTGCACTACTGTTACCGTAAGGGCTATATTAAGCTTCCCGATGCAAAATTTAATATTTCTGAGCAGCGTTTTGTCTGCGCTCGAAAATCCAAATTTAATGTTTGTAGTAAAGTTATCTCTCATAATAGAAAGAGTTAGCAACTAATTAGCTTCGTGCAGCATCATTTTCCGTGCGGAATGCAACTCTGCAACACCGTGGTTTTAAATATAACCACGAACAATATGGACCCTCGTCAAGAGTACGCAACACTGTCAAATAAACAAAAAATCGATTTTTGCTTATTCCTGAAGCAAATTACAACCCAAGACATCGTTAACCCAGTTTTCCTAGCTGAGGCAGTATGGACTAATGTGAATATCCAAATGACATCCATATCAGATTATTGTGTAGACTGCATATTCCTTTTACGAGTTTTGTTACATAATAATTTTTGTTTATAGTGTCTTTATGTCGATCAATTTTTTTATACTAAAATATGGTTAAATATAAACCATCAGTAAGATCGTGGTAAAGCAAAAATACAATGTATCGACGCGAATACAAACAAACACTGACTGCCAAAACACCGCAGTCGAGTACATACCATCTATGTGTATGTACTCTTCAAATGCCCTAAGCCAGAAAGAGATAGACGCTAAGCCTATAGCGACATCTCACGAAAATTTAACACACGACAAAATTCCAAGCAAAACTCAAGAAAATCTGCGTTATCGGAGACCGCAGCGGCCCAAAATTGCTTCTGGATCATTCTCGGCACTTCGCTACATAAAACACATGCGAAGAATCGGTGAAAATCGGCGAAAATTTGCGAAAAATCGATAACATTGATTGACAACTTTGACCGACCCACACTGTTATCACGATAGGTTTACCAGCTGCTCGATGGCTAAATGTGTGGTACAGCAGCGTTTCTAGATATTTTGCAAGTTGCACCACTGGTTTCCAAATTGTTTTGCACTGGGATCAAAACATTTTGATTATATCTCATGATTGTATCTCAACATAGGATCCCAATGTTTCTTGATGCACTACTAAAAATTATATATTGAAATTAACTTTTAGCGGAATAATCGTAGATATTATCGAGTGAATTAGCTGATGGTTATGAGGACAATTTATCGGTTGGAGGGTTGGAGGTTCATGGGTTGATTGAGAAAAAAAAACAGCCAACTGGCGTTTATAATTTAATTCAAAGCGAGTAGTACCTACGTCCAGACGTACCTAGACGAGTGTTATCCATTTGCTGGGATCAGTGCAGATATGGCGTATCGATTTTACCCTGCTATCACACAGTAGCGATACCTTAGTCATTCCAGCAGTTGACCTAAACTTAAGGGAGAGAGGCGATCGTGTGTAGTCTGAACAGGGCTGTATTCAGTGGATTTTCTGTGATCTGAATTAATGTGATCCCGTCGGGTCGATGGCGGCCCTCCATGTAAAACTTTTCTCCACCGGCCAATATTGCTCACTCCCACCCTACGCGTCCCCTAGTCTGCGAGAGTCCTTTGCAAATTTCCAATCTCAGAACCGGTTACGCGCCTTCAATTTAAACTTTTATTACCGGATTAAACCGCACGTTTTCACCTACGCTCATCTCTATTTATATCCGATGCGTCCTTACCTCCTTTTACGCTTTCTCGCCTCATGATTAGACCTCTTCAAACGGATCTAGTGCCAGAACAAAATCCTATAATCCCCTATACCGGTACGCATAACATAAGTCAGCGAGTTACAGCACTTATATCGGCAATATGTGCAAAGTTTACCTCATATAAAATTACAAAAATTTTCTTTCAAACTTTTTTCGGCTTTTCGTTCTGCATTGTAAGTAGGTACTTCGATCTGTGCTCTGTATATGTGTACTGCACGAGTCAACGTCAAACCGAAATTTGACAACACCGTAACACCGTAACACTTAACGGTAACGTAGAAAAGTTGACCTTGCACTCTTCTTCGATGGTTTTTATAGCGACCGTAACGTTACTACGTTAAGTTCAGGAAAGTGGAATGTTGAACGCACGGTTGCGGATACGGTTAAGTGTTACGGTTACGGCACTATAAATCAAGCTTAACGAGTGACGGAGGTTTGCGTGATTTATTTATCGGGGCCTGCAAACCTTATTTTAATGCGTAAGAGGTTGTTAAAAGATTTTTATTTTTTATAATTTAATTGAAAAGGTAAGTTAATTATTATTGTAGTTAATTTAATTTTAAGCATGTCTTTATAGAAATGAATGAAGCCAAAATTCAGTGATGTATTTGCAAAAAATTAAATCTTTGGGACGGTTAACTAAATATCTGTAAAGTATAATAATAAATATGAACCATAATTGATTAACATGTCCAGAAAAGAATGCATTTTTTTTTTGTTTCCCATGCCTTATATTTGGGACAGATACTTAATGGATAAATTTTCTGGCATTGCCGATCTACCACATCTAAATAAAAAAAACCATGAGAAATATGCCGATTTAAAAAGTGTAGCCAATCTCGCAATGTTTGGAACAGTTATTATTAGAACGCAATTAAGTGAAGCCTACAGAAAAAAAATAAATAGGCACAAGGAAAATGTGAAAAAATTGCAATATTTGACCTAAAATTTTTAATTTCTATCAGCCCCCCATAAAATTCATACACGTACGTGGTATATGTTGGCGGTATGTAGGTAATATGTATCGGATTAAATTTGATAGTTGGATGGCAAAAATAAGGGATGAGTGTTGCGACTTTCGGTGCGTGTAGGAGACCGCCTGGTGTAATTTATTCGAAAAGATAGAATATCACCTTTAATCACAGCGTACATTAGTTACCATATTAAGTTTGTCAGTAGGTTGACTAATTCAATTGGGCTGATTCGCTAGTATACGAGCCGTGTAACCAGGACCGTAATAAGTGCCATACAAATTGCTTTGTCGGAACTTAATCCAGTTACGTCCCATTCCAGCTGGTACGCTTTCCAAATCCCTTTGTTCAAGGTTCACGACCAAGCGGACAGGACGTTCGACCCGCATCTGCGAATCTCTGTGTCCAAGAAGCGCCGAAATGTCTTCAATTAGACTGAGATTCCCAGTTTTAATATGGCAACGGTTCGGGCAATTTATCGAATTGTAGGCTACTTCGCACGCCATCGCTCACCCCGGCCCTGACAGGTACATTCCCTAGATGCCGTCCTTGCCGTTGTCGAAAATTAAAAATCAGTACCGTCTCATAGGAAAAATCCTTCGTACACCGGAATCAGCGTGAAAAGCTGCATTAAAGACCACAACCTTAACTGACCCGGAGATAATTTTCCATCCAGTACAGTTAGAATCATCCAAATCGCGCGATTAGATCGGACACAGTTTGCCCCGAAAAGAGAAAATATCGTAAAATAGCGCTGATTACAAATTCGCATAGAACAAGTCTCTATCTCTAATAGTTTAAATACTTAGTATTTTAGAAATTTTACTTTTAAAGTTAGTCACATTTTTAGATTAGTCTTACATACTATACAGGTTTGTACATAGTCGAAATACGAAATTTGTATCTAAACTTAGGTTATGTACATGCAGCAAAGGCGAACGTTTGTCGTGTACAGTACAGCGCCATCACAGCATCGCGTCTAGCAACTATTTCATAACCGATGGTTTTGAAAAACGATTTCAAAACTAAATTATTTTGAGAACGATATGTTATGTTATATCCGTGATAACTCGAGTAGAAGCAGGGCGCAGAGATTCTAACAAACAAAGTTTATTTGATTTGAACTTGGTAAGTGAAAGATCAGTAGTTGATATTGGCGTAGTTGCGGTTGTTTTAACGTGAAGAAACCGCACTTTGAAATGGCATTGAGTTTGTAATTACATGCCAGGACGGAAAATAAGGGTGGGTAGTGAGATAAGTTTTTGTGAGTCGGTCTTATGGCTTTTGTCCAGCACGGCTTGCCTTTTGAAGTACTCTGCACCGCCCATATCGAACATCTCCTTAACTTCCTCCCCACTGCACACGTAACGGTGCTGGGCTCAGGGACATAAGGGAAGTTGACGTCTGACGTCAAGTACCCCCTTCGTTTTATTAAATGTGTCCGTAGTGGCAAAGGTGACGACTACTTACTCTACTTAGATTCCTACTGCCACCCAACTAGGCCGATTTATGGCAGGAATAACAAATCAGTTTTCCCATGCATATATTTAAGGGTAAATTCCTGCATTTTACAAATCGCTACGCGTCAACCCTTGTAAAGCAAGACCTACCTGCAAAATACAATTTATTGCGCACCGGTAAACGCGTAACGCCTCTATTGTTTTGCCAATTCAGACAAAATTCAACCTCTCATATCTTACCATCTATCTACATAATAAGATCACAAACAACGTCTATCTGCTCGCATCTACATATGTATATTAATGCGCACTATTCACTTTTCTTGCACTTTCTCTTTCCCTCTTTACAATGTAGACTTCTCTGGAATAGAATATAACCAATTTAACAACAACCACATCTGTTATAACGTAACGCTACCAAAGGCAAGAACAGATTTCAAATTTGTGTTTGTGAAGATTAATTTTTATTTAAGGTTGCTCAATAAAACAACAAATTAATAATAGGACATTTTAAACAACCTTGTAGACAAACATAATACCGTTTTCGGCTTCGGCCAAAAATTTACCTTCGGCGGATTGTACTTCAAACAGGAAGACTTAATTTCTGGACAGAAAGATATACAGGTGTAC
Source organism: Aphodius granarius (assembly GCA_963971325.1). Classification (NCBI taxonomy): domain Eukaryota; kingdom Metazoa; phylum Arthropoda; class Insecta; order Coleoptera; family Scarabaeidae; genus Aphodius; species Aphodius granarius. The sequence continues at coordinate 8,175,159 of OZ020230.1, read as the reverse complement.
CACTTAAGCTGCCTCGGTGGATAGCCGACTTCTTATTATTGATTTTTTATAAAAAATATTTCAGATAAGTATATAATATCTGATTCGATATCTTAAATAAAAAGCTTTTCTTTCGTAAAGTTAAATGTTATAACCTTGTCCGGACACAGAGAATGTTTGGTAAAATGTGTTTTCTCTGAAATGTATGATGGATTTCTTATGGACAAATACAGTGTATATTCCGGAGAAAGGATATACAAAGGTAGCGAGGATCACCAAAGTTTTTCGATATTTTATTTTAATCGATCATTCGGTTGGATACGAGACGCATTTTTACAACCTTTGGTCACTGATATATTATAGAGTCATCTGGCTATGCCATACCTACGTTCTGCCGGTGCGTGGTTTATTTTACAGCCGAGATAAAATATTGTAACAAGCTGTGATAGCCGGTTGTCGATTATGTCCCGACCGCGTCTTTCTGAGACTACGGTAAAACCAGTAACAAGTTGAACTGAGACCTCCGTGAAAAGAATAAGTGAGATTAAACTAAATTTAATGCTATTTCTACTATGCACACTAATGCTTACATAATTTTGAGTAGTCTTGTCAGTGGTTGTACTGTAGTAATCTAGAGTGAAGTATATTCTATCTCTCCAGTTTTCTGTATATGGTGCGATAAGAAGAATCCGTTCGAATCGAGCAATTGAGATGAGAACATGAACAAAACAGGTTGACTGAAGAAAAAGACTGATGTAATGGGTCGGAAACCCATTATTTATTTATTAAGATATGATCAAATTAAGCGAGATATTGGTAAGAACATTCGGGAATGTCAAAGGTTTTTGCTAGGGTTGAACATCTGGTTTAGGATTTGACCGCGTGTTATAAGTTTAAAATTGAAGAGTTGTCATTGGCTAAGAAGAAATGCTTCCGGCTTCCTTTGGGGTCGAGGGATGCAAACGAACAGATCTCGCTCTTCTCATTTCAACCACCGTGATGTAAAGTACACGTTTTTGTGGAGCGTTCTTAGGCGCTTAAGTTTATCCCTGGTAAGTCTTTTCAACTCGTCTCGCATTTCATTGTAAATTAAATTATTCATATTTCTGCTAAAAGTGTGTCTGTCTAAATCAACTCCTAGGTTTAATTTAAACGTCAATATGTTCAAAGCTTCATTCATTTTTCTATGTAACCTATCAAACGGGATTGTTGATTATTATCGTTAATAGATGTTATTGTTTTGATAAGTGTTTCGTTTCATTTGAGTAGTCTTGCTTTATCAGCCCTTATTAAATGTTAAATACTTAAACGCGTCAGTTAGTAGTCAGAAAATGTGTTCACAAGGTTCAAGAAAAAGAACCCAGTTAGTTTTGCCTTCGAATAAATTGGAAGAGATTTGATGAATTAGAATTTTGACCAGTAATTAAAGCCCTTAAACCGCGCTTGGCCAAAATGCTACCATGTTAGGGAGTCGCGGTTGTTCCCGCCATTTTGACCTCCTACACTGAAAATATAAGATAAAAGTTGTGATATGACATCCATAGACATGCCTGCAATAAAACATTAATGCATTTGTTTGCGTTCCGTGATTGCAGAATATAATTTATTATTATTATGATCATTATGATAAAGAGAAGGTAAGTATTGATTAAACAGAGAGATTGGGAGTGAATTATTTGTAATCTCTTCGTAGCTGTGAATGTATCAGGAAATAAATTGGTTTCAGGTTGGCTATCGGAAAACTGGGAATTGGTTATATGGGCTAAGTTATTGTCAAAGGAAATGTTGTAGTAGAGATTTCGAAGGTGTCTGTCGTATAGAATTTCGGTAATAATACATTTGGTAAGATATCGAGTAATGGTCGAATTCTAATCAAGCAAGTTGATCAAAGGGGAGTTGGGGTGTATTTGGTTTGGTTGGGCGTTCAATGGGAAATTAATAAATATTGCAGGGGAGGAAACGTAATATCTCGATTAATTAGGAAATGTCAAGGTGTGTGGGGAGGGTGCGGAAAATAGGGTGGAGCGGCTTCTCGTCGGTTCTCTGTATAAAGGGAGATGGTGCCGACAGAAAAAGGAACGTGGCATGAAATATGAGTGATGAATAAAGGGCAAAAGGTAAGTGAAAAATTGAAGGATGACGGCTTTCGCCAGATGCTCTTAAAGTTAATTTAAAGTGCAGACCGAGGTACATAAATAATCCGACCAAGAGACTGTGATAAGTGTTCCGGGGGTTCGAGACCTAACTCAACTCAGTTCCTCTCACTTCAGTCTAACCAGGCAATGGGATGGCGTTCATTCGCTACACTTGCCACCGATTTTGCCAATACATAACCGTCAGTCATCGATAGTTATTTGCCCCCCGAGCATCTCCACCGTACCTCAGCTCTTCTTCATAAGTTCCACAACCCTCCGATTATAATAAAGAAATGCGGAAGAGTTATTATCATTCATTTACCCTCCTCCTATTTATACTTGTTGGTGGAGCATGAATAAGGACTTACATTTATCTTAGATAACAATACCAGGACTAGCTGACTCAGCGTTGGCACTCCCGTGTTCAGCCCCCGGCATCCGCTCCACCCCCGCACCTAGATATATGCCATCCATCCATTCCCGTATTGTCTATTGCCGATTGATTATCCTCTGACATCATTCCGTTTTAACTACACCCCCAATTATTCAAATCACAAGTCTGGACACCACTGCTCACTATTCCACACCTACAATAATAACAAATGCGCGCAAAATCCATATTTAAATCAATGTTTTGTCTCCTACACCAACTAAACACGAATCCCACGACCTAATTTCCAAAAGATTATCAACCGTAGCAACGCACTAAACCCTTGTCACTCCACAATTGACCGTCAAACCAGCAGTGTTGTTAAACTATAAGAAATAACGTAAATTCTTTATTTTTGTATATTACTGTAGATAGATATATGTATTTTGATTCAAGCAGATTTTGAAGGCAAACTTTCTTAAAAATATTCAATAATTCAATTTTGATCCAATTTATATATTGTCTGTATTTTGCTAAGGCATTAGCGTTTCTGTGGATTTTCTCACTCCTTGGATGTTCGGCTGGGAGCCAAACATCTTAAGACGTTCCACAGGCGCAGGTGGTAATAATAATAATAATTATTGACTCTGACTTGCTGTTGCCTTCTGTATATGGCATATACCAACGGTGGGCAAATGCGGCTCCGAGAGCCGCATGCGGCTCTTCGTTGAGTTAAGTGCGGCTCTCACTAAAATCGTGGCTTTACTTTTTTCTCCTGTGTTGTAGGATGGCTGGCAACTTATAATGTTTTGAGCCGTTTTATGGAACTCCTAAATCCTATCATAACATTTGCAAAAGAAAAAGGCAAAACATGCCCAGAATTAGAAAATAAAACTTGGCTTTCCGACTTAATGTTGCTTAAAGATGTGCTAGAACATTTGCAAACACTGAATGCAACGAAAATAAAAAATATTACTGATTTGTCACAAACTGTATTCAGTTTTGAAGCGAAAATTCAACTGTTTGTTTACGATCTTCAGAATAAAATATTTACTCATTTTCCACGAGTAAAAGCAAATGTAATTAATATCAAAGAAGAAAAGTTAGATGAACATACATGGTCCGGCACTAACTTGGACACAAATGGGAAAAAAATTTATTATAATTTTTTCAGAAAATTTTGTTTCAGTAAAAAGTTTCTGCATTGTTTTAAACCTAAAATGCAAACTTCAATATATAATTATCTACTTGCGTATACCGGATGTTACAAAATTAAAAAATTTACTAAAGAGTAAAGTCCCTTTATTTGAAATTTTATTTGAAAAAGGTATCTAGAATGATTAGAAGGCATCAAATAGGAAAATAGAATCTCTTCTGTAAGATTTTTTTAATCACAAGCTAACATTTTTATCAATTTTTATAAACTAAAAAACAAAAGCACTATCAGAAGTAACAGCAGACTTTAACATTTCATTAATTTAAACATAACTAAAAAATACAACAAAACTACAAAATTATGCATTGAAAATCGGAGGGGCCACATTGAGTAAAATATTGTATTGTGATTTTTTTTGTTACTTTTATTTTTTTCCAGTTGTTTGTTCATTAAAACAAAATGTTAGAATGTGTTATCTTCTTAATATTTTAACGATAACAATGTTTTTGTGCTTGTTGTTCGTTTTTGTTTTTTTTTCTGTAGTCAGTTATCAAAATGAAATGTTAGGATGTGTTGCTTAGTTAATTTCTGTTTTTTTTTCTTAGTTTATAAAATTGATAAAAATGTTAGTATTCGATAAAAAAATCTTACAAAAATGATTCTAATTTCGTATTTAATACCTTGTAATCTTTCTAAATACATATGGCAAGTAACAATTTTGAGCAACTTCAAAAATAGGGGTACTTTACTCTTTAGTAATCTTAATATAATAATAACATCCGACATATGCAAGCAGATAATTATGTCTTGAAGTGTGTATTTTAGGTTTAAGACAATACAGAAACTTTACACTGAAATAAAATGTTCTGAAAAATTGATAATACAAATTTTTCCCATTTGTGTCCAAGTTAGTCCTGGATCCTGTAAAAGAAAATTGAAAGAATTACAAGCAAATTTCAAACATTGGTTTGAAGATTTGGAAAGTTTGAAACCTACACTTGAATATTTTGTGAACACTTGAATATTTGTGACATTATTGAGGATGGATTTCCAATTTCAGAAATAATACTACTGACAGAATTTCTGCGGACAGCTTTAACTAATTTTACCACAAATTAAAAAAAAAATGTCGTTAGATATTATTATACTTTCCATTAATAAATATATTTTTATTATATTTGATATCTTGGGGCTCTGTTTGGCCTCATATGTGCCCACCCCTGGCATATACAGAAGGCATATATATTCATAACAGCGTAGCAAAATGTTATTTGCAAATATAGCGAACGTAACAATGTTGTAGATAATTGATTATTATTTATGATTTAATGGGGAATTAATTCGCAATTCATAATAAAATTGATTCTTTATTCGGCTTATTATAGAGCAAATCAGTTTGAATTATTAAATTTCGTTTATTACAATAGCGGCCTCTCCCATTGTTAATGCCTCATTAATAACCATGTTTTTTTTGACAGCCCATGAACGAACGATACAACGAGGTGCTGCGAAAAAAAGTTGGATTAAAATTAAATCGGGAAACTATTAATTAAGCTGAGGGCTATATTACTTTGCCGACCCGCGTACCAATTAATGTCTGGAGTATTAATAATTGAAAAATTGCTTTTTAATTATTGCCCCTCAACGCTCTTACATAATATAATGTAGTCTATAAATGAGATTAGGAAAAGTGCCATATTTTTACAACGTTTCAACTGACGATTTAATCGTTATTGTCTCGCACTAAAATTTAGTTAGGCCACCAGATTCTCACGTCGCCTTAGTTGAGTAACGACAGACAATAACTATTGAAACATGTTTTTATAGTCGTGATATTCTGTACTTTCGAATATATGTATTATTTTTTCATTAAAATTTTCTTTGAAATAAAACGTGCTCAAATTGTAATCTCACTATTTGTTCTTTCCTATTTTATAGAGTAGATAAGATTTAGTGTGTAGTGAGTTGGGAAGATCTTCGTATTCTGAGCATGTTTAGTTCCCGTAGTTGTTTCGTTATTATCATAAAAAGATGATCTGTATCTCGTATCTTTTTACGATAAGTACCACGATTGTGGATAAAGTTGAGAGGGAAAGGACTCTCGGAGATGGTAAAACGGCGTGAGTTGTGCAGAATTTCTTAAACAGCAAAGTGTCCGGTTACAAAGCGGTGCTCGGGGTAAGGGTGGGGATTTGTGTCAAAATTGCAGTTGGAGACGGAGATAAACATGTAAGATTCGAGGGCAGGAATTCTCCCCTTTTTAAAGTGGGGCTACGGGCAAAAGCGGGGGTGCGCTGGGAGCAGCACACATCTGGTGCGTGAATTGTGCTACCCCTAGTGAAGTATACCGATTCACTCCATAGAGATTCATCCATCACATACGCAGACCATTGTATAACAATGATATGGAACCAGCGGTGGGCTTTAAATTATTTCTAATGTCCTTCGCATCTACAAAACGTTTATATCCATCTCTGTCCCGCACTATCCCTTTCACAATACCCCTGGCTATGCGAAAATATACATGCGCCATTTTGGGATAGTCCGGAACAGCAACGGCGCAAAACGTAACCTATTATCTAAATTAAAGCTGCTTGGGAGCATATTAAAACTGCGTGGAAGAGTTTGGGAAGAATACGGTAATAATGTGTACTTATCGGAGGCCAAGGACTTCCACAATGATTAAAAAATGTAACTAAAAAGGAACCTTGCCTTCGATATTACCCTAAACAAACACCCTGAAACCGCAAGCCACGAAACCGAAATCGAAATGTTTATTTATAATATTACGAAAATCTTTTTTATGAGTCTCAACATTTTCAATATATAGTATGAATTTGTTTGAGATGGGACGACCGTGCTGACATTATCCATGATCTAAGTTACACCCGTCATACCGCCCATCATCAATCTCCTCGTCGTCATGTTGTTGATGATTCAGCAATACACTAGGGAACACCTTGCCACCCTCGTTATCATACATTTCACCATAACTCCGCGAGAACTATGAATATAAACTGTACATATAAAGGACCGATCAAAAGTTTCACCTCATTCGCAACAGAAAAATGTGTCTTGTGTTTTAAAGCAAATTTCATCGTAGAAGGCGGCGAAGGAAGAACGTAGCCCAGACAATCAACATATACTAACTGGATTGGCGTAAGTAAGCACGTTTTTAGTATAAATACACGCCTTCAAAGTCTGCTGTCCATAGCTAGTCTACCTATACTAATTGCGAACTTTCAAGTGTAGGGCGCGTTCAGCGGAATCGCCCATTTTCGCCGACATTTGCGATCGAGTAGCTGCAAAATTGGGTTTTTTCGATATTACTTTTGACGCTCGAATTGAAAAAAGGACACAATTTTGTAAATTAAATGCGTCAATTTTGAAAAAAAATCACGTTTTTGCACCTCTTCGGGTGAAGGCGAACCTCGAGAAAATGTCACGTGACGTCTAGAAATTCCGACAAGCGGATCGATGAACGTCAAAAATTTACATTTTTTATCCGTTCCTGCCGACCTTATAAAAGCCGCTCGCTCTCATGTCTTACGATAAGATCCCTCTAAATACCCTTCGCAAAGAGTTTTGAGCAAAAAAACGGCTTTAAAAACAATTTTCGATCCAAAAAATCGATTTTTGTCGACCCGTGTTTTGCTGCTATTACCACAGTAACGTCAAACCCGAAACGCCCCCTGCCGGACATTCGTAACAACAGTAACAGATAGCAGATAACCTAAAATGTATCCTAAAATGTCCATATTGCGAATGTGGACAGGTGGGAAGCCTTAACCACATATTTCTAGAATGCCCAATAACTAAAATCGAAAATTTTGACATATACACAGAGCTAGTTGTTGATACTAATTTTACCCCGACTGACGCACCGCAGTGAGCGCCATCTACATTCCCTCGTTCAGACTAATAGCCAAAATTGAATGTCACTATGTTCAATTACCTTCGGACAGTTCAGTGTGTTACATAATGATTTTTGATATTTATTTATAAGACAGAGTAGACTAAAAAATGTGCTTTGTTAATGATTTTAAAGTAATGACTGTATCCAAAAGTACGTTCCAAGTAGATATAGCTGGTTTTGTTATTAGAAAAAGTTTGTTGCTTCGGCCAGTTATCGAATAATCCTATTGCATGTCCGTACATGTCATAAGCTGTACTTATCGTTTCATAAATCGGCATCCAGATCTCGTACTGTATCGACTGAACTGGTCATAACTACTTCACAACACCGTACGCCTTAGTAACTAACGATGCAGGCCAATAACATACCGCTGCGGATATACCATTACACTATTTACTTTGGCATTAACTGACTGAAACAACCATACCACTTTAACTCAACTCACTCGCATACACCTGTATCATCTGCTCCAATAATTTTATGGAAATCACTACCTATTTCAACAGCTTAGTGTTTTTACGTTTGACTAGACAAAATAGATCATTTTTCTAATAAACTTAGTTGCGGTGTCGTTAAATAAGGCCACATAAACACGATTTTTCTAATTTTGATGCTCTCGCTAAACTTTGAAATCTCGGCGTTTTTTACTTTCCGACTAGTCCCTAGAAGGAAAGTATTGTAATCGACGGAAAAAAATTCGGCATTTCAGCGGAAATACGCGTTTTGAGGTCCCCTGAATCGATTGCAATGATTTCTGGAAAATGTATGTATGTATGTATGTATGTATGTGTGTGTGTGTGTGTGTATGTATGTATGTCTGTGAACACGATAGCGTCTAAACGGTACAACGGATCGGGCTGAAATTTTGCATACTTATTTAGAATTGCCAGGGGACGAACTGGATTGCTTTTGGCCACAATCTGACAACCGGAAGTGGCAAATGTTACGTACATATTGTTAGAGATTTATTCGATTTTGACCAATTTGATAGTTGCTCATCCTCCCGTGACTTTAAACATGTATACAAATTTTCAAATCAGTGGGATGATCGGTTTAGGTGCTAAAAGAGTTTATAGAAGCAGTTTGACAGATTTCGCAGCCTTTATCGTTGTGTTGCGAATTGTCATGACATTAAATACTGACATGACATGACATTAAATATCAGTATGACAAATGTCATTATTTCATAAAAATTGATGTTAGGTAGGGTACAGAGTGGCTTTGACATCACAAAATTGAGTAATGGCAAAAGTATTCAGACACTTCATTGTACCCACGATGTAGTCGGAAAGTTGGGTGAGGGCCACCCCAGATATTCTATATCGTATTTGACATGTAGGAGGTCAAAATGGCGGGAACAACCGCGACTCCCTAACATGGTAGCATTTTGGCCAAGCGCGGTTTAAGGGCTTTAATTACTGGTCAAAATTCTAATTCATCAAATCTCTTCCAATTTATTCGAAGGCAAAACTAACTGGGTTCTTTTTCTTGAACCTTGTGAACACATTTTCTGACTACTAACTGACGCGTTTCAGTATTTAACATTTAATAAGGGCTGATAAAGCAAGACTACTCAAATGAAATGAAACACTTATCAAAACAATAACATCTATTAACGATAATAATCAACAATCCCGTTTGATAGGTTACATAGAAAAATGAATAAAGCTTTGAACATATTGACGTTTAAATTAAACCTAGGAGTTGATTTAGACAGACACACTTTTAGCAGAAATATGAATAATTTAATTTACAATGAAATGCGAGACGAGTTGAAAAGACTTACCACGGATAAACTTAAGCGCCTAAGAACGCTCCACAAAAACGTGTACTTTACATGACGGTGGTTGAAATGAGAAGAGCGAGATCTGTTCGTTTGCATCCCTCGACCCCAAAGGAAGCCGGAAGCATTTCTTCTTAGCCAATGACAACTCTTCAATTTTAAACTTATAACACGCGGTCAAATCCTAAACCAGATGTTCAACCCTAGCAAAAACCTTTGACATTCCCGAATGTTCTTACAAATATCTCGCTTAATTTGATCATATCTTAATAAATAAATAATGGGTTTCCGACCCATTACAGACATGTATAACCATAAACTTATCTTCCATTCAGTCCAGATTTAAATTTACTAGTACAATTCCTTACTCTGTTGTTGTGCAAGGCTAGATTGTATAATTGTTATTAACAATGGTGGTCAGTGATCAAATACAATTACACAAACACCGGTGAAAAGTTTGACAATATAATTAGTACTTTAATATCGCGATATCAGTTGCAGTGTTTTCATTCAGCTCAGTGCTGTAAACTATAATTACAGGGTGCAAATGCGATTTATTAAAATATTACATCGCCGTATATAATAATAGTTGCAATAAATTAGTCGAGTCGCAGGCAATAAATTAGAATTTTAACAGCAATGGAACAAATTGAACGATATTATCGTACGCTTACGCATGTAGACCTCACATTGATTTAAAATTTCAAAATCAATCGTTATAACATGGGACGAAATCAATTTCTGCTCGAGTATGAGGTTAAGTGACAATCTGAATAATGTTTACGTAATACAATTTGAGACAGACGTACAGTCGTTGATATCCAGCATCTCTTTGTTGCTGTTTAATAAATTATACATTTTTATTACTAAGCGATTAAAACACGAAAAAAAATATGTTAAACGATTACACCGTTCTAACTAGTCTAACATGTCAACACAATATAAGAAAATTATACAGAATAAACTTTCTCAGAAACTTGCTACCCACACTTACCTTAAACCAATACATAGTCAGGTTGATTGAAAAACGGAAAGGTTGCCTAGAACAACCACTTACCTAGAACAAAGAAAAACATAATAACATTAATAACATAAAACACCTGAACGTATATTAAAATTGGGTATTGTTTTTGTAAACAGACTACTTCGCATTTAGCTAAAGCTCATACTTGAATAGGAAATAGAAGATCATCCAGCTACGAAGCTATTATAGTCTGAGTATAATAGTGAGTACACAACGCACTCGAACAATATGGGACATATAATACCTTCGGCCCGGTATACGTACTATAAAATAAAATATACTATAATAAAACTATGACGTGCGCAGTCAAGCTTATTGTGTGATCGTATGTATATGTATTAGAATGTACTATACCTTCTGCATCCACTTTTGTGACCAGAAACAAATAAAGCAAAAAAACGAGAGAAAAATCAACACCTATATAAATAAACACGTAACGGTGGAGGTTAAGTGATGTCAGATGTGGCCCTGCTTTTGTGAAAAAAAGGCACACAAAGGAATCTGTTTGTACAAAACAACAAATCAAGGCTTCTGCGCGTTTTGAAAAAATGGCTAACGCAGAAATGGGCATAAAAGGGACATTTAATAATTAATTTTGGGTAAAGGTTTGCGCCTTTTGTACACCTTTTATACGATTTCAACTAGTTGCCAGTTCCGGTTCGCTTTCTCGAGCGCCTTTGTTGCGCTTTTTTAAGCAGCGGGCGAAGTCTTGCAGAAACCGCTTCACCCCAGGGAAACGAGGTACAATACCCTGAGATAATGAAGCTAAATTAACAGAACGTTTTTTAAGCAGTCCTTAAACTTATTTATATTTATTTACACATATCATAATGTGCGGAGTGAAAAAGCAATTTTCGGAGTACGTTTTTTACTTTCCGACTCCTAGAAGGAAAGTATTGTAATCGACGGAGAAAAATTTGAGATTTTAGCGGAAATACGCTTTTTGGGGTCCCCTGAATCCATTGCAATGATTTCTGGAAAATGTATGTATGTGTGTACGTGTGTGTGTGTGTGTATGTATGTCTGTGAACACGATGGCGCCCAAACGGAACAACGGATCGGGCTGAAATTTGGCATACATATTTAGAATTATCGGGGGACAAACTGGATTGTTTTTAGTGACAATCTGACAACCGGAAGTGGCAAATGTCACATACGTTTTCTTAGGTATTCATCCGATTTTGACCAAACTCACAACATCTCATCTTGCAGTGATTCTAAATATGTGTATAAATTTACAGATCAATGGGATGAGCGGTTTAGGCGCTATAGAGATTTATTTCAGTTGGTATGTGACGTAATGGAGAACTGACGTCATCATACCGCCTTAGCTCACACGTTATTGTTTGAATATTATCGTCTGCCCTCGATTGAAGAATAAATAAACAAGAAGTAGAGAAATAAACCTAGTAAGATAACACGGATACGTGACAGTATATTAGAGTTATTTGTATCGAGAGGTCAGTCAGTCGTATTGTTATAATCCCGAAATAGTATTATTATTATCTTACGGACATTCGCTTTTGGTGTTTCAGCCCTCTATATTCTATACGTTTACAGAGATTATAAATGTGTAAACAGTGTGTAAATGTAGTCGGAAAGTTGGGTGGGGGCCACACCAGATATTTCTTAAATTGTTTACTGTAAAGCTAGTTTATCATTTTCCATTAGACACTGATTTATGATAATTTTGAGAATGTGTTTATATGATATCAATATCATCGATAATTAGCTTCATAGAAAATAATAGTCTTAGATAACATTGTTTAGTGTTTACGGTCCACTTCAAATCAAAATTTTATAATTAATAAATTATTGTATATTATCTCCATTATTCCAGTCATAATTTCTACTATTTTGTTCAGCTAGGATCTAGCTGAGGGGTAAAAAACGATTTTCTGAGGGGTAAAGACGAGAAAGATAACACAGGGCAACAAAGAAAATTTTTTTCTGCGGCATCAGTTTGTGTAATCAATTTTGATAGACTATGATTATGAAGTACTCGTTGTATAATTTGTTTGAATTGACTCCGGTTCTTGTGATAAACGATGGCAATTAAAGTATAGTATAAGTTAAATTATTTCAATTTAAACATCAATAAAAAAATATGTTTGCTTTTCGTGTGGCCAGCAAGTCTTTATTTATCAAAACCGATCTAACATTTTGAAATGTTACTCTACAACTTGCTGGTGCTTTTTTATTGAGTCAGCAAAATGGATACACTAAATATCCCTGTTTTCTTTGTCAGTGGGATAGTCGTGCAAAAAAATGAACATTGGGATAGGAAAAACTGAACGTCAAAAATAAATAACCGTGCGAAGAGCTAACATCTTGTTCTCTTGGACGAGTTTTGGATCTGCAACCATTTGGTAAACAATATTCTCGATGATCTTCGGTTGTTCTGATTGACTAGAGTGATCACTTTTACAAGGGGTTTCCTTGTGAGAAGATGAGCTGGTACTATGAGGCAGTGAACAGAAGCTTCTGTTCACCAACAGAATTTGGACTCTGGGGACTCTCAGTTTCTATTAAATCAGCTACTGCATATTTTCTAAGTGCAGCGTACTGCTCTGCAGCTACTGAATGAGTATGTTCATCAATTTCTTTAGATTTGCTGGCTATATTATCAAACTCCTTTTGGGGATTAACAGGCACGGCTGGTTCTTCAAGCACTTTAGCCAAATCTATTTTTTCACATATTCTTCAGCTTTTTGTACTGGTGGTTGGAGATCAATGTAAATTCTCTTGCTAGTAGCTTGGAGCAAAAGAAAAAGGAGTGCAGCGACTTGGCAAAGTTGCTGGATAAAATCTCTCAGTGATTTGGTCCATTAGCAATAGAAATATTTATTTGAATTATATATAAATGGTTATCTGAAGTTAATAAACTCATTATTATTATTATTATTATTATTATTATTGTTATTATTATCATGGTATAGGCTGTTACTAGGTTTCATACGATGTTACTTATATTCATTACGTGTCTGCAAAATTTCAAAGCGAGTAATGCGGAGTTTACACGGGCTTAGTAGCTAATGCTTAGTACTTGTCACTTATACTTATACCCACCGTGTAAACAGGCCGAATAAGTGCTTAGTAAAAGTGACATTGCCAGTGCAAGTGAGTAGAAGCCCATCCGAAGCGACAAAAAGACAACCCCACCACAATTCGCTAAGCACTTGTCACTTGCGGAGTTGTGTAAACAGCCACGACAAGTGCTTAGTGACAAATTGAAACGACCAGTGAAACCACGTGTACCTTTTGGTTAGGTTTTGTTTTCTTTGTGATTATGGCGGCGGAAAGGTGGAATTCCGGAACAACAAAAAAATTCATCAAAGAATTTAAATCCCATGAATGTTTTTGGAACCAAAGATCGTCTTTTTACTTTCCGACTAGTAACCTAGAGAAAAGTATTGTAATCGACGGAAAAAAATTCGACATTTCCGCGGAAATACGCGTTTTGAGGTCTCCTGAATCGATTGCAATGATTTCTCAAAAATGTATGTGGGTACGTATGAGTATGTGTGTGTATGTATGTATGTGAACACGATTGCGCCCAAACGGAACAATGGATGGGGATGAAATTTGGTATACATATTTAGAATTACCAGGGGACGAACTGGATTGTTTTTGGTTACAATCTGACAACCGGAAGTGGCAAATGTTGAATGCGTCTTCTGACAGATTTATCCGGTTTTGACCAAACTGATACCTGTCCATCCTCCAGTAACGTTAAATAAGTTTACCAAATTACAGATCAGTGGGATGAACGGTTTAGGCGCTATAAGAACTTATAGAAGCAGTTTGACAGAATCCACAGCCTTCGTCGCTGTGTTGCAAATTGTCATATTTTGACAAAGGTCATTGCCACTCACATGACATGACATTAAATATCAGTATAACAAATGTCATTATCTCATAGAAACTGACGTTAGATAGGGTCGAAAGTGGCTCCGTTTTAACAAATGAATAATTACAAAAGTGTTCAGACACTTTATTGTGCCAATAATGTAGTCGGAACGTTGGGTGAGGGCCACCCCAGATATTTATTATTTATTTAATACCAATTAAGTCCCTTGGTTTAAAAACTTGCTCGTAGTGACTCCCAAATTTAAATTGAAAAACGTACGAATCGTTGGAAATTGAATCACTGATGCTCTCTAAACCAGATGTTAACTATTAATTAATTAATTCCAGCATACGGATTCCCAAAAACGTCAACCAGTGTGTGCATTAACTTTTCACTATAAGGGAAAATTCATGATTCGTTAATTGGGTAATATAATTAATAACTCGGGCAGCTGGAAAAAGCTCAGACCGCATTAAATAAAATGTCAAAATAACGGGCACATTCAATTAAAATTTCCCTAAAATATTATCAAGATTTACTTGCGCGGTGATTATCAATTTGTAGGCCACCACCAAAAATTGGAAATTGCCGGATATTAGTTGTTGTTGCTGGTGCTGGTGGAATGCGTATTCCATTCTATTTAAAATCCCCAGTTAAAAACATTTGTTATTAATCTGTAAAACCACTTCAATCGAGAACGTATGAAAAGTGGCCAGTTCAAAACTCGATAATCAAATCATAAAATCAATAACCACATAAAATAAATCCACGTTGCTACTTTTGTTATTGTATTTGCATTTCATCATTAATTGCAGCAAATCAAGCATATTTCCAATATCCAATACATGCCACCCTGAAAGTGAAATGTCAATTTATTTATCATGCGATGTAGTCACATTTGGTGGCATTTAAAGATTTCTAATAATGATTACCTCTTTGTATAAAGCTATATCACAGGATAAATGGTCGCGCCGCGATGTCCAATGAATGGCTGCCATAGTTGGGGTGAACATACGAAAAGACAAATTTCTGCGGCGGTCTTGATTGCATTTCTTATCGACATCGCTAAACCATTATATAAATCACTGGTCCAGCAACTGAAATGTCCCATAGAGTATAGACGAACCACCAGCTACAACCAGCACGTATACGGTTCCAGTAATTGGTAAATCATTCTATCTCAACACCATTTGACCACTACACAAACCAATCAAATCAATGTTATTGCTGCTGTAAGAATATTATCAAGATGTTTCTATATAAAATACATGTTAGATCAAATATCTGTATTTTCCACTTTGGTTAAAACATAATATTGCTGTATATAGCGGGATAGGGAAATGGTACAGGTCTAATTAAGTAAATTGGATTATATGACCTTTGTTCAAAAGCGAGTAGTAATTGATGTTGATAGCGGGATCTTTTGTGATCGCGTGTTTCGGTACCGGAGGTAGATTTGAATTGCGGTTTAATCAAACCGAGCGGCAGAGTAATAAATATATATGTGTATATACAACGAAATATATGCAGTATTGGCCATAACAGGGGTTTATAAATTTCGGCTGAAAAATGCGTGCCTCACCTATCAGAGCAGCTTATACCTAGTCGATCGTGACTGCGTTATTAGATATTAATTAGGCCATTGTGAGATTGTGGCAGAGGCTTTCAGAAGGCAGTTAAATGAATTTGGGAGTGCACGGGCCACAGTGGTCCTGGTTTTCACCTTTTTGGGATAAAACGTTGCAATTTTGCTGCCCTAAACTTAAAATTGTTGCTTTGGGACGCAACGCCTGCGCATGTGTAAATTCGCACAGACATCTTGAGGCTAGGCGGCACGGCGCGATGCAACGCACAGATGATGCAGTTCAACTTTACGCAAAGTTAAACGAATTGGATTCTGGGCTAATTTGAATTAGTGGTGCACTTGTTATAAACGCTGTCGGTTAATGCCGAGTTTGCAAAGTAAGCTGTTCGCCAGCTGAAGGCGGTATTAACGTATATATTTCAGAGCTGGGCTGGCGTTCTGACGCTGTACAATGTCGCTTCTTATGCCCGCTGCTATTTGAAATATAGTCTCAGGCCAAAATGAGTAATTGATTTTTTCTTCTCCCTACGCAGGCAGCTAATAAAAGGAAAAAGACAGATAACAATAATACTCGCATTTGAACTTATTCCGTTAACAATTAAATATCAAAAAAAATCTAAAAGAGGTATAACGATTAAAATTTTAATATTTTTAAGAGTTATGACGTCATCGATACTTTTTTTATGATAACCAATATTTTTTATTTTTAAATTTGATACTACTTTTTAATCTCTTTTCAAACAATTCGAGCATTTGAATTTGTAAAATAAAAGCACCTTTTTTACGTTTTATTTTTCAATTTATTTCCTCAACTGATTAACTAGTCAATAAAACGCACTGTGCAATACCACTGTTATAAGTGGTGCGTCCCATACAAATGAATGGTGAATCTTACTTAATTGTTGAACAATACTAGCACTAATCATTCTTCTGGCTTCACCAAAAGAATGATGACCTTTTTACAGGGATGTCTCGTTCTGTTCGTCTGAGAATGAAATTTGTCCCAGCGTGGTCTGGCAAATGTCACTAGCGCCGACATATTTTTGCCTGAACGTACATAAACCACTCTCTGTCCTGACATCCGCTCGACGTTGAGTTTCTGGACATCCTGTATATCGTGTAACAGAAATATTAAGAAATGAATGACTGACATTTTATTTAAACAAGAGACAAGAGCGTCAGTTAAGAAAATTTAGAACAAAGATATAATCGTAAATAAGTTCGAGCATATTACGATTACCTTTACGTTGTTAAGTTATAAGAAGCTTTATGGCACATCATCGTGATATAGCGGTATCATGTCTTGGAAATAATAAACAGAACAATTTGGAGACTAATAACGTCGCTAGATTGATGTCAGAGCAGCGGTTTAAACATCGGTGTAAATAAAGTGGCAAGCATATAGTTTGGTCTGAAGTGGGCTATGCGGAGCTCTAGTTATAAAACTATTCGTCGGGAAGTTGGATGCGAATTTTATTAATGTTTACAAGTTATGGGTTCATAAAATGTTATAATATTTCAATATGTGTTTGAAGTGGAAGCGTCTGGAAGTTTCTAACTGGAAGGAAGCCTTTGCTTCACCTTTGTGATGAAGGTACCGCTTGCGCCCGTATGTTTACCAGTCGATGTGTATCAAATTAGATTTTTCGGAAAGGCTTGCAAGCAGTAATATACCAGACAGTGTATCCACGCGCCAGCAGAAGTCGATATTTACTGGTGTCTGTCGAGCATGCCGGTTCCTGTACTTTATAAAAGTCGATTGCATGGAGTACAGTAATTGATTGTGCCTGTCAGGCAAACGCATGTTACACAAAAGACTGATTAACCTGAACACCCACTATGCCCGGTAATTTCCTATCTTGTTAAAAGTTTCATCAAAAATGATCTCGCGAATCTCAACCCGTCGTTATTAACCTGAACATTCTATCAATTATTAATTCACTTTTCAACTTAAATCCCCGGTTCTACCTGAAACACTGCGCATGAACTTTTCGTGGTACAAAACCCCAATATCCCACAAAGCAAAACATACCACAGCAAACATGACAAAATCGCTTACTAGACACACGATTTCTCATTAGCAGAGTTAAGCTACTTTTTTACGTAAAATGTTTTTGCAGTGTGGTACCGCAATTAGAAAACAGTGTGGAGATTAAGCGCCCAAAACTGACCACAACAGTGCCGCTTTTCGTTAATAATTCAACTTAAATTTACTTTGAAAATCATCGACAATAAACGCCTTTTATAAGTATAGAAATAAATAGATGAAAGAAAAACAAGTTAGTGTGCGTCGCCAAGTTGTCGGTCGTCCAGTTTTCCGTCATCTAGTAGTCCGTCTCTCAGTAGTCCGTTGCTCAGTTGTCCGACGCCCAGTTGTCCGTCGCCATCACCCACTTGACTGTGCCCGATCCATAGTCCGATCTCTGGATGCCTATTATTCTTTAGAGCACGTGGTGCAAAAGCGATCCATGGTTATTTCAGTTCATGTTTTTTGAAAAGAAATATGCATGATCTGTAAGCAGGGTGGGATTTGTGTTGACATGGCAAACAAGGACAAATCCGTTATCAAATGGGATGTTGTTTATCAATTCGAAAAACACGGTATATAAGTTGAAACTTATGATGTAACATCCTTTTCTCGCTAAAGGCTCGGTCACGAAATCGGATACATGGGCAAATGCACGCGTAGGAGAGAGAACGGAGCTCTACGCTTGTAGTGTTTCGCCAGAAGCGAGCATTCCGTGGCCGAGGCGTAAGACTGTCAATAATAGCGGACAGTTGTAACGTTAATGTCTTGACGAAATGTGATAAGCGTCATTTATTTTTCTTTAACACAATTTTGTGTTAATTTGCTTTCATACCAAACCATAGTTGCCAGATTAATGTTCTACGTTTGTGTGCATACCAGTTTTTGGTGAAAATGATTGGTCAAACAAAGGAAATAGATAGATAAATAAATAATCAGGTAACAACGACACGTAGATGACAGTGATTGAAAATTAAGTCAGTAGGGTAGAGTAGAGTTTCCTTGAGGTAAACGGAAGGCAATTGTTTTGGAGTCTCAAGAGTACAGTAGCTGCGGTGAATCTGAATTCCCCGTGACATCCATAATGTAAGAGATATGCAAGTTTGGGGTTAGGCTGCTTCAATTAGGTAGGTAAAGCGTTTAAAAGTTGAAAGAAAAGAAGATGTAGAAGAGGAGGAGATAGCCAGGAGTAATCCTGGCGAGGAAAGTTCGGAAATAATGACTGAGATTTGCTGTATATTTAAATACACACCTAGAAATTCTTGATTCGTATCACGTCGGTCTGAATACCTTAAGTCTTGTCACTTTTGTAAGCTAAAACAAATCTTAATTTACATATTTTGTGTGTCAACTGAATTCATAATAAAACATTCACGCTTCGCATTTCCTGAATATCTCTACATTTCAACGCGAGGCGCTCCCGAGCACGCTCAGGTTACAGGGGACCTTGCTGGGCATGCCGAGCTCGTTTTTTTAATTCGCTCTTTATCGAATTTTCCCGGTCCTTTCAAAGAAAAAAATTCGAACACACGGAATCATTTATCTGGGCATCACATTAAAAAAACGAGAACAATCCCTGAATCGGACGAAGGTCTTGATCGCACCCAGTGATAGATTTAGATATATTACCTTTTTTGAAAGGGATATTTTCGTTCTTCACCGTGTGCTTTTGGAAACATCGATCTCCACACTTTTATTACTTCCATATTGACATTTTATACAACCAAATCCCATTAAATCTCGGAAGTGATTTCCAGTACAACAAATAAATTACACACAGAAAGGTATTGATAATTGTCGCGGAATCGATTGAAGTAGCTATAAATTGAACCGTTTGGAAACATAAACAAGCTCCATGTTGAACGTTTTAATGCTGCAAATCCGCTAGTGTGGTGGGCTGCAAGCCTGATAACCAATCAGATCGTTCCTGGCACAAACCCAAAACATGCATTGGCGGCATGTAGTAAAACTTTAGATATGGTCTATAGTCGCAAATTATAATTGATGGGGTGCCATTTTTGTGACAAGCATGTTTATAATAGAACAAGTTTATGGGTTCATCACATCATGTTGTTTTTTTAATTCTTGATTTCCGGGAGGAAACCGTGTTTGTTGTCATTACAATAGGCGACGCTTTGCCCTCTGTTGCAAGATGCACCTTCAGGACTTCTTCACACCACGAGAGTGACGAAGTTATTGGAGATAATTATCACCAATAACAATCGACCAATGAGTGTTCGAATCGGTAACTAAATATCTGGTGTGGCCCCCACCCAACTTTCCGACTACCTTGACGCACTGTTTACAAATTTATAAACTCTCTAAACGTATAGGCTATAGAGGGTGAAACACCAAAAAACGATATCCGTGAGATGATAATAATACTATGTCGGGATTATAACAATACAGACAAGGCATCTCTCGATACAAATAACTATAATATACTGTCACGTATCTATGTGTTTTCCTACGTAATTTATTTCTCTACTGCTTGTTTATTTATTCTTCAATCGCGGGCGGCGCGATAATATTCAAACAATAACGTGTGGCCTAACGCGGTATGATGCCGTCAGTTCTCCATTATGTCACAAACCAACATATAAAAAGCCTTATAGCACCTAAACCGCTCATCCCATTGATCTGTAAATTTGTATACTTATTTAAAATCACTGCAGGATGATACGGTGTCAGTTTGGTCCAAATCGGATGAATCCCTAAGAAAACGTATGTGACATCTGCCACTTCCGGTTGTCAGATTGTCCAAAAACACTCCAGTTCTTTCACCGGGAATTCGAAATATGTATACCAAATTTCAGCCCGATCCGTTGTTCCGTCTCAAAACGCGTATTTTCGCAAAAATCTCGAATTTGTTTTCCGTCGATTACAATACTTTCCTTCTAGGGACTAGTCGGAAAGTAAAAGATCCATTGATTCCGTATGCGGATTACTCTGCACGGTTTCAATTATACCGAAGCTGATGGGTTCAATATTACCTTTTGGGTATATTAGACAGTGAAGAAATGATGTATGAATTTTAATGAAACGTTGTTTGGCAAAGGCGAGGAATGAAACGATGTTGTTAAGTGTCTGAATTAAAAACTATGTGTTGTTAATAAATAAAAAAGTATGAATTACAGAAATCGAGTTATTTCTTTTTCTAGAGAGTTAGCAGAGCGTAGGAGTAAGTCATATATAAGTTCGAGTTTAATATCTGTAGTCGTGACGGTGCTTCTGTGGAACTTGTAAAAATGTTGACCTAACGGTCTGGGCGCGTTGTTTCAAAGGCGGGGGGAACGTGAAAAGTTTGACGCGGAATTCCGTTTGATTGGGGATAATTACTTTACTCGGACGTGCTGCACCAGATGGTGGTATTTATTTTCGTCTTTATGTTTGTGATTTATTTAACCCCCGGGCGAGGGAGGATGGCTGTAAAACCCGCCCCGAATGAAGCCGCCTTCGTGCCAACCAGCGGGGAAAACGAAGAAATCTCGGACCGTGGTGTAAATTAAGTTAAAGTACTTCTTTGTTCGGGACAATAAATGAAATTTTAATAAGTCAGGACACAATAGTCGCCTTGGATTCCTCCATAAATGGAATAGCGACACCAGCGCCCTCCCAGCACGTCTTTATGGATTATGTATCGCGCCGTGTTAGTTTTTCTTCTCCCGTTCTCGCCTGTCTCACAACCCACCGTTATTTGTTAGGTATCACGTGGACAAATGTACACGTCTCGAGAAACCTTATTTGCTTAGGTATCAGGGTTATAAATTTCAACCTGTCAACTTTAAGGATGCTGCATATTTCAGCATTAAATTTGTTGGATCAGCTTAAATAGACCTACAACAACTTTACAGACACCTCCTATGCCTCTTAATCAAATAACTCATACTTCAAACCTAAATCCCTTCCCACAAAGTCAAACATTGCGACAACCCCCCACACACACAATAATCACCGTCTACAATACATACGGCCGAGTTGCAAGTCAAGTAGGAAGTCAACTTTACTTACCATGTGTGAAAATTGCAATTTAGTCAAGTGGTCAAATAAAATGGTCAAGTCTTTGATCTCTAAAGGGGCCATCTAATCTCACCTGTGATGGTATTCTCGACGTCAAAACTACTTTTACACCACTATTGTCTCATTTCAAGGCAACTGCATTGAAGGATGTGATATTGGTAGAGCTACATATGTTAACAAACAGAGGTAGGTAGTAATTATTTATTGAAAGGATCCTCTTTGTAAATACTTTATTGGTTCCATGTTTGTTTTCCCGGGATTACGACGGCAGAGTTGCCGAAGAGAAACGGACCCAGATGGCTTAGAGACTGATGCTTCTCTGGCACATATTCTGCAACACTTAAAACTCCGCGAAAAGTAATTTTTAATGTAAATCCTCTGTTAAGCAAACTCTTAACCGTAAATCCCCATCGACGTCTCCCAATTCCCTTTCAAATCGTCCATGATACCACCGAAAACTTGCGCATCCCCTGCGCAGTCCAACGGAAACCAAACCCCGAGAGGAATTACGCGAGCTTCTTCATCACTTATTCCTTTTTATTTGACCCTATCTTCATCCACTGATTGATTCATGAATGACTATCATACTTTTACTTTCATTTACGCAACAATACACCTTTTCTCCATTTAATGAACGAAAGAACAGACTATGTTGGTGGTCCCAAAACATCTATCGTTACTCACCCTTTCTAGGAATACTACTCTGCTACTGTAATTTGGTTTTATTTTGTTTGTCTGCAAGTTATCAGTTATTTATTTAGTATTGCTCTGTAATTGGTGAAAGTCAAGCAATTACTAGTAGAAGTATTTTAGTGTAGTGTTAGTTGGATATGAATTTAGAGTGGTTAGATGGGAGTGAGTTTGAACGGCCCAGTTACTCAGGGCAGTAGGGCATTTATAACGCAGTACAAATGGTCTTACAAACAGCTAGCTGTAAATCACTCGAAACGCGTATCTCTAATACGCCATAATTTAAATGATAAATTCAAAAGCCGAGAATTTAGAGTATGAACCTTGAGATAAGATATTGATCGTGGTGCTGGCACGTCGCGTAGCCACCTGCAGCAACAGTACACCAGGAACAATATTTCTATGCACATCTGCATACAGAATAAATTTTAAGTATTAAATAGTAATAACAGTGTACTCGACGCGGTACAGCCATTGTCCAAAGTTTTAATCCGCATAATCATCCTTGAATAATTGCATGCATTTACTTACAGATGCATATTATTACCGATCCCTCCATCCCCTAAGAAATAACATCTCCCATTTATCCTGCGTCCCGATTCTCTTGTTTCGGCTACTTTTTACTGGCTTTCTCAATCTACTATCTCACCCACATCCAAGCTTTTAAAATTTACATCGCATTGAGCATCGCTATTCGTTCACCCTCTCATGGTGAATTGTTTCTTTATGCCCTTTCACTTATTCTCCCTATCTTTATACAGAGTGTCCCATCTAAGCCGAATCGGTTGCGAACTAAGCAAATATTAATTTTGATGACGTATGTCTAAGATTCGGAAAACAAGAGCGAAAGTAAAGGAAAATTGCATTAGAGAAATGCTGTTTTCGCGAAGTGAATGGTATGGACAATAAATCATAGTTCGCCCTGCTTACTCGGCTTGCTGATGGGACAAAAGAAAGGCAGTAATAACGGCTTCGTCTACACTGTTTAATCTGACCAAACAAATCGATCTGCTCTGTGGCGAGTAGCAGGAAATCCCCACGCCCCACGGGTATAAACATCTTATAAATACTTGGTAGTCTATTTGTCTGGATAATGTTTCCTGGTAGGTAGGTACATACTGAGAGACGTATAAATTAAGAGATACCGGCTAGGGACTAATTAAAACACCATGCAAATAGATTGTAATTAGCACTTTGGGTTATTAAACAATTAACCTACGCATTACCGTTCTAAATCCTTTAGATGAACACCTTATAGCGTGTAACGACGGTAAGTATGCTGAACACACATAAATAAATATACCTTTGTTTTATTTCGATATAAACACTGACACTTCTTTATCTTGTTTCTTTAATTCCCAATATCGTGTGAAGTGACCGCTTTTCAGGGTTACTTGGTATGGCTTAGTTAGTTCCGAACTCTGTTAATAACTTACGATACAGAATTAATTCAGATACACCTTGCGAACTGCCCTAGGTCAGGTAAACCCCTGAAATATATTATTGACGACCCTACTTTGTTGTCGGTAGCTATTCTTTAAATATACATATAAGTACTAAAGCATTCGTATTGCCATTAATTATCCTGTTGAACATTGGTTCTTGTTTAAGACAAAAGGTTTTTATAGTCTTTTATTGGAATCATTACACGACAAAATAGGCCAATGGACAGTCAGCCACCTTTTTTATTAAACATAAAACCAGTGCAACAAATATGTGAACAGTTTTTTTCGTATTTGTACTAGAGATGTGCAAAAAGTATCAATTCGCTACATTAGTATTCGTTAATTTTCAGTATTGAAGTATCTGATATTTATTTCAAAAAGTATTCTGTCCATTGTATCAGTTTAGGTAGAAATCACAATTCAGTTATCCGTATTGTAGTGGTATCAGTTCTAGTGTCGAAACGGAGAGCGAAAGTATCAGTATCAATTCTTTTCGTAAATTTTTAAACAAATTATGCCTCTGATTTGTAAAACATGCGTGACAAACTCTATCCGAATCGGCAAAAAAGTGGAAAATGATTTTTTGACACCTAAGCTCCCTTTTCTTAGACCAGGTCACTATATTGTTATATAATGGTTGAGATAAATATGTACATTTCATTTCGTTTGGTATTTTGTAGATTTGTTGGAAGCGTTTGTCCCTCCGTCAGTCATATTCATCTGGATTGGATCTAATGTTTCAATGTAGTAATTGTCTAACATAGAGCCTCAATGAATTCAGTACTGGTAAAGGTCTGAGGAGGTCCCAAAGTAAATATGTGAGAAGAAAGGGGTCAATGACGTCTATCGGTTACTGAAGCTCCTCAATAAAATTAGTTTAGGGTACTTTGGAAACAATTTGGAGCATAATGAATATTCATAATGAAGCGGTCAGATTGAAAGTTCAGTACGCAACTCCTCAGAAGATTTACCTTGGCGAAACCTAGAAGCTCAGCACAGCCGAAATTGTTTATAGGAAAAGTTAATCCCGGATTAGTTTAGAACTTCGAATTTACGCAAGTTGAAAAAGTGGTGTTGTCGGGAATGCTCTTGCCCTCGCATTCTCTCTCGGGATTTTCTACTTAAATAAAAAGAAAATCTCCCATATTAAATAAAAGAATTTTAGAAGTCTGCGTTCTTCCTGACAGACCTCAGCACTACAGCGCAGTTTTGGAATTTCACGCATACCAACTTTCCATGTAGGTATATGTACAGTTCTACACGTTTTAGATGTTACCCTTTTGCAAATTTAAGCTTTCATGGATTTTTGATACTGTTGATACTGTATATTGAAGCCAATGCATAATCTCGATTCCTGACCACCACACCCGTAATACTAGTTGAACTTTATAAATGAAATAAATTATAAACATAAAGGAAATTCTAGAGTAGAACTGGAGTAGCATGTACTATGCTCAATTACAGTTAGCTTCACTGATGGCCTGGCATAGCAAAGCCACACATGCAAATAACATTACAAACCACTTACCCTGTGGTAAATTTACCTTCCTGTGACAAGGACATTAGTGGGAAAAATGTCTCACTTACTGTAAAGAGGATGCTTTCTAACACTATTGCTTCAGAAGAATGTTATTGAAAATGATGATATTGATTAATGATTAAAGTGGTTGAATAGCAATGAAAGGTTGAATTCGAAGATTAAATGTCAATTGCATACAACTGGAAACATGATTGTGAATTTGTTTTCTATGAACTATCATGCAAATCCACACATTGATGTCATTAGTTGACAGGGCGAATCTTCAATGGTCATCTGTCTTTCAGGTTACCCACCATCCTCCCTTCATTAGGGAAATGGGACAACCAGAGGCCAGTACTAGTAGCAATGTTAGTTGATAATAACGATTTAAATTACATATTGTTCAGTTGTGGTTATCAATTCCAGCTTCGTTAAAAATTTCAGGTATACAATATAAGAACCTACCAGTGGAACCCTCAAGTTGATATCGACCCCGACATGTCCTCGTTTCTGGCAGAGTTAGCGATTTTCTTTCTGCAGTGGATGGAAAGTACAGACACGGAAAGGTATGCATAATTTCCGTCCTAAAATGTGGTCTACGGCATTCTCTGTAATACATATACGGCATGGATGTACAACGTTGACGACAGACTTTTAGTGAAGTCCAGACATCGCTGAATGTTGTTACATAAATAGTAAATGAAACCACACGACGTGTAGCTTGTTGTATGTATGTACGTTGTAGCAATTATTTGAAAAATTATTTTAATGTAAGTTATGAACTTATGACATATGACCTTTAGATTTATTGGAAGTTTTCAGCCGGATTAGTCTCCCAATTTTGCGTTAATGCAACTGCTCTTATCAGCACCTGTCAATTATGTTACGAAGGCGCAACAACACCCAGCTGGACGCTAATACAGATTAATATTCTAAAATGGTTTCCTCGAGCCACCTACCGGAGAGTAGCAACAGTTTCACGTAAAAACTCTGGTACTTACAGATTATATTTTAATCCCAAAGAGAAGGGTTGCATATTAAAATACTGTTGATAATTGAATTGTAACAGATAATAATAATAAATTGTATAAAGATACTTCGCAATGATTTGTTAACGCCTGGTACACGTTATAATTGTCCATTTCTTTTGATTTCCGATTACCGCAGTAAAATAAATTTCACGAGTAGCAATTATAACGTGTTCAATGAACAGCTTCAGGGCTTTACAACTGACCGAGAATTCGAAAGCATTCGACAAACACCTCCATGCTCTTAATTACATTCATTCCATTTGATTTGATGATTCAATACACGAATTTTCATTTCCAACAATTTGAATGTTGAAAGAATTTAAAAAAAAATAGTTTATAGGTGTTTTATAAGCGCAAAGCAACGTGCATATTTATGTATGAGATAATATGTATCTATTTATACTAATTTTCTATTGTTAACATTTTTGGAATCAGAAATCGTTAACCTACATTCTCTTTGTCAATGATGACTGATGGAAAACGTTGTGTATTTATGATTTATCTGAAAATATAAAATATGACGAATAAATACATAAGAATGATGCATAAACATCAAAAGAAAGCGAATCGATGCAATATAGTGAATAATTTAGGTTATTTCATTGAAAATAAAAATAATAATACATTTTTTTATTTATTATTTTTGAAGTGAGACAGCATTCAAGTGTCTTGCATTATTCAATGTAAGAATGGATCGGATGATGGAAGGATTACGGGGAATTGTAGGTAAGGAGATTCGTGGCGGTAGGAAATAATTAAACGTTAGATGAGATGATTTTAACTAAGTGGAGTTTGCGTCTGGGGATGGATCTGGGTAATTTGATTGCCGGCGGTCGGGGGGTCTAGTTGGCGATAAAAGTACAGTAGTTTAGTGTAGACGGGGGTTCTAGTTCTTTTTTCCCGCGAGTACTACTTTTAAATTTGCCGTGGCCATTATTATTTTTGCGATGGCAAAAAGCACCGGAGCTTGCGAGAGGGGGGGGGCAGTTAATCAAATTTTTTGCTCCACCGGTGTAAAATGTCTGCTTTATTACGAGAGACAAAGCAATAGATATAAAAGGGTCCGTCTTACAGATTTTAATGTTGAAAACAAAGCGTCTCTGTTATCCTCTCTCCCGGCCATCCTCTATTCTACGATGCAAAATAGGCATGTGTGAATGTGTTCCTAGACTTTGTTATGGATCAGTAATTCATGGTGAAGTTGTACATTTTTATGTCCCCGACTACACAGGATGTCTCACGGAACTGGTTCAAACTGGTTCAAAAAATGGATTTTTACATTTTGAACACCCTGTACGCGACATTATGTAAAAATAGATACATTTCTAATGGTACACCCTTAGAGTGTCTGCCTACCAAATATTTAATTAATATTAACCGAGATATTCAACAATAATCTTCACCCCGAAAACAAGGAAAATTATAGAAAAATCGAACTAACTAAAGAACGGTGACATTTAGATATTAAATCAATGCATTTTGATACGCAGAATTCAAATTTGACAAAAATATATTATTCCATTTAAAATAACAAAGTTGATGTCGACTTCCGGTGACCGGAAGTGGCAGTAGAACTAAATGTATGTTGGGTTGAAAGTTCAGATGGAATATAATACCATTACAAAGTTTAAAAAATATCGAATAAGTGAAACGTCAGAAACTTCTAATGAACCAGTTCCGTGAGACACCCTGTATGTTTATTGCATAATTTAAAAAGAGCACAGGAGTGCTGGTAGATATTCCCGATATTTACTAGTACCATCCGCTGCAAATAATAAAGGTATTGATTTACGTTGGAAATATTAAGTAACATTCAAGTTTCAATAGTGCAAACAGAAACGCCTTCCTGTATAGTAACGCCTATTGTATTCTGTATCTCTTGTTTTAGTTGTAAGCGTATTGATATTGATTTTATAATCTGAGAGTATTTGAAGGGTCTAATAGGAAATCGCGACGGTAAAGGGTATCTTTAGAGGGAGGACCGAATACAATAGCGTAATCTATGAAGGACATAATACCTACGATTTACCTTATTTCAATATTCAATTCAAACCCAACAATGACCTAAGTGCATCCGGGGAGAAGTTAACAACAAAAGTTAACCATAAAATGTTACTATTAACTGAATTAGTTTAATTAAAAATAGATTTTCGCGGTTGCTGCGACAATTTTCCATCCAATACCGTTACAATCATCCAAATCGGGCGATTACGTCAGACACAGTTTGCTCGGAAAAGAGACAATGTCGTAAAATAGCTGTTTTCCACACATTTTTTAAACCTTGGAACGTCATAACTTTTGGACCGCTTTAGAGAGTGAAAATCCAATAGCACCTTAGGAATCAGCGTGGAAAACTACATTAAGGACCGCACGTTAATTGGATTGGAGATGATTGACTTTTCATCGACTCAAAATTTCGTTAAAAATCGCAGTTTTGAAATTATGATTTTCAAGTGGCACGTCTATCTCAAAAACAAGGTGTCGGATCGTCATGAAACCTTCGTTATCTTACTAAAATCGGAGCGTTAAAGTTTCAATTTTATTCGAGCGATTCATTCAAATCGCTCGATTAGATCGAATAGCTATTTTTATCGATAATAGCTATTTTTAGGCTATAACCTAGCTAGCCTGCTTAGAAATTAGCCTAACATTTACCCGGTCTAGGTGCAGTGGACGAAACCGTATCCAATCTTTTACATACACATACATAGACAAAGAAACGGTTTCCTGTGCTTCAAAAGCTTGGTGTTTATGGGCGTAAGTGAAAATCGACAAAGATCTCAATAACAGAAATGGACGTAGCGTAGCGCACTTGTCGGTGCCGTGGGGGAAAACTCATATTCAGTTATTATTCGGAACTTGATAAATTTAGCGTATTTCCTTTATTAAAATTTTGTCGCGCCTTGAAAACTAGCATAAAGAACGAAGAAAAAAGGTTGAATAATGAAACCTCCGTCTATTTTGGTAAAGGGGTAGGAAAAGAAGGCATCGAGATTCTATGGCTTTCGCCAAACATCTGTATATGTGTCACAGGTAAGTAACAGTATTCTTATATCCCAATATAACGTTTTCATCGAGGAAACAGTATGGGGAACTGGGTAGTCATGGAGGCCATATATCCGGTCCTCCATTAATTTCATTGGCAAATGAGTACTGAATTAATTTTGAAAAATTAATCTCGACAGTAGTTAATCCATAATCTTTCACTGCGCCCTGATGGCATTATGTTTCCAAGCGCAACCGTACCTACAGCAGGCAGATGTTTTGAGCGTGCTTTCCCCATTCGTAAAGATTACATTGTCAACTGTCGAGGCAGTCTAACGCAGGAGGGCAATTGCCATTAAAATAAAAAGCAAAAATCTTCTCTCAAGTGGAAATAATTAATCTACAGCTTAATTAGTATCATAAAATGTGGGAAAGAGCAGGGGAAAATTGTGCTACCCGCTAGAGGGAGGATAATCTCTGAGAGAGTAAATAAGGGAATGGCAACGGTCCCTACATGGACTCATTGGGGGTCCAATTCGAGAAATTTTAATAACAAAACAATACTGTTAAGCTATAGACGCCAGTTTCTATGTTTCAGATATCGCGTGGATTAAATGGAGTAAATACGCTTCAAAGGAGATATTGCTGAATTACAGAGAGGACAGCTACTAAAAAGCAATGTAGACGATATATAAAAGATTAGAAGACAAAAGGCACAGAAAAGTTACAAAGAGGCGCAGTTGAAACTCCTGTGGGATATGGGCTGTTATAAACTGTCTCCTCTCTGCCTCGTATGCTCTACTGTTGGCCAGAATTTACACTGCCACAAAATAATATTGCAGTAATCAAATTCATTCTTCACACATATCGCAAAAATACCAACAAAGCCAACGGATACCAAAACAAATAATCATAACACATAATTGGTAGTCGTTACCTCAACAGAGTTGATGGACATTATTATTAGTAATTATACTGAAACACACGGAATTAGTTATCAATACAGTTACCATACAAATGGCGAGATGAATGCATTCGTTATAAATAATAAAACATTTATCGACATTGCAGTAACAAGTTATCAACACACATTTAGTACTTTATTCGTCCAAATTCACATCACCGTGCGTTACTTATGTATGTATGTATATTGCGGTACGTATTGGTAGCGATCTATGTTAGGATCACATATTGATTATTTTTACTTTCCGACTAGTCCCTAGAAGGAAAGTATTGTAATCGACGGAAAAAAGAAAAAGAAGAAGAAAAAAGAATGTGTAAACAGTGTGTCAATGTAGTCGGAAAGTTGTGTGGGACCACACAAGATATTTTCTTCTGCTGTGTGTCTGTGTGTCCGTGTGTCTGTATATCTGTATATATGTCTGTATGTATGTACGTACACAGAGGGAAAAATATATTCGATACAACACGAATATCTTTGAGTGAAGGATAATCACTTGTTTCTATATCCGCAGAAAGATCATTTGGTTGGTTCAAGTAAAATATAAAATTCTCAGAGTAAGAATATGATTTTCTTGATGTTTCAAGTATTACGTTTTCTTGTTTTAAGTATGAAGGAACTGCTGAAAGGAATTACGTCTGTTTTAAGCGATACGTACGTATACTTTTGGGCAAGAAACTGTTTGTTCGTATATTTTTTACCAAACAAAATATTGTTGTTGTTGTGAAACGAACGTCTTAATCTTTTTATATGTAGAGAAATAACATTTTTTTTGTCAGAGCAAAATATACTGAACATAAACATACTAAACTCTTAAACCGGAAGAATAACTAGCCGTTGAAATAACTACATAAAAAATACAAATAACTACACAATAAAATATTAATTGGCTAGCAAAAACAATCTCTTCATGCTGCACTATATACGCAAGAACATTTTTTCTTGATATTCAAGAATAGAGTTCTTACTGTGTAGGCTATTCCACTACAATCCTGGTTTAGTCATAATCCTTGTAAGTCGCCCATGAAATAAAACACTTGCATAGATGTAAACAAACAATATACGAAACTCAATATCGTCGAACTTATATAGCGGTAATATGTGACAAAAGACGCGAGAAACTGTTACCGCCATCTGTAAAGAAATAGCACAACTTTCTATGTATCTCTCAGAGTAAGAATCGTGGGTCAAGAAAGTGTTTTTTCGTTGAAGCATATATATTTTTCGTCCAACGAAATATTTTTGTTGTTGTAAGATGAACGTCTACTTTTTTATTGAAGAATAACATTTTCTTCGTCAGAGAAAAATATACTTAACATAAACATACTAAATTCTTAAATAGTAAGAAGAACTAACCGTTGAAACAACTATATTGAAGTTCTTATTAGAATAAAATATTATTGGCATAGAAAAAAACTCCTCTTCTTGCTACACTATATACGCAAGAACATTTTTTCTTGATATTCAAGAATAGAGTTCTTACTGTGTAGGCTATTTCACTCCAATCCTGGTTTTCCTCATAATCCTTGTAAGTCGCCCATGAAATAAAACACTTGCATAGATGTAAACAAACAATATACGAAACTCAATATCGTCGAACTTATATAGCGGTAATATGTGACAAAAGACGTGAGAAACTGTTACCGCCATCTGTAAAGAAATAGCACAACTTTCTATGTCTCTCAGAGTAAGAATCGTGGGTCAAGAAGCTGTTTTTTCGTTGAAGCATATATATTTTTCGTCCAACGAAATATTTTTGTTGTTGTAAGATGAACGTCTACTTTTTTATTGAAGAATAACTTTTTCTTCGTCAGAGAAAAATATACTTAACATAAACATACTAAATTCTTAAATAGTAAGAAGAACTAACCGTTGAAACAACTATATTGAAGTTCTTATTAGAATAAAATATTATTAGCATAGAAAAAAACTCCTCTTCTTGCTACACTATATACGCAAAAATATTTTTTCTTGATATCCAAAAATAGAGTTCTCTCTGTGTATGTATGTACAAAAATATACTTAACTTGTACAAAATATACTTAAGTTGTACAACCTCTCTGTGTATATATGTATGTATGTATGTATGGTATATATATGTCTGTGTGTGTATGCCTGTGTGTCTGCGTGTGTGTGTGGGTGTGTATGGGTGTGTTAGTGTGTGTGTGAAGACGCCCTGGTGGAAGGTGCTATCCTTCTTCTCGCGGAGCAGTGCATTATAGATAAAGGGCAAGAGAGTGTGGGGTGCGTCGGAGCGTGAAAAAAGGGCGAAACGAGTTGTTGTGTAACGCTGGGAAAAAGTTAATTAGGCTTATATAGACAATTTAAAGGTTCCGTACTCACGGAACTTTTCAAACTACCATTTAGTTGGCCAAGTATACGAGGCCAATAAATTTGGTTAGATACCGTGAA
Source organism: Aphodius granarius (assembly GCA_963971325.1). Taxonomy (NCBI): domain Eukaryota; kingdom Metazoa; phylum Arthropoda; class Insecta; order Coleoptera; family Scarabaeidae; genus Aphodius; species Aphodius granarius. The sequence goes on along the minus strand of OZ020230.1, from coordinate 8,142,272 downwards.
CCAGGCAACCACTGCCTGTTGTTCAACTGCTGCAAAATAAATATGCACAGAGATACTAGCTAGCAGCGGTGCGCACGCGGCTCGCAAGCGGTCTCGGGTTGCAAAAGGAAGAATGCACGAATTACGCCTCAACAGTATGATTTACGCGCAAAGGTTCCTTCGATACGTATTGCGCGACTATTAATTTTTATTACAACGCCGACTGCGATGCCTTTGCTCCAACTTTAACACCGCAAGCGCAGAATCTATGATCATAAATATTCATCGGCGCTAATTTCGGACTTTACCCATCATAACTGTTCATTAAACTAATACATACCGGAAAACAATTTCTACACGGGTAAAAACATTATGAATCTCCAAACAAGTGCGGGCCCAAAGTACTTTCACGATTATCTGAATTGTCTTCAAGCCAAACCACATGCGTTGTCAATAATTCATCATCAACTTCTGCGTCATCAATACTGCGGTACAACCTCACGTCTAGCATACGGAAGGTACCGTACGATTTTTTTCCGCACGAGGTAATCCGCTCTGTATGAAATGACCCAGATGTCTATACTGTCTATATACATATACATACATCACATGCATTAAAATCGTCGAAGTCGATGATTAGGGTAATCCGTAAAAGACAGAAGGTGTGGATGGAATGCGAAACGGCTGGCGGTTATTTGATAATCTGTGATGTAATAAATACTAGTCAATAAACAAAAGGCAAGCATTCCGCAAATAACTGTCTTTGGGCCCGTACTTTTGATGCGTTTAATGTCCTGTTATCTGGAACCTGTATCGCAGTATACACGACAGAACCTTGTGGGGAGCGGAAAATGTATTGTGTCATTTATCATTTCGGTGGTGGTGGAAAAAAGCGAGGATGAGGGGCGGACGAATGTAGGCGAGGCACGAGGGCGGACACGTGGAGGAACGAGAAAGATAAGTCCTCTCCATTCCTATCTCATCGCAGATTGATACAAAATATAAATGATATAGCCACATCAGTTTTGCATTCCCCATCTTCCGTAGTCCCTGATTTATTACATTCTGTTTCATTCCTATTCATTCGCGGGGCTATTTCTCGGGGACAAGGGGGTGATTTTTTCCTCCATCGGATTGTGGCCCCATCAAGGTGCGCACCCACCAGAATCAAATCAATTTTCTATCCGCAACGTGCCGTAATAGATTTATCGAAATAAACCAACTCAATGGAAAATTCACCTCAGGTACTACGAAAAAACCAGACACGACGAATATGGAATATAACGAGATTTATCCCAAATTATTTCCGACACCAACACCAGTCACCAACTTTGACAACACAAACGTGCACTGTGTCCAGTAACGATATATACAGTGTCTTTGTTTTAAAGCGTAAGAAAAGAAAAACCAAAGCATATAAAAATGTGCATATACCGAAAATGATGGAAAAATGGCAAATTAACATTTTGCGACCAAATTAAAACACCCATTTTTTATCAGTTTATTTCATTTGGTGTACATAAACCATGGCATAAAATGTAAAAAGTACTGACAATGACTATTAGTAAGCCTTGTTTTTTGTAGAATAAGATAAAATAGAATTTGTAATGAAATGAATGTGCTTAAATATAGGATAGACATGAGATGAAAATTGGAAATATGTTTGTGCGAGAGTGTAGAGAGGTTTAATAGTTAATGTGACGATTGTACAGGGGATTTTTTATGATTTCTGTCGTCCGTGCGAACAATTATTATTTGCAAATTAAAACCGGTTACCGGAAGCACGTTATTATTGGCGCTCGTGCTCGCCTAAAAACGCAAAACTATTTTATTTTGATTCATGGCCGGACTAATTTATTGTAACAATAAATTAGGCTCGGGGACCGGTTGCAATTTAAAGTGTTTGTAAAATTATTCGGCACGTTCGAGGCATGAAATGAAAACACATCAATAACATGATTTATGCGCCATATTTACGGGTTTTTCATTAAGCCAGACGTCTAATTAATACAATGCCGATGCGTGGAGCGGGCGTTTTGGTGCGAATTTCCCGCCTCCAGGTTTTACGATCCACCCCTGCCCAACCCGCTGTCACCGCTGGATTTCTCCAAATTTCGCGAGTCGAAAATTTGCCACGACCTTAACCGCCTCCATTCCTAACCAGTACGGAGCTTGTTAGAAAGAGTTACGACTTCGCCTTACTAAACTTTCATAAAACTGGGATCTTTTACGAGCACAGGCGATTTTAAGAGGGGGAATTTGTCCATTCTCACCTCAGATTAATTTTAGTCAAATGACCCTACTATCCCATTCAAACCCTCTTCATCATATAAGTAACTAATTGGTAATCCTACAGTATTATACTATCCAAATTAAACATTCTTATTCATACTTACTCTCGTACATAAAGTATTTTGTGAGAAAATGTGATTTTTTGCGTTTCACTCACAAAAATGGATTTCTGGGATAATTTCCCATCCAGTACGGTTAGAATCATTCAAATCGCGCGATTAGATCCGACAAAGTTTGCTCCGAAAAGAGAAAATGTCGTAAAATGGCTATTTTGACACATTTTTTAAACTTTGGAACGTCATCAATCATAATATATATTTTGATGTACTCCTCGAGATCTATTTGTTGGTGGCGAGGTTACAGCCCTACGACCAACTTTTAACTAATTCATAATCGAATTGAAACTATCATGTACCTATATATGTACACTATCGTTTTTAAAACGATTTCAGATCTCACGGACATGCTCCTGACAGTGCAATTGCTAATGATTTACAAATCTGGATCAACACGATAGGTCAACGTGGTGCAACATGCCTTCATAATCGGTTGCAAACATGGATTATTCCGATGGTGCCGAACTGTAACATTAAATATTAAATCCCTTTACAGAGCATCAAAAAGACAGCTGCCCTTGTCGGGTATATTGAATTAGATTCGATAGAATTTGCAGTAAACACTGTTATTTATTGATAGACGCTGCGAGAAACAGCGTCACGCCACTCACACTAATCCAATTTTGAAAAGGACATCTGAACACTAATATGGTCAAAATGCGGCTTCTTTAACAGCCATTTTCGGTACTTAATCAGTCCCGACTTCAAACTCATTCCAAAGCACAAAGAAAAACATAAAATAAAATGAATGTCCTTCGAGATAGTAAAATAATATTGTGTAAATGCCACATATGCGAAAACATATGTAACATTTTCGACAAAATTCTCACACATTAAACAAAAGCTCTAGCAGCAAGCGGAGTTAACAGAACCAGTTCCTACGACTGTGATTTGCTTTATATTGGACAGTCTGGGCGTATTTGGGCGTAATACAACGGGTGTTATATTATCTTTTTTATTTTATATTAAAGAACGTCGAGGACAGTAAGTCACACGGACAGACGTAAAATCCATACTGTAATAAAATTCTCTTATCTAATCCATAACAAAAAGAACATATTTGCCTGTACACTGACTATACGCACGGTCAATCACCTTTCAACCCTTTTCATCCTGACAATGTATTAACGCGAAGTCTGTGTTCTAAACTCCATCGTTATTGCTTCAGAGGAGAACTGGATACCCATTAGTATCCTATTTCGTCCATTGAAACTGTAGTAAGCAACAGAAAGACGATCTGAGATGTCACCTACTGCAAGGGTCAACTAACACCAATTATGTATCTGTATGACAACAGAAAATGTTTTCGCATTTTAGTCGCATTATAAACTTTTATAAAAAACTAAATTTTTTGAGAAACCGACTATATTTTTCCCATATAATACAGAATTTTCCGTACACACTGTCTATTTTCATGTTCTATTTTCACACACTCTTGTTGGAGTGTGGAACCTTGTGCGATATATTTGCGATCACTAAATATTTAAAAGTATATATCCGTGGGGAATGGTTGAATAAATGTGGGGCGTTAATAAGTGATTGGACGTCACTGGAGGGTTTTGAAGGGTTGATTCGCCGTGCGCGGTGGAACTGCCATATAAAATTTATGTGTAACGGAATGTTTCTTTTATTAGGTCCTGAGTCGGTCCTTATCTAAGGGTATAGAGATCTCGGGATTCGGTATTAGTTTCACTTGTACTTTTTCCCGGACCCCCGATATTGACAGCCTTAAGCTTGATACAATGGGGTGCGGAAACGGCCAAAGGGGAACTTTGTAGTGGCGGATGAGAACACGTGTAAGAAAATGGCCTCGCATTAGGAAGTAACCTGTGGCCACTTCTTATTCTTATCCGCACCTTCTCACTCCACCATCTTCTACCCAGGATCTAATGCCTTTTCATCAAACTTTCTCTCTCTACGTAGCAGCATCACCAGGTTCACAGTAGGTATTGTTCTACTTTACTATTATGTCCACCCATACAAATAACCACTCGAATTCGCATAAGGACTTAATAATTACACATAATTGCACAATTGCAACCTTCTGCAATTCTAAAATTTCTTATATCTGAATGAGCTCAAGAGGTTTTCCATAATCAAATTAATTACCATACTAATTCAATTGGAATTAAAGAAAATTGCCGCTTTATCGTCGGCATATGTCGTCAAAGTTGTTTTTCTTTGTCAGGTGAGCAATTAAAATTAAGTTAGTGGGGTCGAAGGTAGCAGACGACGCGGCGCGGCAGGCCCGACATAAGTACGCATGTACATTCACAAAATTGCATGTAAAATATAGTTGTCATGTAATTAAATTACATATGCAAATGTTGTGTGGGGTGGTTATGTAAATGTGACGGTTTTCCTTTCGTCAATATTTATTTTCATTGCCTACTTTCGGATTTTGACAAATGCTATTCTAGCCGCCTCGGGCTGAGAAATCAATGTAGGATAAAGGAAGAGGGGCAAAGGAAGGCTGAAAATCGCCGTCATTCATCAATCCATGTCAACAACGATCATCTGTGATACCTAATATGGCGGTAGCAGCCGTGTACTAATCGTTATAATAACACATTGATTTTTCTCGCGTCTAAACAATATCTATATTCAACGCGACTTAAAAACTTAGTGCTAATTATGTAAAGAATGTTTGCATTTTAGAGTCGGGGTAAATCGTGTTGTAAAGTCTGTAATGTTGTTAGTTAAAGTTTCAAGTATGAACTGGTTTAATAAAGTTTGGTCTGGTATGGTGGTAATTCGGAGGTAAAGTAAACAAATAAATATCAATAAGTAGAAATTAATTTAGCAGAATCTTGCGTCTAAATATAGAATTATAACGGCGATGTGGCGAGATCAGATCTTCCGAAATAATTTGTTTTGGTAAGAGATTCGTCTGCAAGAAAACATCGGTGTGGACTTAAGCTGAGGCAATAATCCCGAAATTTATGTAGTTAAACATTTGGCGTTTAATTTTCCGAAAATTATAAATGCCCGATGGGCGTTATTAAATTCAATGTTGTTAATTATTTACATTAAATTAAGCATATTTCACCCTCGACCGTTGTCGAAATGGAGCACTAAGGATTGTGAGCGCGAGGACCGAGAGAGAAAAACGGATTCGCGACAGCCAGCGGTCCAAACTCCCGGCGGCTCCTTGTACATACTTCTGTGCAAGTTAAATGAAGTTAAGGTATTCTAGATTCCTTTAAACACGGAAGATTTATCTGCACCAAGTTGAACGAATTTCCAAAGTACTTTATGATATATGGGGGAGCTGGTCCACAGGTTGGATGAGTCCCATAAGTTTCTAGCACTCTTCTAAATGGCTGGAAATTAATTATTTGACATTTGAACGCAACCACCGTCACAGATTTCCGCACAAAGCAGGGTGCGGCTTTTCGGGACATAACACACCGCTCGCCCTCTTCCCCATCCATTATTATACCCCGTTGGAGCGACCCAAACAGGCCCTGGCACATAACAATAGTTCCACCAAGTCGGAAAAGTATCAAATCAACATCCCGCGGAACTTCGGTAGTTATAAAATCAGAGCAAAACTTGAAAAGTAACTATTGACTGGAACTTTTCAAGTTACTACAATTACTGATTTCAAATTTAACTCCAAATTGTACGAATAGTTAAGCAACTCCCCCAATCGCTTTTCCCTCTATTTCCACCATTCTCTTCGTCCCTACCCTTATATATCAATTATAAACTTTCACCAACGGTTAACCTCGCCATATATCATAATTATACTCTCATTTATTTTAACATAAACACAATCTCAATCACAATGTAACACGTACACCAACACACATACCAAATTACACCTTTATACATACTTATTCTTTTATAATTCAATGTAGACTAAATACGATTTCTATCTAAAAAATTTTGTTGATTGGTATTTTGCAAAAAGAATCTTTTGATACAGTGGTGCATTGCGGTGAATTGGGCTACGTGAAGTACAGTATAAAATTGCTCTTGTGCAGAATGCTAATGTGTTTATCGTTAGTCTTGTAAATGTTGGCAACGGTTAACCCCTAAGAAACATATATCAGTTCTAAAATTATGCTCATTTCCGCCTGGAGTTTCTCTGTACTAGGGGGCGCCGGAAGCGGCAAATCGATGTACCGCTTCATACCAACTTCATGAATGATTGCTAAACATGCCCGCTTCTCTTTTACACGGTCTACATACAAAATACTCCAATACATTAGCAGTTTACTCCTGCAGTCTGGTGGCCGTTCTAGGACTACAACATTTAATTTTTTGTTCTAAAATGAAGATTATCTCCATATTACTGGATATATTTAATCATCGTACTTTATATAAACCTAAACTTATTAAAACTGCACGTGTGGAATTAATGGGGGGCAAAAGTAGAAGTTGAACGTGTGTGGTACTTCCTGTGATTTTGCGGATGTGCTTTTTCTTTCCGACTTGTCACTAGAAGGAAAGTATTGTAATCGACGGAAAATAATCGAGATTTTCGCGGAAATACACGTTTTGAGGTCCCTTGAATCCATTGTAATGATTTTTGGAAAGTGTGTGACGTATGTGTGTATGTATGTTTGTGAACACGAGTGCGCCCTAACGGAACAACGCATCGGGCTGCAATTTGGTATACATATTTAGATTTACCGGGGGACGAACTGGATTGCTTTTACACACATACGTTTTCTTAGGGATTCATCCGATTTTGAGCAAACTTACACCAACTGATCCTGCAGTGATTTTAAATAAGTGTACAAATTTACAGATCAATGGGATGAGCGGTTTAGGTGCTATAAGGGTTTTTATCTATTGGTTTGTGACGTAATGGAGACGGCATCATACCGCGTTCGGCCACACGTTAATTGTTTGAATATAATCACCCCGCCCGCGATTGACGAATAAATAAACAACCAGTAGAGAAATAAATCTCGTAGGAAAACATTTTTACCCTCTATAATCTATACGTTTAGAAAATTTATAAATGTGTAAACAATGTGTTAATGTAGTCGGAAAGTTGGGTGGGGGCCACACCAGATATTAGTTTCGGTTTGAAAAGTCTTGCTGAGCTATTCTTATTTATATTTTTTGTGCAATCGTAGCGTAAGAAAATTATTTCATTAGTTTAATTAAAAAGAACCAGGGCGAACAGCGACACGACTCCTACGGAAAACCAGTTGGTTGGGGAATGGGCGAACGGAGATGTTATGGGGCGTGCAAAATGACATACTCCTATGCACATAGTGTTTTGACAACCGTGTACCCTGATATACTTGATGCTATTCTAATTACTATCCCCAGCTTCGTCCTGAAATAATAATACCGCACTGCACCAGTACCGCAATACGATACCTCGAATTTTCCTTAATTATTCTTCATTCGTTGCTGCGAATACTCAACTGACATTCTGCACTTTCGGATCTGTTTCAAACGCTCCTTCTCGCCATTGACACACGTTTTAGCTTACACAATGCACCCACACTATTAACCAGATACCCCGTCGTGTCGATTTGACGTTCTAATTACATTCACACTACATGTAATACGTTTATTGCATCTATGAAGCCCCTGTTCCATTTGCCTCTGTTCCACTAATTAGACCGCAGATTCTACCTACACAAAAGATTAATTTAATGAATCTCAAGTATAAGTTCTTCAACAAAACACGCGTCTGCTGTGATGTCTTAACTATTTTTGCTGAACCTGATTATATTATTGTCGGTAATATTGGCAATTATCGATCAACTATCTATTGAGCAAAGTAGATTATTAGGTTTTGACAGTTCAAATTTTTTTTTCAAAATTGACGCTTAGGCTTATACAGTATTGGCCAAACAAGTCCGCCGCATGTATTTCATATGAGAGGAAGCGAAACGGTTTAAAATATGTCCCCACCACTTGGTGGGGGCACGCAGCCTTTATATAGCGTTCTCGCTTTCTAGTGCATTGCTTACTTAAGCCCATACTGTATATGCTAAAAATGCAACTTCTATTAAAAAAATTAATGAATTTCATTTTATCTGTCGTTTAAACTTCGCTTTAAAGTTGAAATGAGAAGAGAATTATTTTTCAGGAGCTATAGTGACAATCTCTATAGGAGGCCAATGCAGCAGGACATTAAATCCTTAACTCAATTGGAAACTCAGGAAATCTTTTAGCGGCTGAATAACAGCGTTAAAGTCGAAGTGGTCGGATACGGCCACATTGACGAAGAGTTAATCTTATTATTGACTGAATAAATTATAATCAGAAACAATTTTAATACATTTAATACATCGATATACACACCGATCTTCAAGTAAGTAGTTTAGAAATGGTAACTCTATTATATGGAATACTGCATGCCAACCCTAATAATTTGAAAGCCGTACTAAAGCCACTTTTTACACTTCGTTGGTTGTACTGTATGTGTATACATAGTTACCAAAATACGTTTTCGAATTTATAATGTGTGTGCAAATAACAAATACACGCGGGTCTGAGTGGCATTTGTGCGGGTCTGGTAGGGTAGTAATGATCACGGGATCGATTAGGAACACAACTATGACCATTAATCAAAATCATCTGATGCGGGGTACTGATATATTAAGCAGGGCGTCGGCTGAACGCACCACTCTTCGTCGAGCGATTCTCTTAAGAAATATAATACCCCGATCCATCCCCCTCTGACCGATTACCATGCTTAAAACCTGACGATAAAATGTGGCATGTTATTTTTCCCGAAGGAGACGACGAATCATATTAATCCCACCCTGGCAACCCATTACCCCCTGTTACATCAATGAGCCGGAAACAAATAACTAGTCGGGTGATTCTAAACACGTTACAAATTTGTCGTACAACATTCTTTACATACCTATTCAATTTATCATGCATTTCGACCACAAAATATAAGTGCCTTTATTATAATAATATAATACGTATATAAGTAACATAATAGCATTATTATTAAATTAGTTAGTCACTTATAACAAGTGTTTCAACGTGACACCAAGAAAATGTAGTTTTTTGAAGTTAATAGATTTATTAAGAAGAGCTACTAAATCCAGACCATCTCATAAAGTGGATTTTATATTTTAGTGGAAATAAAATAAAAAAACAAAATGTTTATTAAAGGAAGGCTATTAGTTGCTAGATAGCACCCGTCCTTAGGAATGGCTTATGTCCAGGATTGGAAGTCAATTAGCTGAGAAATAAGGTAGCAATAAATTTAGTGGCATAAAACAAGTGAAGTGTGTTCAGAAAATTATAAGGGGTAATGTGTTTTCACTTCTCTAGGCCACGGCGAAATCAATAAGGTTCTTTTATGATTTGGATATCGGGAAACTTTTTTATAATTAGGTTATACGAGGGAGAGTATTAAGCGGCGATTAAATGCCCGTATCTCGACTAGGTTTAATGCCCTTAAATCTGAGCGATTTTTAGTTAGTGCCGCATCGGCCACAAAACTTAGGGCGGGCAGCGCATAAACATTATCCAAAAACCACTAAAGGACTTTTTATGTCCGCGTACTTACATTAAAGCTTTACCCTTAATGCCCTTTTCGACCGGCACCTCGACTCTCTCAGAAGCAATAAATACCTTGTATTACATTGAATGCACCTCTTACCTCTTAATAACATCGTCAATGATCCCGCACTTAACCCAGACGCTGATTCACGCCTTTCCAGCCCCTATTCGCTGCAGTTTACTACTTCGATCCACCAAAATCTTCAACACACCCAACTTACTTCTACCACCATCATTGCATTTAATCTTCCACAACTTCCAGGCCATTCCAGACCGCAAGATCATGTAGAAAAATATAACGCCATGCAGTTTTCATCTCCCTGACATATTGAGCCATCCCCACAACTCGTAGGCTAATTTACTTACTTACATACTATTCGTTCAGCAAACTCCAATGTTTTAGTATGATAGTATGATATCCAATATTGGGACATTCTGTACACACAGCAGACAGAACCCTCTGCAATGGCAGTTCTAACAAACGTTTGGCAAACTCAAACGCTAGCAGATTATATCCAGTCTACGGTGTCCTACCGCAATAGCTACTGAATAATAAATTTCTGTTATACATACATGTAATTCTGGTCAATGTGTGTAAGAATATCAGATGATAGATTAAGACAACGTCGAATTTAGGATGTTATTAACGGATGGAGGTTTGGAAATCGGCGGTGTATTGTAACGTAGCAGTCGAGGAATATCTTGAAGGATAAATTCCGGAAACCAATTTAATCAGGGAAGGCGGGTGTCATAGCGAAAAATTGATGAATGTATTAACCATTTCTTCCTGTTATTTATCGATATTATCGTTATGGGGGAGGAGAGGTACGAGAATAGGCGAAGGGAGAGCCGTCAGACGGGCATATAAATGAAACGAGCACGTTTGATGAAGCATGAAAAAGGAAAAATTGTTGTCAAGCTGAGAGCAGTTTACAGCTTAGATATCCTGTTTTTCAGTTCGTCAGGTTTGTCCGCATGATCCTCACAGACATAATTGTTTACAAATCCTTTTAATTGAATTATTTTGACCATGACTTTCAATATAACTATTCCATACAACGAGTAAGAAAAACACATCATCACTTTGCTTGGGTCACTTATTTTAATTTTGTTTTGAATTCAATGGAAGCAGTACCGAGTGCCCTTAAAAGACTCATACTTCTATTTGTCAGTAGCTAAGGAATATTTCTATGCAGTTTTAAATCGGTACACGCTTTGATATTTCGCTAACGAGGTTGTTAGTGTTTTATAAATATGTGAAGACTGTTAGTGTACATCTGCACAGGAGCTTCTTATTAGCGCGACTTAACGTTACGTTTTTAAAGTAATAAAGTAAAGGAAAGTCACGTTTGTTAAACTACAGCCGTTCTGGAAATGCTCGTCTGCAGTTTCCAGATGCTCGACTTTTGTATTTCTAATATTCCCCGTACGCCCAGGCATGCAATAAATTTCCTGATTTCTTATACTTGTTATTGAACGTTGACTATCCATAAAAATTATAGCCTTTGCAACAAATATGCATTCGCCAATTCCTGGTTTGTTGTTGCCTGGACGTCTTGAAGCATCAGTAAAGATCCACTCATTTGCTGGCCATATTGTCTTAATTTGATCTACCCATCACGGATTCTTTTAGAGAATCATACCAGGACGAGAAAATACCTGGATAGAACAAATAAAATAAATATACAAGTAAACTGTCCAATAAATTTAAGAACGATTCCTGATACCGGTGCTCTGTAATTGAAATTCCTGAATAACTGAACATTCCAAGGCATCTATGTTGTAATAAAATATATTCGCTACAGGGCAGAGGCGTCAAGATTCCTAATTTAATAATATTCTCCAGTTTTCTTCGAAGCTGTTCCGATCCATCAACATTACCTAGTCCTTTTATACGTTCCAATTTGTCCGGGTCTCACAGAAAATATTATCAGGATATTGCAATTTTTACTCTTCATCTCTTTCAAGGATTATTAATAACAATATGTTCTAACCCCGGCACGGGTTGCTGCGACCTGCGACCTTTTTACGTCACAAACTTTAAATTACTGACTTTTTTACATACACTGCTGTACTAACCTCAAGCATTTTTCGATGTGAGATACGAACGTTGTCACGTTATCATGTATGAATTTGCATAAATGTAAGTATGTAATATGATTTGTAATTCCAATTGCAGGTAAAGCTATTAGTAAGTCGCAGATTAAGCAGCAAATAGCTCTTGAATAATTGTTTATTAAAAAATCATTGGGTATATTAATAATCGATGATATTTGCTGATTAAGATAGATAATATAAGGACTTAAATTACAAAAAAGACAACATTAGCAATGTTTACTCCATTAATTTGTGGCGCAGGTGCCGAAAATAAAACACATTTCAAAGAGACAATATGGCGTCAGCGCGTTGAGTATATTTCAATTTAAATGTCTGTCTGTAGTTGGACCGGCATGCTCTGTTTTGGCAGTATCGGCTGTGGTGTATTATTAATGCGGTGCTTCGGTATTTCAACGGGGTAAATGGGGTATTAAAAATACCCCTAAGTAGGTCTTTCTGCAATTCCAGGAAGATGATGGGCTTGCCTTTGGTCGTCGCTCTAAAAACACCGAAAGCTTTGCGCTTCCTTGGCGTGTCGCTGTCTTAGGTAGTTGCAACGTCTCGTCTCGGCGAGGAAAAGCGACGGATACTAATGAGCACGACTACCAAGGATAAAGACTTGCGCTGATGCTAATTAATAAGTCATCAGAATTACCGTTGATAATTCCGTGTTTAGGCACAATGGGCGTGTTAACCGCAATAGAAGCGTCGCGCGCCGTCAATTCGTGAATCGTCAGATATGTTTTAGCATACGCGTCACGGTGTTGTAATCTGTAACCCAGTGTGACTGCTGATTACTACTTATACGTGCGGTATATGTATATGTAGTACTATGCGCGTGCTGCAGCACGCCTAGTCAATTGACATGCTTTCTGCGGCTCTGTTTCTTCGACCATCCCCATTTCAAACTCGCTGAATTGTTCAGAATAACGCTCTCATACGAACCCACTATTAACATTCGAATTACTCATGTCATTCGAAAGCTTGTGGACTACCAATGAATTTCAATAATCAGTCTTCAGTTCCCGCTCACTTCGGTAACACTGAATGTAATTTTATTCATTGGTTTCGCCTTGCAAAGATTACTTCACCTGACACAGTGCATTAGAATTATTATACCAATTATTGAACAGCAAATTTGGGCACAACGGTTTATCAGTTACTAGGAGACCGTTGGACTACGAAAGGCAGATCGAAAGAAAACAGATCTTAATATTAGATTTTAATAGAACACTTGCGATTGTGACATCGGAAAGTAATTACTATTTACAGCAACGTCAGTTATTAAAAAAAAAATAGGTGCCATGCGCATTTCATACGTCTGAAATTGAGTGGGAGCAGATAGAGGGAGAGATCTGAAGTAGACATACGATAAGATAACGGGGCATTTAAGAAGATTTAATGAGATAGGAAAACGGACCTATGCTGCGCCCCGCAGGAGCCTATATCGACTAAAGCACGACTTTATATATCAATTTCGGCGCCTCCAGACTGCCACGACACGATACCGAATCAACAACCTATAAAGAATACACCACCAAGGCACAATGATTTAAACGACCTTTTTATCTTAATACAATATTGACAGGGTTGATTAGGGCTCAGGACGGAAACTGAGGAACCGCGAAATCCAAAAATATTTTCAGGATCTTAGCATATTTTATCGTCAAGTCATTGTTGTGCTACGTGAGCTTTGGCAGCAGGCAGTACAAAATAGCACATTACAAAATATGTAGCCGCAGGACAGGGAATAACTTTTCGGTGTTAGTTATTTCCAGTGGCGGCTGGTGATAGGTTTAATTGGGTGGGCAAAATATCAATGCAGATTTAAGGACTTATTTAATGAAGTGTTACTCTATTTTATTAAGTAAACACTACAAATTTGAACCGACATGTTTTTAAGAAGTAGTTGGGACAGTTTACGCGCTTGCAATAGAAAACTGTCACCGCTAGTAGGCAGAATCTCGATTGCCACCCCGACCTGGTAATTTCGGTTGCATACACTACCGTTATTTATCAATTCTCCGGCAGTAGCTTAGCAGCGTTTGATTTTATTATGTATTCTATAATATTATAATAATGCAGGCATATAGACACTGGTTGTACGGAATTTATATTAGGGAAATACTTAACAATAACAAATATTGTATTAATAATGTCCAAATATAAATGTGAAACACTGAATACCAGTACCAGGTGATCCAATATTTTTTAGGTGGGCACTGCCCACCTTGCCACCCCTGACGAGCCGCCACTGGTTATTTCTTTCCGTAGCTTGTGCTAATTCATTTACAGCGTGACCTACTGGCTATTATATTTTATGTTTAGCCTCGAGCGCTCCCTGCCTTCTCATAGTTATATTTTTGTAATTATACTACGGCTATCGTGTGGAGTCGGCTTCAGTTATTCCCATGTTACAATATTCTGTTGTATATCGCAATTGCCAATTGACCGCTTGCAAATTGTACATTGCTACATTGCAGTGGGATGGTTTAGTAGATATGTAAATGGGTCTATTAATTGCATTCTAGGAAGAAATCGTAGACACGGTAAGAAATAAGCAACAAAACCCAGCAACATTTTTTTTTCAACCCATTTGACCGAGAGGGATCAAAAAATAATTACTACCTAAAAAATTAAAAAGAGTAAAAATTTCAATAAATTACCATATACTTAGAATAGCTAATAATCTCGGGGAGCGTTTGCGCAAAACGATTCACATAGCACTGTTCGCCATCGACCAATAGCCGATGAAAATATCTGGTATGGGCCCCCACCCAACTTTCCGACTACATTGACACACTGTTTACACATTTATAAACTCTCTAAACGTATAAACTATAGAGGCTGAAATACCAAAAGCGAATGTCTGTAAAATAATAATACTATATCGGGATTATAACAATACGACTGACTGACCTCTCGATACAAATAACTCTAATATACTGTCACGTATCCGTGTTATCATACTACGTTTATTTCTCTACTTCTTATTTATTTATTCGTCAATCGTGGGTAGGCGATAATACTCAACCAATAACGTTTTAGGTAAGACGGAATCAAATTCAATATCACGTCTCATGCTAGTCCGGAGTTAAATCTCTGATAAGGCAAAGCATAAAGGCAGACAGAGTGTGTAACATATCAAATAAACTGCAAGTTGTGCATGGTTCATCGGTTCGTTCGAAGGGAGGCAATTTGTGAGGGTATAAAACCAGGACACACGCGTCAAATTACCAATCAGTTCATAACTTGAATCGTTTTACACCTGGCCAAGATAGTACGTGAGTTGTCTGGTACACACGAAGAAATACTGCGGACAAATTTTAGAAATCGCTACCTTCGAGTTCATTAATTTTATTGGGTATACTTATTTACCATCGACCTGCAGGTATATCGGCCCAGATCAAGAGGAAATTCGAAATAAATATCTTCAAATAGATTCCTACGAACTGCTGCCTTGTTCGATTTATTACATCGATAAATTTCAATAGAATTATTTGCCAACACATTCTCCGGTGTATCTGTTACAGACGGAGAACGCTATAAAACAATGCTAAACTAGGCAAATGCGTACCAGTGTCTATCGCAAAGCACAATGCTGATGACTAACTAAATAATATTATCTTTTATAATACCGGACCTTGGTTTTCATGTTGTTTATTTTTTTATTATTTCATTTATTTATTGAATATATTAATGGTAATTAATGACATATTTGCTATACGTAATATTATGAAACATAGTTAAGACATTTTCATGGAACGATTACACTATTACCCGTCCAGCAAGACAACATTAAAGTTTAATTTATTGTTTGTCCTCTTTTTACGTTCTTCACGAAGACGTTGAGCTTACCTATATTCTTCCATCTGGTCCACCGTTCTGGCGTTGAGAGTTCTTTAGCACTTCAGTACGCTACTTAAATTTATAAGTATAAATGTGTTCCAGCGGTGGGATGTCCTTTTTGCAGGAGCGGCGCGAGAGGGCGCTCGACGACAGCAAAAACATCCCAAAGTCCCCGATGACTGATGGCAATGATAAATAAACCGAAATGAAATTTGTCGCTGCTGATTAATTTATATTTAATTGTGATTGATAGCTAATTTAAAATGGCTTTTAATTACGCTTTTTATTTCGGTGGCGTTTTAAACAAAATACCGGGCTACAAGGTGAAGCGAACGGTGTGACGTCACAACGACTTTGGAATGTCGCGAAGGCATTCTTCATTCTTCTTCCACGCTGCTATTAAGTTCGCAGTTATCCTACTTTACTCTGACATTTCAAAGATCACACTAAAAAATGCACAATTACTTATCTCAAACCTTGCCTCTCCCACTCAAACTCAACCTGCCTATTTTTTTTTCTCGTGAAGGTAATCAACTTAATATTAAAATACCCAAATACGCATTTTCAAAAGAGCTAGGTATTACATATTTGAAATTTACTTCTTTATACGGAGAACTGGTTATCTAGGACGTGCGTGTTATTAAGAAATTGGTCTTTACTGTCCCAAGGTTGGAGTGTGGGGTAAAGAGGGTACGTCAGCGAATTGTTTGAGATGTGGAATGCAAGCTGCTTAAGGAATCTTCAGTTAAGACCCATGAACAATTTGAAATAGCTGCCTAAATATGTACAGTAGGTTGCATGTGTTGTGTAAAACGGACGAACGGTGGCAAAGATATGAATTTACCAGGACATTTTCTCAGAACTCAATTTTTACTACTACACTGAATATGTTTTGCTTTTTGACAAAACCTGCATTCCAGCTGAAAAATAGAAATTTCATGTGATTGTCGAAAAATGTGATTTTCGCCATGCAGTTTTATCTATTAGAAAAAAGTTTATTCCTTAAAGCACCTTGTGGCAGAATAGCAGCTGGTCTTAATAATAATCTTGCATTAGGTCAGAAACGCTTTATTTTACAGCTAGAAAAAAAAATAGTTTCCTAAAAGGAATTTTACCGTGTATTTGCAAAGAATTTATAGTGATATCGTACAACAGTTATCAAAAAACCTACATATAATATTCAGACATTCACAAGTTTTTGCTGACAACCGGAAGTGGCAAATGTTACATCCGTTTTCTTAGGGATTCATCCGATTTGGTTGATTGAGTGGGCTGGTAAAATATTTTAGATGCAGTGGGGTAATTTTTCTAGACAGCACGAAGTATGCCCGAAGGTGGAAAATAGAAATTCCGTACGTACTCTCGAAAGTTCTTAATCGATTAACCCCCGCTAAAACGTGATCAACACTCCAAATCCGAGGCATTATAAATATATAATCAGCTGTTTTCTTGAGTGTTACCACTAATCAAGTGGGCCAATGCCATTAGGTCTCCGGCCGGTACATATAGAATCCATTAAAAGAGGCATTACGGGTATTTATTTTTTGAGGCTGGTATAAAAATAAAATCGACCAGCGGGCCGTCAAAATAACCGAGACCCTCAGCCTCCCTATACGCGTAAATAAACCTAAGTGTTCATAATGTGATAATTAAACAAACCTAGTCAGTTATCAACATGTACAGTGGGGGCTAATTTCGGATTTTAACGATTTCTGGACCGACGCCAAATTATAATGGACGTCGCGCCCAGTTGCGCCCGATGTCGACTTTTAAAACTATATGCCCGCCATCTGAACTAACAGAAACAAACGCAAGCCCTAACAATATAAGTGGTGGCTTTTAATTCTTTGTACAGCGCGGCGACGCCTAAAGCTTGTCGGCAAACCAGACCATTCTGTTTTGACCTACTCCACAGTTCTGAAATATTAAAACTTTGTTTGTTCACTTATTTCACCCATCCCTCAAACTCAATTTGATCCACACATTTTATTCCACCCCGTTTCAATTTTTATTTTGTTTGTACACAAAGAAAACATGACAAAAGTTTAAGACTTATTGTAGTATTTCATGTAAGAATTTCCTCCTAGAAACCAACATCTTGCATAAGATCGTATACTAAGTGGACGATAATTATAAATAATTGGTGTGCCCTCCACCCAATTTTCCGACTACATTGACACACTGTTCAAACATTTATAAACTCTCTAAACGTATAGACTATAGAGGGTGAAACACCAAAAACTAATGTCCGTAATATAATAATAATACTATATCGGGATTATAACAATACGAGACTAATCTCTCGATACAAATAACTCTAATATACTGTCCCGTATCCGTGTGTTTTCCTACGAGGTTTATTTCTCTATTTCTTGTTTATTTATTCTTCAATCGAAGGCCGAGCGATAATATTCAAACAATAACGTGTGGGCTAACGCGATATGATGACGTCAGTTCTCCATTACGTCACAAACCAATCGATAAAATTCCTTATAGCGCCTAAACCGCTCATCCCATTGATCGGTAAATTTGTGTACAATTTGTGTTCATTTTTAAAATCACTGCAGGGTGAGATCAGTGAGGTCAGTTTAGTCAAAATCGGATGAATCCCTAAGAAAACGTATGTAATTTTGCCACTTCCGGTTGCCAGATTTGTCACCAAAAACAATCCAGTTCGTCCTCCGGTAATCCTAAATAAGTATACCAAATTTCGCCCCGATATCTTGTTCCGTCTGGGCGCTATCGTGTTCACGGACCCACCTACATTTTCCAGAAATCATTGCAATGGATTCAGGGGACCTCAAAACGCATATTTGCGCGAAATACGCGTCTAGTCGGAAAGTAAAAAGCTAACCTGATCTTGTCGATCCCAAAAAGATCAGTGTGCCACTATACCACTTGACAGACAAGGTACTGTGGCAGACTGCTGTTTCAGATCTGCTGTCGGGAAGTGCACATGCATTCCTCGTTCAGTCGATTACACGCGCGGCATGCGCAATGGTAAAGTGACTATTTTATAGACTCTCTAGTAATGACATTAGATTTGTTTCTTTAAATAATCAATTAAAAGGCAACCGATGTTGCGGTTTGTCGTATTGGATTTCATTTTAAATATTTGATAGGTGAAGTTGGGTACGTATGGAACCCTTGTGGATAAATCATTCCCACAGGAAGTTAGGGGTTCGGTAGTAGTAAAAATACCGAATCAATCGGTACCGGAAAGTTCGCTCACGAACTAAATCTTTCTTCTTCAACCTTGTTTAGGGATAATTAAAGTTGAACCAAGTTAAATCTTTTATCGGGTCCGCATTTAACTTACACATTCGCACCCTAAATAGTTCTTGTCACCCTTCTACGAACCCTCGTAACGACGTACTTCAACTTTAACTATGGGGAATATTTCCGATTCAACCCTTTAACTCCTTTACACTTAAATTACTTTTTTAACTAGATTAATTTGTTTCCAAATACTTTTATACAAAGACCAAACTACATCTAATTGTTAAACTATCAAAAAGTAACTAAACAAAATCATGTATAGCCTGTTTATTCGTAAAACAGGGTGTGGCTTGCGCCTCGTCTCCTTAATATAGCGAAATCGAATATTCTGTTATTCGTGAAACATCGGAAAATTCATTTTCCAGGCGCGGGAACATTCCACTAAAACGAGGCACAGTAATACTAACAAACTAAAAATAAAAACCCTAAAGCTATGTCCACATCAATAAAAATTTGTGCGTGTTGAATTTACTGTGCGCCCTGTCCTTAAACATTTTCGTTGTGCGTACTGTGTGCCCTGCTCCGCCTGTGCGTGATGTATGTTGAACTACACATGTCTGCATACTGCACCGTCCACATACGAATGCTGTGCGCCGCAAATTCCTTTGATGTTCGTGAAAAAACCGACAACTCCTGGTTCGTTGCGCGTGTTGTGCGGCGAAAATATTTGGGTTGCTTTTGTGCGTCAAAGCGTCCACATTGACACACACACACACACCACATACAACGCGTACAATTCACACAACGCAAATTTTTATTGATGTGGACCCAGCTAACAATCTTAACATCGTGCGTCGTTGCCTGTTGATACGCTGGTTAAAATGTATAACAAATGTATGACTAAAAAACATGATAAAATAAAGTACTTATAAAGAATACTCACGTATTTGTTGTCAAAAGTTTATAGGATATTGAAGACACTTACCTAAAACGAAAAAATTAATTGGTTAACTTAATTTTAATTTAATTTCAACCATCACAAAGAAAAAATACGTTTTGTCATGATGGTGTCAAGGTTGAGAGATAGGCGTAGGATAGTATGCCGAAAATGTTCGGTTCGTAGGTGGGTATTGTAAGAGTATCAAAAGTACGGCATATGGAGTTGATCTGGAGGGTAGGCACGATTTGGCTGTAAATAAACACCCTTCATGGAGTTATTCGGCATACGTCGGCATGTTGGCCTGGCCGGTGGGAAACACCCTTAACAGGTACAGCAACAAACGAGATGGACACGACCATTCATCAACGTCCGGGCAGGAATGTTCGGGAATAAGTAAACTCCGGTCCCGAATATATTAAAATCCCATCGAGAAATATCGGCTATACGTTAAGAATGAACAATTGTATACAATTTACGTTATTAGCTGATCGATCAAGTTTTCCACCCTCCCACACAGTGGTCGACATTGACCTTTTTGGGTAAAAAATATTGTTTCCAGACAAAAAGTATCACTTTTTGCGCCCAGACTTTCGTGGTACTTAGCTTGCCCCCGTTCGTTATCATTTCACAGCGCAGACAGACAAGACATTAACACGGAGAAGTTAAACACCTTGGGAAAGGAAATGTCAGGTTAGTTGTCCTTTCCTCGTAGGCACCCCATATTGTTTAATATTTAACCAATTTACTTGTCTCTTTATTTATTAATAGGGACGAGGGTGAACCGTCCGCATCGCATACAAGGTTACAGCTACATAGCATGTTAAAGAGTTTAAATCCCTACAGGGGAGAGGATTTTATCCCAAATTATCACTACCTAAAAACACCCACATCCCCGTTTTAGCCCTTCCTTATTAGATCAACTGTTTCCCTACGTCAAATTATCTCCCCGTCGATCCACCCATCACTCCTAACACGGGTTCACCTTTTCACTTTACAGCAGCATTTTTCATGATGTTTTACCCTTACGTTTATTTATTCTAAACTCATATATAACGATGTATTAGGTTTTTTAGGCCTATTAAACATCTAAAAATAGACGCCTGTTAGGGATGTATCCCCGATATTTTCATCCCCGTAGTCGCCGTTGACATTTAATTTTATAGAAACATAAACATTATATTCCCGATTTTATGACAGTAATCATGAAATACATGCACCGTACAGTCAGAATATTAAATTTAATGATTTTATTCCTGAGACAGTTGCCCTATTTTCCCTTGTATTAATAATTGATAATTATAATAATATTGACATAAAGTTATTGCTGTTAACTAGACGCAAAGAAGCCACGTTGAGGGGTTTGCAATTGTGTGGAGAACAAATCGCTCTGTCGCATGAACTAAAAGGTGTTATGCTGGACTCCACGCTGAGTTTCTGAGGACACTTAACTGCGATCTCGGCACACGGATAAGGACTGAAGATTTAAAAGCAATCCTTATAAGTAGGTACCAGGATACTGTTACCCTTATAGAGTGAACACAATGCTCGGTAAATTTACGGAATTATTTTCACACCGATGTTGTGTTATGGTGTCAATAGAAATGATTTTGTAAGTAATAATATAAATAACATATTAATTTTAATAGTTAATTTAATAGCAAAATTTTGCAACCATTTCTAAGAAGCCAGAAATGAACCGGCCCACCTAAAATCTGATCACCATTAACTTTTGTAAGCTTCTTTTATTTTAAATATGTATACTTATTTTTAGTCGTTTCAAATTCTGGCATGAAGATTATCACAAGGCAACAAACATATTTTGTTGACTAACATATTTTTGTTGACCTAACGTCATTTTTCATAGATCAAATCATCAAAGTGTTGTTACAGGTCTAAGATCCATTTTATTTGAAGTCATATATTTCGCTTGAATTTGCCTTCTGTGTATGCGTTCTCATAACAGACTGTTCAAAATATTACGAATCACAAGTTTTTTGTGTTATTTTATCAAGTGAATTTATACAGACATTCTGTGCATTAAAGTATGGGAAGTGATCAAAGAAGATGTAAAAATTCACCAATTAAGTTTTGTTACATGTACGGTTGTTATGTCCGGATATTCGAAGAAAGATAAGCATATAAAATAATAAAATATGCAAATTTGTCATCAGCATCGCAACCAATCTCCCATGGAGAGAATCATCCTCTCCCAAATGCGCCTGTTTGAAGAAACTTGCCTGATTTAGCAGAGTGTCTGAAATCTCTCTCTGTCAAATCAGATAAGTCGTGCAGATTCGCCATTTGCAGTTTTAGGAACACCTCAGCTCATAAACCAGTGCGAACTGAATGATTTGGTTTATTAGGTTCTAGGCTACAGGAATGGAATCTTTTCGAACGAGGTGTGACAGTGTCTTCATTTACAAAAGGTAACGAGCCTTTTAATGCATATTTTAAAAGGGAAGGATCTTTACGTGTATGTCACGATGTTGAGGGTCTTATGAACGAGTTTGATATTCCCCACGATCCTTCTGAGTGGTTGCTTTTTATCGATTCGTCAAAATACACAGCTTGAAAGCAATACTTTACAGGTTACAGTTTTCTCAGTTTTTAATGTATAGCTGTATCTGTAAATCCTGTTACAACAAATCCACTTTCAGTTTCTAGGTATGTAAGGCAAATATAATTTGGAATTTTTTTTTTGTTGTATCAGAAAGTTGGAAATTTGTTCCCTTGTGTTATTTGCGTAGATTTATTCATTTTTAAGCGACTGAACTGTTTGAAATTGAAATGAAAAGTAAAATGTATCTGAAAATAAGTTACTCTTGAATTTCGATAAATGACTGTGTGGCGCCATGGCATAGTTTGACCGATGGGAATCTTATAATGGATCAGGAGATCGTAAAGTTGTTTCATTTTGTTACCGGTGTAGTGGGAAAGTGCTCCATTCCATCCAGTCCAAAAATAGACGCCGATACTTATTCAAATTGGCGCAATAAAGTTAATATCCTTGCAGGGTTTTTACTCGCAAGTCCTCACCTGACCGTAAAGGCGTGTTTATCGTTTGATTTGCGTGCTACGCTCTGTCGGCCAGGGGTAGTCCACTTTGCCATCGCAATTTTACGAGAGGCCAGAATGGCGCACGTGAATGCCGAGTTATTTTTACAAATCACGTAAGGACCTTGATAATAGCAGGCAACTACCCTTTGTCACATAATATACCTTCGAGAATGTGCGACCCACGTCACGGACGGTCCTCTAGGAGCGCCTTTTTAGATCTTTTAATTAACCAACCACCCTAAAACCGACACTTTTGCAGATAAAATACCGCCCCATAGGCCGCACATAAAAATCCCTCCTATTTTAACTTACCCTCCCACCCTTAATTCACCTCACCTACTTCCATCTTTACTTCTTATCCATCTTTCCCATAATTAATTATCAACCTACCATACGTATGTCTTTCAGTATTTATAATGTCAATTCTAATGAAAGAAATATATTCTACAAGGTAATGATTAAGCCCAGTTGTAATTCGCGATTTCATTAAGCTAACCTGTTAGATAAAATATTTCGTCTATCAAAATGGTGGTGGTATTTCGTGGTTACGAGATAATTTGCATACATTATCAAAAAAATGACCGTTTCCGGGAGGTCAGGGGTTGCAGAGAAACGCGAGGGTGGGTGGGGATGGTATAGTGGAGATGTTCCGGTATCGTCTGCTATTTATTTTAATTAATTTAAGCGGGTAGGTGTGTTGCGAAAACACTTAACCGCACCTTGCCGGAACAATTTAAATCTTATAACAAACTTTTAATGAAAATTAAGTCGAGTGTGGGGATGTTGTGTCGAGCCGGTTAGCTTCGGGTTCCGCACCGTTGCAAACCTCTCCCACTCTCATCTATTTCGCATAGACTCTTTCATTTCCTCCCGCGCATATTTCAGCATGTTTCTTGCAAGCCTAGGGATGCCCTTGCACACCCTACAGCTGCTACGACGGGTGTTACGGACGTCCTGCCCCTGATCCAATTCCTTATTGGACACGATTTCTCAGGAAATTGTGAAATAAATTGAACCGTATTACTCGAACTGTTCAATCTAACCATCTACATCACACTTGTTACCGCCGCAAGTCTACTTCTACCGCTACCATTCATGGTCACTCATTCCATCATCTAACTTTCGACCTTCGCTTTTATAGTTCTTGTAGTTGCCTAGGAATTCATCTGTTATAAGAATTGGAGAAATCATTTTACCACTGATTTGCCACTTGACTAAAAAAATATTCATATATGGTTTTCACATCACCCATGCTGTAATTCAGGGTTTCCCATTCTAGGTGTCAATGTGTCAAAGACGTAGAAGAAGTACTAGAACCTAGAAAATCCAAAGAACCAGTAGCGCTATTCCGCCTGTATAGTTCAACAACGTTTTCATCCTACCACATGCGAAAGGACCACTTGCACAGCGAAGGACGAAAAAAACACGGAATTTCCTTTGACTTTACGAAGTGAACTGTCGACGTCTGTTTCAACGTTATTGCAAAATTTGGTAAATAGGGCAAGAAACGAATAAGTAGACTTAACAATTTAAATGTTGCAGTCCATAATAAATAGCTGTAATCACCGTATTTAGAATTCCCTACAACACAGGGGAAAACTAACTTTGGTCAGTACAGGAAACGACATAAATATTCCAAGACACCAGGACAGTTATAATGGGTAACCAACCAATTCCTTTCCCTGAAACTTTAGACACTTGTTTAGTAGTCACGTACCTTCAAGTTCACGCACTATTCTTTGAAATTTTTCTTCTGAATTATTTATATTGGAAGCCATCTTTATTTTTTAATGACATCAATATGTTTCCTTTTTCTGTTCGAAAACTGAATACTTGTCAAACTAATGGTAGTTTTTTAATGCTTTACCTTGGTTTCCAGTGGGAGATTTTAGCTTATCCAAATGATATAGTCGTAAGTCATTATATTTGATATAGTTCTGAAAATAATACTGCCAAAATTGTTATAGTTGTTGTTCTGGGAGCTTACAGCTTATCCAATTTATTAAAAATGTATAATATTATATTATAACGGAACAAGCTATAAATGCAGGTCCTACGTAATAAATCCTCGGTGTGCTGAGAATAATGAGCGGCCCAGACCACCGGTAAAAAACGACCCATGCACCAACGTTAGTATCAAAACTGCATATTAAATGGCTGTTTTTGACTTCGGGACGTCACGAGAACTGCAGTGCAATTACTAATTCAGCCTGTTTTTGCTATGCTCCAACTGTTAAATTGTACAGTTTCAGCTCGTTCCTACTTTATGAATAAGTTTTACCGATAACAGATAACACGCTACATACACTCCGCTCACAACGTAGACTTAATACCACGTCGCGTCGTTTAAACGGCTTTTAGATTCGCAAATCCAAAATTTAAACATAACTAGAAAAGCAGTGATATTTTCATTCTGAAGCTCTGCATACATATAGTTAGGCAATTCTATTGTCTAGGGATTTATTAAAGAAGACAGTAAAGTGATAACATTTGTTTCTTTTTATTTTATATTCTCTTTAGTGTTAATTGCAGACTAGGACCGAGCTACTACACAAGGTTAAGAAGTGTCGGCATCAATGAGTTTTGAAAAGTATCAGTTTAAGTAACGAATACAAAGTAAAGAATACTTGGCTAAAAAGTATCAGTATCAATTCGATAGATAAAAGTATCGATTCGGCACATCCCTAATATGGAACCGAGAACAGACGAGGGAGAACAGACATACCGAGACGAGGCGGGTGCTACGCTGGCTGCTACGCAGTAGGTACACTCTCCATGTCTCGGGGAGTCTCGGCGAGAGTGTACACCCGCTATTAGATGTGAATGTCGAGTAAAAATATCGAATAACTATTAGGTCGTCGAACAAATGCGCGTCAAACGCAAGAGAAACATTTTCTTTTTTATCTAGCTTTTTTCTGGTGTTTTTTCTTTTCGGGTTGGGAACTTAAAGGGCACTAACGGATTTTCCGTTTAATTTGGAGCAAAAAGGGTGTCTGCGACGCTATCGCCACGAACGGAGGAGAAACTGGATGTAACCAAGTTCGGAACCCACCTCCAAATTGTCGCGATCGGGTCGTCCTTAACGGCAACGCCGCCGCTGCCGCCCCGGTAAAAATTAATTTTAATTTTTTTTTGCTGTACGCACGGCAAACTCCGGATTCGAACCGAAATTAAATTTCGCATTCGTGCACGTCTCCGCTTTGATTTTGGCCGATTTTTTAAGGAAATTAAAAGAATAATGCTTGCGCGCCAATATTGTCGCGGAGCTTACGGAGCCCGTTTCCCGCCTCCCCCATCCTACCACGTTTTCTCGAATAGGCGCGCGGAATATTAACTTTTGTATAAATTTGAATACAATTCTATTTTGCCCAATTTCGGTACACTTCTCTGTGGAAAATACATAAATTCATAAAAATCATCCATGTGGAATTTGATCTAAGTTATTTCTTTTAAAATGGAACATATATTATCCTGAATCGGTTTAAGTATAAGAGAGATCAAAAGTTCGAAGAATAATTCCAAAATTCAAAATATTCAAGAATCAATAAGATCAAAACGCCATAGTTTTCAAAATAGTTTCAAATGAACAATTTTCTATTTATAAAACTATGAAAGTCAATTTTTAAAATGTTTCTAAGATAAAAAATCTATTTTGTTCGTCTCAACCCAATGCCTTACAAAAGCTGTCTCCATCAATTATCCCATTCTTCGTATTTAAGTCTCATTAATTGAGAGCGAGAACTGTTTATATTAGAGATGGAACTGAGAAAAGGGCCGAGAAAAGGGCGCGGCGTAGGTGTATGGGTGGCGGGGTTGAATTGTAAACAGTCAGAACCTGATGACATGTTTTTCAGAAGCCCGTTGTCAAGGCTGCCAGTGGCCTCCGTCATACTGCCCGAGCCTAAAGGGAACCAAGATAATCCATCACGATTAAAAGGAACAATACTCCTCAACTCGGCTGACAGTGATCATCATATTACATCTTAACAATAACCCTGTTTACGCCCGCAATTAGTTATTTGTCACGTAGCAGTATTGTTAAATACTCGTATACAAAGATTTTTATTGGTGTTATATGATCCACGTATGCTACAGCAGAATATATTATTCCTTTGCTCATTTGTTATCCGTCATTTCAAATGTCACAAACCAACCCATTCAAAGAAACTCAACCTACGTTTAAATCGAACAGTCAAGTGAGCCACAGACAACTGGACGACGGACGACTAAGCGACGCTCACTCGGTTGTTTGGTTCATTTTACTTATTAATCAATTTATCTACTTTTATCTTATTTAAGTGAAACAATGTGGCTTTTCGATGTTTTTACAATCGAGCCTTCTATGCAAAGCAAAAATTTTAACAAAATAAATTTTCTTTTGCCAATAAACCCTACTTTTCATATCTTCAGTTTTAAATTTTCCCCGGGTACAAATCTAGTCAACAATTACAAGTGCTAATGCAAAAATGACAAATTCGGTGAAAAAAACAACAGTAACTAAAGGCAAAAATAAATAAAAACCCTTTCTTTACCGCTTGAAATAATAGATTATTTTCTTGCGACAACTGCTATAAGAGTTTGGAGAGATTTATTGTTGAGTCTAAGAACACTTGAGCGGCTCAAATTGATTTGTTCGGATGTTGATGTATCGCACGGCGAACAAGAAAAGATAAACAGGGCAATCCTGGAGTAGTTATCCCTGTGGAGTTCTACTGACCGGCTAGCTAAATCACGGCATCAAATACCTCAGAAACGCTACGCTCAAAACGTTTATTCCGTACGTAATTCAACACATCAAACAAGCTAGTCTAATGCAGATCGCTTTTAAGCTCGATTTCTAATGCAGTAACCGTAACGTAGAAAAGTTGACCTTGCACGGTTCTTCGACGGTGTTTATAGGGACAGTAACGTTTTTACGTTAAATTTAGACGTACATTTTACGGAAAAAATTTTTTGGACTTCCTAGTTAATAATATTTTTAAAATAAATATTTCTACAACTCATATAATCTGTGTAACAGACATGATCATTTTGTGGTCTGCGTTTGGTACACTCACTTGAGAAAGATATCCTGAAATAAGATCAATAAAAAGCGACGATACCCTTGGGGTGGGCGGAGGGGCAAGAATAACAGGAATTAATAACGAAATTGTTTACCAATAAGGGTAGCTGGAGAGCTGGAGATTTAATTTTTGCAGAATTAGGGCAACAGTTAAAGCGGAACAATTAGGTTGGGAGTTTTAGCAATATTAAGTGGGCAGATATTAAACGTCGCCCTGGATGTGTTTTTGAGTGAGTGAAACGCCGGCAATAATTCTTAATAACGCAAAATTAATGTGTCCTCGTTTAGGGGTTGGGCATCTCGATTTTATTAAATTGGGGGGGGGGGGTAAAATGTGCGCCCCACTCAACGAGCCCCGTGTTTATTTTTAATAAATACATACTACCGGACGCTCGGTAATTAATGCTACATCAAATTAAATTTGATTACAGAAAGGAGAACCATCCCCGTTTTATTAATGTCTGTTTCCTCCTTTGACATGACAAGAAGCGATTAATTGACAGAGAGGGAAGATAATTTAACACTAGTCGGGGCCAGGCCATAGACCGCGATTTGTGAAACTTAATTGAATATCTACTACCGTCGCGTCGCGTCGACTACTTGAAAAGATTCGTTATGTGGACTTTGCACGAATCACCTACTGTCGATGCCAACGTCTCCAACTAACTAACATCTAATACCTGCCACACACGTTCAGTTTCAACTGACGGTTTGAACCATTCAGTTGAAACTGTACTGTACACTGTGAAGCACACTTACAGTTAAATCCTTCAGTTTTTACAATTATTCGATGGAGCAGGACGGTTTTACCGCTCTCCGTTTACAAATTGAACTGAGAACTGTACAGTTGAATCCCCCACACGCAACGATCAGTGAACCATTCTGATGAAAAAATTGAAATTTCACTCGTCTCACTTTAACTGTGCATTTCAGTTCATATGAGTGTGAAATACCCACACCCGTAGGGATTAAACTGTACAGTTGAAATGAACAGTTGAAACTGTCAGTTGAAAGTGAACGTGTGTGGCCGGCCTAAGACCTCCAGACCATTTCAATCACACTTCAGCGGACACTTAATCGCAAGACTACCTACCAAAACATACAAAATCCATCTATCTATCAACGACATTATCTCTTACTACAAATTCGAACCTAGCGTGACATCTTTCTTGTAGCTATTCACCAACATTTTGATAAAACAATTCACCTTACGAACGTATCACAACATTTAGATATCTTTACATCAGATAAACTACCCCTGAAGAAGATCAATTAGACTCGCTAAAATTTAGACCGCCATTTAGATAAGCAAACTATCAATTATAATAAAAATCAGACGCCTAACATTTGATAATGTTTATGTCTCATATTCATGTCTCATACTAATAAGGCAAATGGGGGAAATAGTTATAGAATAATGGATGCGATGGTATTGTCTAGAGAGTAGTAGGAGTAGAGCATCGGCAAACCGATAATTAAAATGACTTCGTAAAGTTTTAGTCTTTGATCAATCCGCAAATCCCCGGTGATACATTTCAGACAGACCAGGATCGGTATCCAACCGATCTCTTTTACATAAAAGAATCCTGCAGGGGACCGGACCTTTCCCGCACGGCAAAAAAATCGATTACTTAGAAGACGTCGTTCCCCTCAGCCCCTATATTGACTCGCGTCTATTATCCACATAATCTTGAGTCAACCAATCTGGCACCGCTTTTATAATTATTTCGTCGCAATTGAATTAAGTGAAAGATCTCGCTTCTGTTTATAATAACCACCCTTCCTACCTTAACGCTTTGATAGCCAGTTTCTTCAGGTTTGGTCTATATAACCGTCAATGTATACCCGAGATGACTCTCAAAGGATATCGCTCTCCTGTACCCCCTAAAATTCTAACGATCCGAATTAAATAACTCCCTGCAGACGCCTTGCCGTAAAGCGACAAACGATAACGCCATTATAACATCAATTTGAGGTAATTACGTATCAGAAAATACCTAATTAATTATCTATAAGCACACAGAAAACAGTTCAACTGGGCTTAGCTTCCACAACTAGAATTTTCATGACAGTTTTAAACACAATACTTTCCTCAGCTTTGTAATTTGGAAATTAGCTATCTATAGATCTAACAAGTTCAACCTTGAACACACTGAAAACAGTCTAGACAAATATAGAATTACCCATTTTCAACTAATCATAGCATCGCAGGAAAACCACATACAACTGTACCTGTACCTGCAACTGTACCTGTACTTTACATTAGATGTGTTCTATCTACAGGTTATTGTCCATTTTAGGTTAGTTCTTTATACTGAGCAATGCGGTTTTCAATGGAGAAAAATATCTTTGCCACGCAAGCAACACAACAACAACGGGTGTCGGCAATATTTCATAATACATAGTTCCCTTTGTCGACTGTTTTGGGTTATGCAGGAGAGATATTAAATTTCAAGAGATTTCAGTTTTGTTATTTATTTCTGCGGGAAGAGTGTTGATTATACAATGAAAATTAAAACTGTGTTAAAACTCTATCCGTAAAAAGATTTTAATTTTTGTGAAGTTATTTTTTTCGACTTGATCAAAGCCATGTGAAATTCGTGCAGGGTCGCTACCGGAAGCAATCCCGCCAGGTAATTTGTACCGCCTTTTGCGTAAAAATTTATAAACGCTATCTACATAATGAGGAACGTATTTTACATTTCGCATGGAATAATTACAGGGAACTGTTTACGAGCCCGTTTTAAGAAATGTACATAATAAATTACCAGAATTACTGCCCGGAAGGTAAAGGGGCATACATAACGGGTGCCAAGCATCCCCTTGAATCGATATATCATTTTTTTGTGCGTTCTTGTAAACACCCTCTAATGGTCGTATAAATAAACATGATATCATCATAAAATTGCATTGCAATAACACATACGACTACCAATTCATCGGCGGTACATACATTATATCTATATATGTCTAGGAAGATAGAATTTTGAGATGATATGAGGTAGAGTGGCATGATTACATTCGTGGGTAAGTTTTCTGTTAGAATGTCAGATAAACATGGGTCAGATTTCTACGCTTACAGGCTCTCCAGGCATTTCAAATCGGTGTTTCCTTTATTGGGTTCTTTGGGTTACCATTCGGAACTGAAATCTTGCTTCCCGAGGTTTCGTGATTAGATCCGGCGTCACAGGAAAGCACCTGCATTTGTAAGATTTATATGCTACAAGATACGGCAAAAAACAATTTGTTATTTATTTCCTTTTTCAGTATTTTCTTACAGTACAATACAATAGTGTACATAGTTCATTAGTAAAATCATTACAACATTAACTTGGTATGTTTATGTCACAAATGTAGGTAAAAATTGGGTAAATATTTACCTATATACCTGATGGATTATTTATACGATATTTATCTGTATGTATTACGGTTTGATAAATGACCTCATCAAGTATAAATGGGAAACCTTCATGTATACGAATGGTGATAAGAAGTATATTCACTTCAAAGCGATTACAATGTATTTTTGAACACAATGTGATGAACAAAGGCTGCTAGTTCGAAGAAAATATCTAATCTTCGACAATACACATTTTATTGGTCGTAAAGCAAATATACAGGAAATTGATTCGTTCTAACAGTTACCAGGCGCTCTATTCATATGTCGTGCAATTTTGCACCGAGTGATACGGAGAGATGAAGGTTTTCTATAGCATAGCGAAGACCATAAGACCGAAAGCTTCCATCGCTATTTAGCGCATGTGTAATTATATATTATATCGGACACAGTTTGCTCCGTAAACATTTTTAGTTTACAACTAGTCCCTAGAAGGAAGTATTGTAATCGACAGAAAAAATAATTTCGAGACTTCCGCGGAAATACGCGTTACGGTCCCTTAATGCAATGATTTCTGGAAAATGTATGTATGTATGCCCGTGAACACGATTGCGCCCAAACGGAACAAAGGATCGGGCTGAAATTTGGTATAGTTATTTAGAATTACCGGGGGACGAACTGGATTGTTTTTGGTAATAATCTGACAACCGTAAGTGGCAAACGTTCATGCGTTTTCTTAGGGATTAATCCGATTTTGACCAAACTGGCACCATCTCATCCTGCAGTGATTTTAAATATGTATAAAACTTTACAGACCAATGGGATGAGCGGTTTAGTTGCTATAGGGGTTTATAGCGATCGGTTTGTGACGTAATCAAGGACTGACCTCATACGCGTCAGCTTAGTATCGTCAGCTCGCGATTGAAGAATAAATGAACAAATAGAATAATAAACAACATCGCAGGAAAACACACGCACACGTGACAATAGTTATTTGTATCGAGAAGTGTCTTGTATTGTTATAATCACAATATAGTTATTATTATCTTACGGCATCTCTATACGTTTAGAGAAAAAATAAATGTGTCAACAGTGTAGTCGGAAAGTAGGGTAGGAGCCACACCAGATATATTAAAGCTTGAAACGTCATAACTGCCGAAGCGTTTAAGATAGATGAAATCCAATAGCACCATTGGAATCAGCGTGAAAAACTGTATAAAGGCCCATAACCTTAATTGGATTGGAGATGGCTGACTTTTCATCGACTCGTCAAAATTTCGGTAAAAATCGAGTTGTGTCAATATTATGTTCAACTGGCTATAACACAAACTGGATATGTTTATGCTACATTTATGCTACATTTATTCCAATCTGGGAATCTGTACGGGCATGAAAATTGTGTTGAAATTCAATTTTGCTAAGATGTATCGTCGGTAAAATCTTTTACAGTTAATGAAAGGTCTCGTTCTAATTTGATAAGGGTATGAGGTTTCGTGTCTTATTTGCCTGGTGTAAGTGGTGGTTTGTTGTGGAGGCCGGTTAGAGGAGGGAAGATTTAATAAATTGAGTTTGATGAAAGAGCAGGTGTTATGACATGCACTGGTGGTAGGGTTAAGTGATTGGACGTGTATTTCAATTATTCGGTGGCGTTTAAAGCAGCTGAGTAGTTTGGACGAAAAGTTCCCCAAATATGTTTACATGTAATCCAATTTGGTTTAATTGTAATTTAAGATGGGAAGGGGGCGGCCGAGGAAGGAAGCGAGAACAACAACGGCCATCCCGTCGCCTGACGTGAACTTTATTTACAATACGTAAAGTAGGATGTGGGCAACGGCAGACCTGCCATTGTATGTGTTGACATCGGACTTCCACCTTTTCATATAGGGCTGTGTGGCCGTAAGGTAACTGTAGAATATGTGCCAGAGCCCGTTTTGTCAGGCTTTATTCAGTTCGTAGACAAGGTGAAATCACACCCCAGGGCAACGTTATTAAAAATTGTGGGTACTTCCCTGTGCTTAAAAACTGCTCGTACGCGAGACCTCACAGTGAAATACGCTCTCCCTCCAGTTTTTGTGCGCTTTGTCGCCGTCCAACAGAAAAAAAATGCCTTTCCGGCTATTAAACTGCCCCCCGAAATAGTACTTTTTCTGAATAAGATTTATGTCGGCCCTCCCTAGACTCCACATCTCCACCAGCGCACCATTAATATGTCTTAGCATCGCCAGGTTTGACTGCTCAATGTCTGGATGTATTGTGCTCTATCGATAACGCTTGATTACAAACGTAAGACCTCCTCCCGCCACCTTACAGACGACCTCCTTCAGTAATTGTCTCTAATACACAACCAACGTATATATAACCACCACTACAATGGACAGCACATAATAAATCCTGACGTGAATGAAATATTCTTTAATATAGAAACAACAGTATAGGTCTCAAAGTTTCTAGATATCCTCCTTTCGTTTGATTCAACTATTATTCAACAATTCATATTTTTAATACGTTAAATAAATAATCAAAACTCTTACATACGAAATGAAAATAAAGAATTGCATATAAAGCCGAAAGTTTATATCTCATTAAAACTTCGAAGTACTGAAATTGAGGTGGTATACCTTGGTGGAGAAAAGTGGGGTCGGTAATAGAGAAATACGTCCGCGAATGGGGGAGGTCTTCTGTTATTTATTTCTGTTTTTAAATTGCATTTCGCAAAATCCCAATGCTAACCCAGAAGTTGAATTTTAATTAGATCAAGTTGGCTCTCCCAAAATTACCATGAACCATACGATGCCATGTTGCATTACGAACGTAATACTCGACGAAGGTCAAGCGATTTGCGGGAATGCGTCACAGGACGTCTAGAAATGTTTGGGTGCTCTGGAGCGCCTTAGATCGAAGTACTGGTGTAATAATTAGTAAGTTATGTATGAATAAATCTCTTTAAAACACAAATCAGACTGCGTTTTGTAAACCAACTCAGTAATAGTACCATCGATTTGTTGCGCGTTTTGAATAGATTTTCTTGTAAACAGCAGAATAAAATATATACATGATTTGTAATAAAGGATGGGGATATTTGGCAGTAGAAAAAAGGGACCTAAAGGCGCAATATGGAAACTATGACTGTCGTATTTTAAGCATTTCATGAATACGTTGCAGATTTTGAACACGTTCCAAAATATAACAATGGAAAACCATAAAAAAGTTGCACCTACTGAATGGTCGATGCCTGCGAAAACGGCAACACGCTTTCCAATATATTTAACTCAGTGCCCTAGTTTATTTATTGTACGTAATTGTTTATAGACCATTGAAAGTTTTATTTTATTATCACCTCGGGATATCGATTTTTAATTCTATTGTTGCACGCATTAGTAACAATTTTACACTGTATACATATCTATACTAGTTGAGTACAAATAATTTTACATATCAGTGAGGAAAACGGTTTGAAAACAAAAATCGTTTTGAACTGACAGGGGTCATAGATCGTGACAATCAGAGGAGGTCAACAAGGTTTCTTATTTCGGATAAGTATATGGTGAAGTTTGCATGAAAGATATGCTACTACTAGATTAATTAGCCAATGTGATGATTCACTATCAAGCTGTTAGTGAAATTTATGTTTTATTAAAACTTACTTCCAAATATTGAGTATACACCCTGTATATGAAATTCAGGAATGCAAATCTAAGTCTTCAGGTGCGAGTGCAAATTTTAGCGATATATTCTTTTTCTCTAAAACTAAATTATAAACTCGTCCGTAAAGTTAAAATCCTACAGGAATTACAGATGTTTTGCGGCAAAATGTTCTCTATTCAGTTAAATGTGCTCGCTAGTTCCTTCTCAGGGGAAATGAACGCGAGACACTCAATACTTCAGCAAGGGTAGGGCGTAGGGGCACGGTACGGAACAATGTAAATTATACCATTAACACACAAATAACACCCTCTATCTTAAATAAGCCTATCTGACGACCCCAGACAATTAGAAATCGCTCCAATCACACCTTCCATTTCCCTACCAGCAACCATTGATGGCACCTCAATAATTAACATATACGTCTTTGTACAAATTACTTCCTATCCATTGAATATAACAAAAATATGTGTTCGCATGTTTGCAATGACCGAACTGCTGCTTTGGCCTATACTGTATAACGCATCCTTTTGCACATTATATTAACCGTTTCTTCAAATAACCAATATCGATATATCGAAAGAAGGACGTAGACTGTAGGCCGACAATTTAATGGGGTGATTTGATTGGTCCAAACAAACTGTTACCGAAAACCCCGAAAATCCGTTAATTAAAATATTCAGCGGTGCGTCCGGCGGTCGGTTGGCGCGATTGTGAATTTGCCGGGAAATAATTAATAAAAGAGTAACAGGAGCATTCACGGCCTGCATTAAATTTCGGAACGCGTGATAAATTGATCGAGATGGATTCTATTAGATTAAAACGGATATAGTGCGCCGCAGTGCAAGTACAACCTACCCACGCTAGACGGCGCGGTGTGTATAGCGTGTGCGATATTAAAATTTCGATGCGAATTGGATACACTATACACAAGATTGACCGAATCCGCCCTAAATGTATCCTTCATATGGAAAACTTTCCTATAGACTGCTTTTATAGCTACACACGGAACTATAAAAGCAGCGTAAATGCTCGGCCACGAAATCGAACGCATGGGCGTTTTCGCTCATAGCATCAAGGTCGAGCGGGTGAGAGTTCCAAATGCACGCGTAGGAGAGAGAGAAAGGAGCTGTACGCTTGTAGCGTTTCGCCAGGAGCGAGCATTCCGTGGCCGAGGCATCAGAGAGAACCTCTTTAGGCAGATAAACTATCAACACGCAGGCTACCAATGTTGCGTGTAACTTCGTCCTTTGTTGTCTCAGTTATTATGACGAAATGACTAAAATATTATACAAATTTTGTGAGGCCTGTTACATCCGGTAAAAACTTGAAAGCTTGATTCACTATTCATTTGATTTCACAACAAATAATATCTGGTGTGGCCCCCACCCAACTTTGCGACTACATTGACATATTGTTTACACATATAAAATTTCTAAACGTATAGACTATAGAGTATAGAGGGTGAAACACCAACAGCGAATGCACGTAAAATAATAATAATACTATATCAGGATTATAATAATAAAAGGCACCTCTCGATACAAATAACTCCAATATACTGTCACGTATCCGTGTGTTTTCCTACGAGGTTTATTTCTCAACTTCTTGTTTATTTATTCTTCAATCGCGGGCCGGGCGATAACATTCAAACAATAACGTGATGCTAACGCGGTATGATGACGTCAGTTCTCTATTACGTCACAAACCAATCGATATAAATCCCTATATCACCTAAACCGCTCATCCCATTGATCTGGGAAATTTGTATACTTATTTAAAATCACTGCAACTAAAACAATCGAGTTCGTCCCTCGGCAATTCTAAATATATATATATATATATATATATATATATATATATATATATATATATATATATATATATATATATATATATATATATATATATATATATATATATATATATATATATATATATATATATATATATATATATATATATATATATATATATATATATATATATATATATATATATATGTACCAAATTTCAGCCTGATCCGTTGTTCCGTTTGGGTGCAATCGTGTTCACGGACTTCCAGCAATCATTGAAGTATATTCCGGGGACAAATCTCGAAAAAAACTTTCCGTCGATTACAATACTTTCCTTCTAGGGCCTAGTCGGAAAGTAAAAATAAATTCTTGATATAAATATATGTGCTTCAAGTTGAGTATGGGTTAGTATCCTATATAAGGAATTAAAAATAGTATTTAACTGAGAAAAGTATATCTTCACAGAAATTATGTTACGTTTAGAATGAATATATTGACTATATGTTACTTTAAATACGACATTATCCACGTATTTCATTAAGCTGAATCTATGAACCATTTAAAACAAGAAGGGCAATTCTTAGATCTGCTAAATAAACTGATAATATATTATTCTTGTTGGAATAAAGATGATCGAACCCTCTTGATAGAACCATACGTATATTCCGCGTGATGATTGTGGTAATTCAAAACTTGTATTTACACTAAGGCGGAGGTTATAGTGGAGCGTTGATACTAGCATGGATACTATAGTACAGTAGAGCTTTGAACATAGCGTCGATACTAGCTTATTTCCCCTATAATAATTAAGTATTTGTCAGTTTGAAGTAAAAGATCGCGATTATCTGTTCGACAGGATATGCTTCTAGAATCCACCGCATTAATTAGTCGTAAGAGGAGATGGGCAATACATCCCATTAAAAAAGACAGTCATAAAAGTTGGGAATTTGGCTTTTAAGGAACAAATAGAACTAATTATTAAGTTTTTTTGCTTGTATTTCTTTGATTCTTCAAGTACCCCGAAGGTGAGGATTGTATTAGCAAGGATTTTGGAGGTATTATTTCGGATGGTAAAATGTGTAATTTTTTCATTGTTTTTTTTTCTTGCAAATCAGTTGTTTGTTTTATTGGAAATATTGATGAGCAATTATGCGACAAATCAGAGCTACTGTTTTGCTAAAACAAATAGAAAACCGCATCTACTCACTAACTTTATTTGAATGTTAAAGTCTATGGAAAGTTTCCGAGTACTATGTAAAACCAACATGTCTTGGGTCACCGCTAGTATCACAGCTTTGATCGACGCTCTACTATACTGCATCCAACTTAAAACAATGGTTCGGCTTTTACAGCGCCGCTAGTGTTGAAGCTAGTATCGACGCACAAAGCTCCACTATAACCTCGGCCTAAGTTTACAAGTAAAGATTACAAAGTAAATATTACATAGTAAAGATTACATAGTAACGATTATATAGTAACGACAACATAGTAACGATTACATAGTAACGATTAAGTAACTATTACTGCAGCTAAACGTACCGATTGCAACCCCGTTGGGGAAAAAACCCAAAAAGACTGGTGAGTTATTTGTCCATGATTTTTGCGCGTGCATTCCTCGGGGTGGTTTAATATCGTGCCTGCGGGTCGTCGGCGTGGGCGGTCCGTCGCGTCGCCTGTCGTCTTTTTAATATTGTCGAGTGTAAATAGTGAATATCATGTTATCCTTACAGGCCCCGTCTGGCGCGTTATGAAAAAGGGTTCTCCGGTTGCATTTCATCTCGCTCGCCCCGGTAAATCGATTTTACTTTCATCTTTGTATCTGAAGTCAATTGACCTTTTTATTGAATGCGAGACGGGAGATGAGAACGCGCCTGCGCCAACTTCCGCTTTCCACACGCTCCCTTATGATAAGAATATGCTTTTCATATTTTCCCCGCCGCATTCAATGCTTCTCTCACAGCATGCTCCCTCCACACACACATATTATACACCATAGGCGTACCATAGCGGCCGTATATGCACACCAATATCACGCTTCTTATATTTAAAAATAAGTACGTTTTAGATCGCTACATGAAAACTCATACAATATATACAGTGTGTCCAGGAAAGTCCGCACCATATGGGAAAATCTTTTATTATCCATTTCTCAGAAAATTTTATTCTTTATGAAAGTTGGCGGTAGGTCTAAAATCAAGAATACCATCATAAGGTCTTAAAAACATCGCACCATGTGCCGGGTGTTTAAAAAAAGTAAAACGCGCATAAGAGTAAAGTACCTGGAATACTAATATTATCGAAAAATTTTATTTGGGAATGTTGCTTAGAATTAATAATAACGCTCAGATTTGAAATCACAGCCACCTACGACAAAAATTTTTTTTTCGCTTCTTTTTTAAATTTCCACTATTTGAGAACAATTTTGTATCTGCTGGTGATTTGA
The DNA here is from genome assembly GCA_963971325.1 of Aphodius granarius. Lineage (NCBI taxonomy): Eukaryota > Metazoa > Arthropoda > Insecta > Coleoptera > Scarabaeidae > Aphodius > Aphodius granarius. The sequence continues at coordinate 8,102,943 of OZ020230.1, read as the reverse complement.
GATGATTCTCCTTAAACGGTTTCTTAGATATTTGTTCGAATTTCCTATAATACTCGCTTTTTTGATAGCGTTTTCAGCGCATCTTTAAAATCATTGCAAAAATTACCTTTTTCTTGGTGCATTTATGATTTTTCACCCAGTAATATCAAAATGTCATGCAATACGCAACACAGGTAAGTAAAATAGTTTCCTTTGACTTATTATTGGTGATTGTGGGTGTGCTGATAACACAAATTTACCAGCTGTTCACGTATTTGTATGGTATACACCTCAAAAAAAATGACGAATCCGAAAGGAAAGCATAGCAGCGCCATTAACATGTTTTATTAGTGTGTATACTCCATGCATTCCCTTAATTAATTCAAATTTTTATGGTTTACCTGTGTATCGCATGATATTTTGATATTTACTGGGTGAAAAATCATAAGCGCACCAAGAAAACGGTAATTTTTGTAATGATGTTAAAGAAGCGCTGGAAACACTGTCGAAATGGCGAGTACTATAGGAAATTTGAACAAATATCTAAGAAACCGTTTAAGAAGAATCATTTTAAGTCACTAGCCGCTACAAAACCCTTCTAACATAGTGAAAATTTGAAAAAGAAGCGAAAAAAAAATTTTCTGTCATAGGTGGCTGTGATTTCAAATCTGAGCGTAATTATTAATTCTAAGCAACATTCCCAAATAAAATTTTTCGATAATATTAGTATTCCAGGTACTTTACTCTTATGCGCGTTTTACTTTTTTTTAAACACCCGGTACATGGTGCGATGTTTTTAAGATCTTATGATGGTATTCTTGATTTTAGACCTACCGCCAACTTTCATAAAGAATAAAATTTTCGGACAAATTGATAATAAACGTTTTTCCCATATGGTGCGAACTTTCCTGGACACTTTCCTGTATATATATACCGTATACGCTACGTCAAACTTACCGAAAATAACTTGCCTGATTGTGATTACGGTTGTTTAAATGAAATAAAATAAAATTTACTAGAATAAAACTTTTGTTATTGCGTTTTTTTTACCGTTGATTTTTGTCCGGATTTAGCTGGATACTCAAAGCATTCCCGATTGCATTGAGTGTATATTTATTTATTTTATTAAAGCGCAGTGCACGATTGAAGTGTTGGTGTAGTTATTTTGTTACTTTGACCACGCAAAGCCCGATGAGGATATGTTGTTTGACAAAGGATATGCGTTCCTGTTGACTCGAAGCGGTAAAGGCTGACGTTTAAAATCCAACCTTTTCATAATATCTGGTCGAGTGTTTGCGCTGGTATAGGGATGAAAAAGTCCGGTCGGCACTTCTCAAACACATTCGTGGGAAATTTAAAATTCAGCCGAAAAAAGCCGACAACTTGTGTGCGCAAAAATCACGCACGTCACCCTATCTTCTATCACTGCAACATATATCTGTATGGTAGATATTAATTCATCGAAATTGGCATAATCTATGACTGTACATTAAAAATACACACATATAATAAATTCAACAATAATTTTGTAATGAATTACAGCGTCGTGCAAATAGCATACACTTGAAGTTCCAGAAATTTATCATTGCACTTGAGCATTTCGACAATAAGCGGCTTCTATGAATATATAACCGCTGGAAAGTGGGTGCCAAGTGGAAAAGGCTTGAGCTAAATGCTTGATTAATTTGGCTGGTCAGTTAAAATTTGTTAGGGATCTTGTGGTGATGGGCGCCTAACAGAGTAATTGTTACCTACTTTATAACACTCTAAGTGGCATTGCTTACATTATCAAGTTATGGTTTCTCCGAATTGATGATTATCAATTCACTAAAAATGTATTAATGTCCTTAATAATTAAATAGTATTTATCTAATGATTACAAAGTAACGATTATTTTCGAATATTCTAACGTAATTGGTAGCCAACAAAGACTAGCCGGAACAAACTACCCGGATTTATTGCATAATCGGCACTTTTAGGATGTCAAATAGGTTGATGGGGCTGTTTAATAATTGTCACGTTTATACAGATTGTGAGTAGGTTTGCAAATTTAACATCAACATCTATACACCCGAACTATTGGAAAGCACAATTATCCCCAATTCACCGGATTGAATATATTAATTCGCAGATATTCTCGAAAGCTCTTCGCGCCTACAAACAAACAAATTACTGTCCGATATTATACAACGGGTTTCAAATCCCTTCAAAATCCGCCTATTCGCCATTCATTGGCATGCGGTAACAGTGATCAGCTATTTCAGTTATTTCAGTCGCCAGCCGATCAGTTTCAGTCGGTTTTCCACGACACATAACTGTAACAACAGTATTTTATATGCATATTAAAAAGAATAACACCGGCACGGGTTTATAGCATACATAATTGTGATACATTTCACAATAAATTTCACAATTTGTTGAAAAATTCCATGTTGAAATGCGTCTTCGTTTGGTTTAGTTGCTGAATTGTTCTTGTTATAGACCGTTTAATTTAAAAGGAAAATTATGTAATCAGTTTAGTTGAGCAATGTCTTAAACTAGTTGTAAAAGACCAGCCGCGATTATTTTTTATCATTTTCTTTGATGTGATTACAAAAGGAGCTGTGAAAGGAGACCGTAATTGCAGTGTAAAAGAAAAGCCAATTGCAATCTATTAAACGTCGCGGAGCCGCGCAACTTTTAAATTTGCACGAAACAGCATAACTCTTGCTAATGAAGTTGTTAAACATAAATTGGAAAGTCTCCTCTTTCAAAAAGAAATATGAATCAACTTCTGGACTGGCAGACTTCGGGCTATTGCACAATCACGTCTCTTCTCGGAGATCTACCCTTCAGGCCGTTCCCGCTATTCTGAGCGGCCTTTTCATTATTTCTCCCCGTTTTTAACTTCTCATTAACAGAGCAAATTGAACCCTCCTGAAAACTATAACGGCCTGAAACGGAACTCAATGCTTCCTGAAACCGAAAGTTGGGTCTGATTCTTTTCGGCGTTTTAGATGAACTTTGCAAATCGAATTGTCAAGTTGTGTGGAACTCGCGCCAAGCGCAGTGTCTCAAGTTTATGTAGGCTTTGCACATACTCAAAATAACTTGAATTGGGTTATTGAAGTTTAGGGAAATTTCGGAGAGGATTAAGTAAGTTTTGTCGTATCGAACAGCCCACTTACCTACACAAGAATTAATTAGGTATAATTATTTTCATTAACGTTACGCTGCTCTGATCACTACGGGCGTACTAAATTTCACCGGCCGGTGCCAGTAACTACTCCTATGTCCAGCATTATATAGCAAGAATAACTTCGTTACTAATACATACTATGCCATTTTGCAGATTTAGTGGTCTGGCATATCCCCCCTAGCGATAAATTCTATGAAATAGAGCAATACGTCTAAAATTTCTATAACAACTGTGGTGGATACTGCTTTCGGTACTTCTTTCGTTAGAAAGTGTATAAGGAGTCCGGTGCCATAGACCCCGGAGTCCTGACCTAAATCCGGAACTTTTTGTGGGTGCACTATATTCATCTCTAATACATAATTTAGCACACTTGCAGCAGCGAGTTCAAAACACCTGTCGCATTATAAAACCGAAACCAGGGATTTTTCAAATAGCATGCTTTGGCTTTGGCACATAATTTTGGCATAACTGTGAATCTTTGTACTTTATACACCGTAGACCCGGCTAGATACGTTTTCCATTCACAGCACAAAATGCGCCGCTCGTTTTTACACTTCGGCCGCTCTATTTTTAGAAATCCCAACTCATGTCAAACGAATTACGATCCGAATTTGACATTTACACCAAAATACATTTATTCTAAATTTAAATACATTATACTAGTGCCATGAGTGGAAATAGAAACCCGTAATTTTCGACTGACTTGTTATATAAATCATATGAGACATTTATATACGTCCTACACCGTTAATGTATTAATTAGAAAACAACGACATGTAGTTATAATTGACGAGTAATTCCTAAGTCGTACATTAAGTCAATGGTAGAAAATAGTACAAAAGTATTATTTATACATGTTCCGGAACAGGTTATAATTAGAGAGGAATGGTGTTACAATAAATACAAACAACACAGAAATGACACAGTGACAAAACATTAGTTATGATCTAGTTATGAACAGGATCTTGATCAAGCTTCTGTATTATTTCTACGTAGTTTAAAAATAGACTATAGGTGTGTGAATAAATTCCACTTTTTAATTGATGATTAAAACTTTCAGACCCAACCCTCTAATTAGGTCCGGTATTTTTGCATTCTCTCCATCTCTTTCTGAACATTATGGCGCGGTGAATCAAATGCCGGTACAAAGAAGCGTCCCTGAGAATATTTTTGCGCTTTAAACTCAACGCAAACACGGCGAATTGATAATTAGAAAAACCGCGGCGCGCAGCTCCTATTATTTTTATGCTCGTCGAGATTGATAAGGAAATTATTTTTAAAAGCAGTTAACGACCCTCCGGCAGCACTAATTTCCCTTATTTCCAAGTAATTTGTTCTCCAATAATTACCGACCATAAACTTAAAGGGAAATTGAACTGTAATGTTTTTCATTAATTTTATGATGCCTAACTAGGCATCAATTTAATGCACATACATAGTCACCTGCCTTTTTTTCTCTTTAGTCATCAAAATGTAATTTATCTTCTGTCAGTTTAAACAGAATAATATTGTTAAAACTGCTATTGGACAAGAACTTTTTTAACTCGACGTAATATACAGCTTTTCAACAAAACTGAAATGACAATGATAAAGGTGGATCTTGTACAACCATTTTCTGGTCTACACCGCACCAAGCTGGGCTGTGCTTATTTAGTAGACCATATCCATGTTGGCCGAGGTACTGGAGCACAATATCCACCATAATGGGACAAATTGGTATCATCTTTACTTCCTCAGAATATTTCATATAACTAGAGTGCAGGTTCAAAGCAGTTTACTTCGATAGTTTTATTGCATGCAGCTTAGATTCCATAAGGATTTCCACGAATTAGAGCAAAAAAGCTTTTGACGCTCTTTTTATTTTGCTTATATCACTTTTCTGTTGATATAGTTCAAACAGAATATTAAAAATATATACAGAATTTTTTTTTATTTTTGTTAAACTATGTTGTTTTTTTGTTGAATGTACTCCTTATTTTCAAGTTTTGTTTTTCATAATGAAAACGTATTATTAACTTTTATTATTAATAATCATATTTTTTATTGGTTGCATGCGGGTAAATGTGCAAAACGTGCTTTTTGTTATTTTTACTTTTCGGTTAGTACCCCAGAAGAAAAGTATTGACATCGACAAAAAAAATTGAGATTTCGGCGGAAATATGCATTTTGGGGTCCCTTGAATCGATTGCAATGATTTCTGGAAAATGTATGTATGTGTGGCGACGAACTGGGTTGTTTTTGGTGACAATCTGACAACCGGAAGTGGCAAATGTCACATACGTTTTCTTAGGTATTCATCCGATTTCCATCTCATCCTACAGTGATTTATGTATATAAATTTAGATATCAATGGGATGAGCGGTTTAGGCCCTATAGGGATTTATATCAATTGGGTAATGAAGAACAGACGTCATCATACCGCGTAGCCCACACGTTATTGTTTGAATATTATCGCCAGGCCGGCGATTGAAAAATAAATAAACAAGAAGTAGAGAAATAAACCTCGTAGGAAAACACGGATACCTAACAGTATATTATATTAATTTGTATCGAGAGGTACTTTTATTGTTATAATCATAGTATTATTATTATTTTACGGACATTCGCTTTTGGTGTTTCACCCTCTATAGTCTATACGTTTAGAAAGTTTATATGTGTAAACAATGTGTCAATGTAGTCGGAAAGTTGGGTGGGGCCACACCTGATATTTTCAGTTTACACATCACTACAGTGATATAGCAGTAAAGGTATTTTTTAGTTATCCTTCCAGATAGCTGTCATTTGTTATTTAAGACGGTTTAAGTGTGGTATAAGGATCAGTATGGGTCTGAATTTTTGACATGGTCGCCGTGGTATTCGGCTATAAACATGGGGATTGTAGCATATTTTACAGGGTCATCTAACTTGCTATATTCACGAAAAATAAGGGCAATAATATCTATTTACATAGAACTATTGCAAAGTACGCATTTTATTATTCAGAAGAGGTTGTTTTATTGAAAGGAGCCCGCATTTCGTAGTAAATTTGGAGAGGACAGCGTTTATTTTTATTTGCTTTCTTATGCAAGTATAATAAGCCATAAAGTTGGACCCGGGTTGATCCCGGAATATACTGGAAGGGTCAAAGATGGGTCACGTAACCCCCACGTTTAGCATTTGCAAATGATTGTCGCCCATGGGACAGCACCCTAATTACCCACCCCTTTCATAATTTCGATTTCTGTGCGTATTTTTATTCGAGCGGTCTGCTTAATTAGGAGTTATTTATATCAAATTACTGTGGAGGTGTTTTATAGGGGAGGGAAGTTGGCGGCGCGATTGTAGCCACTGGCCGCCGCGCGCCGTCGTTAAAAAATCGAAAGCAAACACGGCGACCACCCCGTCGGAAAATGTACCGACAATAAAGATTTAATGACGCTGCTAAATCATAATTGTGTCCTTCCAGCCAGCACACATTCACATGGACGCCTCCAACGCCGGCGTCGTCAGCATTTTAACCGCTTTGTGCTAATAAATTCGTAATTTTTGCGTTCCACTTATATTGCGCCAATTTATCAAGAAGTAAAGTGCTTGAACCACAAAAGATTTTCTATTCATAGTTGCTCAAATAAGGTAGAAACAACTACTAAATTGAAATACACCATTAAAGGCCTTCCCTCACTGCAGCGGTCACGAACACGAAAGCGAACGCGGTCGGTTATATTGCGGCAGTTTGTGTTCCGCCATATACCGTACGCGTTCGCATTCGTGACCGGAACAGTTAGGGAAGGCCTTAATGATGACTAAAAAACTTAATGAAATTTTTTCAAGATTCATAAAACTTCATAATACAAGTAGGTAGGTATTGAAATCCAGTTTTAGTTTTTGATGGGAGTTATTCTAAGAAGGAATGGCCATGATGGGTGGTTGATGGCAAATGTAAATACGTTGCATGCCTGGTTGATAAATAGATTGAGGGTAGTTCGAGGGGACGACATGCGACTGGTGGTGGCGCTTAGAGCGGAGCTTGAAGCATTAGCAATAAATGAGTGTCAGTTTCGATTTTTATCAGTGAACAGATCCCATTTGTATCGGCACTTCCCAACAAAGCGATAGCGAAAAACACCGTTGACACCATTTATTATTCGTGCAAATCCGTCCCTCGAATTCTTGACATTCTTATTAATCGGTGATCAATACAAACAAAAAAAGGAACGGGACGAACTTGAAGGGTATTTATTATTTTCACTAGCTTCCAACCAGGACCGGATTAAGATCTTTCACTCACGACAGAACGCGTCACCAATCCTATTCATCTCTTCCACGCATCTCCCTCAACAGTCAATGCCAAATTTGGGAACTACATCCTCTTACATTTCAAATCATACTTATATTTCCGGTCTTACAGTTCCGTTACTGAAGATTACGCTAGTTATGTGAAGGCATGTACATATTTTATTTCAACTGACATTGTCGGTCTTGTCTTGCCCATAATCTTTGGCATTTGTAAAACACTGGAAGTGGTTTTGTGGTGGACAGAGAAGTACAAAAAGCTAAAGGCGGTCCTGCTACCAGTTGGACTTTAAGTCCTTTCGTTTCCTTTCGTTTCATATTTTGAAACCGACTTGACGCGACGTGATAAATACTCGAGCGGGCCCTTCTCCCCTTCCTATTTATACTTTAATCATTAAATTACAATTTCAAGTCGTTAGGGAGGCGTTTAATTTCCACGTATATCTCAAAATTGGTGGCAAGTTGTATTTAACAGAATAACACGTTTTGAAAACCGTCATATATACGAAGTCAAAACCATTTTAAAATGTCAATTAAATATGAAATTTGGAATCAGTTACGCGGCCATGGTTAATGATAAAGAGGAAAATTTTGATTTCACTACGTACACCAACCGAAAAAATGACCTGTTATGGTAGGATCCGAACCCACGACCTTCTGCTTGCCGGGCAGGTGCTCTGCCAACGGAGCTACACAACAGGTGTGCAATTCATTTCTTCCGTGAGGCTTGTAAGGTATCTGGCTGTTGTAATATCTTTGATAAAGCGCGATTACTTAACCAATGGGTTTTCGAAACTACTCGATAGGTAGATATTAAAATTAAATATGAAATTTGGAATCAGTTATGAAGAGCACCTGGCCGGCAAGCAGAAGGTCGTGGGTTCGGATCTTACCATAACAGGTTATTTTTTCCGTTGGTGTTCGTAGTGACATCGAGATTTTCCTCTTTATCATTAGAATGTCAAGGTCAAAACACTAACTTCTGGGATGGTTGCGAGTTTCGGTTTTCAAACGCTCATAAATATGTTTTCGAAAATGTTTTTGTTTGGAGACATGCGCACGAGGAAAGTCACATTGCTTTACATAACCACCTAACATTGGTGTAACTTAGGTTGTACGCATACCTACGAAAAAATTATAGCAACGTAGGGAAAATGAAGAGCTAGTTCCCTTCATAGAGACAAATGTTAGGTTATGATTCATAACTTATGAACGTCAAAAGGTTCGTTGACCTTTGTTTACGTCATGTGCAACGCCATTGCGAGACCTTGTTTCACAACTTTTTCACAATCGAACTGTCATGTGTAAACTATCGTTTTGAAAACGATTTCAAACTCAAGTTAAGACCGATATGTATACGTGGTATATACATAAATCTTTCTTCTATTGAAGATTACAGTTTAGAAAACTAGACGTTTCGATGGGCTGTATTTATGTGTTAGCCCATTAAAGAGCAACTCCCCCGATATAGCTCTAAATCGGGATGTTAAAAGTGATATATTTCCAAGGCTACAATAATCCCTAGCATTCCTCTTATCTTGTCAAAGGATGGTTCCTCTTTGTCCCAGAAAGCTTCACGCTTGTACACTGGGTAGGATTTAAATCCATTGAACACATTTTCTCCAGAAAACTTTATTTTTTATTATTATGATTTGAGATTTACAAAAAGTATCGTCGATTTGTCGAGTTGGCCGTTCTAAAATGCACTGCAAATTTGCATCCTCTCCACTGCGCATGAAGTAATTACTGTAATTATTCAGCAACCTTTCGATCTCGTATTTATTGTATTAACATTACGGAAGATTATGCGGAGATAGATTAAATGTGGGCACGGCTTGGAAGCGGCGCGCTGCAGGGGAATTAACATTATTAGCAGTAAATTTGTCAGTGCATATATATGTGTATGCACGTATACGTACACCAGGGGCGATAACTTACCGCGAAATATTTTCTTAGTCCAAGGCCATAGCAAGTAATAGTTTTGATATTAACTTTATGTGTGACAAATTTTGGACCATTATTCCTCGAGAAAAATTACAAAAGCGTCCTGTTCCTGGATAATATTAAGCGATAATATTAAGTAATTAATGTTCTTGAGAAATAACCTTTCAGACATAACATAAATGCTCATATCGCTGGTCCGGCAAAAGCTGCGGACCAGTGACAATTAGCGCCGCCATTTCTGGGACGGAAGGGGCGCAAAAAATAACCGACCACAATGGAAATAAAGACTTTATTAATTCGGACGTTATATCGGTAATGTTTAACGTGGAGGCGAGCAGGGCCTTTTGCGTTTCCTTTTCCACCTTTGCACTTCTCCCGCCTTATCTCCTCCGTAATTGATTTTTTCTTCTTGTCTTGTTCTCTTCGTCCTACCTTTTACGCATTTTATCTTTTTAATTATCTACTTCGTAAGTTTTGTTAATTGTTTACGCCTTGAGCATCGCCCCTCTTGTGGTCCAAACATAACTTACCTTTGCACAACTCGAGATAAAAGTATTTCAGCTTTTTTATGCTAAGGTCATCATTTATGTTTGTCGTCCTGTGTTTTTCATCTTCTTTCCTAATCACCGATAAACAAAAGTGAAAAACAAACGTTGCATATAATAATTTGATCGTTGTGGAATACATCAACAAATATAAAATCGTGCAGTATTTTCCTTCATTAAAATACAATAAAACAATCGACCATATTGTTGTTGAGTATATTTCTGGTATTTTCATATTTTAAATACATGGTTTTGTTCGGCAAAATTGTTTTGGAAATATTTACAGCGTCGGTGGTTGTTGTTTTTACGCAAATGTTTCGCATGTCCTGCCCTTTCCAATAATATAACATTGAATGACGAAAATCAACTTCAAATAATAAAAAAAAAATAATAATCAAAAGTATGAAAAGTTATGGTACGTTATGCATTCGATTATGGAAATCAATAATAAGACTTCATAGAGTTTAATCATGGAAATGTTCACGTTTATTTAAATATTGCACGCCTAAACTGAGTCCCGATTTCAACATGGAAACTGAGAACGCAGACAACTTAGAACGAGTTTAGTTCTGAAAGTTTTTAACAGATTGAAGCACTGCCTGTTTCTTGCTGACAGCTGATGTATAACAAACTAGGTAATGCATAATAAACTGCGTTAGGTCTATACCGGATGCCTGACAACTCAGATCTTGTCCGTTACAGTAGTTTGATACTATACCACGTACTTTATTTGTGGACTGGGAAAGAGGAACCTGTACGGGGTCTTTTTACTACATCTTGGCTCTTACAAGCCTGTGTAAAAACTAAAGTATTTCAGATGATTATAATTTAGATTTTAAGAAATTAAAATCTGAGAGAGACCTAATGGCCGACTTTTTTAATTGTCTCCTTCTATGGCAAAGTGTAAAATGCAATTTGTTCCGCCCTATTTCTCTGAAAAGACTGAAGTGATTAATAGTGAAAATTACTGAAGAATGGCGCAAAATGGATGAGGTGCATCCGGTCTAGAACAAAAGTTTCCGATAAATATTCAAGTGACAAAAGGAGATGTTAGTGGGGATATTAAGAGGAAATACGACGTGTTAAAGATGCACCGGCAGCGGGTCGATGCAATACTAAGGAATTCCATGTGTAAGCACTTAAACCTGGAATGGAGCACGGGTTGGTGGAGGGGTCGCGGCAGAAGAAAGCAGCCGCAAGTTTGAAACCGCATTTGTTTTACAGCCACGGGGCGAGATGTCACCCCTTTGGAACTTCTGAAAGGTGTCATAAAAATAAATTACGAAATAAAACAACATATGGTGATGAAATCCGGAAACGTGACGTTGGCGCTGTAATTTTAAATATATCTTAGTCGAAATGAATCTGGCATAGGGCAATTTGCCCCTTTGTCTTCACGAGGCCGTGAGTTAAAAAGAACACGGCACCGAATGTTCGAACATAAATCAGAAGGCGGTGAGATCTGCGCCAACGCGGTTTTCAGTTTGATCTCCTATCCCCAGGCTCTTAAATGGTCCGACCCGGCGATACACACTCCGACCCTACTGCTACCCATATTTATATACAGACCGGCCACGGACTCACTAACAACCGTATTTATAAACAAACCCCAACTTTGTAAACCGCAACCCTCCGCATTCTCAATATTCACCAAGATTTACCACCCCTGCCGTACAATAAAAAAGAAACTCTAACCGAATTATTGACAGCCCCGCTGCTATTCTTCATTTCTTTTATAATACTGGAAGTACGCGCGGCGCGCGCCCCTCATTCCCAATAAATCAACAACCCAATGACGCCGATGGATGCCGACGGACACTTCCAATCCCCATCTATAAAATAACCTCTTCATTTGACACATCGCCCCTACCACCCAACGAAAATCATAGTAATTAAGACATCATTTTTATTATTTATTTCAATCCATATGCACAGAGGGAAAAATTTATTCGATACAACACGAATATCGTTGAGTGAAGAATATCACTTGTTTCTATATCCGCAGAAAGATCATTTGGTTGGTTCAAGTAAAATATAAAATTCTCAGAGTAATAATATGATTCTTGATGTTCCAAGTATTAGGTTTCTTGTTTTAAGTATGAAGGAAACTGTTTGTTCCTTGAAGCATGTATATATTTTTCACCCAACAAAATATTGTTGTTGATGTAAAACGAACGTCTTACTCTTTTCATATGTAGAAGAATAACATTTTCTTCGTCAGAGCAAAACATACTCAACACAAACATACTAAACTCTTAAACCGGAAGAATATTATATAGATAGCAAAAATATCCTGTTCATGCTACACTATATACGCAAGAACATTTTTTCTCGATATCCAATAATACAGTTCTCTCTGGGTAAACAAACAATATACGAACACTCAATGTCGTCGAACTTATATAGCGGTGATATGTGGCAAAAGACGCGAGAAACTGTTAGCGCCATCTGTAAAGTAATTGTACAACTTTCTATGCATCTCTCAGAGTAAGAATCTTGGGTCAAGAAGCTGTTTTTTCGTTGAAGCATATATATTTTTCGTCCAACGAAATATTTTTGTTGTAAGACGAACGTCTACTTTTTTATCGAAGAATAACTTTTTCTTTGTCAGAGAAAAATATACTCAGCATAAACATACTAAATTCTTAAATCGTAAAAATAACTAACCGTTGAAACAACTATATTGAAATTCTTATTTTCTTCTATTTTCTTATTTTCTCTCTATATATATTCTCTTATATTCTTATATTCTTATATTCTCTGTGGGTAGTTATGTTGGTGTAGAACGTAAGTTCTTCTGCTGAAAACAATACAATGTACCTATAGTTAATCACTGAGTAACCGCAAACTTGGTATGGAGACTTTTACATACAGTGTAGGCATGGACGAGGGGTGGTGTCCTGTATCAAGTAATTGGCGGTGACGAGGAGTTTGCGTATAATGGGACATGAATGCCGCCGGAAGGGCAGATTTGTCTTCATATCGGAGTGAAGGGCCTATCCATCTGGTGGAAATAAACATCCATTGATGCTGTTCTTTATTCGATCCCATATTGGTTCAGTCCTGACAGCTTTTGCAGGGTTCAGAGCATTCGTGAATTCGTTGTATCGTAGCACGTGAAGGAAGAAATCAGGCGTACAGCAAGCGGAATCCCTTCAAAGCACTTTGTATTGTAAACGAGCTTTTTTGCACCGTTCCTTCAGATTCCCATAAAACAGCGCCAGTGCAGCCAAAGGCGGACAAAAGCTCTCACTGTCAGTTATGACAGTAACACTTTTCCGGCGATACACCCTGTCGGGTTTTATTTGTTTTGCCGCTCGCGGCGATTTTTCCGCTGCAACGAAAGTTTAATTGAACCGGTTTGGGACCGCGGAGCCCGCGAAAAGACACAAGTATCAATTTTCAGCCGGGAAACTTTGTTAAAACGTTTTCCGATACGATGAAAATAAATCAGCAATGCAGTGTGCCGCAATTTTTGCGTATTGAGTCGGAATTTAATAAACACAATGGATGAGTTTCATCAGTCGCTGAAACGTAATTTCAGATGTTATTTGTTGATCAGATCCTAAAATTTACAGGTGAATTTCTCACTTGGTGGATGGCGTATTTGATTTCTTATCAAATAACATGGTTTGTCTTACAGACAGAAGGATATAGGCTTCTTAGCAGCTAGCGATTTGAAATGATTCTTCTTAAACGGTTTCTTAGATATTTGTTTAAATTTCCTATAATACTCGCGATTTGGATAGCGTTTCCAGCGCTTCTTTAAAACCATTCCAAAAATTACCGTTTTCTTGGTGCGCTTATAATTTTTCACCCACTAAATATCAAAATATCATCCGATACACAGGTAAAGAATAAAAACGAATTAATTCTGAAAATGCATAGAGTATACACACCAATAAAGCAATTTCATGACGCTGTTATGCTTCCCTTTCGGATTCGCCATTTTTTTGAGGTGCATACCGTACAAATACGTTAACAACTGATAAATTAGTGTTGTCAGCACACCCATAATCATCAATAATAAATCAATGGAAGCTATCTTACCTACCTGTGTTTCGTACTGCATGATGTTTTGATATTTACTGAGCGAAAAATCGTAAGCGCACCAAGAAAACGGTAATTTTTAAAATAATTTTAAAGAAGCGCTGGAAACACGAATAATTTTTTTTCTGTCATAGGTGGCTGTGATTTCAAATCTGATCGTAATTATTAATTCTAAGCAACATTCACAAATAAAATTTTTCGATAATATTAATATTCCAAGTACTTTACTCTTATGCGCGTTTCACATTTTTTTAAACACCCGGTATATGGTGCGATATTTTTTAAGATCTTATGATGGTATTCTTGATTTCAGACCTACCGCCAACTTTCATAAAGAATAAAATAAATAATAAAAAATTTTACCATATGGTGCGGACTTTCCTGGACACACTGCATATTTTTATTTTGTCCCCTAAATCCACTGCAATCATTTTTTGACAATATTTCGAATTGCCAGGGGACAAACAGCATTGTTTTTCGATGTGTCAACAAGGTAGTCAAAAATTACAGTGAAAGCCACTTGATTTTGGGGATAACGTTTGCATGCGGGGAGCGACAAGAGTTGTGGTATTGTGGAGTGGCGCTAATACATCATAACCGTAGATATTAGTATTAATTAATTAAATATTTAAGCGGTTTGCGCTGTCTAACCGAGCGCAGCATCGCTCATCGTAATTTTATTAACTGCGATTGAAGGAAGGGCGAAGCGCGAAAGAATTAGGGGCAAAGTTCTGTTGGAAATTCGGCAGTTCCGCATGTCCAGCGCAGCGTTCACCCGAAAAATATATACCCCGGCTGGGGAAGTTCCTATATATAATTTAAATTGTCCGTTTTCTAATAGCGGGCCAATGATTTAGCTCCGTGCAGTTTAAATACGGGAAAAACTTATAAAACCCTATATATATTCTGCGGCTGTAATGTCGAAGGCGTGTCCCTGAACTAGTGGACGTGTTTCAACTAAAAGTGCTCCACCAGAACCCCGTGGCCACCCTATCAACAGCCGGCTCAGCCCGGCCCAGGTCGGGTTTTCGGTACATTTTAATTAATCCCTCGGCAGATTGAAAAAAGTAATTAGTATATCGAACTCCGACTCCGTCTCCGAATCACGTACTGTTAATTGCGGCCCTTATTATCTCCTATCCGCCGGCGTATGTAAAGATATTCCGGAGCAATTAGCGCTTTTTAACTAGTTTTCTCACGAACTTACCAACTTTCCTGGTGCAATATGCTCGCACTTCGCCCGATATCCTGATATTTTTATTCCACTTTTCACTTAATGTAAAACACAGATTTTAATTCCTCAAGATCTTAATTAATAATAATGGACCATAATATATTATTTTGATCGACATATTTTAATTGCTGATCACTATTGACTGCTGCAACTACGAGTATACTGCCTTTTGTAAAACAAAAACAAATGAATATAATTAAATATCGATTTTCTAAAAGAGGAATTTGTGAATACCACCCACAAAAATAGCTTAAATTACGATCGTATAGCAAAAACTAACACAAAATACTTTTATCGAAGCAATCATGTAAAAGTGATGCGTTTATAGAACACCAAAATCGCCTATGCGTGTTTGCGGTGGTCAATCAGACGTAAATATCGTTGTAGTGAACCATTGTGGTCGATAACCCCGATATGAGGCTCCCCAACTCGTGAACAAAATTTACCACGGTTTAGAAAATACCAAAATAACAGATTTGGCAATTCTTTGTCATAAATAATGTTGATGATAATAATAATAATAATAATAATAATAATAATAATTATTATTATTATTATTATTATTATTATTATTATTATTATTATTATTATTATTATTATTATTATTATTATTATTAGTATTATATAAGAAAACAACAGTTTATTCCTGGAAAATCCAACTGTGTTACGTTTTGTATCTTAAAGACAGCGTGTAATGTCGGAAAGATTACGCGGATATTTTGCTGGCAACGTAAACAAGACATCGTAAAGAAATTGGAGAGAAAACCAAAGTTTGTTGATCGACGGGAAGTCATTTAAGTATTCAATTAATTAAAACCGATAAATCGGCCGCGTAATGGCGAATAAAAAAATCTATCGCCGTAATTTGTTTGTAATTAATCGTTTTGATGGCGGCGTCTGCAATTATTTTTTTAATTAACATATTTTAGACTTTTATTAACCTCTGCTTAAGATCTTCAACGGTGAACAACAAAACACATATCAAATTGTACCTGTTAGTCTCTGAATAAAATGGAATTTTGAAATCCCCTAGACACCCAATCCAATATCGAGACCATGAGTATAACTTTCCTGTCTTATTAGCATATCCCAATAGATCACCTAACTTTGCAATGAGGCAGCAAATTTTAAGCGAAAGTTATACCAACTCTGTCATCGATCGTTGAGCGGATGAGAAAGCTCATGTCTCTACGTCGCGTCAGTTTTCTTATTATTTAC
The DNA here is from genome assembly GCA_963971325.1 of Aphodius granarius. Lineage (NCBI taxonomy): Eukaryota > Metazoa > Arthropoda > Insecta > Coleoptera > Scarabaeidae > Aphodius > Aphodius granarius. Next base: position 8,086,523 of record OZ020230.1, on the reverse strand, counting down.
TTTCCGACTAGTGCCCTAGGAGGAAAGTATTGTAATCGACGAAAAATTACGTTTCGAGATTTTCGCAGAAATACGCGCTTTGAGGTCTCCTGAATGGATTGCGATGATTTCTGAAAAATTTCTGTATGTACAAAGTGGTGATAATGATAAAGTTCGGAACAAAATTCATAATATCTTTATTTAATGTTTTCAAGAAAAACGCTTGGACACGTCAATTTTAGCTTTTAAATAGCCATCTTATCGCGTAAAAATTTCATCTATGACGTCACCTCATTCGGAGCGATGACGTCATCCATAATTTATTTTAAATGGCACTTCAATGTTTTTTTGCTGTTTTTCAGTAGAACTCGTTATTGTTTAAATGACGATGTAACATAATTGGTACCTTACATAAAATTTTTTTAATAGTACATTCAGTTAAACAAATAAAAACTTAATTTCAATGGAAAAAATTATTATTGAACCCAAAAAAACATAAAATTCAGCGCAAATGTTCAAATTGTTCTCCACCAACCATTTAGAATTGACCGATACGAGCCTAAACACTTTGTGCGTGCAGTGCGCTCCAAACTGTCAAGATTGATTTGCTCCAATTCTGCGCGAATTCTTTACTGTAGATTCTGGAGAGAACAATTTAAACACAACAATTTCACATCCGGAAGTGGCAACTGTTACATGCATCTTCTTAGGTATTAATCCGATTTTGGTCAAACTGATATAAGCTCACCCTCCAGTGACTTTCATTATGTATACCAACTTACAGATCAATGGGATGAACGGTTCAGGCACTATAAGCTTTTATAGAAGCGGTTTGGCAGAATCCATGGCCGTCGTCGCTGTGGTTGCAAGTTGTCAGATTTTGACAAACGTGTGCCACTGACTTGACATTACCTTAAGTATGACAAAAATCTGAGAAACTGACGTTAGGTAAGTCTGGTTTCACAAAATTAAATAATTGCAAAAGTGTTCAGACACGTCATTGTGGCAATGATGTAGTCGGAAAGTTGTGTGAGGGCCACCCCAGATATTTATTTACAAGTTCGTTTGTAAATTTTCTTAATTTATATGCTAAAACAAACAATCATTGTATGAACGTTTCATAACATAGGAGTCAAAAAATGCATAACGTCTTTTGATTGCTCTTCGGACTCATTCTTTTGGCTGCTGCTCGATCCAACCAATATACTGACACTCGCCTATGCACATAATTCGTTTTCTTAGGGTACCTACGGGCAGACGAGCGACTCGTAGCCCGACAGTCGTGATGCAAAGAACGTCAACAGCGAAGAGGCTAGCGAACCATGCTTTGTCGCGACGTCACGTAGCATAAAACTCGATATAATTATTGAATTAGCAACAGAACCTTAAGGGCCAGTCGGCCATGACGTTGTTGGTTTTTACTGTAGTTGATTATGGCAGAATTTTGTTCGTTTAATAATAGTTTACTGTACGTTTGCAATATCGATCGGTGTGAATGCGTTTGCGGGTAATATTTATTTATTTACGGTCTCATAAATAAAATTAGCCGTGTTGAAAAACGGCCCCGCAACCAATTTTGTGATTAATATATCGGCGATATTTGTCATTTGCCGATGGCTCGAAATAAAATCGAATGGGTCGCCTATTATAATAAGTGCCAAAAAGGCAGCCGTGCCAATGCAGTAATAAAAAAACCTTTTTGCTTAAAAAATATTTTTTTACAATGTCAGACTTTTGAGGATGGCACAAATATGCATATATATCATTAGTTATAATTAGCTGTTATTTTTTATCATCACATTTTGCCAAAAATTGATTTATCTTATGCCTTTTAATGTTAATCTGTATTTTCTCCTCCTAAATATTTTTAGACCCCCTCAGGTAAGATACGCCACTGCTCCAACCAACGGAACGCTTCGCCTAAATGTCCCTCCTCCGTTTCAATTTACTTAAAATACGGACGCCATTCTAGTCATTTAAGACAATTTGCGGAGAAGTTGTTGTTGTTCTTCGCATCTTTGAACTTTCTTAGAAACTAACTCAAATACTATTTTAAATTGTTTTAAAAAACAAAGCAAGTCTTATATAAAAATCCTTACTCTCGCAAAGTCTTTCATGAAACTACAGTATTTCCTACTTTCCGACTACTACTATTCAATTTTGTGAAGCCACAGCCACTCTGGACCCCACCTAACGTCAGTCACAGAATAAAACAATGTCATGTCATGTCAGTGGTACTGAAGTTTGTCAAAATCTGACAATTCGCAACACAGCGACGAAGACTGTGTATTCTATCAAGACTGCTTGTACTGTAAAACCAAACAAAACTTAACCTGAGACCTGCGCGAAAGGACGACATTCGGCGTAGCCTATCGCGTAAGCGCAAATAAATATTCAAAAAAAAGTTTGTAATAGTTAATACAATGAAATAATATTTAAATGCAATTCAGCGTTTTTAGTCTCTTAGCATTACTGGGAACGACGTATTTTATAAACGCTGCTAGCATACGCGGGAAGGAGGAAAGGGTAAGGAGGGTTAAGCCTCAGATCCGGAAATAAAGAAACGTCTTCGTTTTTGCGAGGTGGATGCATGTAAATCGCGCCCTATGAATTAATATATTCACCCTCGCGTATGAATATCTCGCATTTCGGCATGTAGTTATCGCTTGGATTGGTGAGTTGGGTCTTGATTTCCGACAGGTTCCCCATCAACGGGTACTAAAAATCGACCTAGATGTATCGCGTCTACATTTCCGGACTGGCCCTCTTTCCCAAAAATGCCCGGGGTTGCAAACCCTTAGGGCAATTAACCGACAACGGAACGGCTAAAATTAATTATATCTACACGTCTGCACTTTCAGAATAATTCAATGTCAATTTTCAACCCGTCGAGTAGTAAGCAGCGCCGCCCTGCGGCCCGACCCATGATTTTCCTACGAAGACTTGATGTACGACCTCGTCGTAAATGTTCTCATACATTATAAGCGTATGAGTCTTTATTTATTGCCAGATATAAGCAACAAAACGCCCCATAAGCCATGCCTCATCTCATAAAGCTCTTTTCTTTTATCGATCTTCAGAAAATATAAGATATATAAAGCACAGTTTGTTATAATAATAACAAACTCTAAATATTATTATTGTCGGTAGTCTCGAATATTTGTGATAAAAATGTATTAAGCATCGCTTGAAACTTCATATTTCATGAAAAATTATGGCGTTTTTATAATTTTGCATCTATAATTAAATATCTGCTGTGGCCCACACATTTACATATAAACTCTCTAAACGTATAGAGAATAAAACACCAATTACACGAATGATGTAAGATAATAACAAAAATGACATTATTTTTATCAATTTATTTGTGTTTTCATTTGATACATTAATTTTGCTTTAACTTAAACTTGGTAAATTTTACTTTCATCTTCGATAACTCTACAACTAACAATTTAACAAAATTTTATTCACTGTAGAAAAAAGTTTGTCGAAAACCTTACCAAAGGTTATTTTTAGTTCATTTCACAGAGTGTTTGCGTGTTTTTCTTTCATGAATATGACTTTTGTGGTTTCTTTGGTTGGTGCATATTCATTTATAAAGGATACATTATCCACCACCTTTTCATCATGGACGGATTACTTTGTAGTGGGGTTACACAAAACTCCTTCGAGTGTTTTCCTAACCCTACCACGCGAGTGATCCCATTTATGTTAATGTCTTCGAGATGATAAAACTATCAGACGTAATATATTTATTTTATTTGACATTTTGATCGAGCACAGCAAAAGGAGAAAAAATACCGTTCCAACGGTTTATTTGTCGTTTCTTTTACCACTTTTCTTGCGTTGAAACACGAACGCCAAATTTCATTATCCATCATAACGCTTTCTTTAGGTTGATAATATTTTATGGCAATATTATGTAATGCAAGTGATACTAATGTAAGATGGCATAATAATTACTATTAATCAAAGGCAACAAAATGTACATTAGTTGTTCCATGAAGATAGTCATTTGCAGGAAGAATTACTACTAATGCACATAACAAAATGGAAAATTCATTTTTTCCTATAATTTTTAAGTCCAAAACTGGCGTCAGCCGGTTTTTGACCGATGGTTCTCAATTGTGATTGAATAATTTAAATACGAAGGTCATAAGGAGGTGTTGGAAATAATTTCCTCGTCTAACAAAAAGAGAGAAGGCTATTTAACAGTTGGTGAATTTATGTTGTTGATTTCTACTTGGACAGCGAAACCCAATGGGTTCAACGGACTGTAGTGGAGAGATTACACAAGTAATGCAAGCTGTGCAGACGGCATATGACAGGAAATGTCAAAATATGTAATGTAACATTTGCTTCGGAATGCGTTTGATTCTGTAGCTTGCACAGTAACAACGGGCGTTGGTCGGAGGGGTTGTTCGACTCTCCATAATACAAGGGGCAACTCAGGCGTGAACTTACGGTTGCAACATTTCTTTGACCGTACACATTGGCAATGACCGTGTTCCACTGCGCAAAAAGGCAAATAAGACAAAGAAAATACTCCAAACCACATAAAGTCCCTCTCGTTTCGACGGGGCAACTAACTTCCAATTTCCTTACAATTGTTCAACTCTTCAAGTCAACAATTGTCTTGTTTACGATATCACCAATGTAACTTCTCATTTTACCAGAATTCATTCATTACATATGACATTTAGGTTAATATTTTTTTGATCAATTGACTCCAAATTTTACTGTCAACAGAAATCCTAGAATTTCTGTATGTTTGGTTACAGATATTCCACGGATCCCGCTAATTGTGATAAAAAAGGGTTTGGTACTTCGAGCTAACAAGTAGAGGCTGCCAAACCTCGTTTATGCATACGAAATACGTATGCATAGTTTGCAAGCGTTTTCGTTGGAAAACATTCTGTACTTCTTCTGCCCTATTGTTAACCAACTTTAAAGAACCATTTAGTTTCGTTAATACCTTTGGAGGGTTGTATTATATTTCTAAATGGGAACAATACCGAGTAAAACAAAAGAAAAGATCTTAAACTTCGTGAAGTAAGAACATCACTTAGGGGGGAACATTTCAAGAGATTTCGTGGACAGACAGCACGTGAAAATGGGCCAGACAAAGCTTTGCTTATTACGAAATTGTCGAAAAATCTCCAGCATTTCAACATATTTCTGCGCGTTTGTCCCGTAAAATGTATTAACGTGTCTCGCGAAAACGTATTAAAAATGCACGAGATAAAAAAGCGCGTTTCGCGTGATGAGGGTAACTCTAATCCGGTTTGGAAATTTTACGGCATTATTTGCTCACATATCAAAAGAATGCAAATGTCAGTGAGAATGACTGAGCTAAAAGTTATATATGTGGACATTACAAATAAAGGATGTTTTAAATATACGCACTGAGGTAAAAAATTACAATTTTATATAACTTTCTGAAATTAAGTCATATTTATTATCATATTATACCGGCTTTTTTTCATTGAAAAACGGTTTGCGTTTTGAAACCTGGTTGTCACGGTCACACCAGGCTGTTTTATTAACCGCTAATTGCTGGTGCTGCTAGTAGCAACAGCAACCAGCCAGCTATTTTGTGGCCACATTACGTTGTTTGTTAGCAAAGGTACTGCTGTCGCTGGTGGCTACTACCAGCAAGTCTCAGTTCAAACTACAAGGTCAACTATTTCTAGTGCATTTTATGTCACCAGCTAGGTACATACAACAGTGAGACAATGTATTGTCTTTTGTCAGGTGAAGACGTTGTAACCATAAAATATTTCATATTTGATATCAGTTTGTGAGGTTTTATTGACTACTGCCTTGACCTACATAAATTTTGAAAGCACTGTACAGGAGTGTAAATAACATAAGTAAGGCCACGGTGACAATAAAATTAGAAATTCTATATTTTAGAAGTATTTAGTTGAAAAGTCAATGGCTCTACTACAATTAGTTATTTACAAAATTATTTATTAATTAAATCATTTCAATTATTATTAATTAAATTATATATTTTCATAAAAAAATCTCTTTCAGGTCTTCAATTGTTTTCCAATATATTTCTAAATACCAAATTGTTCAAAAGTTACTCCTTTCATCCGGAATTTAGTTTCTACTTTATATTTAATGTTTGATTTATATTAACTTCAAACACAAAAGTAGTTCAATCAGTGTTCCGTCCAATTTAGTAATTAAAATATAATATATACTTACATAATTATACAATTTAAATATAAAACGTATTAGTATATATGCATTTCTACTTCAAATGAAGCTCAACACGTCACAGCAACTTGTAAATATTTTATGCAAGTTATGTATAAAATGCACAAATAAGCATAATCCAGGTTTTTCAATTTTGAAGAAATATTTGAATATATTATTTAAAATGAAAACTATAAATCACATATTTATAATGTTATATTATTAGTTATACATTTAACAAAAGTAATGAATTGTTGCTTTAAATTATTTATTATAATCGATGGTTGGTATTTTCTACAATACCCACATTTGTCTTGAGCCAGCAGCGGAAGCTCTAAATAGCGGCTAATGAAAGTTCAACATGTTCAACTTTACAAGCAACCAGTGGCGGCTCGTCAGGGGTGGCAGGGTGGGCAGTGCCCACCCAAAAAATATTGGATCACCTGGTACTGGTATTCAGTGTTTCACATTTATATTTGGACGTTATTAATACAATATTTGTTATTGTTAAGTATTTCCCTAATATAAACTCCTTACAACCAGTGTCTATATGCCTGCATTATTATAATATAGAATACATAATAAAATCCAACGCTGCTACGCTACTGGCCCTACTGGCCGTAGAATTGATAAATAACGGTAGTGTATGCAACCGAAATTACCAGGTCGGCATTGCAATCGAGATTCTGCCTACCAGCGGTGACGGTTTTCTATTGCAAGCGCGTAAACTGTCCCAACAAGCCGGAGGAGTGGGGGTAGCGAAAAAAGCATGTGTAACGTCATAGGTCTAGGCAGATAACCCCATACCATAGCAAATTTGCGCAAAAAGTCGGCCGTTTTATTATGTTTAGTGTTTACTCGTTGCGACCTTCTTGATGGTTCTTGCTGTTAACTACTTCTTAAAAATATGTCGGTTCAAATTTGTAGTGTTTAGTTAATAAAATAGAGTAACACTGCACTGCTTAAAACTGCATTGATTTTTTGCCCACCCAATTAAACCAATCACGAGCCGCCACTGCAAGCAACAGCCAAAACCATTCGCCGGCATGCAAAAATAGCGACTGCTGAGTGGTCACACTATGCTGGTTAACAGCGGCTAATAATCTACAGCAAGCAGCAAATACACGCCCTGGTGGGCTGGCTGCTGCTAACTCGCCAACTGGTAAAACAGCGCTGCTTAGTGGTTACACTATGCTGTTAGCAGCAAGTATCAAATAGCAGCCTAATGTGACCAGGCGTCCAATTCACAACGTGTGCATTGTGCTAAGGAGAGATGGAAGTTTTCGGTAGCATGGCGATACGCATAAAGGTGCCGTTACACGACGTGTGAAGTGCCACGCCTGGAGTGTAAACTGTCGCGCCACGCGCCGTGTGACGGGATCGGCGCCGGCGCGACGAGTTTCGCGCGGCAGGCTGGATCTAGACGTCACACGGTGTGTGGAGTGACGCTCTAATGCGTACTTTTAGCAATCGCGATCACACGACCAAATGTTAGGTATGCCTTTGCAGAATATTTCGAAACATGTGGAGCAGTTCCATGGCAGGATCGAAGATGAGGAAGAATAGGTGTAACTTGCATTATCTTTAATTTAATTATTAATAACAATTTAAAACGTAGCTATACTACAAGCGTCTTCTTAGGGATTTATCCGATTTTGGCCAAACTGATTTCAACTCACCATCCAGTGGCTTTAAATATGCAGAGAGTATACAAATTTGCAGATCAGTGGGATGAACGGTTTAGGCGATATAAGGGCTTCTAGAAGCAGTTTGACAGAATCCACAGCCTTTGTGGTTGTAGTGCAAATTGTCAGATTTTGACAAACGTTAGTGCCACTGACATTAGATGACATTAAATGCCAGTATGACAAATGTAATTCTGTCACTGAAACTGACGTTAGGTAGCGTCCAGAGATGGCTCTGGTTGTTACTAAAGTAAATAATTGCAAAAGTGTTTAGGCACTTTATTGTACCTAAACACCCCAGGTATTTTTGTTTTGGATAAACATACCTCCTTCGATTATTACAAAACGCCCCATGCTTTTTTCTTAAACTATAATTTATTGACTTATTGTCAATTTGTTGAAGAGCTAAATATCTATGGAATTTTTTAAATTTACGGGCAAAGACATCGCGCCGTACAGACTAAATATGCATGCCAGGAACGACAATATTCTCGAATCGGTGACTGAGCGTCCGACGACGGAATCTAGAAATCTATCTCTTTCAGTCTTTGGCAATTAGAAGAAGAGGTGAATGGTTTCGTATGTGGATTAATCCACATAATTTCGGGAACACGGACCCAGTCCACTCAAATATGGCGCGTTTACTTTGAAGTGTGCAACGTTTACCGCCAATCGACGGGACCTGACACGCCGCGCGAAACTCGTCACGCAGACTCAGTCACACGGCGTGTGGCGCGACAGTTTACACTCCAAGCGCGACACTTCATACGCCGAGTAATGGCATCTCCCGTCGATTGGCGGTAAACTTTACACACTTCAAAGCAAACGCGCCGGAATGGACATGGTGAAATAAAGAAACTTGCCACTCTGTAAAAAATACGTATCGGCGTGACACTCCTGGTCGCTCCACACTTGCGCGTCAATTCACAGGCCGTGTAACGGCACTTTAAGACCGATACAACCCATCGCTACAGTTAGCACCCGTGATAAATATAGCGATGGGTGATATCGGTCTTAAGCGAATCGCCATGCTACCGAAAACTTCCATCTCTCCTTAGCACGCGTGGAAAAAATGCACACGGTGTGAATAGGGCTACAGGGCGTTACAGCAGAGCTCTGAACATAGCGTCGATACTAGGTCATTTCTCCCACTTTGCCATTTTAAAGTAAAATGTTGCGAATGTCTGTTCGACAGCATATGTTTAAGGAGCACACAGAACTATTTATTGCGGGTTTTGCTTGTTTTTCTTTGATTCTTCAAGTACGTCGAAAGACAGGATTGTACTGGCAAGGATTTTGGAAATAATGGTCCACGTTTTCATCCATACTGAGTTCACTCAGCCACTCTGTTATTCCTACTGACATTTTGTATAAAATCGCACCCAAAACTCGTAAAATGTGTAATCTTAACATTTTTTTTTCTTGCAAATCAGTTGTTTGTTTCATTGGAAATGTTGATCAGCAAATATTCCACAAATCAGAGCTATTGTTTTACAAATAGAAAACAATATACCATCTACTCACTAACTTTTTTCGAATGTTAATGTCTGTTAAAGGTTTCCGAGTGCTATGTAAAACCAACAGGTCTCGGGTCGCCGCTAGTATTACAGCTTTGATCGACGTTCGACTATATTGCATCCAATTTAAAACAATGGTTTGGTTACAGCGCCGCTAGTGTCGAAGCTAGTGTCGACGCTCAAAGCTTCACTATAACCTCTGCCTAAGGAAAAAAAGCGGACCTTATAAATCTTAATGACAACAAGTAAAGGAAATGCGTTAGTCCATTCGGTCGACACTGTTCTACCGAATTATTATCGTATCCATTAAGTAAAAAATAATGCATATGGGAAAGAATCATTAGTGAGTGTTAAATCTAAAAACAAATAAGCACAGTGAAGAGAAAACATTTGCAAATTAGACAAAATTATGGTTGAAGTAGCAAGGAAATCCGACTGAAACGTTAATGAAATGCCTGAAACAAAGCTTTCAATATTTTAATGAGTAATGGACTCCTTGGGGCAATTTGCTTGACAGCCCTAAAAATGCATTAGATGTTGACTTTTTTAAAAAGGTCTCGTCGGTTTTAATTATAATAAGACAATAGTCCCAGAGGGTGAGCGCTGCCCAAGGGTGAGTCTCCAGTGAATCAATTGCGGAGGAAATTGATTCTGGGTATAGGGCGCAAAGTTACCGCATTTCTGTGTCGTTCGCTTTTCAGATGGCCCTTCGGCCCGCCTGTAAAGTCTAAAAATATCCAGGCCGGGGTGATACATCTTGTTTAGAGAAATCAGGCAAGGAAAAACAAGCAACGGGTAGGAAAAGACAAGTGGGGCCGGTACGGCACGGCTCGGTGGCGGAAAAGTTAAAAAGTTCCCCCGTTCGCGAGAATTGTCTTTGGCGGACAAATCTCAATTTTTAATAGCCCTCTCATACATCAAAGCTTGCCGACGCCTACACCATGCGAGATTAGCGGATGAAAAGCTCTAAGAATGAACGCGGATAGTCCCCGATGTCAGTCCATGCTATTAAATTAAGGACCCTACAGCCATGATACATGGATCCCAGCACACCACCACATGCTTCATGTTGCCTTTTTTCATCCTCCCTCTTGGATACTATAAACTACAACTGGGAAATTTATTTTTACAGCGCTTGGTACACTATAGTCTAGACCTAGACTATATTCTACACCATAGTGTTTTGTTGATTATAGAAAAAAACATTTTCTGACAAATTGATAATAATAAATATGGTAACAAATAAATATGGTGCAGACCCAGACTATAAATGAATACACAAGTTGCTAACATGGTTAATTACCCAGATATGTAATGGTAGTTGTTTAAGTTACATGAATATGGAATGCATGAAGGTGTTTCTGGAATGGTAGTGAATACGTTCGATATGGGGGGGCGGGGGGGGGGGGGGTTTGGTGGCAATCAGTTTTTATCTAGAAGAATCGACAGAGGTTGGGACCGCTTCAGGTTATATACTGAAATTTTTAGTACCCGCCGGGCCGTAATGTCCTGACGTGTGTTACGCTCGTTATTTGGAATGCACATCACATTTCTGTCTTAGACAGTTGCTGTCTTTGATGTAGAGGGAGTGCTATATACGAGCCACATTCGCCCCATATTGGTATTTGGTCAAACAGGTTGTTTGTACTGTGCTGCATTATCTTTTATTTCCCCCTTCTGAATCCAAACGTATCTCAGAGCCACCGTTGTGGGCCACATATATGACCATCTTTAATAATTCAACCGGAGAATATTTGCACCGCTGTTTTTATCCCAGATAATAAACGAATTTTCTCCTTATATCTCACCAGTCCTTTTTTAATACCACAAAGGCTTATATTCTTTTACACTTGCTGATGAATTTAACCGTCAAGTCAGTGTATCTATTTATACTGCAAACGTGTTTATGCCAATCCAAAATGACTGATAAGGATTACATTGCATTTTTCTTTAAAACAGCACATCTTTAAGGTCAGAAATATATTATATTTATACTATTAAAAATATTTGTAAAGAGTTTTGCAAAAATATGTTATATCATCGTTCATTTCTTGGATTGAAATCCGAAGAATTTGGACTCTATTGTGAAACGGGCCTTTCTCCATGGTTTCCTAACTTCCTGACTGACTGAAACACATTCAGACAGGCGAATGTGTTTTGAAAGGCTATGTGACAAGGTTAACCGCAGATCAGAGGTCAGTTTGTTTAGCATGGGTTTTTATCGACGTATGTATTAGTCTGCGCCCTCCCGCTGAACTGATTTTTCCATTTGCCGATAAACGCGACGGCGGCGGCGGCGGCGGTTTTGCTCCGAACTAAAATGAATAATATGCCCCAAGGTAATTCGGATATTTATTACTAATTAATACCGGGCCGATCCATGTTTTACAACCGCGCCAGTTACACATTAAATTATATGCGTGTGTCCGACCAACGCGTGGACCTCTTTTGTTTTTTTCAAAACGCAGTAATTGATTAAATTGACATAATTAACGGTGCTCGTACCTTGTCACGTTATGTATCACTACATGTACTACTAACAATGTCAATATCATTATTTATACCATACCATTTAGGTACCACTTTCATTGCTAGCAAATAATCTTCACCTGCATTGTAGATGTGAACCACAATATTATTTGTATGTAAATCTTAAATATTGTATTAGTTAAAGCAATATGCTGAAAACGTGGATTCCAAGGTTCAAATCCTGGGCGAGACATTTTTACTTTCCGACTAGTCACTAGAAGGGAAAATGAGATTTTAGATTTAGATTTTAGATTTTAAATAAGCGTTTTGGGGTCTCCGGAATCGATTGTAATGATTTCTGAAAAATGTATGTATGTGGGCACGAACTGGATTGTTTTTGTGACAATCTGACAACCGGAAGTGGCAAATGTTACTAGCGTTTTCTTAGGGGAAATCTGCTGATCATATTATTTACGTTCCATTGTTTTATTGTGTCCACAAATATTCAATATTATGCATTTATTGTGTAACTGCAAATAATTAAACATGCTACACATAAATTACATGCGTTCTGGTGGGCATTAAAATATTTCAAATTAAATATTAAAGCGGGCATGACTACACTAAAAACATTTATATTTGCCTACATTCAATACTTTTGATATTAGTAATTGCGCCCCAAAATAAATGCGCAAATATTAAATTTTAAACTAATTCCACCGTTGTATTAATGCGCGGATTTAATCGATTTTGCCCAATTATACATCAATACGTATTACCCACTTATTAAGATAGTCATGTAATATTGGCATTTTACTTTTCCGAATCCAGTGATGTAAACTTAACGGGCCAACATTTTGCCTAAAAAATGATATGGTAATGTCACCATTGCGTGCCCATGATTGAACTTATTTTCATTCGACACAATAATGCTTTCACAAAACATTTTTGTACCGTTTCTACATTCCTCGTTATTTCAGAGCTGCATAGTAATGGTTTTTGTTCGCATACACACTAATTTGAAATCCATTATTTACTACAAGAGCTAGGTGAAATACTGAAGTACTAACTCGATAAAAATTACATGTAATTACAGGTAAAATTTTTATAAATAAATCAAATAAATCACATCAAAGCTGAATATGCAAAAGAAGAGGAATCGTCGTTTTTTTACAGTATCAACTAAAGGAATTGAAAATAATCAATAACTCTGATAAACTCATAATTGATTCAGACAGCGGAAGTGTCCGATCTACGTTGATAATGAGTAATGACACTTAAGTTATAAAAATAATTGTAAAAATATATATAATATATAACCAGTAACCACTCTATAAATAATAAGTTTTGTCTTCTGCCCTAACGAGATGTTATTGTGTAATTATTGTATGGGCTAAACTGGTGTAAAGTAATTGGTTTGGAACTGCGACGCAATTATGCACCGCTTACATAATAACATTCATAATTTACTTTGTTTGTGTAGAAATGTATTAGATAACAAATATTGTTTTGTTACACTGCTACTATTAATGGATTGAATGGTTATTATTATCCAAACAATATATGAATTAATGCATAATGGTATTGTATAGTTTTATTGTAGATACGTAAGTATTGCCTTTTAACGACACGGCGCGACCGACGTAGCGGCAAATATCTGACGTTCCCGCTGTTTGTGTTTTGGGTAGTTTTCTGTTCATTATTTATTTATTCACCCCATTTGAATAAACAACAAAAGAATGTATATAAACTTCAGATCCATTCCGATTTGTGCCGACGGGAAAATGAAAAAATAACCGAATAAATAAGTTCTTTAAAAATAAGTTTGTTCATAGTTCATAGGAAGAAAAGTTTATACATCGTTTTGCAAAGGATGAAGACTTACCAGAGCTCAATTCCATGAAGATCAGTACCCAGGATGTGAGGACAAGCACTCCTGAAGGTCTTGGTATAGATGCTAGCTGCTTCATGGTTGATCTCTTGAATTTGCTGACACACTTACTTTTCACTACACTAAACACAATCTTGGCTCGTCTCGGTGTGGTGCATTTCACAGTACCTCTTTTTATATTCCCTGTTCAGTTACATCACAGTTTCTCTTTTACAGTCTTCACAGAAGCAAATGCATTAGTATCTAGGGCTTAGGTATGAATTCTCCTTAAGATACTGGCACTAGTGCTTTTTCCGACGGCAAAGTTCCCGCGACTACAGCTACCCTAACAATACCATTAACTTTTATATCATTTCAGAAAAACCGTTTCAGCGACTTAACGGGGATCTCTATGAATTCCTGAAAAAAAGAAAACCGTGTGTGAGTTTTGAGTTTTTAAAACATAAAGTAAAATCTTTGTAAACAAAGCTTATCCTCAATGGAGACATGAATGATGATCATAAAACCATCAAGCGAGAAACGAGAAAATAGTGTTTGAATTCAAAATAGTGCAGTTTACCTTTACTATTCCTGGTTGTTGACTAAATCGTTTATTTCAGAAGTAAAGGAGGTTACAAGAGGTTAAGAGCATTGGCTGGGTCTTGTTAGAGTAAAGACAGTTCAAAATTTCTTAAACATAGTGATGACACTTCTGTTAAAATGACGGTACTTTCGCGTCACATTGTTATTTTGGAACGTACAAGAAGAGTACCAGCGGACGCTAGTGTATTCAATTGACGACTGGCCGGGTAGTATTCGGCGTCGCGACGGCGCAAACGCCCCACGATGACGCCTGCGTCCCTCTACATTATTTTCATGCCGTTGCGGGGCTGCTAATATCTACGAATTTTAACTTCTTCTTTCCGAAAGAAGTGAGCTTTTTCAACCATGAGCGACCGAAACCGCACCCGTTTAACTTCATATTGACATAGTGGAAAATCTGCGACAGTCTTTTTCCGGCGTGGTTCCGAAGTAACCCCAAAATTCGTGAGACGAGTATAAATTGAGTGAAAGCAATGTCCAGTGTTTTATTTTCCTACCCCGAAGATATAATTCTCGGCGAGTTCAACTCCACAAACATGACCGGAATACGGAATGTCGTAATTGATAATTCTATTTACTTCCCATTAGGTATAATGCAATTTCTTAATTGTTAATTTCCACCCCCTGAGCGCTTTGCCTTCTTCTGAACCGTACTCTTTATTTCTATCTCCCACAAGACCATCTCACAATCGTGAAAAGCTTTGCTTATCAACCAAAAGAACGAAAAAAGCTTAATATTTGATTATTACAGAATTTAACTCAACTGGAGAAAACTCTTTCCCATATTTCCTGACATCTTTTATTGAACAAAACCGAACTCAAGAAATTGAAATAAACCCTCATCCACTTTTTCTTATAGCAGTAAACGAATCCCATCAGTACATGTCGACCACCATCAAGACGATCCAACAGCCTATGTAAATAACCGGTTTTCTTACATGGGATTTAACCTAGTAATTGGCATTAGAAGCTCTTATGATGACCGTGAATTATTTGAACTACAGCATAATTACACGCAGAGCTTAGTCGTGTTATTACGTTAGGACAAAGGTGCCCATGGCTCTGTCCAACCTATTGGGAACCAAGGTCCTATCCAGTGTGGAACCCGCCATTAACGGGTCACTAATGACAACAGGTCACTGCTCAATTCGCGATATATTGTAATCCCGATGCACAAATAGGTAATACCGCGTAATAGATATTCATACATTAGACAGCATTAATTAGATGGTCTATTTACAGTATTGCACTTCATACACAGTGAGGACGGTATTCTTGGATATGAAGAAAAATTATACTTGTGTAGGTATATAGTGTGGCATAAAGAGGATATTTTTTCTATCCAAATAATATTTTATTCTAATAAGAATTTCAATATAATTGTTTCAACGGTTAGTTATTCTTACGATTTAAGAATTTAGCATGTTTATGTTAAGTATATTTTTCTCTGAAGAAGAAAAAATTATTCTTCAATAAAAAAGTAGACGTTCGTCTTACAACAACAAAAATATTTCGTTGAACGAAAAATATATATGCTTCAACGAAAAGAGTTTCTTAACCCAAGAATCTTACTCTGAGAGATACATAGAAAGTTGTGCACAGTTTCTCGCGTCTTTTGCTACATATCACCGCTATATAAGTTTGACTATGTGTTTTATTTTTTGACTAAGTGTTTTATTTCATAGGCGACTTACAAGGATTATTAGGAAACCCAGGATTGTAGTGGAATAGCCTACACAGAAAGACCTCTATTCTTGGATATCAAGGAAAAATGTTCTTGCGTATATAGTGTAGCATGACGAGACGATATTTTTGTTATCCAAATAATATTTGATTGTAATAAGAATTTCAATATATGTAGTTATTTCAACGGCTAGTTATTTTTCCGGTTTAAGAGATTAGTATGTGGAGTATATTTTGCTCTGACGAAGAAAATGTTATTCTTCTACATATAAAAAGAGTAAGACGTTCATTTTAAGGTCCCGTTACACGGCGTGTGAAGTGCCACGCCTGGAGTGTAAACTGTCGCGCCACGCGCCGTGTGACAGGGTCGGCGCGACGAGTTTCGCGAGGCGGGCTGGATCTAGGCGTTAGGCTGAAAACACAGTGGAGAGGGGAGGGTAGCCGTGATGGTAGAGGCGAGGGTAGCGACCACGTTAACTATATCTATATCTGTCAGATATATAGATATAATCTACGTGGTCGGTACCCTCGCCTCTACCATCACAGCTACCCTCGCCTCTCCAGTATGTTTTCAGCCTTAGGCCGTTTGCATACACACCGGCAAAACCGGTGCCGGAATCGGCGCCGGGCACTGAGTGCAATGTAACCAGATTGGTGTTTACACACGCAGGCCGGCCCGGTGCATATGCGTCGATGCTTAGAGCCGGTGCCGGCGCCGATACCGGCCCCGGGTTTGCCGGTGTGTGTTCGTAACTGTCTTACTGTTACGTCCTGAAGAGTAACTAAGTTAATGACAGCATTAACTAACGCTTGGTAGTTAATTCAAGAAACAACATATGTAACCATATATTCGGTTTGGTATCAAATAAAACAGATTTTTTTTCTTACAAATAAATGTTTTTTATATACGTTCTAATAAATAAATATTTTGTACCTATTACAAAATTACTAGTGATCCAGTGGTCTTTCTTATGCTTGGTGATATTTGATGTCTTTTAATCGGTAGGTCGAAACGAAAAGGTTGATAACCGCTGGTGTAAATGGTTAGGTTAGTCGAGATAGTTGATTGCCATCAATAAGTGGACAATAGGGAGGACGGGCGAGAAAAAGAGATGACGGAAGTTACTTATTTGTGATGGAAACCTACCCTAGAGATACAAGCATACACCCTCGGGAAAGTGCTGTACTACAAGGGATTATATCGAGTGTAATTGGTTTTAGATCTCCTTGATCATGTCCTTGTTATTAGCTTTTAAAGCAATTTATGGGATATTAATGGAATGCTGTTAATAACACTTATGGAGAAGATGCAAAATCATACATAGAGAAATACATAAAAAATTTCACAGTTCAAATGTAAGATTTTCAAATTTCACGCGTAAATGTAAATCAAAAATGTAAAATCAAATACATGTATTTCTTTGCACATATTTCTTTCAAGGAACGAATATATGTGACCTCAGATGCGAAAAGGGACCTACCGTGCGAAAATAACGTGCGCCATAACGTTACCTACCTTACGTGCGAAAATAGCGTGCAAGATTTTTTTTTATTATTTTATTTTACCAGGTCAACATAATGTTATATCACAGTATGGTTAATATTTATAATTTACAAAATGACATTAATATGGTAAGAGTCCATGGCGCCCCTAAGCTACTTCCTGTTTTTTCTTTAGACCAAGTCTTGCGGTAGTTTCCTTTCCAGTCTAGTATGTATGTTTTTCGTCCTAGGTTGTGTTGTACTGCGCTATTACATGTATCCAGTTTTTCGATAAACTTTTTAGTGGCTTTTTAACAAATTCTTCGATTGTATCAATGTTTAGTTCGTCATGTAACTGGTTGTTCCTCGCAAACCAAGGGGCGTTGGTGGCAGTTCGATTTTTGTTTTGGTATACTTGCACATTGTTGGCGTTCGTTTTACATGTAGTGCTCCATATAGGGCACGCATACGTCACTAGGTTCTTTAGTAGCATTTTGTATAGTAGCTTGGCACACTCTAGGCGCATGGGTGACTTTCTGTTAATGACAGGGTATAGCATTTGCAGTCTTGAGTAGCCTTGTTTGAGTTTTCGATTAATGTGTAGCTTCCAGGTTAATTTTTGATCTAAGTGCACTCCAAGCTATTTTACTGCGTCATCTGCCGGGTTCCATTTTATTTCGGTATCGCCAATCGTTATTTTTGTTGGGTTGTTAATTTTTCTTAGAGTAAAAATTTTCGCATTTATTGCCATTTAAATTAATAGCCCATTTTTGCAACCATGTATGAAGATATTTGATTATTCTTTGTAGATCTTCTATTGCCAGTTCTAAGCTATCACTTTATGTGAGTATCACAAAATCATCAGCAAACTTGCCCAGTATTCCATTTAGATCAATTGGTATGTGGTACCACAGCTCGGATTCTTCTAATTTTTGACATTATATTGTTAATGTTCACAGCAAATGATCTGTTAGCAAGGAAGGAAAAGATAATTGCTTTTAAGTAGCTTGGTATGTCAATTTGGTGTATATTTTAGTCCCTCGATCCAGACCGAGTCGAAAGCTTGGGCAACATTTAGGAAGGCAGCTGCTATGTATTTTTTCTGTTCGTAACCTTGCTCTATGTATTCGGTTATTCGGAGTAACTGGTGAAGTGTTGATGGTGTTCTCGAAACCCAAATTGGATATTAGGAATGACTGACTGATTTTTCTTCGCAGTGTTCTTTTAAACGTCGCACAATAATTTTTTCTAAGATTTTCGACATCGTAGGTAAAAGACTAATTGGTCTGTAGTTAGACTTTTGTTTTGTTTTTCCTTGTTTCGGAGTAGGACATCTGCGCGCTTCCATGACGTTGGAAAATATCCAGTTTGGAGGCAGCCATAGTATATTGAAGATAGGAGGGATATCGAGGTTTGGGGAAGGTTTTTCTTTTGCGTTTTCGGTTGCTTTTAATTCCACAGCACACAGGGGTATTGGTTTTTTCTCTTTATTTAGCAATCTAGTCACCTTGGTCACAGGCAATTAATGTGTGTCTAGTTCTTTCTTGATAGTGCTTTCTGAGATTGAGATTGTCTTTGTCTTTAGGATGTTCTCGGTGTAGTATTTGGTCAGGTTCCTATAATTTTCTTCGTTTGAAAGATTTCTTTTTAAATATTTGTTGGAATATTTTGTGTTGAAGTCTCTTTTGGCTTGTATTTTTATGTCTTTTATGACTTCTTCGTGATTTGTAATACCATGCACATATATGGGTGGTACTTTTAGTTGGCATTTAGTAGATTCTTTGTTTTGTGATGTAGAGGGTTGAGACTGAGTATCTGTTTCTTGCAGGACATGGTATTTGTTTTTACTTAGCAAGTCAATAGGATCCCATGTATACCGCTTTAGCGTTTCGTTTATTGGCGGGGATAAGTGATCAGCTGTTCTCTTTTGTTGTTGCGGCATTTTTTTTAATCTGCCACCCCTAAGGGTGGAATTTTTGTTTACGGCGTATCCGAACACGTCTGTTCACTTCGACCATACGATCGACTCGAGGTCCCTTTTGTTCGAATTTATTAAATAAAGTACTAAATTGAAAATATTGTTATTAAATTTAAATTAATTAACTTTCATACAAATACGATAGCTTTGAATTTAATAAATCTAGCCAAAGAAATCATTTCTTTGCGGCAACCAAAGCTTTGTCTTCCACTATTTAACATCGATCTTTCTTTGACTTGAAGCAAATTCGTTTCATTCAAAGAAACATTCATAGAAACAATTATTATCAAAATGTGGTCGAATCACGAAAAAAATAGCGTAACTTGATGAAAGATTCGTAGAATAAAATTTGAAAGCCCTTTGTATGAGTTGCAGATATCGTCGAATTCCTTCCGTGAACTATTTCCCAATATTCGAGGAGCTTAACTTGAATATCAGCAAATCTCATGCGATAGATGCAAACTTTGCTGTAATACGAACATATCGTACAAATCAATTACACGCATCGGCTTTACTTTACATGTGGATTTAGTTCAAACACTCTATTGATCTTAGGAAACGTCTTTTACGAAGTTTGCACCATCTCGCCCAGCGCCCTGCTTATGATGTCGAGTGCATAATAACTTCTCTTAGCTCAATACCTACTTAGAAAACTAACTACTAATGCACAGATCGAAAGCGATTATTATCCATGTAAGATCAAATTCATACACAGATTATTACACAGTACACACAGAGAGAAAAAAAATTCTTTGGTTGCCGCATAGAAATTATTTCTTTTTCTAAAATTTATTAAATTCAAAGCTATCGTATTGGTATGAAGGTTAATTAACTTTTAAGACGGCTACGAAGAGAATTCTCTTCGTAGTCGTCTTACTGTTACTTCTTGAAGATGCCTCTTGCAACAGAGTGCGAAACGTTGACTACTTTATAGTCGTTGACGCGGTTTTCTCCCGGAAATCTAGAACTTAGTGATTCGGACCGCGGAAGTCTCCAATCTAAATAAAGAACTATTTCTTTTTACTTAAGAAATATTTCAAATAAAATAATTTAAGTACTTATTTGTTTCAAACATGTATTCTTTCCTTGAAAGAAATATGTGCAAAGAAATACAGTTATTTGACTTTACATTTATTTTCTCTCACTGTAGTCTTAATCTATATTCTGATCCTTATTAGTGTACTTATAATCTAAATTTGGTTCAAATTGATTTTCATTATTTTTCGATATTTTTAATTTTTATGGTAGGTATAGTAAATTGCCGCCTCCACGCATTTTTGGCCCCTGTCAGCCCGAGAGATTTTTCTCTTCGTTATTGTTACCTACTTTGTATTCCAGATTTAGTCAACATTACTTGAGTCGTATAAGCAGCCGCCCCCGGTCTGCAAATTCGCCAAATTTATCTACTGCTGAAGATTAATTCAACTTTTCTAGCATTTTTGACATCAGTTTTAGTTCGTAGCTAACTGCTGTCCCAGGTCATTACAGGGGCTGCCACCAAATACAAGATTTTCTGCTGATTCTTATTTGTAGTTTATATTTCAAATTTGGTGAAAATTGTTTGTGCGATACGGCTTGCCGCTCACAGTTTGCCGCCCCCGGTTTGATACTATTGCCAGATTGTTCTTTTGGTCCTAATTAGTGTATATTCTAAATTTGGTTGAAATTGGATGAGGCGTTTATGAGAAAAAATGGTACAAATATTGCGAACATATAAATAGATATGTGTGTACAATTTGTATGTGTAATATGTATATGTCATTACACTCATTACATATTAAGCCAATAAAACACTCAACATTCAAAAAACCAAATTGTATTGTGATGTGTTGTTAATAAAAAAATCTGTTTTTATTACTTTAATTTTTTCCAATTGTTTATTCATTAAAACAAAATGTTATAATGTGTTATCTTTTTAATATTTTAACGATACATTTCTGCTTTTTGTTGCTTGTCGGTCGTTTTTGTTTTTTCTTCTGTTATCAAAATGAAATGTTAGGATGTGTCGCTTAATTTCTGTTTTTTTTTTCTTAGTTTATAAAATTTATAAAAATATTGGCACGCGATTAAAAAAATCTTACGAAAGTGATTCTAATTTGACCTTCTAATCTTTCTAAGTATCTTTTTCAAAGAACATTTTTGCTCATCTTTGAAAATAGCGGTACTTTACTCTTTAGTAATTTTCCTAATTTTCCAACACCCGGTATATGCAAGCAGATAATTATATCTTGACGTTTGCATTTTAGGTTTATGACAATACATAAACTTTTTATTGAAATAAAATTTTCTGATAAACTGATAATAAAAATGTTTTCCATTTGTGTCCAAGTTAGTGCCGGACCCTGTATAAATAGATATAAATACATATTCAAATATCTGGTGTGGCTCCCACCCAACTTTCCGACTATATTGACTCACTAAACGTATAGACTATAGAGGGCGAAACTATATCGGGATTATAACAATACTTACAATGCACCTCTCACTACAAATAACTATAATATACTGTCACGAATCTGTGTTTTCCTACGAGGTTTATTTCTCTACTTCTTGTTTATTTATTCTTCAATAGCGGGCGGGACGATAATATTCAAACAATAACGTGTGGGCTAACGCGCTATAATGCCATCAGTTCTCCATTACGTCACAAACCAATAGATTATAACGGTTATAGCATCTAAACCGCTCATCCCATTGATCTTTAAATTTGTATACATATTTAAAATCACTGCAGGATGAGATGGTGTCAGTTTGGTCGAAACCGGATGAATCCCAAAGAAAACACATGTAACATTTACCACTTCCGGTTGTCAGATTGTCACCAAAAAATGTTATGATCTTATGAGCAAAGCCCGAACTTGTAAGTACAATGTCGACATTGTACAGTTTTTTCTGTACAAAGCTGACAATGCACGCTCTAACCGTACAAAGTTGAAAATTTGATTGTTTTTACGGACTTTGTACGGCGCTAATACTAGTACATTGTCGATATTGTATACTGATAATAATTGTATCTACAATATCAATATTGTACACAGTCGCACATGTTCAAAATGATCCTTGTCAGATTAGCGTTATTTTTTCTAATAGGGTATTAATACTTCTTTATGTTAGCAAGCATAAAGGAAGGTCAAATAACTAACACTAAATATGTGTGACATAATATAAAAAAGAGGATTGTCAGTGAAAAAAAAAACATCGATTTTATAAATTGTTTTCTTATTCAGCTCTTAGGTTTATCTCATTCTAGTGTTTGTCACTCACCCTCTCTCTTCAATCAAGGCTACATTTTTTTATTTAATACACTATGGTAGTTTACTAAGTTCTAGATTTCCGGGAGAAAACCGCGCCAACGACGATAAAGTAGTCAACGTTTCGCTCTCTGTTGCAAGAGGCATCTTCAGGACGTAACAGTAAGACAGCTACGAAGAGAATGAATGCGGTTTTCTCCCGGAAATCTAGAACGGCTCGGCGCGGCGGTCTGAATCACTAGATTGGGTACTAAAGCGTGAATGGGTACCAATTGGGTACTAAAGCGTCACGAAAGCTTTAACTCCAAAATAGCCTAACTGTCAAATTAATTTTTCTAAAGCGATAAAAACATATATTATCATTTATTCACATATTACAAGGCACCTACAAGCAACGTCTCTGTATGGATATTAAATTTCGGCTTATTACAGATTTATTAATTAACAGTCCAGCCCCTTCGCTCCGCATTGATTAAAGTTGAAATCCAAACAGTAATGTGGCTGAGCATATACCCACCACCCAGTTGCACGTACCTGTACCTACATTGTTTACTGACATGCTATTTGCGACAGTAATGATTGCTATTCTGTCTGACGAGAAGCACAGTATGTAGGTACTCTGTTCTATATTCACTATAAAATAGCTAACATTTACGCGAACGAAGGTGGAAAGGAAAATAGATGAAACGACTGATTATTCGAAAATTGGTAAGAACTGAAACCATTACAGATCTCGGGCGCGTCGAAAAGCTTTTCTTGGCAAGGAACATTCCCGAATAGCTGATAGTGATAAATATTCGACTTTATTGACGTTAAATTAGACAGGATCAACTGACAGTTTTCCGTTACTTCCGTTCCAAACTACGAGTTCGTATCCTGAAAGCAAAGCAATTAGGTAAGAAAATGTGCTTATACCAAAACTGTTGTATTATCTGAATAATATTTGGTACGGTTCTCTTACAATTTTACCGGAGAGAAGTTAGCCACAACAGTTATCCACAACTTCTTTTTCTGAACAGATTTTAATGAGTTATACATCATTGGAAAGCGCATGACGCCCTGAATCTTCTCTAGTTTTGCCCGATCGAAAAAATCATAATTAGGGCCCAAAAAATCAAAATGAAAGTTGAATTTCTCGCAATTTTTCCGAAATTCCCGGGATCATATCTCAGTTATTACATAACCTATCTCAACGATCTTTGCACCACTGGAAAGGGCAGTTCTTCAACTACACCACATAGTTTTGCCCGATCAAAATTATGACAACTTCTGTCCAAAAAAAATTATTGAAATATTAGTGTTCTGAATGACCACCATATGCCAGCCACAACTCTTATTTCTCAACCGATTTTAATGAATTAGGACCAAAAAAATTAAATTGAAAGTTGAATTTCTCGCAATTTTGCCGAAATTTCAGAATTAGGGTCCCAAAATGAAAATAAATACATATTGATTTATTTTGTCGAAATTACCAGTGACGTATCTCAGTTATTAGACCATCTATCCTAACGATCCTTGCATTGGTAGAAAGACATGTCAAATACTCTATAAAAAATATGTATTACAAAAATATATCACCATACTCACTAGTATTAAGTATTAACCCTTTTTCCTAAAGCCAATATGCTCTTATACAATGTGTGAAGTATGTAATAAAGTGTTTTTAAGACTAAACCTCACGCTCTAAAAAATAATTAACTTTAAGGTAATTAAATTTAATAAATGATGTAATGAATTACTTTGTTGCGATTATATACTGTGTGTTGTTAATTGCACAAATAGTTTCTCCTACTTATCCTACACAACTCACAGTTAGGAGAGACCTGTGCGCACGTGATATGAAAAAATCTACTATTGCATCTTAGATCAAGATAGTCGCATTTTGCGCAAGATAAACACTTGTCTTCTAAACTTTCTTAATTCTGTAATAAAACGCCTATTATTGATTGTTCAAATGAGATTAGGTTTAGGTTATTCATTTTACAGTTTTGTATCAGGCACTTCGCATAATAGCACGTACAACCCCCACTATTTTATCCGTCCTTTATAAACTAAATCTTTTAGTTTATAATTAATGAAAGGTTGTGGTTTAGAAACTAGTTTTAAAATACCTTCAAATTTTCTTAAATAAAAAGCTGCATTAAATGCGTTATTTTCCAGTAGACCTAAATAGATAAATGTATGATTGTAAATATTTTCAATTGCAAGAGTCAATTGCATATATTGTGGTTAAATTGCATTAAAATCGATGATTTACTTAGTAACATTTTGCTATTAATATTTATCAATGAAATGGTATTGGTAATGCCAACATATCCCTCTTATGTATTGCACAAAGAACAGATAAGTATTGGTCCAAACTCATACCAGCTCATACTCCAGGGACTTTAAACATGTATGACAATTTTTAAATCAATGACGTAAACGGTTTGGGCGCTATAAAGGTTAGAGGTTATCTGACAGAATCCAAAGCCTTCGTCGCTGTGGTTGCGAATTGTCACATTTCAGTAAACGTGAGCTTTTTCCCTTGTTCCACGTCTAGGACAGTAATTGCCATAATGTTGATCTGGCAAAAGGGGAAGCAGATGACAACTTATATTTTCTATTGAAGTAAGAATTAATGGCATTAGGATATATTCCCGAGAAATGGGGTAAATTAGCAAGAAAATTAACGTTCAATTTCATTTTGCTGGCTCTAATTAATATTTTGATCGAGCAAAGCTATGGGGTGTACTTGAAGAAAAGATCGTTGAGATAGGTTGTGAGATATTCAGGGCGTTATGCGCTTTGATGTATAACTCATTAAAATCCGTTGAGAAATAAGAGTTGTGGATAACTGTTGTGGCTGGCATATGGTGGTCATTCGGAACAATAATATTTCAATAATATTTTTTGGCCAGAAGTTGTCATAATTTTGATCGGGCAAAACTATGGGGTGCAGTTGAAGACCTGTACTTTCCAGTAATGCAAAGCTCGATGAGATCGGTTGCGTAATAACTGAGATATGATACCCGGAATTTCGGAAAAATTGCGAGAAATTCAACTTTCATTTTGATTTTTTGGGCCCTAATTATGATTTTTTCGATCGGGCAAAACTAGGGAATATTCAGGGCGTTATGCGCTTTCCAATGATGTATAACTCATTAAAATCGGTTGAGAAATAAGAGTTGTGGATAACTGTTGTGGCTGGCATATGGTGATCATTCAGAACACTAATGTTTCAATAATTTTTTTTGGACAGAAGTTGTCATAATTTTGATCGGGCAAAACTATGGAGTGTAGTTGAAGACCTGTACTTTCCAGTAATGCAAAGCTCGATGAGATCGGTTGCGTAATAACTGAGATATGATACCCGGAATTTCGGCAAAATTGCGAGAAATTCAACTTTCATTTTAATTTTTTGGGCCTTAATTCTGACTTTTTCGATCGGGCAAAACTAGAGAAGATTCAGGGCGTCATGCGCTTTCCAATGATGTATAACTCATTAAAATCTGTTCAGAAAAAAAGTTGTGGATAACTGTTGTGGCTAACTTCTCACCGGTTACAGTTTTATGTACTTATACTGGATGTTACCACCCATTATATAGCTGTAGGACGACCAATAACATGAATATTTTGTTCGCTAACAACGGCCACACGTTCCCGACCCCACAGTAAAATCTTAAATCCCAACGCTTTATCTCACCCTCTGCCATTTAAAATTTAAAAGCACCTTCAAACTTAACTTTAACTTGTATAGTGAAAGATGTACAGTGAACAAGTTATAATTTAAATATGCAAAGTCCAACTTTGAAGCGGAATATATACCGTCTCGTTCTCCTCATATCTCTACCAGAGAATGAAATTACATCTTCGTTAAAAATTTGCACCAGTCAAATTTGGCATATTTTATTCTACAATAAAATGACAGAGCATTCTAATGTGGTCGTGCTGATGTATTGAACTGTGCTGATTTGAAAAATGGTATTATGTACTTTCAACGTAGCGCCTACGGGCTGCCGAGAAACTGCAAAAAATAGATATTTATGGTTTTTCGTTTTACTCGCGAACGGTAGAGTAGTTTTAAACTAAGTAGAGCACAGCAACATATGCAACCAATTATACCCAGTGTATGGTTTATAATTGACCAACTGTGCTCTCCTTGGTTTGAAACATCTATACATCATAGAGCCGTTCGAATCGCGCGGTTAGGTCGGACACAGTTTGCTATTTTAACACAATTTTCAAACTTTGGAACGTCATAACGTCCGAACCGTTTAAGATAGAGAAAATCCAATAGCACCATTGGAATCAGCCTGGAACACTGCATTAAGAAGGACCGTCTAACGTTAATTGGATCGGAGATGGATGACTTTTTATCGACTTGCCGAAATTTCGTTAAAAATCGCAATTTTGAAGTTATACCTTTCAATTGCACGTCTATCTCAAAAACTAGGTTTCGGATTGACATGAATTTAAATAGGTACGCTGACTACAAATTCGCATAGAACAAGTCTCTATCTCTAAAATAATAAATAAGGGAATTCAGAGTTGTAACGTCATAATGGCAAACGTAGGCATATGAACAGTGATGTACTCGTCGAGATCTATTTTTTTTTGTGGCGAGGTTACGGTCCTACAGGCCCACTGCCAACGGTTCTAAAGTTCGATTTTTTTCTACCTAAAGGGGCAAAAAAATGTTCGAAAAAAATCGAAATCTTTTTCGCGAGATAGTGCGTTCTAATGTCAGAGACGGGTTTACAAATGTGCTGCCCATATAGGCTAAATCAAATCGCCGCCGTAATGCTTACCACCGACAATCCGTTTGAATTCGCTTTTAGTGGCCGCTGAAGAAATAGCCGACTATGCTATAGCCAGTGTTGTTCAAGTTGGTACTTTGGGACCAAATTTGGTCCTTTCTGATGTCAGTTGGTACCCTGGTACCCCTTCAGTCAAACTGGTCCCCACTCGTTTTACTTTGCAAATCCAATTATAATTTTTAAATTTTGTGCTCCAGTGTTTTACACAGTACAATGTGTACAGTGCAACCATTATTTCTACATTGTAATGTATATTTTCTTTGATTGTATCCCTCAATTGACCAGATCGTTTCGTACAATTTTCGCCGCCACCATAGTTATTCGACGGAGGTTGGTACCGAAAGATCAAATTTGGTCCTCTCCAACTGCCAACCTGGTACTCTGCAAGTAACGGCCAGGAACAACACTGGCTATTTAGAAATCCGCCACTGCACAGAGCAAACTAAAGTTTTTGTCTCTGCTAACTATATTCAACTATAAAACAAGCCATTCAACACGCTTTTAAGGCACTCGATGAAAATACAACCAACCACTGCGACCGGTTACTCAAAATTAAAATCATGATGATTTTGTTATGTTAGTATATTATTATTATTCACTGATATGTGCGCTAACGATAAGAAAATAAAAAATATTTCACGACTATTTTTAAACCGTAGAATTGTGTCTTGAAATTCTTAATAATGTGGTGATCAAAGATAAGTAAACAGTATTATTTTAATTTTTCTGCTTTTCTAAGCTTTTGTATAATTACATCATATCTGATCATATGGAGTAATCTGGTGTGCCTTGGTAAAATTTGTTGATCCTCGTGACATTCGCTCCCGTGTTTGTTAGGTTATCTTTGCCGGTTAGGATTCTTTAGTCATGGAAAAGGGGGCTCCTGCTACATTGTACGTTTTCAAGGGCAACTACGGCCTGCCATCCGTAGACCCAAGATGCCTTCAAGTAATTGTAAGTGCTTTACCTTAGTATTCATTTAGAAATCTCATAAATTGCGTATTCTTAGTTCCTACTTAGGTTACACAGCAAACATAATATTGAGGTTAAAACCTGCGGCTTCTGCACCTATCCCAAGCTGCCTTACTTGAAACACAAGGGCAGGATCTTTGAATCTAACCGATCCATTGCCGATCAAATCCAAAAATTAGTAAGCATCAATTTGTGATGAATATTACGATTATTACATTTATCGTTCCGACAGGTTGAACAAGACTGTGATAGCGCCTTCCCGCCAGTCGAGAGGGGCCGCATACTAGCGTACAAAGAAGCCACTTATAATATTCTAAATGACGCCATCGATTTGCATTTGTAAGTGCTATTGTTTATGATTTCTTTTTTGGATGTTTTTGTCGTGACTCTGATTTGGCTTCTTTCAGTTGGGGCTTGGATAAGAACAACCAGAGCCTAATTAAGCTGTACGGTAAGGGGAAGTACTTCCCGTTTAGTGTCATCTTTGCACGACGTCTGAATTCCTATACCCAGGATATAATCTTTGACCTCACAGAAATAGACTCCTTTGCTGACAAACTCGTAAAAGTAAGTATCCTCGACATCAGGTGGTATTATTGCAACGTTAAATATAAAATTTTGTTTGTGGTAGAGTAATCGCGCAATAGAAAATTTCCTAAGTGATTTGTCCGTAATGCTAGAAAAAAACAAATATATTCTTGGAGACAAACCTTCATCTCTCGATGCATACGTCTGCGGATTCCTGGCTCCTGTAGTCACCTTAAAGTTTCCGCACCCCATGTTGCAAGACATGGTGAAGGCTCACAAGGTCATCGTAAAGTACATTGAACGTTTTGTTGCTGAATATGGCGACAAGTACACTGGAGGTAAGCATAAGTTGTGATATGATATATGATAGAAATCATATTTAAAAACCTGTTTATTATTTCATTTCTATCTTTCAGATCCTCCGATTACTCCGAACGATAACTCCGCCCAAGAGAACGAGCGTGCATCTGTAGGGTTGATTATTTTTGCCAGCTTTGTAGCTGTATCCACAATGCTATGTTTTGGAGTTGTTCATGACCTAATCAAGATCAAATAACTCTTATTGGTGGATCCCGCCACTTGATCCTGTTTTGTTACCAAAATGACCTGTTTTTTTGTTATTATTGTTAATTTTTTTATGGAATGACGTTGACTACCATGGGGTTTTTGAGAACGTTTGGAACATTACCAATCAATACTGCCATTTGAAAGAGCTGGTCATGTTGATTTTCTAGCAATAAATTTATTTCCGTAAATTCTTTGTTGTTTATTTACATATTCCAGAACTATATGAACACTGCAGTATACAACTATATAGACCAGCTAAAATAGATGGTAATCACAAAGAAGTGATAACTAACCTGATAAAGATCTTCTAAAAGAAGACAATGAATACTTGAACTTTAACCAAAATCTTTTGGAAGAGATGATTGGCGTAAGTTGTTTGTTTTACATGTTGAAGTTGATCAAACTTTGTTGGCCTATATTATTATTAATGAGGTCTTATGGTATAATAAAAGAACAATTTAAAAGATTAAATTTATTAAGTAGTCTTATTGTTAAACTGTAGTATTTACATTACTGATAAGTAGATAATCTTTACTGTACGACGTACCACTTAAATAAATTTATTGTAACTTAAATTATTATACTAGTTACTAATTGCTAGTTATCACAAACAACGAAAAGCCCTTGTAGAGATGTCATATCAAAAAAATGCATAACCCACTTTATTGTATACATTCAGACATTACAGTTAAAACAAAAACAAACAAAAAAAAAAACAAAACATTTGTCGTTAATTTCAACTTTACGTTCCATTTCGAGCCCGCCGTTTTAATTATTAATACACATATTTATACATATATAGTACAATCTCGGCGATCTGCAAATGAGTTATCGCTTACAGGTAACGAAACAGATATACAAAAAGAAGGCTGTTTCATTCTAACCTGCGTGATCGGTCAAACAAGATCTGTCGCGTACGTCAAAAATAACAGCAGAAATCGCTTAGTCATTTGCAGCTCTCCTGGATTTTAGTACATATATTTATAATCAATAAGTCCGCATTAAATGTCACACATGAACACAGATATGCAGTGTGCTTTATTCTGGGAAACTACACCTTTATATTAGTTGAAACACAATTATTTTTTTATTTTACAAGTGCTTTACTGTGTGTAGTATCCCAATATAAAATGCACCGTATGTGCAGTCTAGATAATTTTTAATCATTGTGATGCATTTGTGTAGTAGTCATTCAATATATTGCGTCCCATGGTAATGCACTGAATTACTGAAAAAATGATTGTAGTAAAAATATATCGTTAATATTTATCATTTGTAATACTGTTAATTTGTGAACACCCTGTAACTCAATCAAATGAAGACCACTTCTCAGTGCAGAATATCATCACAATCAATCGAAATACCATCCCTACATAATCTAACATACAAATGTTTACAAAATGATTATTAAATGATAAAATAAATAAAATAAACTAAAAAGAAAAGTAAAATATCCAAAAGGTAAGGCGAAACCATTGGTCAAATCACGTATTTTTTATTTCCACACAATAAAAAATTACAAAAAAAAAAATATTTTACAGCTATAGTTACGCATTTCATAAATAGTGGACTTCTTGTTACTTCATTCTTATCATTTTAAATATACATCTTTTGAGTTACACACTAAACATAAAGGGATATCAGCCTCAAATAAAATGGAGAGAATATATATATATATAATATAGAACAATTGGGATTATAATGAATAATAAACAACAGTGGGCGTTAAATTAAATAAAACTAATTTATCATCATCATCATCAATTACATAAGTATAAAATAACAAAAAATAATAATAATGATATTAATAATTGTTTTAGCAAACTACAGATATGGTAACGTTTATACCGAGGTTGCCATTGTCTGCAAAAAGCTGCGCTATTGAGGTATCGAAAACTAAGCAGTCGGAGCCCATAATCGCGGATGCTACGCCTTCATGACTCGAGCGAGGCATTGCTTCCCACGTTAAACGACGTCTATTCCCATTTAATTCCAATCTGAAAAATATACAGATTATTACTAATAATAATAATAATGTAATACATATATACAGTGTGTCCAGAAAAGTCTGCACCATATGGGAAAATCTTTTACTATCCATTTGTCAGAAAGTTTTGTTCTTTATGAAAGTTGGCCGTAGCTCTTAAATCAAGAATACCACTAAAATATCTTAAAAATGTCATGGTAATTTTTGCAATGATTTTAAAGAAGCACTGGAAACGGTATCACAATCACGAGTATTATAACCATTCAAGGAGAATCATTTCAAATCAATAGCCGCTACAAAACTGTTCTCAAATAGTGAAAATTTAAAAAAGAAGCAATAATATTAATATTCCAGGTACTTTTTTACTCTTATGCGCGTTTGTTCGGTGTTTCACATTTTTTTAAACACCCGGTATATGAGCGATATTTTTAAGATCTTATGACGATTCTTGATTTCAGATCTATCACCTACTTTCATAAAGAATAAAATTTTCTCAGAAATAGATAATAAAAGATTTTCCCATATGGTGTGGACTTTCAAGCAAATTAGGCAAAATGAAAATGGCGCCAAAAGACTTTTTGTCCTAATTTGTGACGATCCTTATAGAATTTAAGCTGCATACATCATAACTGTCGAAGAAAAATGTTAAGAATCCCAGTTATTATTATTTATAGTAGGCAGACCGCATAGAGGACTGGCCGCCTAGACGACAGATTGTTCTCCACCAACCATTTAGCATTGACTGATACGAGCCTAAACAGTTTGTGTGTAACGTACCAATTTCTTTACATCGTCATTTAAGTAGTAAGGAGTTCTACGGAAAAACAGCAAAAAAATTGGCGTTGCTGTTTAAAAAAATTAATAACGTCATTGCTCCGTAATAGGTGACGTCACAGATGAATTTTTTACGTCATAACTTGTCTATTTCAAAGTTAAAATTGATGTGTCCCAGTGTTTTTCTTGAAAACATTATATAACGAAATTGAATTTTGTTTGAAAC
This sequence comes from Aphodius granarius, assembly GCA_963971325.1. Classification (NCBI taxonomy): domain Eukaryota; kingdom Metazoa; phylum Arthropoda; class Insecta; order Coleoptera; family Scarabaeidae; genus Aphodius; species Aphodius granarius. The sequence goes on along the minus strand of OZ020230.1, from coordinate 8,053,946 downwards.
TTTATCATCTGTAAAATAGTAAATTCTAAGCAGCACAGATAACCAACATGATGCTTACCAACCATGACAGAAATATTGCAGAAATATAACTTTGTAATAACATTTTATATTAATTGACTGATATTTGGATTGATGGTAGTGGCATAAAATAATATTGCTTAATTCTATCCAAAGTGAAAGCCAAAAAGGAACCTCTCGCTTCCAGTGCTAGATAAGCATATAGTTTGAATTTTTAAATACTATCGTGAAATGGGAATTTATTACTAAATGACATTCGGTTTTTATTTATAGCCTATGCACTGTAGAACGGTACTCGTTGACAATTTCAAAAATCGAAATTGCAACAGGCGTTTTCCCGTGTATTAAATTTTTAACTTTGATGTAAAGAAAGTTTGTACTGAACTAGTATACGCTATAAAGAATACCGAATTACCTATATGCAAAGTGTTCGGCTTGTTTACGCGAACCAATAAGCTGAACGATGGCAAAAAACTGCGTGTGGCCATCGCACTTCTCTTGTTTTTCAAGTATGAGCATGAAATGGTGTCCAAAGCAACTCTGCATCATAACCCAATCAACGGCACCAGGCAAATTTATTTCGGTTGCCAAAAATACGATGTCTTCTCCATTTAACGTTGTGATGTTTTGATGTGCATGCTGAAGATGATCCATAACCTTTTCCTTAGATTGACCCTAGAAGAAAAATCAATTTTTATTACGGTATTTTATTTTTAAATTTTCAATTTTACCTGCCACGAACATGATGCCCCTGGGCAGGGACAACTGTAAGGTCTATATTCGCATGTTTCTTCATGTTCTGCCTTCTCGTTTAGACCTAGCGTCATCCGACAGCCCGTCTGTTTGTGTTTGCACGGGAACAATAAATTGTTAGCTACTTTTTCCATAGCCAGGTTTCTGATATCACCTAAAATACAAAAATCATTTTTCAACCAGCCTGTATATTGAATACAGAAATTATAAAACAAACTGCAGCTTCACCTGCAAACCACACGCAGACATGCAAAAAGAACAACATTTTGAAGAACAATTTCTCGATTTGGAATGAGAATTAAAAGCTACTGTACGATTTTATTGCTTGTTCAAGACAAAAACGGATTGTTGATTAATTTTATCACATCCGTAGGTAGCGTGTCAAAAAAATACCCATATACAGCTGTTCCAAAACATTAATACAGTATGTTTAATAAAAAAAAAAACTACTGTGTCATGATTTAAACTTTTAAATGTATGTTATCGCACCAAAACTGGTCAACTCTAACCTCTAAAACTTGGATAATGACATAAAGCAAAAAAAGGGGCTTAAAGTTTAATTGTCAAATTTCAAAGTAGCCAACCTAAAACATTTTTCTTTATTGAACATATGATATATGTTACATACCAGATTATTTCAGTTCATCATATTATACTATGATACAAACAAAATTATCTAATAATAACCACAATGTAAATATGACATTTGACAACAAAACAGTTGCTTGTTGCTTTTTTGTTTAACTGTTAGAGATTTGAAAGTAAAAGAAAGAGGCACTTACCTAAAGTACCACGGCATGTAGGGCAGCAGGAGAGTTTCGGGCGACAGCAGGAGCATACAAGGTGGCCGACTTGGCATTGCATGATAGGCGGTAGAACGATTTCAAAACAAACGGGGCACTCGAATAAGGCTGCTAGTTCATCGGTAAGGGTGCCGGGTGTCGGTAGTCTTGAGAGTTGATTTGAGGAGCTGGTTTGCGTGTTAGAACCAGATGCCTCACCAACACCTGCGGCCCCTCGTCCTCTTTTCTGATTCATGATTTGCGCCATCTATTCTTGTTTTCTTGATGAGTTTTTCAACTAGATCCCCTAGGTTAATGGGGTCTTTTAGATCAATCTAAAAGTCGTACTTTGATTTAATGTACTTTTTCTATTGGTTTTGTGTGTTGTGTAGGACGGTTTACCATCGCTGGATTGTTTATTGTAGGAGATAGAAGAACTACTTACTTTGTTTTTGTTTATATAATGTGTATGAGATATGCTGGTGGTATGGAATGACTTATTTTTTTAATTATACGGTCACAGTTACAGCACGAAATTTTGATTTTCGTCTGGAAACGTAAACCCCATTATATATAATCATGATATTGCTGAAGACTATTGCTGGCAATATAACTTTTCACTTGACTTTTAGCTACTTTCGAAGAAATTTGACGCCATCTTGCAAATAGACCCACATTCTCTTCCTATGAACAGCCTGCATAGAACACAATAACCGCGCATGTCAACATCACATCATTTACTGTGGTAGGGGAAAAACCAAGATCCATACACACAAACATCGCCATGTTCTAGAACGTGCACTGTGACTAAGATGTTAGGGCGCATCCCCAACATCTTAGTCTTAACTAATTATGCATATCTGAGTATGATAATTTTTTCCGAACGAACAAAGCTGTCTTTCAACAGAACATATAAAACTTGGCAAAGTAACAGAAGGCGAGAGGTAACCGAATCCCCACTATGACGACACGAAGGTATGCAACAGTGGGTAAAGTACAGGACTGACCCTTATAACCTTGAGCAGCATTCTTTACGGGAATAGAAATTATTGCCTGTAATTTCGTCGTGTGTAGCGAATAATAAAGTTGGTTAATACTACTATTGTGAAAAATAAACATACATGAATCATTGGACTTAAAAAAATACTCAATTATTTGCTTTCAAATGTTTTTTGTCATTTTTTGCGCCTTTTTTTGCGTTTTTTTGAGAATATTAATGAGTATAAACAAGTCCCATGGTCTCGAAAACTTGATTTGAGTGCCCAATTTGAAGACTAAATTTTGGGAATAAAAACCTTAAATATAATGCAGCAGATAAAGAACTAAAGAAATAAATATTATTTAGGATCAAAGATTTTGTGATAAAATATGGGAAAGGTGTCAAAGTAAAGCTTATAATATATTTCTGAAATGTAGAAAATACACATCAAGGAACTAGAAAAAACAATTTATTTACTTTTCAAGACATATTTACAAAGTTATCTAGACATGCTACTTATGTATTCCTCTTCTGTCAACATTTTGTCTTTAAAATTCCTATAGCTGTCCAATACCGGTAAAATTAAAGCAATATATCCTTTACTTGAAGGATGTGTTTTCAATAATTCAGGATTATCTAACAATTTCTTGTTGATTTCAATCAACTTTCCCTCAATACAACTATAAACAGGATATGTACTCCCATCTTTACATTCAATATAACAAATTTCGGAAGTCGGTTGCAGCTTTTGGGCCCCCCTTTTACCTTTACCTGAGACAGTATTCTTTAAACGATCAACCTTCGAAACAAGGCAGTTAATCTTGGAAATATCTTTATCTTCCGCGATTATCGGATGATCTTCAGCCAGTGACAAAAGACAAATACGATTAGAGTGAAAACTAACACGCTGATGGACCGTTTCATCTACGGATGCTATCCTTTTACAATATTTATGCTCGTAATAGCGAATCGTTGGATTCATGAATTTTGGTTCGTTTAATAAGTTCATATTGATGGAATCTATAATATCAGGATACAAAGCACCAGCGTTAGCCATTTTTCAGTGTTCTAAGCTTTCTCTTCAACAACACGCAACTTAGCCTTTCTCTCTTGGGACTTGATAAAATTGTTGTGTCTTCGCTCTAATCTTTCCGCCTTTAAGCACTTTACCATCTGTGAATCCAAGGAATTGCAGTAACCGGTGAATTTTCGTATGGGATGCTAGAAATTACTGGTATTATTGTTAATAAGGTTTAGGTGTATCTTATCTTACCTCCTCGTGACAAGCCTTTAACAGTTTTATTAATTCATTACACTTTTCCGAATGCAAGTGGGGCGATAAATCAGTGTGCATTATTTGAAATCACAAAATGGGTTTTATAAAAATATCTTGCAATAAAAGATACGGAGTGAGGCTGTGAGCATGAACTAGGTTAGAATTTGTCTGTGCGACCCCTAGCAGAAGTAAGTACAATCTATCATTTCTGTTTTTGGAGATAGATGGCGACATAATCTCTCTGACTTATTTGAAATCCAAATAAAACCGAAACAAAGCTTGACACAGATATTTATGACTGTTATCTTACTAGGAACATTTTGGTTATCTGCACCTTAATAATAAAATCAGTAGATAATTTTGTTCTATTTTAGTCGCAAGATTTTTTTAAAATAACCTATTGTTTACTTTTTATGTTTAGACATCATTTTGCTTTTGCTTTAAGGTAGATATATAATTATTACTGGTTGAGAAAATCATGGTGCAATCATGGACAATATTTATTTCAGATAAGTTCTTTAGGTATAAATGCAAAATGATGCAATCGTACTTAATTCACCGTATAGGGTAATGTGACAATAAAAGTGATATTTTCACCCTTAGTGTAGGTAAGTACATGTACGGGCAAATAATAAAATCATAACTATTGCTGGTCATTTTAATTAAAAAAAAGTCAAAATAATATGTACAATCTTAATCAATTCGTCCTGCACTAGCTATGTGACAATATTTGATTTTTACCCTTAGATTAGGTAAGTAACTCTACTGTTTCAAAACAAATAATCATTGTAAATAAAATAATTCCCGATTTAGATCAACATAAATTGCAGGGCTAAATTTTTAATTGACTCGCTTTGAAACTCCAATTGATTATTATTGGTATCGTTATTTACATCTAGTGCCAGGTAGTTTCAATTAGTAAAACTGTTTGTTAGGATAGCCGATTATTTATAAATAGATTTGCCGGGCTGTTTGCTGTTTTTTAAATATCAGCTGCGGTGTTGTCATCTTGCTCAATCGACGTGCATCCAACTCACCGTTGCGTCAGTTAGAAAAGGAGAGATTAATGGAAGTGCTTTCACAATCTGCTTACGCTGCTGTTACATCGGAATAACGGTGGGATAACTGGCAATTTCCAACAAGGGTTTGCATGGATTTCAAGTTGCCATGGTAACCAAGCGTAACCGTAACGTCAGCTTGACGTAGTTTATTATATGACTGCTACATTATACCTTCGCTCCAAACTTCAAACTCGTTGAATTCATTGTTGTGACTCCGAGCGCGGTTAAATGATGTAAATGTATTTTTAGTTGACAAGCACGTTCGCTAGCCAAAATTTAGCAGATCAAAAGCAAACAAAACATCAAGTGAGTACGGCCAAATATTTTCTGTTGACAAGTTTCGAAATTCAAACTAGTTGTGTATACAGTTCACTTTCACTAGTACATATTTCATAATAAGTGTATCTTATTGCAATCAACCACTTTATTGTCAAGGTTCCAATATGTTCTTAGTCTGAAGAACTACAATAGCTGTCATCGAGAATGGAGTCTTTCTTGAGCTTATTTGATCCCACAACGTGTGACGATGCGGAGGATATTATCGTCAGCACCTCCACCCTTAACGACAACCACAACTCTTTACCCCCAGAACCGCAACATGGCAACATCGAATACAAGTTGAAAATCATCAACCCTTCAAAGCAACGTTTCGAGCATCTCGTAACACAAGTAAGCTAGTTGATTTCTTTATTTTCATTTCTTAAAATATTCATATTACATATTTTTAAATACGGAAGAGAAATAAGTAACAAACAAAACACGTTGGATTGTAGATGAAATGGAGGCTTCGGGAAGGGCAGGGCGAAGCCATCTACGAGATCGGCGTCGAAGACAACGGTGTCCTAACGGGGCTCTGCGATCGCGATATGTTGGACAGTCTGAGCACCTTAAAAGAAATGGCTTTCAAACTTGGGGCTACCACTACAATCTTACGCGAACGCACTCTGGACAACGGAAGAGTGGCCACTGAAGTTTTGGTCCGCAAGGTAGCTGTTTGAGACTTACGCTTGTACCTCTCATAATCTACGATATTTCCTTAGATTCCTGATGACCAGAATAACATTGAGATACGTATGGCAGTCTTGGGGAACGCCGATGCGGGAAAATCAACATTGCTGGGCGTCTTGACTCAGGGCAGTTTGGATAACGGACGTGGAAGAGCCCGTTTGAACATGCTTCGACATTTGCACGAGATTCAAAGTGGCCGGACGTCTTCCATTTCACACGAGATTCTCGGATTCAATTCGCAGGTAATAGAAAAACTTTTAATTTTGTTTCAGTTGCTTGTTTGTAGTAAAAGATGTGTTTACGATAATCCAGTAAATTACGGTGTATTATAAATAAAGAAATACATTTTTTTTTAAGTTGCCAAGTATAAAAATAATTGCCAAAGATCTCTTGGAAGAGTTCCATTTCTTTTATATATTTGCATTGATAATTGTACAGAAATGTTGCATGATTCTATACTATTAAATGTAAATGATTAACATCTTTTGCAGTGTGTGATGTTATTATACTATCCAGTAATCTTGATACATTTAGGTTCTTATAATTACAGTTTTTTATCAGGATAACTTCACTTTCAATTTGTCTGTTTGCGGTAACAGTTTCTAATGGTTTGCAAACGGTTTGCAGGCTCGACCAATGCAATGCCTTGCTATGCTATCCCCCTACTCACCTCGCACTATTGCGTCTGGTCCAATATAAATCTGACTCCCAACCGTTAGAAATTGTTACCGCAAACAAAGCTTATATCCCGCTTTTAATTGAAACTGTAATTGTACTTTAGGGCCAACCGATAAACTATAGCTATAGTGAGCTCATGACAGCAGAGGAAATATGCGATATTTCCACAAAACTAGTCACATTCTTAGATCTAGCCGGTCATCGCAAGTATATCCACACGACAATCCAGGGTTTGTCGGGTTACTCACCACATCACGCCATGTTAGTGGTAAGTTAACGTACGGACCGTTTAAAAGAAAATCCGGACAACATTTTCTCGTAGATTTCAAGTGCGGCAGGTGCCGTTGGTATGACCCACGAGCACTTGGCCATTGCGGTTGCTCTCAACGTTCCATTCTTCATCGTAATAACTAAGATCGATCTTGTGGAGCCGACAAACACCCTCCAAAGTTTAGAGAGTATCTTGAAACAAGCTGGTAGTCGGAGGGTCCCGCTTTTCATCCAAAATTTTGACGATGTCATCACTGCTGGCGCGAACCAGCTGACGCAGAACGTCGTCCCAATATTCTGCGTCTCCAGTGTCACGGGAGAAGGCTTGGACCTTCTATCCAAGTTCTTGTATGTGCTACCACCTGGTGTCTCCAATACTGAACGTGAACGTTTAGAACAGGTTTGTTTGTTTGTTTTGCTCTTATAGATCTGGTAAATAGTATCAAAATTTGATCATTACAGGAAGCTCCAGAGTTCCAGATAGATGAGAATTTCCGTGTGGCTGACGTAGGACAAGTTTTGGGCGGCCTTTTAGTTAAGGGAATGATCCATGAAGGTTCTCAGATGCAGATCGGGCCGTTCAAGGACGGTTTGTTCAAACCAGTTACCATAAAGTCCATACACCGTAACAGGTTTCCGTGCCGAAATGTCCGGGCAGGGCAGAGCGCCGCGTTAAATTTGGATACCGTGATGCACCTCCGGAACGGCATGGTAATGTTAAGTCGCGACCAACCGGCAAGTGGCTGTTTATTCTTCCAAGCGAGTGTCCACCTTTTGTTTCACCAGACGGCGATTTATAAGGGATTCCAAGCTACCGTGCACATCGGAAATATTCGGCAGACGGCGGTTATTTTCGATATTTTTGCGTCACGTTGTATTCAGACCAACGAGAAGGCTTCGGTGATTTTTGCTTTTAAGAATCACCCGGAGTATGTTAAGGTTGGGCAGAGGTTGTTGTTCCGCTCAGGGGCGTCAAAAGGAATAGGGGAGGTTACGCAAGTTTTCCCGATCATGGATAATGATAAGAATTTTGATGATTAAAAAACGTACCTGTTCACTTTATTTATTTTCCATTTTGGAAGTTGAATTGATTTCAACGTGTGAATGTGTAGTTCCGATCTCAAAACCTTATTTCTGGTTTTTTATTAGTACTATCTGAACGGTAATTAACAGTATTAAATGTCATTCTTAATTCTTTGTATCCATGAGGTGGTCAATGCGTAAACAAAGATATTTGCCGTCGTCTTTTGAAATGTTGGCTGTGAGGGCAATTGATTCTGTATCTCCCACAAAAATCGCTATCTGCTGTATACCGGTTGTACAAAGGATTAATAACTTGGTATATATATCCATGGTATATAATATATATATATTTATTACTACATTTAACAAAATTTATTGTATTGTCCTAAATTGACGCTGTAAAGTAATTAGCACATAAATGTTTACTTTGCAAGTAAATCTAATAAAACAAATGAGTTAAAAAAGATGTTTTATTTAACACCTGTTGCAGGTAAGTAAACTAAATCTGAAAAGGTCAATAATAATTTTATTTCAATACCTACAGTACAATGATTCTTACAGGCTTAATTACCTAATTACAACAAAACAGAGGTAAAAAAAACTGACAAAAAAACTCGTACTTTCATATATATTTGTATAATAATTATGGCAGATATACATTACTTAATTATGTTACAAATAATAAAAACACTAAAATCAAAAAGATTCAAGTTCACAATCAAAGGTTTTCCTTAATTAAAAAACGATATTCAAACACGCTCAGATCATATCTCGGACGCATTCCGTGTCAAGCTCTTGAATGAGACATCGCATAAACGCCATTTCCTTCCTAGCGTTGACAAACATTGTCCTGGGATCAGCAGCTGTACACCTCAGGCAATTAGGTGCGAAGACCATCGCAAGATTGGAGGCGTCCATCTTGGTATATTGCACAACCTCCGGTCTATTAAAAGTCTGCAAGAAACGTATCAGATAGCACAAGACGAGGCGATGCAAAGTCGGTAGACGTAGCACAAGACTACAAGCCCTATTTGGCGTCATCGGCTCCGTGATGCATTCCGAATAAAGACTGTCCGGAATTAACGGCTCGTACAGCTCCCTTAACCACAACTTTAATAGATTTGCGGGAACGTGTGCGTCGCTGGGTTCCGACAACTCCCATCTATCCATTTGAGCCTTCAGTCGGGCAACTTCGTCAACATCCGCGGAAACGCGGAAGATCCCCTCCGTGCTCAAACCTTGTAAGCGGAGAACTTGCTGAGAGAGTTCGGTTTGCGGCCAGGGAAGTTTGCGATTTGGCCAACGGGCCCCCTGCAGCTGCATCACCTCTCGTAAGGTGTTCCCAAAGAGACTCGCCTGGAATATTTGTACCCTAGCCGATTCTATGTCGTCCGGGATCGGACGGCGCGCGGTTCTCTTACCGCCTGTTCCTATACGTTCTAATCTTTGGCAAGCTACTGTAGCATAATGATTGACCTGGAAATAATAAGAATAATAATAGTAAGGAATAAGCAAGAGTCTTTTAAGTTTGCTTTTGATAATATAGGGTCACAATTCAGATAGTAGGACAACTAACAATATAAGCAAGTAAAAATGCTGTATAGGTATGAGAATCTCTGCAAATCAGGGTTGTTATAAAAAACGTTTTTTTTTTTTATTTAAAACAAAAACAACAGTTTTTACTTTCCGACTCCTAGAAGGAAAGTATTGTAATCGACGGAAAAAAAAATTTGAGATTTTAGCGGAAATACGCGTTTACGCGTTACGATAGCGCCCAGACGGAACAACGGATTGGGCTGAAATTTAGTATACGTATCTAGAATTCCCGGGGGACAAACTGGATTATTTTTGGTGACAATCTGACAACCGGAAGTAGCAAATGTCACATACGACACCATCTCATCCTATCTTGATTCTAAATATGTATATAAATTTACAGATCAATGGGATGAGCGGTTTAGGCACTATAGACATTTATTTCAGTTGGTATGTGACGTAATGGAGAACTGACGTCATCATGCGGCGTTAGCTCTCACATTATTGTTTGAATATTATCGCCTGCCCTTGATTGATGAATAAATAAACAAGAAGTAGAGAAATAAACCTAGTATTATAACACGGATACATGACAGTATATTAGAATTATTTGTATTTTGATTCGAGAGTTTATAAATGTGTAAACAGTGTGTCAAATTAGTGGGAAAGTTGGGTGGAGGCCACACCAGATATTTTTTGTTAAAATGTGTTTTAAAACATGAAACAATGTTTTAAAACACAATGTTTTTTTATTTTTCAAGGCAAAGTGTAAAATAAATTATTGTTTTCGAATATAAAGGAGATTTAAGAATAATATAAAATCTGTCCTTTTACAAATATTGGCTCTCTTGAGTTGATAGTAGGTTCTCTGTTCCATTTGGCATTGTAATGGAATTTCCTGACGGTTAGGGGAATACCTCACGGGTAGTTAGTTGGATTTAATACAAAACAATTATTTACTATTATTTATTTTAAAAGGTTTTTACTGTTATTTTTAAACAACCCTGGTCAACATACAACACTTAAGGTAAGTAGTCTCTAAATGATTCTATTGAATGTAGTTCGGAAATAAACAGTAAAGTAGAAAAAAAAACATGTTTTAAAAACTTTGTTTTACCTGTACATGTATTGGCCATCTATTAACTTCTGGAAAGACCCTGGCAAAAGTGGGATCTCTATGTCGATTTAAATATCCAAGTAAAGCAGGTTGAAACTCTGGACTGGGCGGCACAAAAGCTAATGCGATGGTAAGCAGTTCCCATCCGCGTAGCAAAGACTCCTTAGAAGGATTCTCCGTGGTCTGTCTACATAACTGTACGTACAACTCGTCCCGTAATAAGGGTTTCCCATAGACGGCGTTCAAAATATCTAAAATCAAGGAATTCTGCGTAGCCCCGGGACGCATTTTCCTATCGCCCATGTACATCTGGACCTGCCTGAACATATCAAGCGCTTGCCTACCCACAGTTTTACTGGAAGCCAACAGAGGGCGAGATATACCACGGCTAGACCAACTCAAAAGATCTCGTATACTAGCTTTCCTCCGGAACAATCCACGGCCCCCTAAATTTAAATTGTCTTGAGCGAATTTCTCCATATCGGCTTCGCGTTCCGGTTGCAACGGAGGCTCCGCGACCGGTTTAAGGGCGGGCACTGGGGCCCTCTCGCGAGGCGGTTCTGGAGCCGAAGCTGGGAGATTAAGGTACTCTGGATTGCGCGCATTTCTAGGAAGGTCGTCCGATTGATCCGAGTCTTCGTTATCCGGTTCGTGTCCCGTTAGAGATCCGCTTCCGGAGTCGGAGTGCTCCGAGTCGGAGTCTCTCGAGTTGTTCAGGAGAAAGTGTTCCAAGGGTAACAGATGGTGGGTATCGTGCCAATTTGAGTATAAGGGGGCTTCGGGGCACCGCTGACTGAAACTGCTACTTCTGCATAGATCAGCAGATTTCCTTCGGAGTTGCGGCGTACTGGCGGATAAACTTAGAACTTGTCCGCGGCTTTCCCCCGTTTGAGTGCTTTGGTGACTTGTCGCCGCCGGCGAGTAATCCGTGTTATGTTTTAGAGTTTGCAGTTTAGCTAAGGGAATTATGTCGCAGTTCGTCGGTTTGTGCCAGACGGTCCGTCGAGAACTCGCGTTGTAATAGTAAAAACGAGCGGTATTTGTGTCGAATAATTCCCACCATTGATTCGAGTCGGTTCGTTTGACGGGCACACCTTCCGGCGGGTCCCATACGCATTCCCCGGTGGCAAGGTTTGCGTACATGTGTTCCCCTGTTCTGGGCTCGATTATTTCGACCCATTCTACCCTGTAACACATTTTGATCATGACGCGGGTGTGTCAAAGTAAATATTGATTTAGGTAATACCTGCATGCATTAGAAGCCATTGGTTGTCATAGTTATATACTGGTGTCCAAGAATGATATGCTTTCTTTACGCCGATCGGTCATATTAGGCTGAAAAGCCGTTTTAATTGTTTTTGCCTTTCCATAGTTTCCCTGGATTCGAATAAAAAAAACAAACCATAACAAATAATAATGACTTACAACATAATGAAGTAGGCCACTGTAGTACACGGAGTACTACCAACATACAAGCGTGTTGCGTAGTTCCGTATATTCGTTCACACGAAAATATCCTGTCGAATTAATTTAACTAATTAAAGACTATTAAGGACGCGCACAGACATTCTTTAACCAAATTCTCTCCATTGTTCGGAATCCACTGCAATTTTACCTCCGTTAGGTTTATGATCCGGATTATTTTATTTCGAAATTAATTTATTATAGATGTTTCAAACCAAGGAGAGCACAGTTGTGTATGCAACCGCATATACGCGAGTCATTTATAAACCATACACTGGGTATAATTGATTGCATATGTCACTGTGCTCTACTTAGTTTAAAACTACTCTAGCTTGCTTTTATCATTATTTATTTAGTATTGCAAACGAAAAATTAAAAAATAGTAGAATTTGACAACATGCTGAACATTAATAAAAAGGTTGTATAAAATGTAGCAAATGTCACATACGGTTTCTTAGGTATTTATCCGATTTTGACCAAACTGACACCATCTCATCCTATCTTGATTCTAAATATGTATATAAATTTACAGATCAATGGGATGAGCGGTTTAGACACTATAGACATTTATTTCAGTTGGTATGTGACGTATTAGAGAACGGACGTCATCATGCCGCGTTAGCTCTCACATTATTGTTTGAATATTATCGCCTGCCCTTGATTGATGAATAAACAAACAAGAAGTAGAGAAATAAACCTAGTATTATAACACGGATACGTGACAGTATATTAGAATTATTTGTATTTTGATTCGAGAGTTTATAAATGTGTAAACACCAGATATTTTTTGTTAAAATGTGTTTTAAAACATGAAACAATGTTTTAAAACACAATGTTTTTTTATTTTTCAAGGCAAAGTGTAAAATAAATTGTTTTCGAATATAAAGGAGATTTAAGAATAATATAAAATCTATCCTTTTACAAATATTGGCTCTCTTGAGTTGATAATAGGTTCTCTGTTCCATTTGGCATGTAATGGAATTCCCTGACGGTTAGGGGAATACCTCACGGGTAGTTAGTTGGATTTAATACAAAACAATTATTTACTATTATTTGTTTTAAAAGGTTTTTACTGTTATTTTTAAACAACCCTGGTCAACATACAACACGTAAGGTAAGTAGTCTCTAAATGATTCTATTGAAATATTGTTCGGAAATAAACAGTAAAGTAGAAAAAAACATGTTTTAAAAACTTTGTTTTACCTATTAGTACTGCAAACGAAAAATTAAAAAATAGTAGAATTTGACAACATGCTGAACATTAATAAAAAGGTTGTATAAAATGTAAATCAAACAATGTATAATCTAATCACTAAAATTTATTCATTACATCTCAGCATACACTTATAAATTAATACAAATAGAGAGGCGCCAAGAGATTTTAGAGTATAAATTTTTTCGAGTATGACTTAATTTTTACTATCCAATATGGCACAGCCAATTACAGGCACTTTTGAACACAAATAAGTTCGGGTTAACCGATCAGTCCAAGGAAATACAAAAAGGAAATTACATTCTCAACAAAAACAACCGTAACATTCCAACCAATTACTTAAACAAAGTAAGATATATACTCGTGAGGCATTACGCCTCGTCTCGGATAAAACGTATGATTAACGGAATAATTCAAAAGATTCGTGATGTTAGATGTATATATATCGGCAAATCTGAACAACCGCCTCGAGAAATAAGAAGGGTTATGATATGTACGGAAAACGCTTCCAAATTGCGCGTTGAAAACAGTTTTTATCTTATGTCTCAATTCGTCACGTTCAGACATCCATTTTGCCAAAACTGCTTCGGCTTCGGGACCCTCAATGTCTTGGTGATCTTCGATAACTTGCGTTAACATGTGTAGCCAATTTGCATTCTCTTTAAATTCACGATTGTTCAGTGTGTTGATTTCATGCTAAAAAGAACAAAAATTATACAAAATTAAATCGAAAAATGTAGAAATTCTCACCGTCAATTCTGGAATTATGGCACCAGTTCTCCAGCCATGTTCTAGAGTTACATCCGCTAGATCGCTGTAAGGGTGGTCTCCAAAATACAAAACTTGATGACCTCGCCAGCCAGTTAATTCTTGCAACTGTTTAACGGTACCCTAAAATTTAGTAAATAAATAAACGAAACAAAGATATTTTAACCCATTACTTCGTAATAGATGACCCCTTTCTGTAATTTTACAACTCTATCCCAAATATGGATCCCACTTCGCTCATCATAAATTCGAACAGGCCTCGAAGCATCGGTAAAAAATCTCGGTTTTCTTGCCTGTACGATTATTACGTCAAAGTAATTTTTCCAATCTGGACCCACGAGGAAATCCATACCGCTATTACTAAAATTTTATTTTAACAAAACCTCTGAAAGAACAGGTATTGTTTTCTTACACAAATTTATATGGGCTATTTGTGACCACAAACAACTTTTTATTAGCTGCCTTCAAGCGGTCAAAAAACGTACGAAGATTTTTATTCGCCTCCAGGTAGTGGCCCACATTTTCTGGTACGATTTTGTGCATAACTAAATGGGCGTCAAATACAGACGACTAAAAAAATATATATAAAAAGTTAGAGAACAATTAAATTACCTTTATCTAAATTTTTTACCTTTACGTCTCGAAATAGAATTTCAGGGTGATAATCAATGTGATTTTTTTCAAAATAATCCGTTACATTGCATAGTAAACCTATCTCGGGTACTGAGAATAAATCTGCTAACTGAACCATCTTTGTACTGTTATTCTACAACAAAATAATCATATAAATGTAAAAACACTGGACCTTAATAAATACATACACGATCACCTCGATTGCTTCCTTCAACATAAGCGATGGGTATAATTCTATTTTTGTATGAATCGAGAACTTCATCGTCCGATAGAGGTGTGAGACCTCGATAGACCGATCCAAGCTGAATTTGTAAGAAGGAATCTAACTTGAGAAGAATACCCTTCTCAATATCGTAGTGGAGGCCTCGTATAGCAAAATCTGGTATGTACTCCAACTGAGCTATCTCTTTTGGATACTAAAAACAATCTCAGTTATACCCAACCTCAATATTAAATAATACATACTTTGTACTGTTCAATCAGGATTTGCCTTCCTAAATTATATAGTAAATAATCCAAGGTAGGTTTGTATAAAGCGAGAGTGTAGTCGTAATCAAAGCCGTAGATATTAACTTCCTTGAGATCCAGTTCATTGCATGCAAATACACCTGCTAGGTTAACATCCCTTGGGAGTTTTTTAGCTGTTTAAAACAAATAACAATGAGCTTCTAGTGTCAAGTGTCAAGGTGATATAGGTTAAGGTTGAGACGAATGAGGTTAGGAGCGCTGCATTATATAAAAAAAAACACACATGAAGCGGTGAATACTTACATTGGCATAATGTCTTCATTTGATTGTATTTTCCTTCTATAGCTTCTACTGAAAATAGTCTACGTTGTTTATGGTTGATGCACGGTCTTTTCTGAAGTAAATTGACCGCATTTTGAAAGGTGCGCGATAACATCTTACTATCTTGAGATTGAGTTAACTTATCAGATGCATACCGGCCACGCTTCCTAGTTCGCTAATTTAATCTCGTGTCGCGTTGACGGCAAACCGAAAGAGTCATTTCTTTAGACAGTGATAACGGTGATAATGACATTGCCCTAATGATAAAAAACAAAAAATCGTTAGATAACTGAGTAATCAATGTGTGAATACGCTTTTCAAAACATGATATATGCCAAAACCTAATTTTAGAACAGCTGCACTAACAAGATTTTGATTTGCATCCTCGAGCAAATTAGTCGCTAGGGCGTTGATATTATTTATAAATTGGGTAATAAAGTTCTCTCGCCACACCCTACCACCAATTAACGCCGAAATGTCGGGGAAAAGAACATAATGTTAAACAACTCGGTATTTATACACATCTGTTAATTAAAAGTTTTCGAATTTTTTGTTTAGGCGCGCAACCTTCTCACAAACCTTCATAGATGGCGCTTGCCACTTTCTCTAGGGTTATTTTTTAAATTCCACTAAATTATTTTGTTATTTGTATTTTCAAAATATTACCAAAAAATTTATTATTAAATTTTGATGTTATGATATTGATTCGTAATTAGCACTCTTGAAACTGTATGCAAATTATTGTGTTCGATAACGTTTTAAACCAAAGCAAGTATAGTTTATTTTTAGAAGTGTTTGTGATGAGTGGAATGTATGCGTTTGTCAGATTAGGTCGAGTGTAATAAAAATAAATTCTAATTGACTCGGTTTTTGGTCGTGTATTTCAATGCCGCGGGTTATTCTTTTGCTCATTTTGGAATAAATTACGCCGCCGATTATCCCATTTGATTGGCGGTCGGACATCAGAACGTGCGGAGCGAAATAGGAAGTCAGTTTGAGATTATTTACATTTGTATGTATGTAGGTATAAAAAGTGGTAGCGAGACATTCGCATAAATATAAGCTAGTAAGCTAGTATATAGATCGTTGTGTAAAATACATGAGCAGTCAGCGCGGCATGGAGTGGACGACTCGCGCCATAGCATCTGTTGCCGGCATTTGTAGGTTACGGGAACAACATCAGCACAAGATCGTTCATTAATACTAAATTGACGCTGCGAGCTTCAACAGTGAAACACACATAACATTGTATAAGAATTGACCATTCCAATTTATGTATTCCTCTATGTATTGCATTCGCCAGTTTCGAACATCTTTCTTTCGAGTCTTCAACACAGCACAGACTTGAACGCAACAATTACTACCAATTAATAATCGGAACAAGTCGTTGGTCTCGTTCCTATTTTTGTCTGTATGCTAAATGTTGACGTAAAAGAGAAAGTTTTATCGTTTATTTTATTATGTCCATATAACTTTTTTTTTCGAATGCCAGATTTTAGGTGGCACAAAATCAACAGAAGATTATCTATCAAATCGTCATACAGATTAAAATAATCATATAGTTTCTTAAAAATGGACGTTATTGTTACTGCTCTATAAAAAAAGACCATCGGGATTTGGTAGCTATATTTGATCGTCCAGCAGGAGCTTTATTCACATCTGGTGCAATTTAGCGAATGTATAATTGTATCTTCTTCTTGGGTCTTATGGTATTCGCTTTTCTACAGAAAACCTCCATCTCTCCTTATCACTCGGTGAAAAATTGCACCAGATGTGAATAGAGCGATATAAGATATTTTCCCTATTAACTTTGCTCAAGATGATGATGGAGTACCAAACGATGTTCTCAAAATCCTCCGAATCGTTGCTTGGTGTCTACAATAATTATAGTGTAGATCGGCCAATAGAAAGTAGATAAAAATACTTGAAAACCTTAGTGTCAAGGTCATATATAGGCAGCGTATAGAATCCGGATACGGATGTAACCTAGATTTCTCTACTTCTTCTCGGTGGAGTGTATCTGTTGCTCTTTCGCTGTAACAGTGCAACGATCCATCGAGCCTGAAGTTCTGCCATCGTTAAGAAACCGATGGAAAATAACATAAAAGTGAATTAACATATTTACGCGGGCAGAGCGGTTCGTCGCGGTACCGATTTCTGTCAATGATTTCACAATAATGTCAAATTATTGCGCACAGTACCTACGCAAACTCACTGGAATTGCCAATAAGATCCGACAATTATTCATCACCAAAAACTATCTACTTTCTCCAAAATTTCATCTAGACCAGCGGTTTTCATCAACCTTTCAGTTTCCGCATAACACTCATCATAAAAACATCTGCGTTCCACAAACTACTATAATAATTAATGATCTATCAAACACAACTATACATATCACACAGAGACGAATTTGCAAATGTAGCTATAGCCTATTTAGAAATCCGCCACCGACTCTGCTGAATTCAACAAATTTTTGGTTGCGAGTTTACGACCAACGGTTCAAAAGTTCGATTTTTTTGTACCCCAAGAAGCTAAATAAAATTGTTCGAAAATGGCGAGAAAATGCAAAAAATAGATTTTTGGGTTTTCCTCGCGAACGGTAAATCATAAAGCAACTTCAAAAATGAATTCTTGGGATAAAATTATCCATTCAGTACAATTAAAGTCGTCCAAATCGTGCGATTAGATCGACCACAGTTTGCTCCGGAAAGAGAAAAAGTTGTAAAATAGCAATTTTGACACATTTTTTAAACTTTGGAACGCCATAAATTCCGAACCGTTTAAGATAGACGAAATCCAATAGCACCATTGGAATCAGCGTGGAAAACTGCATTAAGGACTGTAACCTTAACTGGTTCCTTACGTCAGATATCTCATTTCAAACCAATCGATATTTTATAACTCAATTTCTGAAGTGTTGCCCTGGATTAAGGGCAGCGAAACAATTTTACACCACTCCACGTCCAATTATCGCATTAATAAGACCGCCGTTATTAGCTATTTGCGTGCTAGGCTGGCCCATTAAGTAATATCCAGATGGTCCGCTTAGTACCCTTATTACCATGAAACTACCCTCCACACTACCCTATTATTCACAATGACGATGTATACGCTCGCTTATAAACATCTATTCTCCAATTAGCCTCCTTAGTGACCACCGACGTACACTAATCATGTAAAATTAATTCAATGGCTTTGCCCATGGTCCATGGGTAGGTGTTAGGGTCTCAGCAATCATACAAAAGATATCTTCAGGACAGTTCATAATACTCCTTGTGATACTTCTATAATATTGAGAGCATGTTTTGAGTAAATTTAAAATAAATTGAACGGCAGGTTGCTCCACGTGCGTATGCGAGTGGAGAAAATAAGCAGGAAAGAAAAAGAAGAAAGGCCCTCTGGCGATGCCCAGACTAATTCGAACATCCTGTTCGAAGTGAAAGTGTCTCGCATTTGGCTTCTCCCGATGTTGAAAGGCATTTTTAGATTATTTCAACCGTGGCAGGCCCATTGTTATAGCTCGGTAACGCGGTTCCCCGTTCCCCCCTAAGCTCCAGTCTAGCGACTATCTTGTTCCCTGACCCTTGCTTGAATCATAGCTTTCACTAGCCACCAATCCGTTCCATTGTACCTACTACAGGTTTTTTCTTCTTTCCTGAAGACTTCTTACGTGCGACCACTTCATTAAATTCCATTATACTGTACAATTACTAAGATTAACTCCTTATGTTTTTTGTTATGGGTCTGCGGACATAAGAGATAGTGTTTCACGGCGAGTATTTAGACCATTCGGCGTTTAGGAGAAATATTTTAGAGTACCTGACCAGTGAAGGTCTCGTTCAAGGTTGACCTACTTTAGCGCCACCTGGAGAAAGTTATGCAAGCTATCGCTCGGTGTGGTGTATTAACCATTTTTCTCTACTCTTGAATCAATTTAGTTTTTTTTTTGTTGATCGTTGTATACTTCCTTGCCAGCCGACATTTTTCCATTACACCCGACAACTTAGCGCGTCCGATGGGATGCGGGCGGGCGCCAACCCCCTCCCCTCAATGACGACGTGTGCAAACAAGAATTATTGTTCCCTTGCGCGTGTTCAGTCGCCTGATTGTCCGACTTTTCCTGAAGTTTGTTAATGTATTATCTGTTAGTGTCTAATAACTCCCAATGTTTGTCATATTTCAAGAACCAACAATTCGATTTTAATTCTGGAAGGACCTGAAAAAGCGATTACGTTTATTATATACATATTTCCAAATCGTTTCACGAGAAGATAGACCTGTATTTTTATATCATATCTAGTACTAGAAACCGGGTATTTTTTCGTGGATAGTAATTTTTCACAAGAATTTTGTCTCAAGAAGAACTATTCATGTCCAAAGAATATTATTTATTGGCCTCATCATGTTAACAACAAACAAAAAGTAAGTCTAACTAACCTAATAACTGTATAATAAGTGGTGCAATTCGTAAAAGAATGATACCATCTTCAGTGTGGTTTAGAAAGTGTTGTATTAGAAAAAAGTGTAGCAGAAGAAGTTGCGCACTGAGCTGTTAATAATGAAACTATTATCACAATTTTAGTAATTGTAATACTTGGGTAATTATTTAAAAAATAAGTGGTACATGTATTGCATGACCTGAATGCCTCTCAATTTAATTTACACAGCGTACGAATGTGCTGTATTATATCTCGTTTATCCATAGTTAACGAATAATGTACGTTCATTAAGTTTCTATTTCATATTTATTTCGGCTGCGTATTTCAGAGTTCTAACGGACGCTTTTTCTTAATAGAAAGATTTATAATAGCCGGAAATATTATATCCAATTAGGCGTTATTTTATTTTATTAGACAAACATTTATTTCTTTCTCTTTTGTGAAAATGTTTTTGTGATTTTAATTAATTGCAGACTCAATACGTGGACTGACAATGCCACTTTATTCAGATTTTATTCAGCAGTACGTTGTTGATAATGGTGTAGTATAATAAACATTAAGTAACAGTGGCAATTTGATAATCAAGTGATGATAGAAGTAATCGTTTTGAAAAGTGGAAGAAGATTTAGGTCACAGTCTAGTTGCTGCAGACTGGTATTTCTATATAAGCGATATAATTTCTTATGCTATAGACGATGCTTTTCTTACAATTAGGTTACTAACTTACTACACCTAGAGTCGGTGGCAAGTCGGAATCATGCTTTCTTAGCTCGAGTGGATACGACGAACCAGCAGAGAGAAAACCGAATAAAAATTGACCAATTCAAAAGGAAATTAAACGTCAACAAAGTGAATTTATCGATCGATAACAAGATACATCCCACATTCTTTTTTCTGTAATGGACCAATGAATAAATTAATACATATATAATCTATATTTGTGACGTTTGAAATTTATAAAATAGAAAGTTTGTTGATCGCCTGCACTAAAAAAAACAACAATCGGAAGCAGTATTTGACACATATATTTCGTAATTAAAATATAAACCTAAATCCGCTGCTAACAATGTGG
The DNA here is from genome assembly GCA_963971325.1 of Aphodius granarius. NCBI lineage: Eukaryota > Metazoa > Arthropoda > Insecta > Coleoptera > Scarabaeidae > Aphodius > Aphodius granarius. The sequence continues at coordinate 8,033,064 of OZ020230.1, read as the reverse complement.
TGTGAACCTCCCATCTGTTTGGGAGCTTTCGTGTATTCAAAATGCGAAGACAATATAAACAAACAATAAGGTCTGTTGGAAGATTTAGGTAAATGCAAAACCTACTTAATGCTCTAATTATTAATTACAATATCAAATTATCTACTTCCATAACAATTTCAATGATTACTCTTGATAATTATTGTCACATACTTGGTTAGTATGTAATACCTAACCTAGTCAGTTCTGTTACAGAAATCTTTTCGAAGCATTTATTGTAGAAATTGTAACATTAGAAAGGGGTCCTGTCCCTTAGTGTTAACCTGAAAAGCACAAACGGCTAAGAATTTTCATTAACCCCAATAGAAGTCTATAATTAGAAATTAGAACAGGGAAATAAAAATGATGAATTCAACCAGAAGCAGGTCTCCTCCAATCTACTCCGTTCGCGCGCGGTTAATTGGAAATTAGAAGGGTTGATTTTTAGGGACTGTAATTAAAATTTAGGTTCCCTTCCTACTTTACCCAAAAACAGATACAATCAACGGATAATCATCATCAACTCCACGAATAACATGAATTTTTATTTGATGGTCTTCTTCATTGTCGCTCTATTTTGTATTTTACATACATTATGCAATATTCACTTAGGATATTCAGGATGTAGAATACACTTTCGAAATGCGAAGCTCTTGTTATGTGTACACTGGCGTCCAATTCACACCAAGACCGATACAACCCATCGCTACACTTAGCAGCCGTGGTAAAATGCACACGTTGTGAATAGGGCTACTGTACAGTGTTTTATGTCATACAATGCAGCCAACAATACCACTTTCCCGTAGATCCGGGTAGCCAAAAGATACGGATATCCATAACGATTATATGGGTACCATTTTGATGCAAGTGAAAGTCGGTTTTACGTCACATTATAACGCCTGCGACAATTTCTATTTATTTTTATTCAATGAACGATGATGACTAACGGATTGATGAGATTTTCGTATAAACATGTAAGTAGGTTGCGCGGATAAAGTATTGACCTGAAGAAATATTAAAATAAATCTCAATTAATTAAGAAACGCCGTGGTTAATTAATACATGTATTAAAGTTTCATCGATTCAATTAATAAAATAAGACCTACTGCGTTGGAGATATGCCCTGTTATATATACATAGGTAGCAAAGCAACGAGATGAAATATTCGACAAATTTAGTTCAGCTCGTAAATTTTAAATTCAAATCTTTGCGTTGTGCGAGCTTTCTACATTCATTCTCTGTATTCGGAACAATAACAGTCGACACCAGTATTATTCACCGACAACACTGTTTTATATTCAAAACTACACTCTTTATTCCTACCATTTTAATTGTATGTTAAATCAAATTACTAATGTTTTAGTTATTTGACATGGTTCACTACCTGGGTCTACAAAAGCGAAACGCACTTTTAAACGATTTGTCACTAAACAACGGCACCAAACACCTACAACTTCAATATCACATTCCTTAACCTCCTTATATATAAAAAAATACTTTCCTTTCTTCAGCGTTGGACGCTGATGCCGCTGATTACAATTTTATAACAATATTCTTCTCGTGGGTACGTTTGGTTTATTTGATTGACCAGAGTTAAAATGATGTTTAAAAAAATGAAACATGAACTTTTTACTCTTCGAATTTTCACGGTAAATTTTGAAGTTAGTGATTTTCTTCAATTCATGATTATGGCCTAAGTATTTGTGATATAGTTTGTTATTATGCATGCCTGGCTCGGCAATTGATTGCATAATAATTTATAAAAATTAGAGACAGCTTGTCATGAATAGACGGTCATAATTTGTCATTTTGTCACCATTTTGTTTGATTTGCCTTTATGAACAAAGTAATGATATATCGAGTTTCTTTTTGTAGTTTTTTATGTCAAATATCTTAAGACGTTCCGCAGACGCGGGCTGTAATAATAATAACTCTGGCATGTACATACCCCCTGTAATTGTCGAAAGCTGTTGGGGGATGTTAAGGTTTGGATTACTATTAAGTATGATGAAAGAAAACCTTATATTTTATATTAATTACGTTAGTCGTATGCAATAATGTTTGTGTGATCGTAAATTAATAGATGGACAATACACATATTTGTAAGTAAACAAAACAAATTCACTTAATTGCTGACAAGTGGTCTTAAGTTTACATAATATTATTTACCTACACCAGAAATGTTAACAAATGTCATTGATAATGTACTAAAGCTCCGCATCATTTTTTTCTGCCATAGGTAAAAGCACAGAAGAAAGCAAGAAGAATATTGCACATGACAGTATTAATGATTCGTCAATATAAGAATAAATACTTTCACTATAGCACCTAGGGGTTAGCGAGAAAATGCAAAAAATAGATTTTCGCGGTTTTACTCGCGAACGGTACATCATAGAACGAGGTCTTCGAAAATGGATTCCTGGGATAATTTTCCATCCCGTACCGTTAGAATCATCCAAATCGCACGATTAGATCGGACACAGTTTGCTCCGAAAAGAGAAAATGTCGTAAAATAGCTATTTTGACACATTTTTTTAACTTTGGAACGTCACAACTTCCAAACCATTTAAGATAGAGAAAATCCACCTGCATTAAGGACCGTAACCTTAATTGGATCGGAGATAGTGATTTTTCATCGACTCGTCAAAATTTCGTTAAAAATCGCAGTTTTGAAATTATAATTTTTAATTGGCACGTCTATCTCAAAAACTAGGTCTCGGATCGACATGAAACATTTTCTGTCTTACTAAAATGGGTGCGCTGATTACAAATTCGCATAGAATAAGTCTGTATCTCTAACAGTTTTCGAGTTGTGTCGATTTCGATTTTATTTATAAAAAAAATAGAACTCTAGAAATTCAAACATACTGTCGGGTAGACAGATCAAATGAGTTGTCAAAATAATTATTTTAATAAATTTACCAGGAATTTCGATGAGTTCATAATAATATGCGAAGAGAATCATAAAAATTCACCCAAGATTAGGATGAGTTAATAAATTCTGATTGTTCGCGATATTCACTTCTAGTTTTGATAGACGTATTTTTTAAATACACATTTGATGTTGTAAGTATCCAAAATTCTAATACGTTATAGTTAATATTGTTTGATTTGGTTGCCAAGACTAAAGTACATAATTGTTAAAAAATATTTTATATTTTATTATTTTTAAATTTGTTATCTGCAACATATATGTTCGTTAAATTTATTGAAATCGATGTAAATACTACGTGTCGTTTTTAATATAACAGCGCTCCTAAATTTCCAAAATTGGTGGATATTTGCTGTCCGTGGCTGTTTGCTAACATAATTGGGCCTCTACGGCAATCAATTACACTTGAAATGAAAACGCTCTTTTAATTATAGTAATATAACGCAATCAGAGAAATAAATTGTTAAAATATAATTTTTTATTGTAGTTTGTAATGAATTTGTAAACTGAATCAGGCAACTTTGAATACATCATATTTAACAAGCTGTAACAATTGCGTTTTGTAATTTATACACGATTTCTTTAAAAAGACGATCAACATTTCTCAAAGTTTATAATTGAACAAGATCTGTACAGAAATGACTTTTTCTTAGAAAAGGTTTCTTCTTTCTCTTCTGCGAAATCCAAAATTTCATCAATTTTCCTGACGACAACAGGCAGAAACATTTTCAGTAGTAATATAATAAACCAAATTATAATTGAACGTTAGCTGTACAGAAATTATGTTTCACATATATCCATGTTGTTAACAATGCAAAGGAAAGCATATTAAATTAAAATGACTCACAGTAAGTCTGCTAGATCCGGTAAAAAGTTTACATAACAGGGTGCAATAGAAAGTGAAATGACTAGCAAGTAAAAGATACAATGAGTAACACCCAGTAAAACCAAAGACGTAACGCAGATCCGGGGTGGCTTCGGTAGCCATCGAGATTTTGTAGAACCACCGTGGTCGACCCAAGACACTAACCAAGAGAGTGGGGCTAAACTTTCACATGTATATATAAAACGAACAGGAGAGATTTACCATTACTTTTCACCACGGTCTTGGACGTTCGAAGTTCGTGTTCCGGTTTTGTTCATTATAAGTGGTACAAGAGCTAGGGGACCAACAGATCATGTGCTTTAGTGTTTAGTGTAGACCAGTGACCAACAAAGGACTATACCATAAGCATAACCAAGAATCAGTGCTTCCTTTTTACCTGTTATCGGATTAATCATCGGTACGTTTGTTTATATTTTCAATAATAATAAATAGTAATAACAAATGGATGGCGGTTAATTTTCGGAGGAAGAAATTATTATCAAATTATTTGGGATTGATTTGTTGTTGTATGTGAGTCGGCCTTCCTCCGAAGATTGCTGTAGGCCATCGGACGATCCTCTGTGTAGAAGATATTATTGAGCACACAGTGTCTTAAGTAAAACAAGTCAGTATGTCAAAGTTCTTTCACGCAAGCGCGACTCACTAGTGGCATCATTAATCTCTCCACTCGATACAGGTGCTAATTATATTACCAACCACACCTCTGCGTACACCTTAATACGGACTACCCCTAATTCAACATCCCCTGAAATCACAATTTTACTTTTCATTCCATCAATCTATTCTTCATTTCAACATTTAATTTTCATTTATTTTTGTGTTATTTAATTAATTTCTACATGAAATAAATTACATTTATTATGAAATGTATCATACATCACTTTTAATTGTATTGATCAAAGAATAGTAATGATCTATTAATTGTAATCCAGGTTTTTAATAAAATTGATTATTTAAATATTAATTAAATAAAATTTTCTTTATTCTATATTTAGAATTATGTTGTATTTTTTCATAAACAAAGCATCCAATTTTACTGTTATTTTTAAATACATTTTTAGAAAACATTAAAATAAATGATAGTTAATCTTTAGTTTCTCGCCTAGTAGTTAGATATTTAAAATTGAAATGTACAGAAACATAAAAACTGAGCCAGTAAATTGTACATTTTGCTAAATTGTTTGCTTAAGTCCATAGTTATTTCAAGAACCAAGAAAATGCGTGTAGTAATGCAATTACTGGAGAGTATTATTCTTAATTAATAGACCAACGAATTCTCATTCCGTTGTAATTTATTATTAATGCCTAGCCGGTGTGTTGGTGATCTTTAGAGCGTTGCAACAGTGTCGTCTTTCCAAATCCAGTAATTTGATATTGCGTCTTGTCTCGTCATGCGGTGTCGTCAAAAACAATACAGGGAGAGAAAATTTGTTACTTGAAACAATGGTATCCGCGGTAAAAAAACGCGAAACTTTAGAGAAAATGATACGTTACTTTCTAAAAATGGTTATTATTACGTCTGTGTTTTTATGATCTTCGCGGGTAATCTAGGCATCATAGCAAGCGCTGTGGAATGCAAAGTTGTATCAGATCAGTGATTGGGTGTTTGGTCTACTTTCTATGTCGGGCATGATGAAATGGATAACTACTAGCATTTCTCCTCTCATTTTATTGATAAGGCAAGGTCATACATTTTGCTTTGCTAATCTATTTCTACTCATTTCTTCTCCTTATATTTGGATCAGTTCTTCGTCATGGAGGTCTGGTTAAATTAAAGGGTTTCCAAATAGAAAAGGCATGCAACCAAGGTCACAGGAAACCCTTTGGGTGTGTAGAAGGGTATCGCGCTCTTAAATTAGACACAATTGCTTGCAGTATATGCAGGACAGTGAACCTGATGAGTGTGTTAGTAGGTCAGAGTCCGTCAGGTGTAGTAGAGAAGTGAGATGGTACAAAACAACTTGTATTTCTGCACATCTGCCCGCCTCTACCATTTCTCTTCCTCTCTCTCTCTCTCTCTCTTTTTAAAACCGCTTTCATTTCTTTGATTACAGGCATTTGATAACAGAGCTAGCACTCAAGCAAACATGGACACAACGCTGCGCCTCATCACCATAGGAATAATTTCTCTACTACTGAAGGTACATTTCATCATAGTCGTTATGCAAAACTGCGACCCGCATTAGATGATAGCAACTTACGCAATTAAATTTTTCACTTTTTTGCAGGAAAGTGGATGTGAGGGGCCACTGACCGATTCTGCTTCACTACCCGCTGAACATAGGACATTATACGGACCACCCTCCGGACCTGGATATGCGCCCCCAGCTTTGCTTCAAGACTTGGGCTCCCAAGGCGACGAAGCATGGCCTTTGGCAACTCCGGAGATGCCTCAAATCAAGAACCTTCAAGTGCAATGCGAGAAAACTCACATGAGGGTCAATATAGAATTCGACAGGCCCTTCTACGGGATGATCTTCTCGAAAGGATACTACAGTGATCCTCACTGTGTGCATTTAAAGCCAGGGACCGGACAATTAAATGTGAATTTCGAAATCTACCTGAATAGTTGCGGAATGTCTTCGTCTGGTAATCACAATGCTGCAAGTTATGGGGGACCCACACCAAGTGGCAGTTACGTCGAAAATACGATTATTATACAATACGACCCATATGTACAAGAAGTATGGGATCAAGCTAGAAAGTTGCGTTGTACATGGTATGATTTCTACGAAAAGGCTGTTACCTTCAGACCGTTCCAAGTTGATATGATTCATGCTGTCACTGCAAACTTTCTCGGGGATAATCTCCAGTGCTGGATGCAGATCCAAGTGGGAAAAGGACCTTGGGCCTCCGAAGTATCTGGAATTGTCAAAATCGGACAAACCATGACAATGGTCTTAGCTATCAAAGATGACGAGAACAAATTCGACATGCTTGTAAGGAATTGTGTGGCCCATGATGGCAAACGAGCGCCAATCCAATTAGTTGATAGAGATGGATGTGTGGTCAGACCGAAGATCATGAGCAAGTTCCAAAAGATCAAGAACTTTGGTTCGTCTGCTTCCGTTGTCTCATTTGCCTACTTCCAAGCGTTCAAGTTTCCTGATTCCATGAACGTGCACTTCCAGTGTGTAATTCAAGTTTGTAGATATAATTGCGCTGAGCCGAAATGCGGAGGCCACGAGTTAGGAGGGTTAGTTGGTGATTATGGCCCACCACTTGGAAATGGTTTAGGAAATGGAGGTGGTGATTTTGGAGGTCATGCTGCAGGATTAGGTGATTACGGTCCACCATCTTTAGGATCTTTGGGAGAATATGGTGTTCCCCCAGCATACCCAGATCCTAGACATCCTTCAGGGCCACAAGCTGCTTATTCTGAGAACCAACCCGACGTAGTGCCTGCACCACAAGCTCAAACTTCATCTTCTACCTCCAATCCACCAAACCCATCGTCACCGCCACCACAGGCTCCTCAACAAGGCAATAACGAAATACATTTACCTCCACCACCAATTCCAGGCCATCATGCTCCTTATAATACTGTTAAGAGGAAAAGTGGCATTGCTGATGAATTCGTAGATAATTTGGCGACGATTGGTGGTAGACCTAGATCTGTTGATAATTTATCTGATCTCCAAGGAGCAAGGAGAAGGAGGAGTCCTGACGTAATGAACTTTGTCGTCAGTCATGTATACAAAAGGGAAACTCAAGAAATGACTGATGTCAACACTAGTCGAACGATTCAAGTGGTCGCTCCAGGAGATGTTAATTTCGCATTGAATTCAGCTCAAAGTAATGAAACCGTCGTGATACAGTCAGCATCTTCTTCGGATCCCGAAACGATTTGTATGTCGGTGCCAAGTTTCGTAGCTGGTTTAGTTATGTTACTTTTGGTATTGATAGTGGCAAGTTTGGTGGCTGCATTTTTGTTCGTCAGGGTGAGGGCCATCGACAGGAAAGAAGCTGCAGCATTCATCGGCGCGCGAGGATACGATAATTCGGAATTTGTGAAAGTGTCCAATTGAGAATGCCTAAAAGAACGTTCACTTGGTTTTTATTAATTAACTACACACTGTACGAACTGTCCAAAGATGTTCAGGTTTTTATTTCGAAAACGGAAAACTCAAAACGCAAGTGATATAGCCCATCATTGTATAATAACAAATCATCAGTCATGCACACGTTGAGATGTGGAAGAAATGAACCTCTAATTTAACCCCTAATTTATTTAAGTTATTCTCTATTTAATTATTTGTTATTTATTCAAACACACAAACACACTGAGATTTTGAGCATTTGTTCTCTTTACTTTTCCTCTTTTTCGGTTATTTATTTATTTATTTTTTTTGTAAGACAGGCCCGCCCGAAAGCGAGCAAATAGCTGAATGGAGGCAGCTCACCAGTGACAGCCATGTGCGAGCTACAACTAGTCTATTTGTAGTTAGTTTTTTTAGTAACAACAAAATGTACATAACTGTAATCGTGTATGAAATACTCAAAATATAATTTATTTACACACCTTTCGAGATTACTCTACTGTATGTATGCTCATCATGATCGTGCGAATCAAATCGGAAATTTGATGAAATAAAGTATTTTATGACTTCTCCGTTTTTTATTTCCAAAAACTTCTAAGCTATTTTGGCACAGGTCACGTAAGTTTGTACGGATATAAGAAAATGACTGAAATTCCACACACGTAGAGGTAAAACTGTACAGTTGAACTGAACAGATCAAACTGAGTGTGTGGCCGGCTTACGTTACGATTGGGGATATTAGTTGTTTACTTTAATAAGAAATTCCCCTTGAGGCAATTAGTTAAAAAGTAACTGTCGAATTTTTCTTGGTGGCCTCGTTTAGAAAAACATATTATATTTGCAAATTTTCCATTATTTCTTTACCGCTCTGATTCACAAATGGATTGGTGAATTAATCCTGACAATTACAGAGTTGTGCCTGTTGCGGTTTATTCAATTCGAATTTAGAGTTGCGAATGAGTTTATATAATAATAACCATATTTGTCCTGTTCACATATAGATTGATGTATTAGTCCTGAACAACGTTCTGTATGTAGAAATTTAGTTAGGTTGTTTTATTTTATGACGTGACCATCACATTTTTATCAAAAAGGCGGACACCTAAAGGGCCAACAAGATAATAGTAATGACCCGTTGTCTTTGTTTAATATACAGTGTGTTGAGAAAAATTCGCACCATATGTAAAATTTTTTTTATTCATTTCTCAAAAAATATTTTCTTGATAAAAGATGGCGTATAAAAAGTAAACGATTAATGAAGCTTTTGTCCGTATGGTGGGGCATTTGCTGAACACTCTGTATAATCAATGATTAATTTATTAAAAACAATACAAGCGTAAACTACTGATCTTAGCTCGCAGAAATTGTCAACAAGTCACCAGGGTGTTGACATCTTGGGGATATTAATAACGCAGGATAAAAAAGACGACGGTGTTTGCCTTTGAGGGTGTTAATAAAATTCTTTTGGTGTCACGTTATCACCTGTTGTGAGGGTGGCAAAGGATGAGGAGGGATTGCTTCTGCTGCTGCGAGGGTGTTATTTTGTAAACTCGGATACGCTGCTTGACTTGGGTCGCTGGCTGAGTGATGGAATTGGTCGTCATGACTACGTAACCGTGTCAAGCTCACACTAGCCCTGATCTAAGTCATTAGAATATGATATTGTTGATTCGTATAGTAATAATGATTACAAACAAGCTTAGGTATCGTGCGAAATCCCCTGGACTTAGTATAGAACACAAACAGGGTGTAATACGTTGTATAGGATTACCTTTATGTACCCCTGTAATGGATAATCCCAACCAACGCCCGACGAGCACACCATTTTCAAATATAACCTCAGTTCCCTGTTCCTACATCCCCTTCTCTACGAGCTTTTCATTTCTTTCCAACCGTGACGCTCACGTATACGGATTTTCTTTAATTGGAAATTGATTTTTCACCTTTCCTGTTTCACTAATCAAAAACTCGCACCCCGATATAATTGGGTTTAATGAAGCATATCTTTCAGACGACTGAGTATTTATGTATGCTTCCACAACCCCCCATTTTCCTTAAATCACCGCTAGAATTTACAATATGCATAATCCCGTACTGTCACTCTGTGTACCGGAAAATTATGAAAATTAGAGCGATCAGTCTATTGTGATTAAGAATTTTGGCGAGAATTTAAGTTTAAGAGAGAGTAGTCAAGCTCTTCTTCTACAACAAGTGGCTGTCAGCCTTCTGCGTGTTATGGTTTATCAGGAAAAATTTTGAAGTTTTGATTTAAGTGAATGTCGCCAGACAAAACAAGATTAAATCATTCTGATATCTCTAGTAAACAGTTTTATTTGCGACTCATCAGTTATCATTTACTCGGCCATTTGAGATAGCTATTTATTTTTATTACATCGCGCTTTAGGCTGCGACGAAAACAACCCCCGCATATACCCCGCACCCTCTACTTAAGCGCCAATATTTGCCCGCGCCGAGAACTTTCTGGCAACTCTTCAAACCAGACAGTCCACATGCAGACGCATAAATTTCCAAATTTACCACTTTGCCGATTTCGTTCTATTTGCACATAAAGAAAAAACTTCCTTCTAGGAATAACGCCCTGTACACACTATAAAAACGGAGTATTATACAGCTTCGGACTAAATGCACTAACAAACTATTTATAGGAGGATTTATGGCGAGTCCTAAGTGTCTTTTGACATTTAGAACACCTTTTCATGGATAGCTATGAGTTATGACCATTCATGATAATAAAAGTACTATAGGTCATGTTATATGTGTATTTTTGCAGGTTGTGTTTTTACTCTTTGCGTTTAGTAGCTCTTTTCGGCTTTGCAAACCGCGTTTATGGTTCGATTATGGCTAATCCGTTTACGAATTCAGTTTTAGATAGAGATGGTGACAAAACTATGTATCGAGCTGCTGGGACACGATTCGAAATTGAATTTCACACAATGCTCACTGCGATAATAAAGTTTCAATTCGGTTAGCGCGATTTGATAGAGGGTTTGGCAACAAAATACGTTCAATTTCCCCCACCAGGCGGCGTCCTTTGTCCCGATTTCGACATTAACGCCCTCTCACGTAATTAATATTTCGACAGTTTTGCGCGCGCGGGAACACACCTCCCTCTGCTTGTGCACATGCAGGAACTTTGTGTGAGTTTCAGAGCTCAAACTTTTCACGCCACTGTTGTCTCCGTTTGATGACACTGCACATCGCTATTGAAACTAAATATTTACATCATATTCCACCTGCACTAACAAGAACTAACAGAAAATCTATTTTCTTTCATGAAAAACAGGCTGTAAGTAACGTACGCTAAACTTGTAGCCAGTTGCAACACAGTTGGCAACAGTATGGTTCAAAAAATTATGCTTCGTCTTTGGTTGACGACAAGGCTATTTAAGAAAAGACAAACAAACCTAACAACAATGGCCGTAGATGCTAGAGTAACAACAAAGGTCATGTTGAAAGAGCTAAGGAATACGAATCATCAGAATAGTTAAAGGTCCAATCCTGGACCTTTAAGGTAGCTCTTATGGCCAGTCCGCCCCTGGACAAAACTCATACCAACTCATCCTCCAGTGACTTTAAATATATACACAAATTTGCAGCTCAGTAGCATGAACGGTTTAGGAGCTATTAGCTTTTATAGAAGCAGTTTGACAGAATCCACAGCCTTCGTCGCTGTGTTGCAAATAGTCAGATTTTGACAAACGTCAGTGCCACTGACATGCCATGACGTTAAATTTCAGTATGACAAATGTCATAGAAACTGACGTTAGGTATTGCACAGAGTGGCTCTGGCTTCACAAAATTAAATAAGGACAAACGTGGTTAGACAATTCATTGTGCCAATCATATAGTCGGAAAGTTGAGTGAAGGCCGCCCCAGATATTTAAAACTACTTTTAAACTGTTGCTGCTAAACTCACGTAAAATCAGTTTTCAGTATACATATACACAGTTAGTTTAATTTTCACTTTAATCACTGATGTGATTATTGACCACTACAAATAAATTTTTTTTCTTTAAATATGAAACTGTTTTGATAAGTGTGGTTTATAGTTGTCATGAAGTCAAATATTCCTCGATACCTCTAAAGGTATCACCACAATACCTTTAGATGTTGCTAGGGTGGTGATTTTCAGGTGAAATCAAGTCAAAGATGATGAACTGTTGTAGATGTTGCTTATGATCCAATCAAAATTGTAATTAAAGTATCGAAAAGTAGGGGATGTTGAATATGCGCACCCTGAGAACAGTCAGGCGCTTTGCGACGGGGGTTGCTATCAGTGGCGGCTTGTGCCGCGTGTAGTACAGACGCGTGCCACCACCATGCGGGGGCTGATGTTGTTCGCAGTGTTTGGCCTCGCATTTGCTCACCTGAACGTCTTCATTCAGCAGGATGAAGTCATGAAATTACTTGGTAAGATCAAAATATTATTTAGTTTGCGTGTATATTTTATGGTAGTAAAAGTTTTCGTCGGCTTTCGTACCGGTTTTTCTGTTTAAAAGGTGCTCTTAAGAAGTTTGTCACTTCTTCGAAAGTTACTGCAGGAAGTTGAGTCCAGCCGTTGAGTAAATTGCTATTAGACTATTATTGGGAATGGCAATATACTGGCCTGTTTATTTTTACTATGGGATGCCGTTATAAAGTTTTACTCCGCCAGTTTAGTTTTGCGTTTCAACTAAATTACTTGTCATCAGTTCAACAGCAGCGCTCACAGTTTGGAATGTGCTTTGTCTTGTTCGCTTCCCCTCAACATTCTTAAAATTACTGAAATGATTTGCTGACGTTCTGTTCTCTTGTTTCTTATTTAAATCAGCATGTGCAGTGTTGAGGAAAATATATGTACTTGCGTTATGGGAGTTTTGGTGTCGTAGGTAAATACAATTTATTTTAATCAATCAACACTCTTCGTGGGGCCGTTACTAGGCAGGAAAATGTTTTGTAATTAAAGGGTTGACACTGGCACCTGTTCGAATATCGATAAGCAACGGCAACGGCAAAGTGATTTTAGGTAAATCCCTCCAGCGTGGATAATGAACTTTTTGTCGGTGGTTTTAATTTCACTTTTTCTCCCAGACTGGATGAGAAAAGATAATATTTATGCAAATTGCTGGTTTCTATAAAATAGGGTTGCATAATATACATATTTATAGCAAAGAAACTCTTAAAATAAGTGTCGTATAAGTTCTGATTCAATGGCTATAACAATCGAGCAATCCCTAGTGGCTAAACATGCATTACCACCCTTAATTTAGGAAATCGGTAAAACGTTTTAGAGCCGAAAGAGGGGTGAGACAGATAGTTCCTATTGAAGTAGCTAATATGAAGGGATGAGACGTATTTGAAGCTATGAATCATTGTATTGGGGGGAGAAATTGAGTCCTCCGACGACAAATAGGTGAGATATGCTGTCCATTCACCCCCGCCTGTTGTACAGAGATATCAAAGCATTTCGGCGTTTCGCTATATCATAGGCAAAAGTGAAATTTCAAGCACGAATCGGCATACGTATTTTCCGATTCATTCAATAATTTGGAGGGAATGCTTTATCGACTACAAACCGTCAAAGGATGGTAATTTAAAACACTGACAAGCAAAACAAATTGAATGTAGCACGAACCATGAAACAGTGGATAGCGTTTCAGTTAATTTCAAAGATTAATCGAAATATTTTTCATATACCAAGCTGCACAAAGTTGAATGTTACTGCCCTGTGGAGTTATTTTCATTTAACAGATACGCATAGGGACGTTTTTGATGCAATATACTCAGAGGGAAAAATGTATTCGATACAATATGAATATCCTTGAGTGAAGAATATCACTTGTTTCTATATCCGCAGAAAAATCATTTGGTTGGTTCAAGTAAAATACAAAATTCTCAGAGTAAGAATATGACTTTCTTGATGTCCCAAGTATTACCGTTTTCTTGTTTTAAGTATGAAGGAACTGCTTGAAAGGAATGTTCGTTGAAGAATGTATATTTTTCACCCAATAAAATATTTTTGTTGTAAATCGAACGTCTTACTCTTTCTATATGTAGAAGAATAACATTTTCTCCGTCAGAGCAAAATATACGTTGAAATAACTATAACATATACTGAAATTCTTATTACAATAAAATATTATTTGGATAACAAAAATATCCTCTATATACGCAGGAATAATTTTTCTTGGTATCAAAGAATAGAGTTCTTTCTGTGTAGGCTATTCCACCACGATCCTGGTTTTCCTCATAATCCTTGTAAGTCACACATGAAATAAAATACTTATTCATAGATGTAAACAAACAATATACGTCAAACACTCAATATCGTCAAACTTATGTAGCGGAAATATGTAGCAAAAGACGCGAGAACATGTTAGCGCCATCTATAAAGTAATTGCACAACTTTCTATGTATCTCTCAAAGTAAGAAAGTTGGGTCAAGAAACTGTTTTTTTTTTTGTTGAAGCATATATATTTTTCGTCCAACAAAATATGTTTGTTGTTGTACGATGAACGCCTACTGTTTTATAGAAGAATAACTTTTTCTTCGTCAGAGAAAAAAGTACTTAACATAAACATACTAAATTCTTAATTCATAAGAATAACTAACCGGTTAAACAACTATATTGATATTCTTATTAGAATAAAATATTATTTGTATAGAAAAAAAAAATCCTCTTCATGCTACACTATATACGCAAGATTAATTTTTCTTGATATCCAAGAATAGAGTTCTCTCTGTGTAATAACGGTTTAATTGACATTTAACTTTGTTAAAACACACCAAATTACTTAATCACTTTTTCAAGTCAGTGAGTAAATAATGTGAGTTTATAATGTTTAAGGATAGGAAATAGGTTTATAAATGTCAATCAAGTGAGAGAGGTCTTTGCGAGGAGGGAGAGTTGACTATCGGTATGCGGTGTTTTTCCTGGAATGAAGGCGCACTCTATTGTTTTCATAACCCAAACTGTTTGTTTTCCATTCTTAAAGCATGGGTATGTTCGGCAAACGTCTGCTCCACTATCATTAGGAATTATTCAAGCGGAAAAACAAATATCCCTTGCGCGTCGACTTTAGGTATATGTAGGTTGGATATTTCATCTCGGTTGAATTATTTCTCCTCACTAGGGGGTGACTCGAGCGTTTTACAACCCCCTGCCGCCCACATCATTGCAATTTATATTTAATTTTGACCGAGTCGCGAAGCTAGAAAAGGAAAAACACGAGAAAAACTCAAGTTTGAGGGGTTGTTTTAATTCGATGTCGTGAGTAGTTCTCATCTTCATTAAATTGTATGCGTTTCGTCGTGAACATCAAACGCGGCTGACAAAATTGGGTATAGATGAGGCTATAGTAGTAGAGTATAATAGCAGACATTTGACATTTTTAAATTAATTCTCAATAAAATTAGTTCTTCTAAAAAAGGGCGTGGGCAAACAGATTACTAGTATTAATTTGCAAATGGGTGTCATAGAATTGATAAAAAGAGGAAGATAAGAAGAGGAATGCGTAGAATAAGTGCTGTCGCCGTTTCTAGCGTCACGACTGTCGCGCTACAAACAATCGCTAATTCGTCCATAAGAAAACTGGTTATTTGCAGGGGTGAGTGAGTTGTGTTGTCTGTGGTCGGCCAGTATGAGTCGGATGTCTGCTTTGCCATCTATACGCTTTAAATCTTGTATTTAAATACGAAAATTCATTTATTCGCCAGACATTTCCCGGTTGGTTTGTTAAAATGTTGCACATTCCGCATGATTTGGGTTATTCTTTCCAGCTGTGTAACCACACATACCGAGGGGCTGTATGTGTACTACAGATACGGAGAATGACTGAAAAAAGGCGCTTTACTTTTCAGCGCGATTTTCGTGGAACACGATTGTAACGTCCAATTGTATTCATGCGTAAACTCGGGTCTAAATTTTTTTCTGGAATCGCGTTTGCATTTATAGACCGAGTGCTGAAATCGGATGAATTTGTCAGGCATAAAATTTGTTGCTTTTGGGTTGGACGTGTAGCGTTGCTCGTTCAGTTATTTTTAAATTAAAACGGCGCGGACGTTATCAAAGAGTTGTGTGGCCTTTTTTGGCGTACGTCATCCGAAAAATTAATTAATTCCCTGCAATCGTATTAATTTTTTCCTCTATTCGACCACCGCTAGGAATAATTCCCCGTTGGATAAGTTTACAATACTATTTGATGGATATAAACGTTGAGGGATAATAGATTTTGAGCTACTGAAAGTACTGAAAATTATATTCTTATAAAAAACTATTCAATTCTTTATAATAACATATGGAATGTACTTCATAACGATTTTACGGCTTTTTTCGTCAACATGGAATACATGCGGTGTTTCCTTCCTACTGCTGGCTGTGGGATTGGTTCAGAGGTATGCAGGTTATCAATAACTATTCCAAAATCATTTAAAAACCATTTTAATCGCTATAGCTATTAGCCACATGCGATACTCAAACAATATTGTCCTTAACTTTAACCTTCGATATTTCAGTTATTAAGAAGAATAGAAAAAAATGATATAGGAACCGAAATTTGCGCACTCAAACCTGTTACACCCTGTATAAATATGTACAGGTGTCCCACGTAAGCTGTCTCGGTCCATAGCCGACTTATTATTGATTTTTTATAAAAATGTTTCAGACATCAAATCATATTCTACACATTTTAAAATTAGTTTCAGTAATGGCGGACTTCGGCTTACACTGGAAATAGGTATCAACTTTGTTATTTTAAATAGAACGCCCTATATATTATTGCACTTTTGGATTCTTTGTTAAATTTCAATGGTACTTTGATAAGGATACATTATGTCTAAGTGGCATTGTTTTTGAACTACATGACAATTTTCGAAAAAAACGGCACTTGCAGAGTCTTTTAAATTTGGAAATATTTCCGAAACTGTGAAAGATAGAAAGATGCGGTTTTCAGTTTTGGATTAAGCATAAAACAACACACGTCCGCTATTAGAAATTATCGCGTTTAAATTACGGAGGTCTTAAGTAGGGATCTGTAAATTTCGACCGTTTCAATCACCAAACCAACTACACCCCACAAAGCAGAATTGATCGACCACTTTCTAGCACTGTATGTTTATCGATTTGTTGAACAATACTAAATAGTTTATTCAAAGAATTAAATTGATCCTAATATATAAACAAGAAGTATAAACGATCAATGAACATTAATTTGTCCGTTAGGTCGTGTTAGAGAGCATGTAGGAGCTTGTTTGCCAGAGTGTACCGTTCGATCGACTTAGTAATTGCACATGTGCGCCAGTTTTGTTTTGTTAGCAATTAAATTGATTAAATTCAGCCACAATATGCAAAAAGGAATTAATTCAAATTGCGCAAAAGTTAACTAATGTGTAGATTTCGAATTGGTCGCCTAGCATGCTGCAGGCTCTGCAGGCAAACGTGTTGGCCTGAATTTGACACTTTTAATTTGCTGGCGACACCGCTCGGTTCGCCCGCGTGGCTGGACAACCCTCTATCGGGGGAGGAAAATTAATTAAGTCCAAAAGTGCGAAAACAAGTGCTAATCAGACGGGAAATTGTTCAGTTTATACACCCATCGAATGGACACTTTTACCCCATAACCAACAATCTACAGTATCTACACAACGTGCTACGACAGACATAAAGCCACAATTAACCACCTTAAATCTGCACTTTTATATCTTCTTCTGCATGATATTGTGATATTTTATTGTGTCCACCATAACATAGAAGGTCTGTATCAGCCACACAAACACCTTCTTTGCATTAATGTATTAGTCTGTAGAGTCAGTGAGGGTTAGTTGGTTAATTAATTAAATTGTTTTTACCCGTTCTGTGCCCAGTTTTGAAAGTATGTTTGTTGACAGGTATAAATGCGGAATTGTTTTACGTGAGAGATGGAGTTGTGAACACATATGCGCTGAATTTCAGCGTGAAGATACCAGCGAACATATCCGACCTGAAATTCTCCTGGCAGAGTCTTACAAAGAGACCAGTAAGTATTTTGCTCCCATATATACGAACTTACATATTATATCGATTATATAATCAACGCTTACACACCTCTTGCATTTATTATAATACGTTATCTAAAATGTATTTCGTTATTAACCCCCTACCCCTACACGTTTCGTACCGAACTATCATCAATTATTTAAAAACAACGTTGCCGTATACTTTTCTATATTTTATTTTTTCCAGCGCGGTAGCGAGCACAAGTTTGTAATATTCTATGATATCTGATAAGCAAATGTGAATTTCAAGCCATATATAGATGCATTATAAAATGATTGATATTGGATTTGATAAAGTATTGGTTTATAGCAGTGGGGAACTAAAAGACTGGTATATCTTCATTAGGGCCATTACGAAAGGCAATGCTGCAATTTATGACATTACTAGACGGCGAATTTTTAAGCACTTGTTTTAAAATAAAATATAAGCACTAAAAATTAGAAAAAATGCACGAAAAATGCACTAAATATTTTATTTGAAAAATAAATGCTTAAAATCAGTAAAATGCAAATATTCTCCAAAAAGAGTACAAAGAAGTTAAAAAAAAGTAGTGCCAAATGACTTCTGGCTTCTGCCCTTACCCAACTTTACGACTACATCGTTGACACAATGAAGTGTCTGAACACTTTTGCAATTATTCAATTTTGTGAAGCCAGAGCCACTCTATACCCTACCTAACGTCAGTCTTTGTGGCATAATAATATTTGTCACACTGACATTTAATGTCATGTCATGTCAGTAGCACTGACACTGTTTGTCAAAATCAACAATTTGCAACACAGTAACGAAGGCTGTGGATTCTGTCCAGCCGCTTCTATAAAAGCTAATAGCATCTAAACCGTTCATCCCATTGATCTGTAAATTAGTATACTTATTTAAAATCACTGGAGGATGAGCTGATATTATTTTGACCAAAATGGGATAAATATCGAAGAAGACGCATGTAACATTTGCCTCATACTTCCTCATACATACACACATACCCACACACATACCCACACACATACATACATACATTTTCCAGAAATCATTGCAATCGATTCAGGGGACTTCAAAACGCGTATTTTCACTGAAATCCAGAATTTTTTTCCGTCAATTACAATACATACTTTCCTTCTAGGGTACTAGACGTACTAGTCGGAAAGTAAAAATGTGAATGTTCTAAAAAATGCAAATGTTCTAAAAAAAGGTACAAGGAATGGGGTCAAGTTCCGCAATAAAGTTATATAAAGCCCAGTTGTGTTGTCTTTTGATATTTAATTTATATGTAGAAAGAAGGTTGGGTCAATGAAGGTATTTTTATGCAGCAATACTGTTGTTTTAATATTAACATAACATAGAATGTGTTAAAAACCCCTTTATTGGATTCCGTAAAACGTTCCGAAATGAAATTCTTTAGGGGTCGGTAAACCGGGGTTGTAAATTCAGGGTAGTAGTAGCAAAAAGTGCGCTATAACCCCGCCTGAGTCCCTCACATCAATTTGGGGACCATTTTTTGTCGTAAAGTACAACTTTTCAAACGATAAACACATTTCTTTTGATACGCTGTCGTGAATGGGAAAATATGACGCTTGCTTTCAAATTCAAGTGCTCCGAACCGTTTTAAACCGTATTGCGTTTTCGCTTCAAGTAGATACTTCAAAACTCCCCAGCCAATTAGCCTCTATGAGAATTATGTACATATACCAATTTCACTAGGTACTTAATGTTATACACAACATAGTAGATTAAAAATTATGACCAGCAGCGTAATGTATATTTAATTGTGAAATGTGAAAATCATGTTGCGTGAGTGAAAAATGATTCTATCATAGTTGACAACACAAAAGTCAACTACCAAATGAATTACAGGAAATGACTGTTGCGGACCATCGTAGAGGTGTGATACCTACTTTCATAACAGAATGCTAAAACACAGTATTTCATCATCATCGTAGAGACAATGGTAATTGAAAGCATTTATTTTCTAATATAAATGGTGTCGTGCATCTACCCTAAACCAAAATGGTTGCTTTTCTATAAAATTGTTAGCGGTTGAAGCTGCTGACAGTGTTAATTCTATATAGACGTGTTACAAAATGAAATTTCACTCCCCAGGATGTAATATATGAGCGTTGGTCTAATATGAGATTTGTTAAGTTGTGAAATGAGTTACAAATTGGCGTTTATACGGCGCCGGTCTGGTTGTAGAGGATGTGTCTGAGGAAGGACGTGTTATATGAGCATTCTGGCGTCTTGACGGGGTTGTTTGGGGTGCGGGTTGTATTGCTGCGGAGGTTCACGACTTCCCGGATAGCTGTTGGCAATTACGTTGTTTAGCAGTTGAGAGAAAGGAAATTGCTCCATCACTCTCCTCTCGATCTGATGCCAGAATAATTAGGCAAAGATTAAAATTTAACGCCGCTCTGTTCCGCAACTCCCGCGGCTCGATTTCAGTCTAAAAAAACATTCCGCAAACATCCCCCACTGCACATATTTAAGCCCGAACCTAACCGCTGCGAACACGAACACGGACACGAACGCGAACGCGTACACGGTCACGTAAATCAATTGCGGTATATGGCGGAACCCTAACCGCCGCGTTCGCATGCGTCCCATATACCGCAATATAACTGACCGCGTTCGCGTTCGTGTCCGTGTTCGTGTTCGCAGCGGTTAGGTTCGGGCTTTAAGCATTCTCTTTGATCTTCAGTAAACGGCACTCCAAACTTTTTAAACCGCACTATTAAAAGTGTTTCAGCAACCCTCCATCCCTTGGGTACGTACACCACCCGTTCACAATTTATTATGCATATTTCCCTTTCTGGGTCTATTTGCGATACATAGACATTTATACCGACAACATCATTATACTTCACCGTTTGTCAATATGTCCAAAATAATAATCAAGCTCAAAAAGCTTGATTTATAGTGCCGTAACCGTAATACTTAACCATATCCGCAACCGTGCGTTCAACATTGCGCTTGCCTGAACTTAACGTAGAAATCTATCGGCTTCTTGTTCAAGGTCAAATTTTTGACGTTACGGATAAGTGTTACGACTACGGCACTATAAATCAAGCTTACTGCGTGATGTAGATGGGTTCCATAGAATTAGAAGAAAATCCGGCGACTATAAATATGCAAATTTGATTTTGGCGTGGCGATGCGTTAATATTAAAATCTACACGTGACAATCGTTGCGAGAAGTGAGAACGACCGATCCCTTCCGGCCCACAACCGCAAATAAAATCGATTCCGGCCGAATTCAGGACACGGTAGAAATGTTAGATATTCAATTAAAGTTGTACGTTGTCATTCGAGTGCCAAAGATTTGTCTACTCGTCTCTCCCTGTGCATGTCCCCAACGACAAACAACCGGAGTTAGGGGCGTCTTTCACCCCCGCTGCGAAAGTGGAAACGATTTACTACTCGAATTTCCGGATTCCAGCCCCTCCAACTTCTATTTTTCTCCCCATTCAACGTTTCGTGTCAAAGGCCAAACATATTTATACTTCAAAGTACCCTGCAGGATGCAATACACTTTAAAGCTTGTTATTGACAAGACTTTCGTCTAAATTTTCATAGTGATTGCCAGCCACAATATCGATTTTATGTTCAGTCAAGTTAATAAAACATCTTTTTGAAGACTTGAATTTATTATTTATGATTGTTGCACTATTTAAATCATTTCTAGGTTGATTACCGCCTTGCTTAAAGGAATGTTTCCATCAAATTTCTGAGGCAGATAGGATTTGGGTTATTAATTATGTGAACTAAGGCGTGAAGAGCACGTTCTGCGTAAACAAGATAGTTTTCATGGTGTTAATGATTTATTAAACACAGATAAGCTCGCAAAAGGGTGGTATAGTGCCTCTAATCCTTGTGAGATTAAGAAATTATAGCGTAAGTAAGGAAACAAGGAAGGTGTAGCGTCTCAGAAGGATACCTTCACACTTTCGTCGATCCTCCCTTTTGAATTTTCCGGGAAGAACCCAACTGGGCGTGAAGATAATTAAATATATGCTCCAATAGGTTCCAATTTATTCGCTGCCCTCTTTTTTCCTGTACAACTTCCCAAGAAATTCGCTTAATCAAAAGTTACCGATACTCCTGAACTCTGACCAACGCTATTCACGTTTTTCTTACTCATTTAAATATCCTCTTCAGTGATTAGATCGGACATAGTTTGTTGTTATATCTTAATCTCTGAACACGGTGTAATAATAAGTATTTTTCGAGTCAGGGGTAGATGGAAATTGTTCGTGGTGTTTTGCTTTCACTCGGTGAACTCAAGGTAAACATTTTACAAGTTAAAGGGCGTATGGACTGTTACGCTTTCGTATACGGGTTTCTTCGAACTGTCATACAGGGGGAAGTTTAGAAAATATGATTTACTAAAATAGGATTTCGCAGAAACTAATTTTGCGACGGACCGTAATGACGTAGGGGATATAACGGGATTTCGATGGCTTTTCTTTTACAATGGGGATATAATACCGCCTCTTGGAAAATCCGATACCTAAACACATCTAGAAGGCATTTGATGACACTTTAAAACTCCTACGAACAAAGCGCGTATGTTACAAGGGAAACATTTACTGTATATTTATGTACTATACGTATAAGTTCGTAAAAGTATCCGCATGAATAATTCATTATCTATATAAAATTGATCACACGGCGCATCAGTTGTTTTTACCCCTAATCGACCCAATTATTTACTTTTACATTAACGTACTATACTATAAAGCAATAGTCATTAAGGTAATTTTACGAATTGATCTGAGTATTAGTTATTTCCAATAACTTAAGTAGTCTTTCATGGATTTTGCTGGTTCTTTCAGCTAATCAAAAAAAATATCTTAGTGTAATTTTTAAAGAAATTATTTCTACAAGTCATTTGATCTGTGTATCTGTCGTTGTTAGCAAGGGTTTGATATAAACTAGTGTGAATTTCATCGCTTGAAACAAGGGTTTGGTCGAAGGGGTGTGAGGGTGTAAAGAGGGAGGTAGATGGGGGAAATATCTCAAAGAATCATGCGGTTGGGTGAGCGCCAATTAGTTGCTAACGGAGGCAGCAATCGGGTCTCCCTGTATTGGAACGGGGAAATATATAAAATGAATTCCCAGATACAGTTGAGTGGATTCTGTCCAATTATGCTATATTGGTTACCAATGGTAACACGAGTTATTGAAGTGTAGATCTGCCTAAACAATACGCCCGCCGTACCGTTTATTACCATTTAACCAGCTTTAGGCAGCGACATAAAAGCTGTGCGGACCACAGTTGAGACATGATGAAAATTTGGACCCCAAACCGATGATGGATTTTCAACCCTTCACCAACTGTATCGACCTTGAAAGCCTAACTATTTTTGATGTACTTGTTGAAATTTATTCTATTGTGAGGACTACACACTACTGTGGGTACTACCCAAATTTCTAAAAGGCTTTCCCGCCACAATCGTAAGGCGGACACAACGACAAGATACACAGAGAGAAAAGAAAATTTAAATGAATTGAGTTGCCGCAAAGAAATTATTTCTTTGGTAAAATTTATTAAATTCAAAGCAATCGTATTTGTATGAACGTTAGTTAACTTAAATTCAATAACATACTAGTTTCAAACGAAATAAACATTTTGTTTCGAGAACTCTACGTTCTTTTTAAGTAAAAACCCCTTTCTTTACTATTTGACAATTTAGTACTTGACTTAATAAACTCGAATGTTGATTTAAAAACTACAAATTTTGATGTAATCATATAGTACTTTAGTTTCAGTAAAGTGTACTTTCAATTTAGATAAACATTGCGACGGTGAATTAATCATTAATTAAAATTTTATTATGTTTAGATTATAATCACGGGTCCTTGATTATATAATCCAAACATAGTTGAGTCGAAAACCACAATAAAATTATGGTAGACTCATTAGATTATTTTACTCCACAGTAATCTTTACTAAAGACTGAGACTTATTCCCAAATGAAGAGTCACCAGAATACCTCGCATTCTGTACCTCAGCTTATATAAAGCCCGAAAAAGGCCAACGTGTGCATAGAAACTGTCAGCGCCATCTCCCCGCCAGTAGACATAGCAGTAATTTTTAATGAAACCAATTTTTTTTTTATTCAAACACATACCTAATCTTTTTACTCAAATCTATTATGTTTCTCTTCCAAATAGAATATTTACTTACCTCAAGGTCGATCTTTATTTCAAATAAAACCAGATTTATTTCATTCAAACATATTTCTGCAATTAAACCCAAACAATTTCTACATTGCGAAAATCACGGAAAACCATTAGGTGTAATAGAATCGTTTTTTTTTTTTCAGTAAAAACTATTTCTTTTTACTTCAAATAAAATATTTCTTTCAGCCCATGCAGCTAACTTTTTAATTTTAAAAATACTTATTTGTTTGAAACATATATTCTTTCCTTGAAAGAAATATGTTCAAAGAAGTAAATTTATTTGATTTTACATTTCCAATTCTCATAACATTTACTGCCTAACATGGCAAAAAAGCAAGTCATTTTTTAAATTTTCTAGTTACCCGTCTTTGAAAGATGTTAGACAACTAAGAACTGAGACGTACTAACAAAATTCAAAGGTATCTGTCATGAATATTTACTGCCTAACACAGTAACAAAACAAGTCATTTTGGAAGTGTTCAAGTTACTCGTCTTTGAAATATGTTACACAGCTAATAATTGAGACTTACTAACAAAATTCTAGGTATCTAATATAACTATGGATATAACTATTTGAACTTAAGGCATCCCTACACGAGCGGGATTTCCTCATGCCTTGGCACGAATGTTTCAAGCCTTTACTCGCAAACCGTAAATTGTATATCAATCTTTTAGAATGTGTTCCTTTAAGTAGCAAATAATGGTAATTTTTGCATAATTTTTACTAGTTGTTCATTTTATAACGTATTTTTTCTGTTTTGTTTCGTTCCCTAGTTATAGTAGTATAAATACGGCGTTTAAAATTGCACCCCCAGAGCAGCGCTTGTAAACCCCTCAATCATAACTGGAGGGTGAACAAATCTAAAGTAAACCAAACTTGAAATCAATATTAACATCCCCTCTGGGAAGTATCTATTGTTTAATTTCCATTTTCTTCGGCAAACATCAAAAATCATAAAACGCTTCGAGAGAAGTCAAACAAAAACAAAGTCTAGTTTGATTTTTCTCAATCTTTATCCGCGATAGTTTTTCACGGATTTTGTGCTTCTTTCAGAAAATTACCTTGCTATAGTAATTTTGAAACTAATTATTTCCACAACTCATTTTGTATGTGTAACAGACACGTTGTTTTGGTGGTGTAAGTTTGTAAAACCCTGTAGAATAATTTGTCGAATGAACTGAAGTGAAAGATATAAGTTCCTATGGGTTTGTTATTAAGGGGGCTCTGCAAACATCTGCCGATACGATTTGGGGAGTTACAGCACTTGTATAATTAATACAGTTATCATTTCTCCTCGGTGGGCGGTGGTATTTGAATATTCTCTTTGGATTTGCAGTTACCATACGTATTGTCTGTATACTACGACAATCAGGGGGCGATGCTACCGCCACAGATGAATATTTCATCCACTGGGCTGGTACCGACATCTGTGCAGACATTTAGGTATGTCAACCGTGAAGAATATCCGACTCTAAAACGACCCGACGTGTATTTTGCTTTCTCTCTTCCAGAATAAAGCTTCTCTGCACCGGACTGATGAGTGCTGAGGTCCAGATACTCCTTCAACTTAACATCAGCTCCCATGATAATCGACACAATGAGACATCCCTTAACTTTCGCAGAAAAAAGATTTGCCGCAAAGGTTTGTATTTCTCTCTCAGAATGCCAATTAGAGATCAAATTGACAAATAAACTAATTTACCCCCGGTGTTTGTCGTCTCGAAAGAATCGAAGGGTGCGTTTATTTCTAATCGGTGATAAAAAATCGACGCTTTACTGGATATGTCAGGTAGAAGTGGGCCAATTCATGGTGGTGTAAATTTAAATTAAGATTTGATATACCAGTTTGTAAAATGCTGTAAATTACAACCGTGAAGCGAGCCGGTGCAACGGAAAGTTTAATCAAATAGGTGGAATGGCGAAAGTTTACTTCGTCGTCCGCGCCGCGGCGCGGCAGTCGAACTCTGCAACAATGTTTGAGTATAATTTACATAAAATAACTGTAATATAATACTGCGTGGCGGTGGGTGCCGTACATATCCGTACGAGTCCCACATCAACAAGTACCACGTTTTCCAACCCCAGGCTACAAGAAAAACAACCGGCGATATTAATTAAAACTGCATTTCCTCTGTGGTAAATAAATACAATCCCAGTTGCTAATTGAGGACTTTAAATTAGTTACGTTTCCATATTTTATTGCTATTTACCTTATTTAACATATTTTGAGTATTTGTTTCACATTTCTTTAATAAGCAGCAAGGAGAGCGACGTTGTCGTTCTTCTGCAAAAAGTGTGAAAATACTAGACATCCTGTGACCAGTAGCAGAACTTCGAAACACCAAAATGTCAATGTACTGTAATAAATTAGTTGACATGGCAATCTAATACAGACATTTTTGTTTTGTTTTTGTCTGTAGGGATAAGACCGCCTTTGGACTCGATCATTTTAGATCCAGAGGGTTTGGCGAGTTCGAATAGCTCGCTATATGTGGGGGTAGCAACGGCGATCGGCATGATCGCTTTGGTGGTAATCACCACGTCTGCAGTATGCATTAAAACGAAGAAAACCCGATCAACGGAACCTAAGTAAGTGATTGCAGGCAATAGATAAGTCCCTACGGAGTAGACGCGCCCCTCCACGGGGATTCCCTCCCATTTTCTATATTAGATTAACTTTTCCCGCAAAGCGGAAAAGCGACGATGTTTGATTTTGTCATCCGGCGCGTCGCGTCGCTCCGCTCTACTCAATTAAAACGAATTGAATGATTGTTAGTGCAATTCATACATTTGCAGGTACATGAGTGCTGTATACGACAGCAATCAACATGTGTTTGTTCATTTGGGCTCACAACTCGACAGGCCATCTAGCGTAGAAAGCGGAAGCTACGCCACCATTGCCAGCATTCACAAAAGCCCACCATCCCCTTCGCCATATGCAACAAGTGACGTTTACCGTGTCTCATATTACGCTTCATCCGTTATTTTACTTTCACAGGTATTTTTTTATCAATAGTCCTTCATCAAATAGAATTTTCACAGTCGCCGGCGACATCTCTCTTGACCTGCGGTACAAAAACTATGCAAAAACGTATACATTTTTACATTAATATTTATGATAGAAAGTAGCATTGTAGAAAATTCAAGGATTCTGTCTATCCATTTCCAACTGTCTCGATAGCTTGTAACATGCCGGAAAAGTGGAGTTCCAAGTTCAATATTTGTATATACAATAGCCTTTTATGATTTTTCGCATTTTTTCTTACTCGTCAATTTAATCTACTCCAGCAAAACGTTTTTAATCATTTAAAAAGATCAAAGATGTGCAAAGTAGTGTACATATATGGGGTAAGTGTGGGGCGAGTGGCTCTAATCAGGGGTTCAAATCCAGGCATCAGCTGAAGATCCTCGTCCCACCGCCTTTCGCAAGAGGCGTAAAACCGTGGGTGCCGGCAACCAGTTGAACACCTGTGGTTGTCGTTATCAAACAGTATGTAAAAATGGGTAAGCACAAAGGGCCAAGAATTGGCCTAGGTGCAGCGGAATAAACCGCACCCAAAACAACTACAACAATGGGGTAAGTGTCTGTAAAGTGCTCCATTTGCGCTTTCATAATTTATAAATCATAATGTATATAGGAAACTTTTCTGGCGTAAAGTTAATAATTAAATTTCTAAACCACTCGGTATTTATTATATAAATCGGGGAAGTGTCAACCAAACTGGGTAACTTTAGACGGGTTGATTGAATCTGAGATAAGCAGGGGGGTATCAAATACCCTTCAACTCCCTAAGGGGCCTAAGGTATCACCGTACCACCAAGATTTTCACGTGCTGCTAGTCACGACATCTGCACTGAATTAGCGTAAGTATTAGTGTACGTAAATGTTTCAGATGGCGCTGCAAGACCCTCTCCTGTGCGATCCAACCGACAGATTGCGTTCTTTGTCGGTACCACATTCGACTATCAAGTTGCACTATTTGCTACAAGAGGGCACTTTCGGTCACGTCTATAAGGGAAAATTACGAGCTAAACAAACGGTGCTTGTAAAGACGGTGACTGGTAGGGATGAACAAAATAGGCGGCCAAAAAGCAGAGTAGACGTTTTTTGTTGTTTTGTTTCAGGCGCCGCGTCAAAATTACAGATTTCGATGTTTCTCACGGAAGGGACGATGATGTTTGGACTTATGCACAAGAACATCTTACCTGTGATCGCGGCAAATGTTGAACACGATAAGCAACCAATTTTGGTTTATCCTTATAGTAATAAAGGAAATTTAAAAAGGTGATTTGTCCGACATAGGTTTCAGCTATAATTGTTTGTCTGGTGGGTGTTAATAACAAACTTTTCCTATGCAAAAAAGATCTTTATGTAATTAATCTCAAGGTTGTATAATCTTCCAATGTCATTACCAACAGAAAATAAAAGCAAAGGACTTCTGACATTTCAATTTTGCGAACATTCTAAACTGCAGTTTTATGCTACATTATGCATATTATTAGTGATTGTTTACGTAATGTGACTCTCTATTTTTGGTAACACTGCACTAAAATGAAGATTTAAAGTTTTTTATCATAATATTGATAATTTATTCACAACGTCTAATCCTATGCACTGGAGAGAAGAAATTATGCATATTCTAAAATTAAATAGTAAACATTTAAAAGCAGGCATTTTTCATCTTATAATACAGTGGGTTATGTAAAATTTAAGAGAAATACAACTTTCTGATCTTTAGAAAATTATTATTGACTGACTTCTATAAAATCAGTTCATCTGATTGTGTAAACTGAAGGCTTTTTTTGTACTTAAATGAATGAAATCGTGATCACTCGCCCTTATAAGGTTCTTCATACTTAACCCAAAACAACTTATGAGTCAAATGCTTGCTTAATTTTGTGCAAGTATAATTTATTTGTTAAAACATCTAAAAGCCATTTTTATCCTGTCTATTGTAGTTCCTACACGAGTAAATACTGTCTGCTGTGACTTCGCAATTCTGAGAAAAACTAAAAACTCTCTCTTTCGATATGGTGTTAAACTTCACAAATCCATAAAATCCCTATTTTGGGGTGATTTTAATATGCGTAGAAGACACAGTGGACAAGACCTTTCTGCAGAAGTCCCGATTTTTTGTCGACTAACCAAAGAGTTTCCCTTTCAAAGGGCCTTGTAGACAGTATTTGGGGTAATAAATTTTACAACCCGGTTAGCAGAAGAATTATCTATTATTTTTTACTGGTCTTCGTGGTTTTGAAAGGGAAACCGATCACATGTTGGTTGTTTATGACCCCCTTTTTCACTGCAGGTTCTTAATAAGGTGCAGGCAAAGAAACGGAGATATATACCCCTTGTCAACTAGGAATTTGGTAGAGATTGGTATTCAAATAATCAATGGTGTGATGCATCTGCATTCCAAAGGACTATGTCATAAAGATATAGCGAGCAGGAACTGCGTGTAAGTATTTTGCGGAATCAGCAGTTAACAATGTTATCTAATTGTGGACATGATCAAAAATACCAAAATCTAGGTTAATATTCAATTGTGATTTCGTGAACAATGCCCCCAAAGATAACTTCTACCTAAACTTAAAGAATTGTTATTTGACAAATATTTGACGTATTTGCGTTATTGGCAATAAACATCTGCGCTTCCAAAATTATGCAAGCAGAGAAGCAGATTCCAAACTTACCTCCTTACCAAGATAAACAAAAAAAAATACTTTCAAGAATCCCCAGAAGTGACAAAGCTTTCAATTTCAAGAAGATCAGTTTATGATGGATAGTTGTCATAAAACTTGAGCCACAGAAGCCATAATTCAATCAAACAAAAGTGATATAATTCAATCAAATATTATGTTTATGATTTTTTTTAGGGTTGATGACAAACTGACAGTGAAGATCACGGATAGCGCACTGGCTAGAGATTTATTCCCAGATGATTATTGCTGTCTCTATGACAACGAAAATCGGCCCGTTAAATGGTTGGCAATTGAAAGTTTGCTAAATAAACAATTCACTGGAGCATCCGATGTGGTAAGTGACAAAATTATACGTTATGTTTTTCTTTATTTCCATGGAAATCAAGAAAATATCGTATGTTCAATGTCTAATGTGACATGATTTATTTTTACTTTCCGACTAGTACCCTAGAAGGAAAGTATTGTAATCGACGGAATTTTTTTTTCGAGATTTCCGCGGAAATACGCGCTTTGAGATCCCCTGTATCCATTGCAATGATTTCTGGAAATGTAGGTATGTGTGTATGTACGTCTATGAACACGATAGCATTAAAACGGAACAACGGATTGGGCTGAAATTTGGTATAAATATTTAGAATTACCGGGGGACGAACTGGCTTGTTTTTGGTGACAATCTGACAGCCGGAAGTGGCAAATGTTACATACGTTTTCTTAGGAATTTATCCGATTTTGGCCAAACTGATTTCAACTCACCATCCAGTGACTTTAATCTATACACATTTGCAGAGCAGTGGGATGAACGGTTTAGGCACTATAAGGGTTTCTAGAAGCAGTTTGACAGAATCCACCGCCTTCGTGGTTGTATTGCAAATTGTCAGATTTTGACAAACTCTGTCACTGAATCCGACGTTAGGTGGCGTCCAGAAATGGCTCTGGCGTTACTAAATTAAATAATTGCAAAAGTGTTTAGGCACTTAATTGTGCCAACGATTTAGTCGGAAAGTAGGGTGAGGGCCACCCCAGATATTTTCTTAAATTTTTATTGGCTGACATTTTAATAGGTACACTTTCTTTCTCTCTACTAATAGAATTAATTTAGGTCCAATTCAACGACATTTTAGGTGAAACTAATACTATACAATAGAAACAATTAATAAGTCTACGACGGATGAAACTTTACTATGCTTTATAATTCAAAATGACATTTTGATATTCTTTGGGTGTCATGGGTGTAATTTAATAATAAAGATGTAATAAATGGTTTCTCTGTGCGTTCTTGCTGCTTGTCTTATGCTTCAAACTGAACGCAACTGGTATATTTTGCGCTTCTTTACTTTTGTGGCGACTTGTGACATTATTGGCCTTATGAGCGAGAATTCTTGCCTTCTGTCTCCGATGCTGTAGGCTAAATTTGGAATGATATAATAATTTCTGTTTTATCAACGTTTCTTATAATGTCACCGAATGTAAAACCTTCAAATGATCAATATAACATGAATTATGAAACTAGTTTAGAATAGTGGTCTCGAAATCTGAAATTAAAGAAAAAATCGAACCCTGATATTTCGGACTGAGCCATAATTGTAGTGTGGATACCCATTTTTTATAAGCATATTGCAACCACATAATTTATTATTTAGTGTATCCACGAGAGGGAGACAGAGAGAGAGAAAGACAGATCCCAGCCTGTTTGGTCACATAGCGCTCCCACCAGATTTTCAATATATAAATAATAACATAGCAACAAATAGAAAGGCTCGAAGTTTTGAGCCTCACGGTGTCTTTCTAAACTTATTATTGCGTGTGTGAATGAAATGATTTTCAAGGCCAGCACCATAGGTTAACAACCTTGGTCACAAACCAGTAAAAATCTTTCCCATCAAAACTTCTTGTAAATATTACGATAGGTTTCATAACAAGATCAAATTGGTGATGGGCGATGGCTTTCTTCTTTCAGTGGGCTTTTGGTGTGTTGCTCTGGGAGTTGATCACATCGGGTCTTCAACCATATCCTGATGTTGACTTCTTCGAGATGGCTGAACATCTCCATAAGGGATATCGCTTGCAGCAAACCCTAAATTGCCCAGATGAATTGTGCGTATACAAAATGTTTTCTTTTAGATTTAAACCACAGTGGATTTTTATCTTGCAGATTTGCTGTGATGAACTGGTGCTGGTTGGCGAATCCTCTGGAAAGACCGGCGTTTGCTCAACTTTTATCCTATTTACAAGAGTTTCACCAGACTCTAGACAAGTATATTTAAAGATAGGATATTAATAAAGATAGGGAGTTCTTAAAGTTACTTGGCCTTTTCTCCAAATCACAACCGTTCACTAAAACTGTCAATTGTACCAATTTCTCCACGTGGTAAATGAATTGCAAACAATTCTTTCTTTCTTTTGTGATTTATTGAACTTCGTACCTGAGCGTCCGATTTTTGCAAACCTGCTATTGTTTGGTTGTCGGACACCGTTAGGTTGCTAAAAACTAAAACCCGCACACAAAACAGGAGAAAAGCTCAAGTGACTTAGGATGCCTTCAATAAATTTTGTTCTTGTGCGTAAAGGAAACTTTTAAAAATGTTTTTTACGGCCAAGCAAGGCCTAAGTGTTTTTTGCAACAAGCGGGACTAACAGGGTTTAGTTAATCAAATTTCTAGTCTAAAGGGAACAATATGTAACTAACTATTTATGTGTATTTGGAATGGTCTATTTTTACTGAAGAGCTTATATCTAACCACATATGGCCTATATGTATATATATTAGATAGTCCTTATGTCTAAATCAAATCCATGCTGGAAATAAACTGCGGCCACACCTGCTCTGTTATAGATCAGGAAAGTAATGATCATTTATTGACTCATTATTAATTTTCATGTCAGTTATTAGATTTGAGTTAAATGAAATTCTATACGGGAATATTTACGGACACCTGCATGGGTATTGATGAGTAAGACTTGACTAGTATTGTTGTTGTTGCGAATTCCTTGGTAACTCGATGTAATAAGATGAAAAGGTATCTAATAAGATGCACTTTCATCCTACTTGATGTAATCGGATCAGATAACAATCCAACCTTGGACTGTCATCTGATACATGCAAAATGCATGTTGTATAGTTGTTTTTTTATCCTACATATTTATATATGTTTAATTAAGAGAGATGATGACGTCGATCAGCAGAATGGACGCATTACGTCAGTCGACACCAGAAAAAATATATATATTTCAATAAATGTCTATTTATGATAATTTTGTATTAAGAGTTTCAAATAAAAACCAATAATTATATCAAAAGGAAATGTTAAGTGTTTTATTTGATCTTTAGGCAGGCTACCCCTATTCCTGGTATTGAAGATAAGGTAGTAAGTGAAAGAAAAGGAATATAATGGCCCTTTCAGCTACACATAGAAGTCGTAGTAGGGCACCTACCTATTTCTTGCTGTATGGCAGGCCCTCTTTCTCAGTTTTGGTGCAAGTAGCTAGAGAGTGGTGGTACAAGTTGAGATGTAGTAAGTAGTTCTTTACTTACCATACAAGGAGTAACTAAATACCTGAAAGATAGTGCCATCGAAACAAGTGCAGTTTCAGTGCTTGAGTGAAAGCATCATAAGGTAAGCAAGCTCATTTCACAAATATTTATTCATTTTATATCAATTTAATATTTTTTATTTATCTACCAAACAAATATGTTTTTATTTCGCTTCAGTAGTAATCAAAATTGTAATTTATGTATAGTTTTTCTCTTACAAATTCAAATTTAAATTAAGCTGGTCACGTATCTTTTAAATAGATATTTGATTAATCACAACGAATTTCTATGAATATATCCGGATTATAGTATCGAAAGTGAAAATTCCTATCATATGATGCAAATTTGTTGATACACATAAATATTGACATATTGAATGACATCAAAAGAAGTGACGAAATGTACTAGTTCGAATAATATTTTATTGGTGGAAGGTAATGCTCCTTGATAAGCTTATCTGCATGTGAAAATTGCATTTTTCGAACCTAGAGATGTGCCAATAGTGACAACAATGTTGCTATGTAATATCAATGCCAAGACATTAATCTCCGATCTTCTAGGAACTGTCTTAACGAACGGAAACGTTAGACAGACAAACGTTCTTTAACAATGACACCTTTTAAAAAGGTTTTCGTCATACCTGCCTTTCCTTACAACTCTTTGTCAAAGAAAGGTACTTTTTTTAATAGACACGTGCGAAATTTACCTCAAAGGGTTTGCTAAATCACTAACCACTAAGAACCATCTATCAGCTAGTAGCTTAATCACCATTTTCCTTTTCTCTTTGAATAGGGTTCTTTCTATTTTTACCGATCCATAATTACTAAAGAGTCCCACGAATCCAAATCCATAAAAAAACTAAAATTGTACGTCACAATTTGACACGTTTGAGGTAACCGGTTCATATACATCAGTAGGTCTATGAAATAAGCAATGTATAAAATAAGCAAAATAATGGTGCGTAGAACGACATTTAGAACGCACTGTATATCAACAAACAGGCAAGTATAGAAAATGCTATTATATAAGAGAGCTGGCGTATTTATAGATGGAATTGCAACTGCTCTATATTCAAATGGTTTTATTGTTCTTGCAGAGCTGCACTGGCCAGTTTAATGGTTGTTCCGGTCATTTAGAATTAATTATATGATTGATAGATTCGTTGATACACAGAATGTAACTGAAAAGTATTTTTTTATTGACATCGACATATCACATTCTTATGGAAGACTCTGTATAAGGTTCAGCATGTCTATGAAAAGCAAAAATAAAATAAAATATCTTCAATAATAATGGATATATTTTCATGCATACAGTATAAAACGTCATGTATATTCGTGATTACGTAAGGATATTAGACATTTTAAATATCGCTTACTTTCTATAGGATGTAATATTATATGACGGTGTGTATCAAGGTCAGTTTTAGATATTTCTCTGTTGGTGTTAAAGAATATTATGTGAATAATATTATCCTGATTTTTATGCAACATTTTCATTTTTACTAGTAGGGAACGATAAAAATACTTATTTATTAAAACGGCTTAACAAAAATTCTGATAAATTCGAATAATTTCTAGTGTGAATGTAAACATAGATGTTGGCTCCATTAGGGCCACGGTGTTTTCAGACTGACAACTGAAGAAAATATAAATAAACAGCGAGATTTCGGCAGGAGGATTGCCCAACAATCATACTAAATTTGCCGTTGGTAACCTATATTTCTCCCGGTGCGATGCTACTGCAGGAATTCCTGGTGATTTTTGCCAGCCTTCTTCGAGTGCAATTGTTTTGAGGCGGTAATAGCGCAGTAAATAGAGTTGCAGAAATCTAGACTGTCTATTGATAGAAATAGAGGTTACTGGTGCCCTCAAAATAGACACTTTTTCATTAGTGGTTTGTAGTTTTAGTCGGTGGCTTTTCTAATTGGGATTCACACGTAACATAAGACTTTTTATTCGAGAGAAAGAGAGTATTTTTTTGACTTTTCAACTCTGTCATTTTCAAAATACAGCATTATATAGCAAATCTTATCATTTACACATACCTACTTGGTTGTAACCAATCCTTCCACCAACACGTGCTTAACAAGAAAAAAATCAGTTTGCCAACCAGTAATGCATAATAACGCAACTCTGATTGATAGAAATATTTTTGGATTTTCCTCTGAACCATGTACCCTAGTGCTATGGGAAATTGTAGCTGTAGTCAGTGGTTTTTCTTGTCCGTGTTGTCAGTTTCAAAACACTCTCTCATGTAAGTATCCTTACCGTCCCTTGAAAATGAAGACACGAGTCGAAAATGCAAAATCGTTTATCACACAAAATATTATATATAAATATATGTGCGAAAGTAAAATGGTCAGGTATGTCGATTAATTAAAATTCCTAGGCGTTTACTTTTAAAACTACAAAGGAAACATATACATCGTGAGAATTAGGAGGTCAAAATCATTGAAAAACTTACATTTTGTAACAAGGATTAGACTGTCGAAAACGAAATCTAACCTTCCAGAAAACGAGCATCAGAAAATTATTGACACACACACATTTAAAACTTAAAGTTATTAGTAACATGTTAAAAACAGAATGGTGGTGCATGACAATACTGTAAACTGTAGAAAACGATACACGAGGGACAAACTTTTTTTCCTTATACTTTTCTTTGCTGTCAAACAATATCATAGCGAAGGTACATAAAATTCAATAAGAACTGAAAATAGAAAACGACTAGAAAACCAAACCATCACTGGTGTTATGACTGGAAATATTATTTTTGTTATTAATATCCATATCTATAATGTAATTAGTATTTTTTGTACTAATGTTTCCTGTTATAATACCAATGATGGTTTGGTTTACTAGTCGTTTTCTGTTTTCAGTTCTTATTGAATTTTATGTACCTTCGCTATGATATTGTATGATAGCAAAGAAAGGTATAAGGAAAAAAAACGTTTGTCCCTCGTGTATCGTTTTCTACAGTTTACAGTATTGTCGCCACTAACGCAGGTTGTTTTTAAATGTTGTATCCGTAGTAATTCTGTTTTTAACATGGTAATGATAACTTTAAGTTTTAAATGTGCGTGTCACCAATTTTCTGATGCTTGCTACAAAATGTAAGTTTTTCAATGATTTTGAACTTCTTAATTCTCACGTTGTATATGTTTCCTTTGTAGTTTTGCCTGTAGAAGAACACAATGTATGTTCGAAATACATGTTTATACAAAATAGATGTGTTTATATATATATATATATATATATATATATATATATATATATATATATATATATATATATATATATATATATATATATATATACATGGGTCTACATGGGTATCTAGGTTAGGTCATTTGGTAATCTACGGAAGAAAGATAGTATCAGTCGATTTATGGAAAGATTAAATAACATAATAATGAAGAAAGAAAGGTTCATAATATATAAGGTACTTTCACCAAAACTATAAGACGTTTCTGGTTACATAACGAGTAGAACACATATATAGAAAGCAGTTACAGATATGGTGGATTGGTATGGTCCTTTCAGTTCGTTCGGTGTTTCAAACCATCAGCGATGATGAGTGTGGTTTTGAAATTGACCGTCCAAAATTTTTCGGGTCGATTTTAGTAGTCAAATCACGTCCGATGGAGTTCGTACGCATGTATATTGTATATTGATACTAACGCATTCGCGCATTATTAAGACTTACGCAATTCACGATGGTTATGTAATTATTGTTTAAAAGTGTTTAAATAAAAGAAGGTTGCATTCTATAACCAGGCCGCTTTTCAGAAGGTGTATTTAACCTTCATTTATTTGTTACATAACGAGCATGGCGGACAGACAATGCATGCGCTAAAAAATGTTAACTAGTCACTTGAAAAAGGATATAAACTGTAAGTACTTATGCTCAGTCGAAGAAGAAAAGAACGACACTTTCTACATGCAGCTGGACAAAAACTGTTACAGCCTGGCAATGTTTTGTTGTAATTATTACTTAATACAGCACCAAGGTCAATCCCGTGGGTTTTTGGTGTCATACAGTACATCTAATATAGATTTCTACACAGCGGCTACATTCACTTTTAGAATATCGTCGCTTTTTTACTGTAATTTGTAATATTGATTGTGCATATACTAGACTGAAGGTTACCATTCTACTAACATGCAAGGAGATTCATCTTTTTTACAGCACCATACTTATTTATGCAATAAACAAGTATTTATTTACTTCATCTTTTAACTCAACACAATACTTTCATTCCACCATGTCCTACATTTCCTTCACGTGTACTTTAACCGATTTAATTCACTCCACCACTCAACTTTTCAACTTCAAAAATTCACCGAATTTCATGCTGCACTCTACTGGAGCAACCCCTGGCCTAAGGCATGAAGCAAGGCATGAAGATACCAAAATTACGTGAATTAAAATAACTATATATATTCATAGTAGTGTAAATTATTTGTGGAATGTTGTATAATTCAATATTTGCTTTCTATGGCTACACCTTTGTGTTAACAGTTTGACTGCCAATAACGAGATAACTCGCATTGAGACAATAGGATGACGTCACGGATCACAGTCAACGTGTTAAAGAAAGTACCAGAGGAATATAATCTGGTCTATAAGTGTAACTACATATTTGAAAATAGTAAAATATGGGTTGTTAACAAAATAAGAACGCGTTACCAAATGGGCATAAATGGTTGCGCTGAGTATAGCGAGTGATACGTATTTTCGTCCTTTGTTGGCAGAGAAGAATTGTGTAGCCCTGAAATTGTTTAGGGTTACAGATAGTACTGAGCAGTTACGCGATATAGTGAAAGTCCACAATATGGCACTTTCCCCTTAGTTTCTTAACGTAATACTAACATAACAATGGCATATTACATGAGCACAGCCTGGCGCTTACTGGCTGCTCCGCTTGCGCGTATTCTGGCAGGCACACGCCCATTTTCAGATTATTACTCAGACTTTAAAGTACAATTATATCCATTTTAGTTTCATCCATAAACCACCAGTTTTACTTACTTTAGAGCACCAACACAAGACATTTCTGATTGCTTACTAGTCATATATTTTCATTTTCTCGTTAACCATGCATCCCCAAGCTATGGCGCATAATTGCGACTGCTAACCAAACATAGTTCAACTTTTTCTTGTCAACCATGTTGCCTAAAAATTGATTTCTTAGATAATTTTTCATCCGGTATTTATTTTATCCAATCCTTCAAGCACCACAGCTTTAACAAAATCATATTTCTGACTGCTAATCAGACATATCTTTGGATGTTCTTCTAAAACATCCCCTAGTACTATGGGCTCGTGCATGGTTTGATTTTAATCAATTCTTCCATCGATATACGTTTCCAACAACTAATTCCAACAACTAACTCATTTTGCATTCGAAATTTGTCTTTGCCAATTTTTTCACCAACCCAGGCTTAGCAACAGTACATTTCTGCTTGCTAACCAGTCATATATTTTTTCTTGTGAAGGTGAACCACGGTACGTATAGCGATTGGATCTTCAGAAATGGTATAATTTTGCATCGGATGATGCACAGAAGGTAAATGTTCCTCGACCTCTTTCTAGATATGGACTGGGCATTGTCTTGTTGAAAGTGCTGACAAATGGTTTACGTACTGTTCAGTAATTTTTGCTATATGTCTAAGAAAGCTTTTTAGATAAGAACGTGCCAGGTCAATCGTAAGTTGATTCTGATCGGTCTTGTAAACTGTGACTAAGTTAGTTGTGCCATTTCTTTATATGTTGGCGATATGTCGTACCAATTGTATATGTATGATGTATGGCTTTTTCGAATATTGTTTGAAACACGAATGTGTTTCGTGAGTTTGAATAGAGTACACGAATTACACGGAGTAATGCTGGCAAAGATGATGTGGACAGAGCGAGAAAAACGTAAAAAGTAATAGTTATATTCGATTGTGAAACAGGAGTAGTAGAATGCATAATAGATATGACGCAAAAGTTTAATTAATTGTTGGATGTGAAGGTGAAAGAAAGGACATTCCTCAAGGTTCCAAATAACAAAGGGCATGCCAGAGCCAGTAACTCTCCGCTAACCTCGTCTGCTTACTGACACCACACTAATGCTTCGGATATGCTTCAATGGCAAACACTCCAAAACTCGACTCACGGAAATCTGTCCGTAAGAAAGCTACTTTCGTTTTTATTTATATTTTCTTCAGAAAAATTTAGTTTGACACGGTTACGCAACCTTCTTTCATTCCTCGCTACCATTGTCTTTTTTCGGCTCTTTAGATGCTATAAAGTTTGTTATAATTTCTACTTTTACCAACTTATCTTCAGATATTGTTTGACTAGAAGCAAACTGTGGTCGAATGAATTGCAGATAGCTGTCCATTATGTTCATGTTCGATATTTCTTTCGAAAGTGATATTCATAAGACGAAATGTATATCATCAATTGGTGACTTCATATTTATTTTATAGCTTAGCATTGTATAATTATATTCTATGGAAGAAAACAAATATGACCGTGATGCTGACATAATTGTGGCTTTGCCTTGTTATAAACTGCATAGTTATTTTTGCATAACAATGTTAATTTATGCGGTAGCCATACACATACATATAACGATATAAATAACGATATAAATACGGTCTAAAAATGGACGAACAATCACGATTTTCGCTGAGTACGAATGAATTGATCGCCCACTTGCAATGAGCGTTATGTCGCTTGTGGAGTAGGAGAGAAAAGGCGATCTGTCCCAGTGGAGTAGAGAAATAGTAATAGTACATATTTTACAGTGGATGTTCATAAATAACAAATGGCGTAACACTGGCAAACGTTGTATTAAGTAATTGAGCGTTTTGTGTTGGAACGATGGTTGTCCTCGAAGACTTATTTTACCTGTTTCAAACCTTCAAGGTCCCTTACTTGGTAGGGAAGTGAAAGTGGTATTGCTTGGCTAAGAGCTACACAACTCACTGACGATTCACAACCAGCCACACACGCAGAAACACATTCACACATTCGAAGAGATGAGAACCCTAGCATCGTTACCAAGAGTATGATAATTACTAACAGCAACCCTTTTTCCCAACCCCACGGGGTTTCTTTCACTTTCAAAATCGGAAACGGCAGATCCATTTTGCCTGGATTGTAACGATGAAAGTGAAATAATGGTAGGGGGGTTTACATAATGTGATATGGGTCGGTACACTTCAAGCAATTGTTACAGTACAGCACAAGCATAAGTTTTATCCTTGAAATTATATATATATTTATATGAGTATTGTATATATCCGCGGCTTTTGCCAATTAAGTCGCTAGGTATGCAATAAGGGACCTATCAGAACTCATAAAACTAAAGACGAGTTACGTAACACCTTTTTCAGTTTACATCTCTCATGCGAGTTGGAAGAACTAATATTATGGTTACAATCCTTTGCGTCGAACAAAGGATAATTATAAATACGGCCACGGCTTGTACCTACCTGTGCGAAGCAGCGATTTTTTATGATTTTCGACTGGGCGACCTTCGGTTACATAAAAAAAAGAATAATTTCATTTTCAACAATCGTTTCTGTCCATCACCGTTGCCCGAGCAAATCGGAATTATGTAACTCGACTCGGCAATGTCACAGTTAATGTATCTAATTATTATTTAGATAACAACAATTGAAATGTGAGATCTCCCAGATAGCGAAAAGAAGGACTATATCAAATTAATGCCGTCATGTTTTCCGTTGACCTTATCCACAAGTTTATGAGTAATGATAATTTATGATGAGTGGAACATGATAAGTAGTTAGGTGGAACATTGGACCATTTCGAACCATTTTTACGAAATACCCACAATCTTCTAAAATATGAGTATTGGACATGATTGGACGTCATGGGATTTTGCTATTTGCATAATGTTGGTAATGACATTGACGATGAATTTCCTTTTGGCGGTTAGGTGGAACTTGTTGGATCATTTCGAGTCATTTATACCTTAATATGAATTTTGGGCATAACTTTTCATTCAGTTGTTTTGAGATAATAGTAATAATAATAATAATAATAATAATAATAATAATAATAATAATAATAATAATAATAATAATAATAATAATAATAATAATAATAATAATAATAATAATAATAATAATAATAATAATAATAATAATAATAATAATAATAATAATAATAATAATAATAATAATAATAATAATAATAATAATAATAATAATAATAATAATAATAATAATAATAATAATAATAATAATAATAATAATAATAATAATAAATTTATTATCCCAACAGATAGTACATCCTACAGGAGATACAACTTAATAATTTTACAGAGTGGCATGAATAACCCAAAACTAAAACAAAACAAAGCAGCATCAGCTTTGTGATAACGATGGATGGTGATGATGGGTGATGAGTGAAAGGAAGGTTTTTAGACGGAACATTCCATCATTCCGATTCATTTTACTAATTGCTACAAACAAAGTAATTGTAACTGATGAAGAGTTTTTTGTGATTAGTTGCAGCATTGAGTTATTTGGAATCAGTTTACTCATTGCCCTCAATGTTTGGTTGTATGTTGGAGATAGATTTTCAGTTGGTTTGAGATGTGATAAATTTCAATTGATTTTACTATTTTCACAACATTATTAAATAGGAATCGTGGAGACTGCATGCTATACCCTCGATAAGTGTTTGGAGTTGTGAATGTTGTTATATGTGATGAGTAAAGAGAGGGTGGTTTGTGTGAGGGATGTGTTCGTGATTGGTGAATAGGTTGTGAGTAGTTGAATAGATGGGAGTTTTTCCGGCGTGGTTGCGGCAGGTATTGCAGCGGTGGTATTATACAACAGTGGTTGCCCCTCCAGACGGTGTTGGGTATTGTGAAAGTCGCTGTTTTGCAGACCCCCGAGCGGGCCTCGGAGTTTGGACAAGTTGCCTTGGCTGGCTCAGTGAAAGCAAATGAAACACAATCAGGAATGCCATGGAGTTGGTGTTGTGGAGTAGCGACGTTAAGGCCTTTTATACCCGCAATTGGGTAGTAGTAAGGCTAAAATAGAAGCCTCCATCGCGCCAAATGCTGCATAAAGAGCGCGCAGTCGCCGCGATACGACCTTGGATAGAGAAAGAGGTGCCGCAAGTGAGCAGGGAATAGGAAAAAAAACACTCGCACACACAGACAGAAGCAGAGACTGCTGGTGGGGCGGTCATCAAGAGAGAAAAGAGGGGAAAGTAAAGGGAGAAATTAAGAACTAGTATTATGTGTGATCCCGAGCACAATGCGGCTGTAAAATCCATGCCAATTAACCGATACGTAAAGTGTTGTTGTTGTTATTCGGTTCTCGGTCTGAACGCTTGTTGCACCAAGACGTTCGCGCGCTCAAAGATACCGACACCGAGACCGAGAAGTCCGCCGAGTAGCAAGTAGCGACCGACGGCAGCAGGCTCAACGCTACTCTCGGATCACCGTGAAGGCTTGTTCAACTTTTACTTTCATTTGTGGCGCAACACCGTGTCGATAGTCGTGCCCCAAAAATATAATCCACTCCGCGTAAGCGAACGCAAGACAAGAAGACACTAAACTAACATTAACAACTGGTGCAGCTCGGAGGTTCTGTGCAGTGCTGTGCAGTGTCGTTATGGCCCTTATTTTTTGTGTTACAACCATCAGTGTTCACCCCCTCCGAGCAACCCCTTGACAGCAACCGCAACAACAACAAGCCACCAACCACAAACCACCTGTTGAACGTCGTCTTCTTTGCAACATTTTCATCGTCTCGATGTTACACTTAACATTTTCGTTGGATTATCCGAACCGATTGCTAAATCAAATGTGCCCCTGTAAGTAAGAAAACCAATGGGATCGCCACTCTCTCTGTTTTGGTATGATATAACACCGCCAGTGCCGTTTTTTTTGCGCGTAGACGAATTGAAAATTCCCCTTTTCTGTGATAGCGCCGCGCCGCCGCGGTCACTTTCGCAACTAACAAAAGCTTTTCATTTGTAACACTTAAAATTTTGACCTACTTTTTATTATTAAGTAACTCAATTGATGAAGCTGAATTCACAGTTTCTTCCTGTGTCATAATCACAAACCCGCGCCAATTCGCAGTCTCTTTTTGTTGTCCTCTTTCTTTCGTTTATGTATCTCCGTCCATACGACAATTCTTTAAAACGCACGGAGAGATTTTACATAACAACGGAGAATTTATAAAACAACAACAACTATACTCGAACTAATTATTTTAATGATATGTTACGTCACTTCAAATTTATAGAAATTCAACCAGAATCGCCAGAATCAAATTGCACACAATCCACATCTACAAAAATTCTTTTAGAATAACTAACTCCTCGCAACAATTCGATTATCCAAGAAAAGAGTTACAACAATTTATTCAAACCTCCAGTGCATAATATAGCAATAATGTAAATTGATAAAACTGATAAAATTCCTACTAGTCGTCACTGTCCAAAAGTGGTGGTGGCCAGAAAAAATGAATCAATTGTTTTGGTCAACCTCCAGTGCATAGTCTGCTTGTTGCAGGTGATTCCAAACCAAATTACTAAGCGGTAGCAGCCATGTACTCAGAAGAGCAGGACTCTCAAGGTCTGTTAACATTGCACTACGGCAAGCACCATGCAACTATAGTTGACGAAATCAAGACGTGCTTTTCCTCCGAAAATTTCGCAGACATGACGTTCATTTGTGACGACAAGTCCGCAATAAGCGCACACAAACTGGTTATGGCCTCAGCAAGTAATCTCATTTCGAGGATACT
Organism: Aphodius granarius; assembly: GCA_963971325.1. NCBI lineage: Eukaryota > Metazoa > Arthropoda > Insecta > Coleoptera > Scarabaeidae > Aphodius > Aphodius granarius. The sequence goes on along the minus strand of OZ020230.1, from coordinate 7,988,949 downwards.
TGAGGACTCTATACACGATCATGGACCGAGCGTTGTCCTCATACCAGGAATCAAAAGCTCCCATTTGAAAAGCCTTTTGGATTATCTATACCATGGCCAAACTTCCGTTAAGGTATTACTTCTGTTTTGTTTAGTTATCCCAAACGGTAATTCTATAATGCTTCAACAGTTGTCAGAATTGGAAAACGTACGCGAGGTGTTTGATTTATTACAAATCAAACCTGAAGTCTGGGATACCCCAGATGATGAGTTGCCGTCGAAGACAACGGAGGAACAGAGTTGGCACGATGGTGATAACTCCACTCAGAGGGTTACGGTGAAAAGAGAAGAAAACCCCGAAGACGACGAGAAAGAAGAAGGGGAGATCAAAGACGACGAGGACGATGATGACCTACCCGAAGACAATGTCTCGCCTTCGTGTAGTAATTCTCCCAATCCAGTAAACTTATCAAAGGACAAAGACGAAGACGGGAATGCAGAGGTAAAACGTGCAATGTAATGTACCTAATAGCTTCACTAATGAATCTTTTCTTTCTTCTAGAAAAACCAACAAGAAACCAACCCGGATAGTTTGAAGATTGGACATACCGCAGTGAAGATTGGCGCGAAAGTAAACGAGTTGTACCATAAAGTAAAAAGAAAAAGGATGTATCTTGATCCAGTGGATCAAAAACTTCAGGAGGAGATAGCTCCGTTGCAACCACCAATAGGTGATCAAAAATTAATGACGCTAGTGCAAAGTCCTGGGGTGGTGACTCCGCATCGGAAGAGAAGACCAGGGTTTCACAATAGTCCTGCGCAGAATCCGCCGTTTGTTCCATTTACGCCTTCATATATAGACGATAGCCATCACCTCCGATATAAAAGTTTAACTCTTCCCAACCTTCTGTCTTCGAGGAACCAGATATCTTCGTTATCAGCGCCGCCATATTTGGTGGACACGCATACGCCAACGCCTGGACAACATGATAGTGGCAGTTCTGAGGTTGTTTTGAAGTATAGACCCCCAAGTGCGGACCAACATATGATGCCTGAGTCATATCATGGATTTGATACCTCATGGGGAGCTTGGTCTTTATGTCAAGCGCAGGTGAATACTGGAAATGACGATCGGGATGTTGGTGTTGTTGGGAATCAAAGCCAGGATGACCAGGAGCCTTCGCATGCTGCTGGAAGTGGGAAGCAAATAGGTCCAAGTGGTCAGATGCGTGAATATAGGTGTGAATACTGTGGTAAACAATTTGGTATGTCTTGGAACTTGAAGACACACCTCAGGGTCCATACAGGCGAAAAGCCATTTGCGTGTCGTCTGTGCGTGGCAATGTTCAAACAAAAAGCCCATTTATTAAAACATTTATGTTCGGTACATCGAAATGTTATATCTTCGAACGAAGGGAACGGTAGGTTTAACTGTTGTTTCTGTCCATTGTCCTTTGAAGCTCTTCCCGAATTAATTCGACACCTATCAGGTCCCCACAACAACCTTCTCCTCAGCAAGAACATGCCAGAATTAAAGTAACAACAAAACATTCCATTACCCCATTTGCTACAAGACAAACGTCTTTGGGATGGATCGTAAATATAATGAATCTTTAGAACGATCTACATCCCAATTTTGTGATATTTGTGAGCCCCAAGTGCCTTTCCTTAAGAAGGAGCCTCCTTAAGAAGGCCCAAATTGAACAACTCAAAGGCATCACTGCCGCAAGGTTGACAATTTTTCCTCATAGTGCTTTAGTATTCAGCCAACGTTGTGTTCAATTTCCCGTACCTAAAGTAACCTGTCAGTGATGTATATAACAGGCAGCACATCAGATTGAATTTTTAAGGCAATCTCTAAACGCGCATGTTTTACCCAGTTAGTTCTTTCCAACTTTCTTGTTATATACATCACTGCAAAAACCTCTTGCTATACATAAACTAAAAATGCTTTTACTCTTGCGCAAGTTTTACATAATCTACGTTACGTTCAAGCATTTTTCGTCTGTGTAGGTAGCATATGTGTATTTTCTTGAATACTTATATAGTTTTTACTAGAAAACTGAAATATATTAATCATGTATATTTTTTTAATATACACACCAAAGAACTATTTTTTGTTTTGTAAAGATTAGGGCCACTTATCCCATTAATTCATTCTTGTCCTACTTTACGCCACTTTGTCAATCTGACACTTTTACTCTCAACTCACTTACTGTCAATTCACGTCCGAGTAGTTAAATAAAAAAAACAACGCTTCCTTTTTTTGTTTTCATTTCGTTTGTGGTACAAATAGATAACGTTGACGACAGCGTTAGTTCTGTATATACAACTGTAAATAGCTCTATTTAAGCGTATTTAATAAAATTATAAGATTTTCGGTCTCCTTTCATTTCACCCACCCAAACGATGTAACCAGATATATATAAAAAAAAAGAAATTCTCGTCGATATTCCGTTACGTAACCGAATGAACGATTACAATGTCATCATCTATCCTTTTCTTTAATTACACAATACTAATTATCCAATGACTCACAGGTAGGTAGCATGCCGCCATCTATTACCAAATAGCCACATGCTACAAACTAAACTCTTAAAGAACTCTGCGGGGGTAGCCTAGTTCATTTATTTAAATGAGTCTCTCCGCCATCTGTATTGCATTAGCTGCACGAAAATTGTTTAATAAATAGTAGTTAGAAACCTATAATATCTAAAAATAAATAAAAAATATGAAAAATTAGCTATTTTTTTATTAGAATAAGATTTATTGTTTAAAGGAATGATACATGATCCAAACACCACCTAAGACGATTTTCATTAAATTGCTCATTGATTAAATTGCTACTTAAATTAGAACTCGGAGAAACTCTTTAAACGGTAAATAACGAATGAAGAAATTAAATTATAAGATTTACATGAAGTTAACGTACTGGTAGCAAACCGTTATGACCCAGTGGCTGACTGTGGTTGAATACTCAACTTCGCAAAAGACATTGCACTGTTGGCCAGCAAAGAAGTAAAATCAGAAATCCATAATGATAAACTACGTAACATTTGTAGCATCCTTTGGGATAGCACTGTCTCAAGTTCCACAGCTTGGGCCATGCCCAGAAGTACAAACGATGGATAGTTTGGATATAAATAAGGTATGAATTATTTGAGTATTTTTTATATTGTTAAAGTAGATCGAAACTAGAAAATGGTATTTCCGTTTCTGATAGAGAATGATTATTCCTGTAATTTTTGCAGTACATGGGAAAATGGTACGAAGCAGAGAGATATTTTGCTCTATTTGAATTTGGCGGTAAATGCGTTACTGCGGATTACCTTCCTTCAAAGGATGGTTCTATAGATATTGTCAACCAACAAACCAGTGCTTTGTGAGTACATATTGTACTTAATAATTTCTCGTGTATTCTGGAAGTTAGATCATTTTAGAACAGGAATCAGGTCGACCATTGAGGGAAAAGCTAGAATGATCGCGAGAAATGACGACCCAAAATTTACTATCACCTTTCCAAACTTACCTGTGAATTTTGAGTCGCCATATTGGATTTTGGATACTGATTATGAGACGTACTCAGTGGTATGGTCTTGCAATAAATTTGGCATTTTGAGTTTAAGTGGGTATTTGTTTGATTATTTGTTAAAAGGATAATAATCCCTTGTATTTTAGAGAATGCTTGGATAATGACTAGATCCAAGAGGCCTTCCATAAAAGCCATGGAAAAGGCGTATGCTGTTCTGGATAAAAATTCCATAAGCAGAGCTTATTTTATACGCACAGACCAAAAGAATTGCCCAGGGTCTTCTGGCTATCAACAATAATAACCAAACTTATCACTGTACATACATAATTTAACGTTTTTTACGATATATTTTATACCTACATAAATTATTTATTACGTTAAGTTTGTGGATCTCTAGTTATTAATAAAATATATACTTTACGCAAGGCCTATAAATTCAAACATCGGGTACGTTCGGGTATATCCGCCGTCCTTGTATACCTATCGGGCGTTCCTCTGAAGATGCTCGCAGCAGCTGGCAGCTTGGCAACTGGCAACACAAGCCAGCAACAGAAACAGACAACACAAGCGTGGGACGATTTGGGTGCAAGAATGCTACCAAATATAGTGATTAGTTGATTTAATTGTCAAAAGTTCGGTGTGGTGTTGTTAAAATGACAGAAAGATGTGCAAAATCATAAACTGTGCCCTGTTCATCTTCACCACCATTGCAGGATGCCTTGCCCATCTAAACTTTTTTATATCTTCGCAAGAAGTCCAAAAGCTACTTGGTGAGTAATTTCTTATCGATACCGGTGATTCAGTATACGTGAAATTTACCATTATAAAATTTATAAATAATACAAATGTTCTGCGCATGCGCACATTTCCCATATTCTTGTTTATATTTATATATTTTATCATCAAAAGGTCTGGATATGGAATTATACTACGTACGAGATGGGGAAGTGAAAACATCAGCAGTCAACTACGAAATTCCTGTTCCACAAAAAGTTGACAATATTGTTTTCTTTTGGGAAAGCCTTTATGGGAAACCTGTAAGTTCCATCAATGTTGTATTTTTAAGGATGAACAATTAACAAAACAAATTTTTAGCTTCCTTATACTATATCACTGGATGTTTCCAACCAACTAGCACTGGCAACACCTAAATTGAACATAACATCTAGTGGTGTCATACCTCCTACATTACAAAGCTTCAGCGTAAGCCTTCTATGCTCAGGTGTGGTAAATGATGAAGTTCGAGTTGTTGTAACGGTACAAATAACATACCCTGCTAGCAATTTTACTTTTCTGAAGATCACCCGTAAGAAGAAGTGTAGAAGAATAGACAACCAATCAAATAGCCCGGTGGTCATTGACTCAGCACCCCACAGTTCAAATTCTGTCAATATATTCTATACAGCAATTGGCTGTGCTGTACTTCTGGTTGCTTTGCTCACATGTTGTATTGTGGTGTATTACTTCAGGAGTAAAAAGGTTATAAATTCGGAGGTTAGTAATACTCAAGGTCATATGACTTACTTGACCACTCCCCCAAGAAATGTAACTTCAACTTTATCATATGGAAGCTTCAGAAGGATGCCCAGTTATTCTCTTGTCGATGAAAGGTCAAAAGACATTCATGAGAGAATAGCTGAGTTAACCATACAAAGATGCAGGGTTAGGCTGAACTCCGTCATACTGGAAGGGACTTTTGGAAGGGTATACCTTGGCACATGTACTGAAGATTCAGGAAAAGAAGAAGAAGTGCTGGTGAAGACAGTAACAGACCATGCTTCCCAAGTGCAAATTTCTTTGCTGTTGCAAGAAGGAATGTTTATGTATTCTTTGAACCATAAGAACATCTTGACCATTGTGCATGTTTCCATTGAGGATGAGTCTGCTCCATTTTTACTGTACCCTTACCATTGTTATAAAAACTTGAAGGTATTTCTACAGAAGTGCAAATTAAATGCAGAAGGCGTTGCGCATACATTAACAACACAAGAAGTTGTCGATATGGCTTTACAAGTACTCCAAGGAATGCTTTATCTACACAAGAAGCATCTTGTTCATAAGGATCTAGCAGCACGAAATTGTGTGTAAGTGTATGCATTGAAAATTGTTGATTTGGCTTACTTATAATCATAGTTCTCTTCTTCAATTACAGTGTTGATGATAAGTTACGGATAAAAGTAACTGATAATGCTTTATCACGCGATCTGTTTCCTTCCGACTACCATTGCCTGGGTGACAATGAAAACCGCCCAATCAAATGGATGGCAATAGAAAGCCTGTTACAGAAGGAATTCTCAATAAGTTCGGACGTTTGGTCATATGGCGTTCTCCTATGGGAATTAACAACTTTGGCTCAGCAACCGTACTTGGAGATTGATCCATTTGAGATGGCAGCGTACCTTAAAGATGGTTATAGACTGGCACAACCGATAAACTGCCCTGATGAGTTGTAAGTCTAAAATTACAAGCAAACAAGACAAAATCTTATTCATCTTTGTTTCCTTCCAGGTTTGGTGTTATGGCTTGTTGTTGGGCAATGAGTTCCGAAGAAAGGCCATCGTTTAGTCAGTTGCAAGTGTGCTTGCAAGAGTTTTATGCTCAACTAACTCGATATGTCTAATGTTCCTTAAGCAAAATTCTTGCCTTGTTCTTGTGTTCTTTTTGTATCTTAGATCTCATTTTTGCCTCGTTGGTAAAAGACTGTTTTTTTTTTTTTAGATAGCTTTCTGTGACTTAAAAGCTTTGATATTGTGTCATAGCGCTTTTATACAACTATACATTTTAGTGTTTAGCTTGACCAAAAGAATGTACATTTTTATTTAGATATGTAAATATCGATATGGACTTTTGTATTTTGTATAAACCTATCTTACAAATAAAAATAAATTATTACCATGTTTGCCTTTTTTTATGAGCTCATGAAAAAAGTGGGTTTTATGTAGGTACCAAGAGTACCTGGAGTAGTTTATTTATGCACATGAATATTAAACAAATACAAAAAAACGGAAGCATGCACAATATGCTTTACCTCAATGTCAAATCTCCAAAATTTTCTGTTGCTGGAATCGTAGGAACATATTCACGCGATGAACTTTGTTGAAATTGGCATCGTTTAGCCCGAAAATAATTACAAATGATGATGATAATCATCAACAACACGAGAGGAAACGAGGCACGGAGAACGGCGTATTTGTTTTTCCAGAAACTGGTAATTACTGTACTGGTAAAGTGTCTTGAGGCGAGATTTGTAATTATGCACATATAAAAAACGTTTTAGAGTTCACCTTGGGCGAGTGCTAAGGCCGTTGAATTCCACAATTGCGAAATCTCAATTTGATCTTCATTTGTTACGCCAGATAGTCTGCAGACTGCAATTGTGTTCAGTCAGATCACAAGCGCTGAACAAGTCACCAATCATGCGTGAAACACATTTATGTCGTGTCATCTTAGCTGCACAAATTCTTGTGTTGGGTGTGTAGTTTATAAATAGTGATCTAGAATATTGTTTCTAATATGTAACGTTTTTGTAGTGAATTCGATTGGTGTGTCGTCAAAGTTGGATTTTGGGGATGAAGATCAGTCTAAGAAGATTCAGATAATTAAGTCCGGTAATCTAAAACTCGAGGAGTACAAAGCTGACGATAATTCAGCAACTACCGTGGTATGTGTTAACGGGGGTTGTAATAAAACTGAAGTTAAGAACGACGAGATTTTAACTGATGTGATTGTGCATGTTAAAACAAGCCAGAGCGTTGCAAAATCCAATAAGACCATAGAAGAAACTCCTGATGTTCCAATTGTTGTTGGATATGAAGGTATCACCCAAAAACCATTTGTTTCCGATAGCTTAATTTCAAACCCAAGCAGCGTTTCAAATATCGATCAGAACGCTTTCTACCCCTCTAGTTTCGATAGTTACAACCGCCACAATCACCGAACACACCACCATCCTTCGTTCCAAAGAAAAACCAACCCTTTACAGCAAGACTTCAACCAAGTAAGCTATGAAAACATATTTATTCCTATATTACCGACTTTTCACAAGCACTATTTTGGCGAACAACCCCCTCAGCAGTACGTCTGGTATCCGAAAGGTGGCGCTAGCTACAACCCTGTTGAGTTCAAGCGATTCGAAAGGCCTGTTGCTTGGAATAAGGTGCAGTATACAAGACCCACTCAATACGGGAATCCTGCACATGTCACCACTCCAGGCTACACCACGTGTACATGCCAGAACCCCGGACTGAACTGGTACCCCACAACCCCCACATGGAACATCCCTAATCAACGTGCCGACGGCATCGACGACAAACTTGGCGAACTTAATTAAAATGTTGTACATACCCTTTATTGTATTTTAAGTTAAAGGTTTTTTAAAATAAATTTCTAACGTTTTATTTTATTTGAGAGAAGAATTCACAAAACCACAAAAAGTAATGCCAATATACAATAAAAAAACAACAATATTTAATTGCTAAAATTATGCAAAATAATTTTGTGGATATTTTAAGTCACCTTGCAGCTGATGACATCATCATTAACAACCATTATTAACACATTATTTTTGTGCAACACACCATGGGTTTTTAGCACTGACTAAAGAACATAAAGTCACTTTAAAGTGATATATATCCGTCATGTAATGATTACCACATACCATTTATTATTATTATTATTATTATTATTAATAGAAATAAAGTATATACCGTCTGGTGGATCGTGTAATATTATTTAGCACATGAGGAAACGTATGGAGATTATATACGGACGTGTTCTACAGTGCTATATGGTGTTATTAAAACAGATAATAAGCAGTTCGTAGTGAAAGAGATCTTTTTAATCAAGAAGATGACACATTCATTTGGGGTCAGTGGTAAATGGGAACGGTCGGGTCTCTATTCGAAATGCTCTCTAGAGAAATTTAATCAAAATAGAGGAGCCAACCCTTTTAGGTAGTCTAGCCGAACCCTCAAAGTGAAACTTTCCTACCCTCCTGGCCCACGCATTTGATTTTAAACTTAAAACGCCTCTACCATGGAGAGATATGCAAATATTTTCAATCCACACCTTTCCACCCCTCTTTTGAGTACAAAATAACAGATTTTATTTTAAAGGAACAAAATATATGTGACATTTTCAAATATTGTATGCGAAATTACTTTTTTTTTAAACGATGTTTTTATGATACATTGACAGATACACAATAAAGTTGTATATTCATTTTGCAGATATGGGCATATAATGTACTAGACTAGATAAATACTAGACGCACACTGCGTCTGTATTCTGCAATGGAGATGCCCATTTTTCTCTACAGATCCTTGTGTCTGAAGTTCTGTTCAAAGCCTTTACGGCTGAGGACCTGAGGACTGTGAGTTATGTAATTTTTACAATTCTCTCTTATTCTACGATCGGATATAGTTGTACGACATCTGGAACATACACGAGTGATATATTAGATTTGCAACATCTGCTCTAGTATCGTATCAATACTACATAATGGTTCTCCAAAGAACATGTATCTTGCATTATGTATTATGAACAAATCGACAGCACCACAATTGCGACGTGGTATGTATTTCCACTGATAGATAAGACTTCTATCGTAAACTTAAAAGGCCTTTATTGCGGTCACCGGACGGACATAGAAAATAATATACCTAATAAAATAACGTTTATTTTTAGTAATACATAATTAGTACATATTATCTACGGTTACAATCACTTAATTAATACAATTTGAAACAGGTTTCTCTCATGGCTTTCTGACTGTATATGTAGTGACTTTTCCATTGTCATTCACTGTAGTAGAAGCTTGATGGTAACCTGTTGGCTTTCCGTCAACATTAGATGAAGACGAAAAACTCTGTGTTGACACACTATGGAAACCTGGTCCACCTTGTGCAGCAAATCTTGTATTGATATTAGGGTTATTCTGAGGAGTAATAAATAATAATGATTAGAATCAATGAAATGAATAAATAAAATAATAAAAAGTAATAACAAAAAATTTACCGGATTTTCGGGGAAAACTCCTGCGGTTTGGTGAATGCCTTGAGGGCCTATTGCAGCTGATGCTGCAGCTCCTTGTCCGCCCCCGTAGTGTCCTGAAAAACTTCCGCCACCACCACCTCCTTGGGCAGGTCCTTGCCCTTGGAAACCCGCGTAGGCGGGAAAACCGCCTGGGAAACCATATCCCGGAAATGCATTCTGCTGAGGCCCTTGCGCGATGCTAAAATAAAACAAACACGATCAGGGATACGGTTGGCAGAGTTTATATCTCAAATACCCCTCATGCTAGGCATTCCATTCTATTCGGTAGCTCAGTCAAATGGGGATTTTTGGGGAAAAGGTTTGATTATAATGGATGAACGATATCATGAATTTTCACATCAAATTTCTCTCCTCGTGTTTGTTTCTAGTTTATGTTGAATTGTTTACATGCGAGCAACCTTTCTGTTAAAATGTTTGGAAAGCGCTGAACTGTGAGCGATCAACAATGAAAATAAGTTTTGCAAGCCACAGCACTAACGGCACCGCTAAATAAAGCCAGCAAGCGTTGCGGGTCTCTTCCGAGATTGGCGAAGGATAATATTGAATTTTCCAGCGTGTTGTGGGTTTTCAATACCGGAGTTCCGAGGTTTTGTGTGCACACCGCGAGCGAAAATGTTAGCGAAAATAAACTCTCCAGGGGAGAAACTAAAATCTATCTATGGTCATTTATTTCACCAATACAACGCTTATACTCTACGTCTCTGACTATTTTTACGTGCCTTTCCAAGCACGGTGACGGATTATTGAAAAATCCGATAACTGAAATTGGATATTGTATGTAGTGCGGAGGTATAAACTGGAGCTCTGGAATAGTTGTACAAGATTGCGATTTAATTATGCTAAACAAGCGGTTGTCTTAAATCTTAATATAGCCAATGTAACACTAGCACCCTGCAGTAATCTGTTAGGAAACTAATGAACGAAATGCCACATGAAGGAGCTTTCGGCAAAGCTTCAGTACGTAGCTTGATATGCTTAATATTAGTTATACTGCTTATGTCGTTCTTATATCCATACCTAGTCAAAGCGTTGTCATATCAGTAGACAATTATTTCTTTATGCTACGAACTGAATCCTTGCTGAAGACCTCTGTACATTACAAGCTTATGGAGGAAAATGAGTGAAACTAGTAGAAGCAAGTTGTTAACAAAATGCGGAAGTTTGCTGTGTGCCCAACATACCCATTTCCCTGAAATATTAAAGATGATTTTGCCTTGGCTGCGCTGTTTGCGTCAGCTGTCGTGTAAGAATAGGATAGAGGGCTGAAAGAAAAGAAAGACAGATATTTTCAGGGAGAGGAAAACTCTTTATTACGTCTATACAGAATGTTGTTTGGTGGCAATCAAAACGGTCGATATTATTTTCAGCACTGACACATTTCCCAGGCCCAAAGACCAATTAACCAGTCAATTCAATACAATAAGAATTATTGTCCATTCTTCCAAGACCAATATATTTAAGGCGATTACTGTATTTTCTTATGTATCAAAAGCGTTTATACAAATGCTTGTGTGCACTCTGTAGAGGAGTGACATTTATAGAAGTAGTTCAGTTACATCTACTTACGTCATGTGCTGTATTAAGCACGTGAACGATCTTCTATGAAGTAGGTATTACATGCCTTGAAGCAATTTTGTTATGGACGTGTGTTGTATAGATGGATAAGTGGTTGCGGGGTGGTGTTGAGAGGGGAGGGAAGTAAAAGGAGTGATTGCTTTCACGGTGTAGAATCTGTGGGAAGTGTACTAAGTGAGCGTTCAATAAGTCATGAAATTTGCCTGTGAGCCTGGCGGCCTTCAGGGACTTACTTTGAGATGAACTCTTCATGATATTTCCTCAAGTTATCGAAGTACGACTGCAGGAAGTTATTGAAATCGAATTGTGGGACTCCTGGCAGATTTCCAGAGGGAAATCCGCCAGGAGGAATTCCCTCACCGCCGGAAAAGCTACCTGAGTAACCGTAACCATATCCATTACCGACCTTATTGCTTGTGGATGATGAACCTGTAAATAAATTATTTCAGCTAAACGTCAACATTTAACAAATTTATCCCAAGATCATTCTCAAAAAGATTTTAGTTCCCAAACAGTAGACTAAGTAATCATCATCATCGTCTCTTAAAACGGAATTTTCTTGTGTCTGTGGTGATTTTTATACCACCGCGCTATCTGTAGTGACTGGTGAAGCAATGTGGCGAATGAAAGCGGCCGTTATCAAGTACGTATGAGGGGTTAGGTTTTTCGTATTTACCCTGAAGCAAATCGACCGTAATGCGGAAATCCAGGGGTTGCTCTCGGATGTTATAAGTTTTTAAGCTACATTCCGGATCCTTTTTACATAGCCTGGGGACATTTAATACTTTATGCCCTGGTTTTGCGGGAGAAACGTAATTTTTCCGCTCTCGCGAAATTGAAAAACAAATTTCTACCCTCGCACACCTACGGCACCTCTGATCCCCTTCAAGGTCAAGATCAGATCAACCCAATATAAGATATTTTATCCCATGGCATCAAAATCATACAAAAAAAGAACTCAATTCTTAGTTGGATGATGAAACAAAATTATTATGAAAAATATGTGTTTATTCTTTAACTGAAGAATCTATTTTTGTGTGTTGCACTCTTAAGTCGAGACTAACATGTAATATTCCATTCCCTATCTATTACGTTATAAGTGAAAATTGTATGTAAATGTCGAAAAAGTAGAATATTCTGCATAATATTATTCTTTGAATAAGGTCCTTGATCTATGTCAAGTTCAAGCGCAAAACCTGTATATTTTTTTGTGTAATAAGAACCGTAAGGAATTGAATAAATTATAGTGTAATTTTTTTCGGGAAAGTTTGTATGGAAGCCTGAAGAAGACTGATTTGTATCGAAATGGAGCCGCGAGCCTGTGTTATACCTAGCTTGGGAAGCGTCTATTAATAAGAATACCGAGGATGTTATTGATTTTTTTATTAAATTTCATTGTTTACCCGAAGATAACACGATACTAATTACTTACCTTCAGAGATATTCAAACACACCTTGGCATAAATTTCGTTTCGTATATTATTGTGAAGCAATTTAATTAATTAAATTTTTATTCGGATAATAAATTTAATAATAAAATCCTAAATTAACCCTTTGATTTAATTAAACTGTCAAAGTTTACAAGCTGTTTGTCGGGATGGGTGGCTTTCGCCCTTAATTAATTTTAAACTGTCAACGTTTTACCTGAATATCCAGCCATCACCACTGACAGAACACCAAACAATACTATTATTACACTCATGTTGCTCTGTTGGCCTATTGCGAAATTGTTATAAATAATTTCTTGCGATGCACGGTACTTTTATAACAGGTATTATTACATGAGAATCCCGAACAACACCGAGTAACATCGAACAATTTTAAAACTGGTTATGGTGTTCATCACGATTTCTTCTCCACTCAAGATTCGCGAATTACGTTACCTCCTATTGGTATCACAAATGTTAAATGTTAATTTAATTAGGTTATCAATAATGTCAAGTTCACTCATGTGTGTTATTCTTCATACGCAAGGACGCAATCACAACAAATACACAATACTTGAGTAGTCTAACTTTATTACGTAAACAATAGGATTGCTAGACCGAAACCTAATACATCTAAAATTTAAATAAAGACCTGCTTAGACCGTATAATACCTACTATTTTATAACACCGTTCTCTAAAGCGCGACAATTTCGAGATAAAACGTCTTCCCATATATCGATTTGTCTATAAACCGAAGCTTAATACATAGTAACAGCATGTCTATTAAAATTGCTGTTACGTGTACTAAGAAATTTTCTGTATCCTTCAACAATACAATGTATACTCCAACTAAATAATCCAAGTGAGTCGTCTCCACTATTTGGTACTTAATTTTGAAGCTGTCAGTAAAGACAATAAGGCTAAAGTGTTTTTCTGTGCACATTACGATTACTGATGTTTAGTTAGGAATAATAAGAATGCCAGCGAGATTCATTTTAAGAACGATCCCCAGGGTTGAAGAGGATGGTTTAAAATTCATGGGGGTTTCTAGAAAAGGGAAGAGGGGAGTGGCAAAAAGGGCATTATCTCGACACTGGAAAAAGTTCCAGTCCCAAAGGTTCGAATCCATCATTTATTTTAGACGTTGCTAAAGTTATACATCGAACATTACAGATAATTCACGTTGCTTAACAACTCCGGTAGACCGAACAATAGAAATACGCCTTTCAAGCATTAAGTCAATTACATGCCGACACTTATTCACGAACAGGATCTTCAAACTTTTCCTGCTTCCCTGAAGTTCCTTCAAGCATTTATTTTCAGATCTCTCCTCTTTTCTAACATCATTTACATACTTCGTCAACTGTTTAAGTACCATTTAAATACAGTCTAAAATCATGAGATATAACTATAGTCCGGACAAAAATGTATCTCTGTGGTCACCACGCACGGTTTTAAAATATAACACAAGAGAGCAAATTTCCAACTTTCTGATACAACGCAAAAAAATTATTTTTTCCAGATTATATTTGCCTTACATAACTATAAACTGAAAGTGGATTTATTGTAACAGGTCTAGATTTACAGATATAGAGATACTTAAAAAACTGAGAAAACTGCAACAAAATCAGTTAACAAATTATATAAATTCAGAGACCATTCAGAAGGATCGTGGAGAATATCAATGTGATCCCTGTTCTTGGTGTGGAACTCTTGTTCCCTTGTGTACCTATGTTGTAGTTGTTTTGGGTGCGGTTTATTCCGCTGCACCTAGGCCAATTCTTGGCCCTTTGTGCTTACCCATTTTTACATACTGTTTAATAACGACAACCAGAGGTGTTCAACTGGTTGCCGGCACCCACGGTTTTACGCCTCTTGCGAAAGGCGGTGGGACGAGGATCTTCAACTGATGCCTGGATTTGAACCCAAGACTTCCTAGCAGGAGAGTAGCACTCTACCGCTAGAGCCACTCGCCCCACCCCTTGTGTACCTAATTTGAAGAAAAATTTATATGGGCGTTTTTTTACTCCATGGTGTTACTCATATTGTTGGAACCATTTTGTTGGATAGTGAGTGAATCGGGATGTAAAAATCCTTTTTGGGGTTGAGAGGAAAATTTGCGTGGTCCGCAAATAGATACGAAGAAAAGGCCAGAGAAAAAGACATCATCCGCATACAATGAGTGCACATCGTTCTGCTTGTTGAACTGTGTCCAAGATTTCAGTCTATATCACCGTGAAATGCAGAAAATCTTTCAGGGCATAAAGGACCACGCTCTCGAAATCGCCGAGAACCCGGATTTTCGATATCGTTCTCTTTCAGGTCGCGTTTGAATGGTTAAAATCACATTTCGCTTGAGCTTTTTCCTCTTGTTTTATTGCATTATATCATCATTATTCTCTGTGTTTTTTTTTAATTGTCGTGATAGAGGGACATAAAGTAGGAGGGGACAAAATCGTTACAACCTGAAATGGATTCTGACCGCATCTAGCCTGTATTCAGAAGTGAAACAGAATCCCAATGAATGGGCCACTGACTTATTGATTTTTGTTTTCCCACCTGTTGCATGCGATTTCACCAGAGTATGTAGGGAGTGTGTACATAATATTGGTTTAATGCCAGTTTTCAACACAAATGAGCACAATTGAAACACCGAAAGCACAAAAAATAAAGCAAAAACATTGTACAGGCGGCCGTTCATCGACTTTCTTATTGCTCATTCCTGTTGAGGTATATCTCTTTGATTGTTTGTTAAGTAGTGTTGTTGCATCGTCGTGTGTCAATTGTGCGGTAGTTATGAATATACTAAGAATAATACAAAGAACATGTAGAATACAATAGTAACTACTAGTGCACTTTACAAAACTAGAAAATTGAGAAAATTTGAAAAAAAATGTTTGTATGGAAATGCAGATATCAAATTTAATTTCATGACAAACAAATTTTGACTTGCTTTGCAAGCTTCTGTATTTATGGTCACATATTGCAGGCCACATTACATAACTGTCTTTTAACGAATATCTGGTCATAGCAAAAGCTCCAATAGCAAGAAACGACAAACTAAATGCGGGAAAGATTGGGGAGGTTTTCAATTTCCTCTGTCGTCGTTGGGACAAGGGATCGCTCCAGTCGATCGGCAAATTCTTCTTAGAGGTTTTCTACTAAAACCGTGTACTGTGTTTATTCATTTAGCTAGGGAGGAAAGACGTGGACAACAAAAACATAATTACTAATGAATTCTTATAATGATCTCTCTAAATTGGACGTAATTAATATTTTCCGTTCTTTCTCTCTCCGTGTTTCTGTATAATGGACGGACGATCAAGTTGCATTGTTATATATAATTGATTCCTGTCTTTGACGTCTATTTTTCGTTTAATTATAAATTGCTGCTATTAATGAAAAGGTTACAGATTACATAAGACCATAATTTTGTTTACTGCACACTATTTGCAGACAAGACAAATCATTTAAAAACCCATAATCTAAAAGTTACCTAATAAACTATTTATTATTGTCTATGCCTATTGATTTTCTAGATTTTATTTCATGTGATGTGAGGATTTAACGTGAAAGGGTTGAAAAGGGTCGGTGACTTGAAAAGGTATGTTCTATAAGCTCCCTTCATTCATATACATACGGGTAAATTTCAGTGGAAGTTAAGTTCAACAAGTTGTACCTTTTATTATTAAAGGGCTCACCCGCAGTGCTCGAAATGTAAAGTAGATTGTCAAAATCAGAGACGCACAAAACGTGAAATTTGCGTATATACTTGGGTCTTTACCCACCGTCCTATGTTTCATGAAATGCTTTTACAAAGCAACAGAACTGCAAGCATTAAATTTAAATACTTGCTATGCCTTTCATAGCTGCTTTTTGTCCGCATAAATGCCTATCCAGATTCAAGATAAAATTTGCATTCGAATCTAACACTATTGTGTGCTTGGAGGTCATTCATAGACCATGACGTCACACGTATTTCCCAACTATTATCCTAATAAGAACCTTCCGATTCAATTTCAACAACAAAAATCGTGCATATTGAGCTGCCTATACAAATAAAACACTATTACTCCAAACAAATCGTTTATTAACGTCTTCTTATATCAGCATCAGACAACAAAATAACCGGAAAATTATCCTCAATATATGCAACAATCTTCGACTTATCATCAACCGGCTGTTCAATCTTCTCTTTCTTCTCAGGGAATTTAAAATCTATATTATTAGGATCTAAAACCAACAAGATTAGTGATTTATTAGCAATTATTTGAGGATCTTACTTGGATATCGTGGCTTTCCCCTTCGTCCTGGTGGCCAACGTCCTGGATCAACCCCTTGTGGTCCTCTTGGTGGTCCAAAGTGTCCTGGAGGTCCATATTGATGAGGTGGTCCATGACGATTAGGTGGTCCTCTCCCAGAATGTCCAGGTGGTCCTCTCCCAGAAAGTCCAGGTGGGCCTCTCCCAGGTGAACCAGGGTGTCCATTCTGATGTGGAGGAGGCCCTGGTGGTCCAAAACCTCCAGGACGTCCTCCTGGAAAACCAAAGGCATAATTCCTCTGTCCTCCATACAGATAATTTCCTAATCTATCGTGAACTCGACGCAGAATCGGATCGATAGGGTTGGTATCATAAACATAGTCATCCACGTCATGTCTATGGTGATGGTAACGGTTGTGATGGTGATGATATTGTCTTTTTTGACGCGTTAGAGGGTTAGTATCAGCTAGAATTATTATTTTAAGTGTTAACAGAATAAGTGTTAATAGAAAAAGAATATATTCTGGACTTACCTTCTATGATTAGGAAAAAGCTTGCTACGGCGAGGAGTGTTGTAAGATATGTCATAATAGCGTCAAAAGTTGTAGCTTACTAAACATATCTTACTGGACAGAATGCGAACCTGTTTTGGTTATATTTGTGTACTAATTACTAATGTGATTGAACGGACTGCTACCAGATGTCCTTAGTGGGTTCTTGTAGTCATTACTTCGAGGCTGACTCGCCTGGGTCGCTGTTAATGGTTTACGAATCGATATTTTGTTGATATTGTTCGATAAGCAGACTTCTAGGAATAAAACTTTAATTATATGTCTACATCCTTTGTAAAAAAAACTAGAGGTAGTGTGACATCATCCATGTCACGACTGTATCCTATAGGCGCATCCAATAACATATCCGGTTTCGCATAGCGTTTGAATAAAAATTGTGAATTTAATTGACTATTCAATCTTTTTAATTCCTTTTTTACACAGCGAAGACTTGTAATTCGTCAAGTTTTACATTCATAATTCCGAGTGAAGTTATTTCCCGGACAGTGAGGGTTAAATTATCAACTTTTGTAATTGCAAAAAATGTACTCGTAACTTCCTTCCCGGGTGTTCAGTTCTATACTCTCGCTGAAGTAATCTGCAAATGACCTAGTTGTAAATAGATGGGGGAACCTTATATACATATACACTCCTTCCTACTGAACGTAAATTCTCCTTTATTTGCCATCGCCGTACTTGCTCAATACAAAACAGTATTTCAGATTGCAAGTCAAATCTTCTATTTCGCTGATTCTCGTATCTGCGCTTAGTCTAGAAACTTTAATTAGGTACTACACACCAGTAGCGGCTCGTGATTTGTTTAATTGGGTGGGCAAAATATCAATGCAGTTTTAAGGACTTATTTAATGATGTGTTACTATATGTTATTAAGTAAACACTACAAATTTGAACCGACATATTTTTAAGAAGTAGTTAACCGCAAGAACCATCAAGAAGGTCGAGTAAACATTAAACAACCCTAATAAAACGGCCGACTTTTTGCGCGAATTTGTTGCATGCGCTATTGCCTATTTAGCCTATTAGAATACGCCTATGCTATGGTCTGGGATGGGGTTATCTGCCTAGGCCTATGACGTCACACATGCATTTTTCGCTACCCCCACTCCTCCGGCTTATTGGGCGGCACTAACGCGTACGCGCTTGCAGACTGCAGTCACGTGCAGTAGAAAATCGTCACCGCTGGTGGGCACAATCTCAATTGCCACCCCGGCCTGGTAGTTTCGGTTGCATATACTACGGCCAGTAGCGTAGCAGCGTTGGATTTTATTATGTATTCAATATAATAATGCAGGCATATAGACAGTGGTTGTAAGGAATTTATATTAGGCAAATACTTAACTGTAACAAATATTGTATTAATAACGTCCAAATAAAAATGTGAAACACTGAATACCAGTACCAGGTGATCCAATATTTTTTGGGTGGGCACTGCCCACCCTGCCACCCCTGACGAGCCGCCACTGCTACACACAGAGAAGAAAATGTATACTCATTTTAAGAAAAGTGACATATTTGACAAACATACACACGAAACATATACATCTCCAAAATGTTTCGGTGGTTTAAGAAACGTAATATGTTTATTTCGTTGATAAAAAGAACATTCATTAAGTAAATATCTGGTGTGGCCCCCACCCAACTTTCCGACTACATTGACACACTGTTATAAACTCAACATTTATAAACCCTCTAAACATATAGACTATAGAGGGTGAAACACCAAAAACGAATGTACATACGATAATAATAATAATAATACTATATCGGGACTATAACAATACGACTGACTGACCTGTCGATACAAATAACTCTCATATACTGTCACCTATCCGTGTGTTTTCCTACGAGGTTTATTTCTCTACTTCTTGTTTATCTATTCTTCAATCGCGGGCCTGGCGATAATATTCAAACAATAACGTGTGGGCTAACGCGGTATGATGACGTCGTTCTCAATTACGTCACAAACCAATCGATATAAATCCTTATAGCGCCTAAACCGCTCATCTCTGCAGGATGAGATGGTGTCTGTTTGGTCAAAATCGGATGAATCCTTAAGAAAACGTATGTAACATTTGCCACTTCCGATCGTCAGATTGTCACCAAAAACAATCCAGTTCGTCCCCCGGTAATTCTAAATACGTAGGTATACCAAATTTCAGCCCGATTCGTTTTTACTCGCCGACTCCTAGAAGGAAAGTATTGTAATCGACGAAAAAAAATGATATTTTAGCAGAAATACGCGTTTTGGGGTCCCCTGAATCGATTGCAATGATTTCTTGAAAATGTATGTGTGTACGTATGTTCGGGAACACGATAGCGCCCAAACGTAACAACGGATCGGGCTGAAATTTGGAATACATATTTAGAATCAATGGATTCTAAATGTATTGTTTTTGGTGACAATCTGACAACCGAAAGTGGCAAATGTTACATGCGTTTTCTTAGGGATTCATCCGATTTTGACCAAACTGACACCATCTCACCCTGCAGTCGTTTTAAATATGTGTACAAATTTATACATCAATGGGATGAGCGGTTTAAGCGCTATTAAAGCTTTTATACCGACCTATTTGTGACGTAATGAAAGACTGACGTTATATGCGGCAGCTGACACGCTTTTATCACCTGTTTACATTATCATTGACATTCGCTTTTGGTGTTTTACCCTCTAGTCTATAGTCTATACGTTTAGAGAGTTTATAAATGTGTAAACATTGTGTCAATATATAGTCGGAAAGTTGGGTGGGGGCCACACCAGATTTTTTCGTTTGGGTCATATCGTGTTGACGGACATATACACATACATATAGATGTTTCAAACCAAGGAGAGCACAGTTGTGTATGCAACCAAATATACGCGTGTAAATTATAAACCATAAACTGGGTATAATTGGTTGCATATGCTCTACTTAGTTTAAAACTACTCTACATACATACATACACACATACACACATACATACATACATTTTCCAGAAATCATTGCAAAGGATTCAGGGGGGGGGGGGGGGGGCAAAAGGTGTATTTCCGCTAAAATCTCGATGTTTTTTTTCGTCGATTATTATACTTTCCTTCTAGGGACTAGTCGGAAAGTAAAAAATTTGGTGTGGCTCCTACACTACTTTCTGACTACTATTACTCAATTTCGTGAAGCCACAGCCACTCTGGAGCCCAACCTACTGACAACTTGCTGACGTGCAGACTCAGCTGTCACACTTCTTGTACTGTAAATCCAAACAAAATTTAGGCTGAGGCCGCACTACGGCGAAACCGCCGCGGTTTTTAACCGTGTGATTCTGTGAGTCAAGGAAACTAATACAAGCGGTCGCACTGCGTTTTTTTCCCGCGTCCATTTAACACTGTACATTTTAAAACGGCAAGAGTGAGATGCATATACGCAGCGCCCGTGAACGTAAATAAATATTCAACTTCTGCAGCGTAAATAAACACTCCTTATTTATTTATAAAATGCATTAAAAATCGAGAGTAAAATTATAAAATCGTTGTTTTATAAAATTTAATTGTTGATTTTCTTTATTCAACTAATAGAAATCTGTTCGGTCATAACACTAATTTTAAGTGATTAGAGTCATAACAATTTAGTATGATGATGTCTGACTCATCCATGACCTCTTCAGCAAAGCTAATAATTAAGAAATAGAAATTTATTACTCATCACCATTGTAGATAAATAAAAAACAAGCAATCAAGGTGTTTCCTCAGATAGGATCATAAAATATACATAGAAGAGGTACGAGAAGGTAAAAGGTTAACTTAAGATTGATTTTAGTAAATGTAGAAAGTAGTTTGCAGAAGAAAGAAATACTGTCGTATTGTATACAATAATGTCGTATCTGAGAAAGACGTTCGGCGATGTGGAAATCTAATTTTCCTGACGGGAAACTCCAGGAGAGCTGATGGGACAAAAAAGTGGTCAAAAATCCCGACTTTGTCCCAAAGATTGTATTGGTCGCATATTCTTCAGTTTCTAATGTAACCAAATTATCTTATTAAAATTCATTGTTGGTCGTCCCCATTATTTTTCTGCTGATATTCGCAAAATGTTTGAAATCGTCTCCAATTCGCAAAAAGGCGAATTGAAGTGGAAAAGTTGGCAATCGTTTTACAGAATACTAATCGTTAGCGCTCAAGTCGATTTAAAATGTTCCCCGTTTTAAATCTTGAAGGGGATGTATTGGTTCTATGCAAGAAACGTTTAAAATGCTGGAAACACATCCTCGCGATGATAAATGAATGATCGGGGCAGCAAAAAGGAGTTTTTTGATAAATGACAGACCCTTGCTTCCTTGGAATATATAGATATATAAAATAATAATATTCAAGTACCCCGGACTATTGATTTTGTCATCATCCTAGCTATCTCTAGCTAGGTACAGGATTGTCGCAATTTTTAGACCGTCACCCCCAGAACTCACTGTGTCACTCGGTTTGAATAATTTTTCGGTACAGATTAAGGACTATTCATCATTCAGCAACCCCGAGAAGTCACTTTGCAAGAGGCACACTGTATCTGAATTCTTACACACTGAAAATTATTCATATTTTAAGTAAACAAAATTTACAGAAACTCCTATAATAATGAATTTAATTCGCAATGTTTGAATATAGACCTTTTGGATTGAATTTTTGCTTGGTATATTTAAAACAATAACCTAGAGTCAACACTAACATTTTAGGTCATATTGTGTGTTTGATAATCCGAGGGTTGTTTGCTATTCTACGACCCTGAGGGTTGCGTTATTGATTTTGATGAAGAAAATTAACTGCCACATCGGTGCTATTGTAATAAGGGGTTGTAGATGTTGTAGATCTAACGCCAGAGGAGTGGTTGACAGATCAAAGGTTCCCGTCTATTAAGATGATTGGCATGTTGAGATTCTAAGACAAAGAACAGCCCTAATTATTAATTGTCGAAATTGGGGTTTCTGTACTCCTTCAAATTAAGTGAAGTCGTCGTTCAAGTTTGAGGTGAACCAGATTTCGTCTTTGTGACGCCATAAAAACAGCTGATAGTCAGTTGACTATGAACATAACAACATCAGTAATTTAAATATTCTTTATACTGTATGTTGATAAAAGTCCTGTGAGAGCAATGTACTGAAAAGCACAAAATTTTGGAGAAATAAACACAATTGAATTTATCCGTAAAAGTGAATATCGTATTATTGATAATATCATAGAAACCGAAGACTATTTTCTGGACAATTAACAGCAAAAGTGAGACTTATTGCTAATCGAATTATTATAGCCGAGTTACTTTTGTGCTCCATCCAATGTACCGCATGATTTGATTAAACAATAAAGGGCAAATTAAGCAGAGGGTTGAGTTAGGTACGCATCAAAAGGTTCAAATGTGCGAAATGGTCCCGCTTTACATCATTGTTTGAAAGTTATAAATGACCAAAAAGCCTCGAGCGGGTTTTATACATATTTACGATTAAACGAGCCGAGGAATTAGTAATTTTCAGATAACTTCTAAAATTAGACATTACGCCCACATCTCCAAAATCTTTACCGTTAAAGTTCCGTCTATTTTTGGGTTAAAAATCTTCTCCTAAGGGCTTTTAGATTCATGGAATTATTTAGGTAGAGTAAAGAGTTTTGAATTTTCGATGGCTGCTACAAGTTTGAACAAATTAATACTTCTCATCCACTTTATTTGATATCCACTATTCATTCTATGTCATTTATGTATCACATTTTTCAAATCACGTTGATCTTTAAACATCAGAATCATAGGTTTAGAGAAGATGACTAAGAACAACATCAAATAGTACAGATGTGTTGTCCACTGTCTGCTTCTTTGTTTTTGGGACAAAATCGGCGCAACAAAACGCTGGATGCTCTATGGCTCCCGGGTTAACAGAATGTTACAATATCACAGTGTTGTTTCAAAATAATAGGAGACTTCTTCCGACAATAGACGTCGTCATCGACCTCATCAGAAAGGCTGAAGATGGAAAACCACTAAGATAATTGAACTGATGCATAGGTTCAAACAAGATGGCATCGTAAGAACAACATCAAATGTCAACAGCAAGTTTGGCATGCCGCTCAATCCTTCTGGAAGGTAAATCTTCAAAAATAAAGTACTCTTAAGTACTTTAATTCCTGGAACGGGGCCTCTAATTTCCATATGAAATCACCTATCTTGAAATTATTCATTGTCATTATTATTATCATTTTACACAACCAGAAAATAACAAAAATAACTTCTTTCGTAGTGATCTCTTCATCTATGGTGTCCAGCATCGTTATCCAACAAACCGTGGGGATGAAACGAATGTCTGCAGTCATCATAGGTTCAGAGAAGATGACATCCTAAGAACCACCTAGAACAACATCAAAAGTCAACAGCAGTTTACTTTGCAGTTCAGTGCTTCTGAAAGAAATGTTTTCAATAATTGAGTACGTTTAAGTATCCACAGGTATATATGGACTTGCCCTAACGCCTTTATTAACATCCACAACATTTAATATTTTACAAAGAACCACATTTGAAATTACTTTCAGGAAATTGCGACTAATATCTTGTTGTGGTAAATCAATTGCTAACAGGATAATAATTAAAAAACGCGATGTGAAATTCCAAATGGGATGTATCGTACCTTTTTATCTAACACAAAATGCCTCATTTGAATAATTTTATTGGCGTAGCCAATCATGTCATTTAAGAGTGTAGATACAATAACATCAAATTGACAGTCGCTATGTCGGTCTCTCGCTATATGTAGCCACTCAAGGTAAGCCAAAATAGGATCTTTCGTGCAATTTTATTGATGGAAACTTGTTTCTTCCTATCTTCGTGACATGAGTACTTTTCTCTTGGATGATATATAAGAGAATCCTAAATGTATGCGTTCAGTTCATCTGCAGACCGTTGCGAGTGTTAGACCTTAGCTAAAGATGTACCGGTTTTGCATTATTGTTCTTGCGTTTTCGCTCTTTGCTGTTGGTAGGGGTAAATCGAGTTTTTTGAAGAGTTTGTTTAAATATTGTCGTGGTTGTAGATTGTGCTCCAGTAAAACATGAAGAACTTCAAACATCACCCGGCTTTATCCCGGTTTATATCAGAAGTGGTGACACACCATTAGAAGAAATCAATACAGATTTGGCTGAGGCTTTTGATAGCTATGCTTTGAAACACAACAAGATCTTCACGGGAAAAGGCAAAACTGTGAAGAAAGTTGAAGATACACATGTACAGAAGATACCTAAGATTTAATTGTGATTTTTAATTTATTTTGTTGTATTCTTTTTTGGTCTTATAAGTAATCACACTTGTAGTCAATACAATATCTTTTTTTATTTACACACTGCCTTATCTCTCCTTATCTGCTATGCAGATGCTATGATACAGTTTAAGCACACTTGTATCGAGTTCAGTATGTAATGTTTGTTTGAAATGAAAGGTGAGTGAATATTTACTATATTTTATTTAATTTCAACTACAAAAAAGTGCATCACAGCATGTGTCACACACACGTTTAGCGACTTCAACAATTTTCAAACTATTCTATTCTGTAATTATAACTATATTTATTCTTCTCTTGTTCTGTTTTATTTTCTTATCTTTCGTTTGCAATTTTGTTTCGTTACACATCTTCTTTTAAAACACCAAATGATTTGATTATTTCAAAATTAGTGGTTTGCAAATTTGGTCACGCCTAAAATAATCTAACTACCTCAGATAACAAAATACGTTTACTTGAATTATACGTCATCCACTCTGATCTATACAATATAATATTTATAGCCGTTGCTATTATAATCTTCATGATAAAATAAATTGCTTATTGCCCAACTAGCTAAAGTTACACATGCAAATTATTAGTGACCTAGTTGTATAATAAAATATCATGACTAACATGGTTTAAACAAATCACGGTTTAAACAAAATTTCTCTGACTAACACCACATAATACTTTAGGTAGTGCTGATAAAACAGGTAGAATATTTGCTCATGAGACAATCCGAGACTTACGATCAAATTGTTTATCGATTTTGTTCTTTCCAAGTAAACATAGGTGGTGACTACACCTGATAACAAGATTACAAAACAGTCTCCCTAGAATTACTAATGTTTACTTATCTTATCGACATAAAATACCACAAAATACTGATGCCATCATTATTCTAGAAACAATGGCGAGTATAAGTGTATTGCTCGGGGTCTTCTTTTTTGCGTTTGGAACAACATCAGCCCAGCAAAACGCTGGAAGCTCTGTGGCACCCAGTTTGATAGAATGTTACAACAGCACAGAGTTGTTCGAAACTGATAGAAGACTTCCTTCGACAATTAATGTCCTCATCGATCTAATCAGAAAGGCTGAAGATGGAAGGACCACACAAGATGCTAGACAGCTTGCCATTGAACTGATCCATAGGTTCAGACAAGATGGCATTCTAAGAACAACATCAAATGTAAACAGCCAGTTTACTTTACCGTTCAGTCCTTCGGGAAGACAAGCCTCCAAGAATAGACTACTCCTACGTACTTTAGTTCCTGGAACAGCCGCCCAATTTCCAAATGAAACCCTCAATGCATTAGAGAGAGTAAGTTTATAAGAAAATGATGCAATCTATTAGCCTATATCTTGAAATTATCAATTGGCCAAGATATAGGATCAATTTGCCCAACAGCAAATAAACTAACAAACTTTTTTCGTAGTGTTCTCTTCATTTTATGATGTCCAGCACTGTTGATACAACAACCCGTGGAGATGAAGCGAATGTCTGCAATCGTCTGGGCAGGTATGAGAGAAGAATCAGGAGCATTTCTGATGACGTTGAAGTCTTTAAACATGACCCAGCGTATCAGTAAGTTACTCCAAGTAAATATTGATCTCGCATCTAACCCTTTAATCTCTCCTTCAGGGAAATTCAAGGAAAGATGGAAGAAGAACCAGCAGCGGAGGACCCAGTGGCCGAGGACGCTGAAGACGCTATTGAAGAAGAAGGCGATGAAATACCAAGTGAACCCGAAGACGTACCAGAACAAGACTTTGAAACAATCCCAGAAGATGGAAGTCCCAGAAATGCAGATACTACCAACACATTGAGCCTGTCTACTTGTCCGGTGGAAGGTGGTGTTATCTACACGAGATGGGGTGCTGTACAAGCTGGTACAGTCATTGCTGGTATTGCTGCTGGACTGGAACCACAATCGATTACTCAAGATGGATTCACAATAGATAATAGGTTTGCCGCTACCTTATCTGGAGATTTGGCTGAGGCAGCTTTATGGCAGACGGCTACACAAGGAGATGTAAAACAAGTTGGAGCTACAGGAGGTTGGAATAGTACACAGGTACCAAGATGGTATTTCATCTCTGAAAATGTCCATTTCGAAATGACTGATGCTGATATCAGGGGAGGTTTGGATGGATTAATTCTTGCGCAGAATGTTGCAGCTTGGAGGAATAGCTTCAACACTCTAAAAGTATCTCAAATACTGGATATGTACTATTCCCCACGAGGTGTCTTCAACAATCAATTCAGGGCTTGCAATAGGAATATCATGTTAAATACAGTTGCCCCGACTGAAACCATAAACACTCAAACTACTGCATTTAGCACTTTGTTTGATAATAAAGCTACTTTCCCCGGTACTATACTCGATAGTGCTATTCCTACCTTAGCTACATCCGTGGTTGAGAGATTCTTCCAGTATGTCCGTAAGTTTTTAATGGTAATATCATTTTGTTTGTAAGTTTCTAAGAGTATATTTTTAGCTGAATCTCTCACTGATCTGAACTGTGTGACTGATACCCAAAGCAGGAACAGAATTGCTACAGATATCATCATAGTCTTAGATACTCAGTGGCCACATAATGTTGCCCATGCAGCCATCTCTTACTTGTTAGACAATCTGGATGTCAACAAATACGGAAGTAACTTCACTATCATCAACGGAAATGATGGCAGAGTTATTGTAAACACCAGCAACAGCATTTTGAATTATCACCAACAGTTTAATTTAACAGTCCAGCAACAACGTGAGTGTAAACTAAAAACTTAAAAGAGATATATTCATCATTTGTTTGTTTAGATCCAACGGGCTTTCAGTTTTCAAGGATCTACTTGGAAGTTGAAAATATTGTAAGAAACAGGATGGACGAAGATAGAACTAGAAGTAACGTTGGCGGTAAATCAACTATTGCGTTGTTTATACCATTTACAAGTGCTCCAACTGAGGCTGATAGAGTGTACGCTATCGAAAGACTGGAAATCTACAGATCTTTCCTCCCAGATTTAAGGATCTTAGTACTTGGAAATGGAAACAGGGACTCCTATAATGACTTAGTAGCTACACCAACTCATGATATATTCACCCTAACCAATAATATCGATGGCACTAACATCGTTACTTCAGTCAACCCATTAATTTCTAGGGTTCGAGATGGTTAGTATCCAGAATCTGAAAACGAAAAGAATAATAATTGTCTTTGGTTTCAGTTCATAGAAGACTAGTAAACCCAGCCTGTGGCTCCGAATTTGAACAAGGTCAACAAAGTACACACGTTTTTGAAGATTTCTTGGAGCCACAAACCATTAACTACTACCGTATTGCTCCAAATTACTTTTATGGCGAAGGTGACAGGGCTTTGAGAGTCAGAGGTTTTGGATATGGTAACTTCATGTTATGTACCTCAAGAGTTGATATGTATGTAACCCAGAATAGCACAGTTGACGATAGGGACTGCAGACAGATTAGTTCAGCTGAAGAAGTCTTCACTATGACTGGTTTCTGCAATGACGGACTTATTCATCAATGCCAACCTTTCTATATATCAGCTGAATCGACAGCGGTCAATACCAATTACAGATGTTCCGGTTAGTGTTTTTTAGTTTTCTTACTAATTCAGTTTTTAATGATATTTTTTTGTAGATCCTGGATGCCGGTTCCCTGATAATATCAAATTCGCCATCACTTTGGAGAACCACGTTTGCTTTAGTAGCGCCTTCAAAATCTTCAGCAGCTTTACCTTAATCGCTGTTATGTTGGCCATCTTACACTTATGAGTTATCAATAAATCTTAAATTCAGTAGTTTTAGTTATTCATTTAGTCAAATATGCCAGTATACATATTTATTGTGATTTTATGATTGCATTATATCATTTCTTGTACCATGTTGATTTTAATATAAAATAATTTTTTCAAAAAATATTTCATCTGTCTTGTTTTGACTACACCCTCAGTACCTACTACACCTACAGTAACAGTACTATGCAAGAAGTTTAATTTCAGAAAAGAATAAATAATTCTTCTTGAAATTTACGTTAGTCTTCAAGGGAAATTCTTATTTGACCTGATTTTTATTTGCACAATTTGGAGAAAAAATGTGGTTATCTAGAATAAATGTCGCTCCTCAAAAATAAATATTGCTAATGAAAACACATATTGATTAGAGTGACAACAGGTTGGCCAACACCATACCATCTAATATGATGAGATAAGATAACACATATTTGTCATCAGTGTTTCACCATACACAACACCATGTTGAAGCTATTATTTTGCGTGGGGATACTACAAGCCAGTAAGTCTTAAAATCAAATTCTCGTTTTTCTTAGTTCTTGTGGAACATGTATGTTTGGTAGACTACCATCATTCTAAATATATACCATTTGCAGGTGTTTTATTCATATACACACAAACCATTTCGACCTCCATTCCACTAAGATTACAACAGTGCTATCGAAGAAATATCTCTTCTTCAATACCAAGGGTACCCAACAACATCCAGGTCCTTGTTGAACTAATAAGAAAGCTAGAACATGACCCAACCAATATTCTAAACATGAGAATGTTATCAACTTCTATATTTTACGCGTATGTGTTTTAATAGATTTTCCAAACCACCTCTCCAAATATTTCTAATTGTTTTTAGAGCACGTTTAGATGGAATAGAAGAGTCGCAAAGTGGGTTTGAATCAGACATTTCAATCCCTTATAGAGCCAGCGGCAAACAATTTAATAAATATAACATTTTGGCCACGCATTTCCTCTCAGGAAATGATGAAAGATTCTCATATGATGCCTTATCATTGCGAGAATTATGCATCCTCCACGATTTGATCTCCAGTACCTTAAACGCTTGGGAAAGAGGGAATGAAAGAACAACGTGCCAAGTAAGAAGCATGTCACAGATAGATGGAAGAAACTTCGTGAACATTACCAGTAGGCAGAGAAGTCGATGTCCTGTTGAGAAGGGAGTTATAAAGACAAGATGGGGTGCGATTTCCCCAGGGCATCTGATCTCAGGGATTGTAGCTGCCTTCGAGGAGTCCAAAGTCACCTTACAAGCCCTTATAGAAGATCTAGCATCGGAATTCAATATTACAGCAACAGAACCAGATACTGTATCAACAGTGAAGATCAACAATGTCTTGGTTGCAACTGCTGTTGGAGATATTGCTGAGATTATACTCAATCAAGCAATGGAAATCCCTCCAACTTTTGGTAATCTTGGCCATTGGAATAATAGTATTTATCCTAGGGAGTACTATGTCACGGAAGAAAGATGGGATATGACACATGCTGAACTACTAGGAGGATTAGATGGTAATGTTTTTAACTTATTTATAAGCAGGTGCAATTCTGTGAATATGTGACAGTGTATAGCTATCTCCATTAAGGTAAAGGGTTGCTATTACGCCCATTTGGATAATAGAGGATGTCGGAGGACCAGCATACGAAATAAATCATGAGATAATTCGTGATGTGAACCACTAATTACGTGTTTAACATTCAGGACGTTACTCGCAGACGATTGTTACTAAATACAACTGAACAGGACTATCATGGGAATGTTAATTGCAATATATGCGATACAACTCGGGAGGTTTCTCATCCTTAACCTATTACCTTTAATCATGATATTTATTTACACTGATTGGTTTGGCTGAATTCTTTCTATCCATAGTCGTGGACCTGCCATAGGTAGAAAGAATTTGGTGATGACTGATGATAATGCCATTGTATTTCAGTTGACTCTAAAGGAGTAAATTTTGTGAGTGATGAGACGCGGTGATGAATACTCTATGGAACGATTGTCAAAATGGAGATAATTGCAACGCTTTATCTTATTAGTGAGAGTAATAAACTGTCAGGAGAGTTATTAAACAGGGTTTGCGCGATGGTCGGAATCAGTGTTATTATTATCCCTAGGCTATTTTATTTCAATTAAATTTGTAAACACGGCCCACAACACGTCATTAATGGCACGAGTTATCCCTTGTGCACAATACGGCAGCCGAATTCAGCGAAGGAATCGATTTTCGCACAGTGGCATTTCACGTGTTCATTTCTGATTTCCAGCGTTGATTCTCTCTCGTAAAATTAAAGAATGGTCGTCTATATTGAGCAGTACTAGGCTTTCTCAAGTACTCGACATGTACTACTCCGAAAGGGGCGTTGGATTCGAACACACCTACAGAGCCTGCGAAAGGCAGTCGAAATTAGTATCTTTGTTTAGGGATTTTGACTTCATCGAGCAGGTTTGTAAACAACTTTTAACGAGGGACAATTTAACTTATGTCCCTTTGTCTTTTGCAGTCCGCAGCTACAGCTAAGCTCCTTCAGAAGAACGGACAATTCAGCAGACTTATTACTGACAACGCTATTGACACATATGCCAAAACTGTTGTTACTGAGTATAGCACCCATGCAGGTTTGTAATTTCCTGGAGTCCATATCTTCAAATGACATATCTTATCACCTGGATTTATCCTCCATGCTTCAGCGAAGGAGGAATAATGGTTGTCACTTGATTTTAGTTGATGTGTCTTCACACTACGATGCATGTGAGCAGGGTGGAGACAATATAACAAATTTGGAGATAATAACCATCCTTGACGGTACCTGGCAGCCCGAGGAAGTGTTTACAATCATTTCGTAAGTAGTAACCTTGAACAAAAGTGCAAATACTATAAAAAATGTAAAGAATCATCGAGGGGAAACAGTCTCAGCAGGTAGATAGAATAAACAACTTGACTCGTATACCCTCGTGGAGAAAAAGATTATACACCTGTCTTTCTATAAGGACTAAAGGAATTTAAATTGAAAGCCCACTCAGGAGGGTTGATCCCTTTTTTCTCCTCACCTCGGCACTCCCCTTCATATCCCTTGATACCTGAAGGCCATCACAACCCCCATCTCTCTGTAACAAATGATGTATTAGATATATAACCATCCTTTTAGAATATCATCAATATTGTAAAAAATACTATTAAAAAATAATCTTGGGTAGGTTTGTTCTTAATAATTTTCTTCTTTCAGTATTCATAATGTATTGCAATACAACATAACGAAGCGTTAGTTGTTTGGACCGCGTTTTCCTATAAATTTTTAATGAGGAACTAGAAATTATGCCATTGATTGTGCAGCGCTCCTTTCGGACATTTATTGCATGTGATGTACTGTGCAGACTCTGCTTTATTGGTATTGATTTACAAAATTGGTTCAAATTTGTGCAATTAGAACATTGAGCAATATTTCTGCCTACATGTGGGTATTAAAATATGTACGGTCTACAGTTTCAACAGCATGCTTGACGAAATACTGTGTATCTAAGCAAATTTTAAATATGTATGTAGGCTATAAATTATAAATGTAACGCCTGTTCTTGCTTAATTTAAAGTAAAGGGCTGTTTAATTCTTACTCTCGGTGAATCTTATTCAATTTCGCACCCTCCCTTAAGAAAATTAATAAAAGATTACTGGTTTGCAAGTATAATGTGTGATGTTGTACACCCTAGCTGTTTAATTACTACAATTATCCGCATTTTCAGCTATTTGATTAGCGAATATCACGAATGTTGAGCGGTTGGTACGCTCGCGTACCCTACAGCTATAGGGGTAGCTCCAGCATCTAATTTTACCCCCGTAGCGTCAAGTCTTGTTGCTGAAGCCTGGGGATTACTACAACTTCCATTCTGAGAGATTCTTCTTAAGTCTCTCTGCGATTATGAAGCTATTAACGAATTTAACAGTTCCAAAATCCGAGGGCTCCGTGTGCAGTCTTATCGTTTCTACGGCTAGCTATTAAAGACAAAATTTATTTGTATCGACAATATCTATGTTTAAATCATTTGCACGTTAATTTACATGTGCTAATTATCTAAGGACGATTTTATTATCACAGAAATATGCTTGTGTAGCTACCATGGGTTTTCTCGACTGCATATTTACATCTGTTTGTTTTAGGTATTTGACTGAACTTACGGATGTTAGTTATTATGGAAGCAAATTAGGAATAATTAATGGCCACACAGGTAACTGGATAGCTAATGTCACCGGGGATATTATACAGATTTTTGGTCAACTTGGAAATGTCACAAATTGTAAGTTATAATTACGCATTAATT
Organism: Aphodius granarius; assembly: GCA_963971325.1. Classification (NCBI taxonomy): domain Eukaryota; kingdom Metazoa; phylum Arthropoda; class Insecta; order Coleoptera; family Scarabaeidae; genus Aphodius; species Aphodius granarius. Next base: position 7,956,156 of record OZ020230.1, on the reverse strand, counting down.
GGTCGAAATATTTATTTATAAATAAATATACTTCCAATTATTAAACACATATATCTCCCCATTGCCATATCAAATTTTAATATGAAACTGTAATAATCATCTCAACAGCCGACATTAGCAATATGGACTGTATTTGAAGAATAATTTCAAAACTAGTTGGAAATCGTGGTTAATTTGAGTCCATGAGTTTTAAAGAATTCGTAACGCAATGAAAGGAACTGGGTGGTAAATTGAGTTCATTTACGTTTAATTAATGTTGAATTACTTTCAAACAGTGTTATGATAAATAAATTTTCACAGTATTAACAGGTAGGATTATTTATTATTATGAAATTATCTTGGGTTGATATACATACAAAGAATTAGTATCACAAACATTCAATTTAGATTTTCCACCTAGGTGTCCCGGCTAATCAAAACTCGTATTTAAATCTCATGCTATATATTTGTCCACTATTTATTAAAAATAGTTTATAACTTATTGGTGTATTTAAATACCGATATAGTTAAAGTTGCGTAAGTATCTAAATAAAATAATAAATATGCTTTTCAGATAATCAAATGGCATTCTAAAAGGTTAGTTAAAATGCTATTTGGTACCGACATACTATAAAATTATGGTGATTTTGAACTTTTCGACAACAAAATAGATTGATTAAAAGCTTTAAAACTTAAGTTAAGCAAAAATATATTATGAAATATATTATTAACAATTGAGGAGTGACTATGCAAGTCACTTTGAATGTGAACGAAAATGGCGGATATTTCGGCGCGTATAACCTAAAAAAACTGAATCACGTGTTCATGTTAGGCGTAGTCGGCCATTTTGCGGCGTTTTGGCGGGAAAGTAAAGAAAAGAGTACGAAAAGAATGAGCAACAGTCGCGGTTGGAATTCGCGTGTACAACAATAGTTAAATTTAAATATGACTCAACGTTTTTCGCTTTGAAATTCGCAGAATCAGCTCTCCTCGGATTTCACTATGGTTGTTTGGCGAACTAAAACTCTTTTGTTTGTTCTATTACAGGGCCCAACAGATTGCAGTTAAGCGACAGTTTAAACTCGGTCACACAATATTACCAAAACAAGACCGCGCCTGACTGTACAACCAAGACACTTCGACCTATGGGTCACGTTGTCCTCGTCTTGGCCAACACAGCTTTGGTCGGTGACGTGGACGCCCAACTAGCCTCCAGGTCCATACAGACTCTCAAGGCTTCTCATCCAGACATACGAATCATCTATGTCGCCTCTGAAGGCTCAACAGCCCACTATGAAAAATTTACAGAGAATACCTTCAATAATGATCTGGTCATAACGTCAAACAATGATATTGCCACGTTTGTTAATCTGATATCAGAAAAATTGAGCCATATTCCAACTAACATTGTCAATTTTTATTGTAACACCACGGTAACAGAAAAAGAGGATTATATAACACCTAAAGTTGAGACTCGTTATGAAATCCACGCGGATTTTGTAAGAAGGGCTAACATCCTGGTCGAGGTTAATATGGTTGGATTGATTTTGAATAATTCCATTAAAAGCTTTTTTTTTTTTTAGTTCAAAGGAAACGATTATGGAGATTTGTCCATATGCGCCTTTGATACTGATAGAATACAGAACAGAATTTGTAAAAGTATAACGGGACGTGATGAGATCACCTTTAATATTAGAGATCTTTGTTTTTCGAGAGAATCATGCACAGTTCAGTTTGCTGTTTCTGCTAATACCACAAATAACAAATGCGCTGGTAAGTTTTAAATTTCTTAAAGCATTTAAGATATGTAATGATGAGTTTTTTTGCAGAGATGGATTGCAGATATCCAGATCAGGTTCGACTGGATGTTAGGACTTCTTGGACTTCCTCAGGGTGTCAGAGTGAGGTTAATCGGGTAGTATTGTGGTTATGCCTTGGATTATTGCTGAAGATTTGGTGATTTGGTCGTGTATCCGTGCCAATTTTCTAACTTTAACATTACGAATACACTGTGATTGAGTTATGTGGGTACCTTACGTTTTTGTGTGGTTTAGCTGTCCTTGGTTGTACGGGAACTGACTTTAACTCCGGTCACCTAGCTTTATGATGGTGAATATCACTCATACAGCTAGATAACCAAAGAAAATATCAGATCCACGGATGGTATTTCTTGGTACCTATGTCACTCACACGCGATACTAGAAATAAGTAATAATAAGGAGACTAGAGAAATAAAAAACACGTGACTGTCTATGGTATGCCGACCGTGGTGATCAGAGTGAGAGAGGAAGAGAGAGGAGAGGATAGTTGGAAGAGGTGGTGGTCTAGACGTTCACACTCTGGCACCAAATGAAGAACTAAAGTTGCTCCACGCACCAGGTTTGGCTTTCCCCGTCCGCTGGTTGCCAGTCGACGAACTTGCTACTCTAGGATGGTCGTCTTGAAACCAGTTTCGAACCTGGTACCCAACCTGTTTTGTATGCCACCGGCTTGCCAAACTTTCTACTCCCAGGGCGATATTTGGAAACGGATACTCTATAACACATCGAACTTATCGGCTCGACTCAACGAAGAATAACAGCTACATCACCACCCTATACTCTCTGTACCCAAGCTCCAACAACCCCTCCCACCACCACGAACCTCGAACACCCAAAACCTTACCTGTACCACACAAAATGATTTTGTATTGGCTTAATTTTCTTTTTTTCAGATGCATTAGTATTTAATAAGCTTTAATTCGTTCTTTCCCCATCTACAGATATTTCTAATTGGATTTATTCTGCATTTGCCACACAACCTATCGCACTACGTGAACCACACACAAACTGTTCGTTATTCAACTTTTCTCCTTTAATAATAATCTATCCCAGATAACAAACATGCCAATTTTGCACGTTTTTTTTTTTTTGCTGGCAACAGCACACGAAATTACGTGGTACTCCACTGTGTAAAGACACTGATTTTTGCAGCTTTTAATCAGAGATTATCTTCACATCCGTGATTCTTTTTTTAACAATTTGCCAGCACAAAACCCACAATATAATGTTACCCTTTTGCTCTATATCTATATGGTATGCTTAGAATGCCTTAGAAGTAATAAGATTAGAAATTATTATTATTATTATTATTATTATTATTATATTACCAAATATGTGCCATTTACTGGTCCCTATGTTGCTGGGTCCTGAGTACATGCTTATTTTGGGCAGTGTTTGGTAAATGAAGCACTGGACCCGTATTTTTCTAATCGATCGAAATCATTGGACTCGAAGGAGTTCAATTGAATAGTAACAATAATTTCTTCACTTTAGAGCGAAAATTAACTTCAATTTAATACTCAATGATTTCGATATGTCAGGAGAACATATACGGGTACTAGCAGCACATGTTACATACATATATTATTGCAAACCTGTTTGAAATAATTCTGTAGTAATGTTTAGGTCACACATGCTTTGTTCCCTCATATGATTTATTTATTATGTGTTATATATTAAGGATGTTTTATATATTTTATTCAATAAATAAATCTTCAACTTCTGAATCATTATTTATTACAAGATCTGAATTTTCCAAAATATTGGTAAGATGTTGTGTCTGATGCCTGGAAACGCGTTTGGGTGTTTCTAATATAAATGCCTTTGATCTTATTATTAAATTAATGGTTGTATATAGCGTATATACGGGATTGAGAACTTTTCCGAGTTGAGATAAATTCTGTTCGACTTTCTCGTCAAATTATTGGCTATCGTATCAAAAGTATATTCCTCGTGCTTCTCTTTTTCAGTTTATTCATAAATAATTCCACCCTCCATCGATGCAAAACCAATAAAATAGAATGGGGACTCGAAGTGCCTTTGCTGCTCACGGCAGCGTTTGTATTTTTATTGCCCGGGTCACAAAGAAGTTCCAAATTAGACATTCATATACGACAAAAGGAGAACGAACATTTTTCAAACGTGTGTTTCAGAAATTTGTGGTACGAATGTACGAAATAGCACTATCCAATTTAAACACACGGTTTCATAACTCTGAATATACAAATTTTCTCTTCACAAACGTTATTTTTCTTTTAATTTTTTCCTTTCATCCAAATGAATATAAAGTTGAAAACGTATAAAACTCCGTCAGTCGTAATATGTTTTGAATTAAAATGCGGAAAAAAACCGTATCTCCAGAGCAGAGTAGGTGTAAATTTTCAAAGGATCTCCAAACAAAAGAATTTCTGCGCGATTTTATGCATGGCCTACACCAGTATTGGAAATTCCACTGGTGGTTCAAAATTACATTTTACGCATTCAAATCACATTCAGTTACTCACTCAACTTATAAAGTTGTTGAATTTTAACAAGCACTTCTTTTTCTGCTACGCATACAACCGTACGAGAGCAATCCTATGAGAGCTAGCTTCAGACTTTTTACTCTAAATTATTTATTATTATTATTATTATTATTATTATTATTATTATTATTATTATTATTATTATTATTATTATTATTATTATTATTATTATTATTATTATTATTATTATTATTATTATTATTATTATTATTATTATTATTATTATTATTATTATTATTATTATTATTATTATTATTATTATTATTATTATTATTATTATTATTAACGAGTTTATCTGCGATTCTTAAGGGTTTATGTTTGTTGATAATTTTCGAATGCGTTTATAAAGCAAGTATCATATTACATTACAATAACACACAATGTGCCACGTACGCAATTTTTTGCCCCATCCAACAGACTGCAATAATGATAGAATATATTTGACCAATCCTCCGTCATAGCAGTATGTGATTTATGACTTGGTAAAGAGAAGTTCTTTTTCAGTGTGTTTGTGTTTTAAACTCAACGTGATATTTAAGAAATTTTTAAACTACGTACTGAGTATTGACTAAAGCTAAAGACATACACGGCTGTTTTAGCCGAAGCGTTTAAGGAGTCAATATGTCGTGAATACTACATTAACAGTGGAAAACACACAGCCAGGGCTGCTTTACCCATTAGGCAAGAAAGGCAACTGCATAGGGCATTAGTCTTTTGGGGGCGGCAAGAAATGCTTAAAAACAAAAATTAAAAACGAGCGACAATACCGCTCGCTTTCTATAGCTTAGCTTATATAAGCTCAAACTAAGCCAACGTGTGACTAGAGACTGTCGGCGCCATCTCCCCGCCAGTAGACATAGCAATAATTTTTACTAAAACCGTATGTTTTCGATTCAAGCACATACTTTTTTTTTATTCAAATCTATTATGTCTTTCTCTTCCAAATAATTTGAAATACAATATTTATTTAGCTCAAGGCCGATCTTTAGTTCAAGTAAAACCATTCAAACGTCTTTCTGCAATTAAACCAAAACAATTTCTACTTTAGGGAAATTATGGAAAACCATTTGGTGTAAAAGAATCGTTTTTTCAGTGAAAACCATTTCGTTTTACTTAAGAAATATTTCAAGTAAAATATTTTTTAAATTTAAAAATACTTATTTGTTTCAAACCTTGAAAGAAATATGTGCAAAGAATAGTATATTATTATACAAGTTTTATAAGACGTCAAATTGGCGCATGAGTTGTTTGGGGCACGAGGAGCGCCAGCGACGAGTGCCCCAAATGAACGAATGCGCCAATATGTCTTATAAAACGAGTGTAATATACTATTTTTTCTACTTTGCGTCATTAATTTTATAAAAATTTAGAAGTATATTAGGTAAAATTCCAATCTAGAGTATTTATGGGTGCAACCGTTGGTAACATTGTCATCTGTCACTTAAATTCAAATATATGTGAAAAAGTAATTATTGATAATTATTATATACCATCATATACTAGTAGTACGAAACCTAGGATGCAACACGCATGTTTAAATATGTATAAAAATATACATACTTCGCAGTTTGTGCGATTCTAAAAAATCAGTTTGTGCTTACTTTTGTGGTTATGTGTATTTTCGTTTGACATGCATTTGATATCAATGTCACCAATCTTAGAAAAAAGTTACTAAAAACGGTGTTACAACTTGCTAATTGTAACACCGAAAACAGTGTTACAATGTGTGCATTGTGAATGCAAAGTAGAAAAATACATTTATTTGATTTTACATTTGTTTTCTCTCTGTGTATAATATTTATTTTTACTTACAAAACATTACATGTTCTTTACCGAAGTTAAAAGATTGTACAATTTTCTTTACTATTATAAGTAGTTTTGTATTTTTTGGGGAGTGGAAATTTTGTTTACTAATAAAAGTGTACTGTTCTGAATTCTGATAATATAAATTTTCATTAATATGAGGGGCGGCATCAAAGTAATTGCCTAGGGCGCCGATACACCTTAACGCGGCCCTGCACACAGCGGTTCGTTTTTGTGGCGGTTTTAACACAGCTATGTGTGTTTTCCAATATTAATGTAGTATTCACGACATATCGACTCGACAATCGTTAAAGGTTTCGGTTAAAACCGCCGTATGTGTTTTGAGCCTATGTTAGAATGAATGATGCGAATTCAGAATAAACAAATAAATTGAGGGTTGGTTTTTTTATGGTTGATTCAGCTATTTCTCAAGAGATGACGCAGATCTGAATTTCTGAATTTTGCTTGTGGAATATTGTTCTGCATCGTTGAGTGTGCTTGGTATCTGAAGAAGAATTTGAGAGTCAAGAAGAGGATCGGGTTCAGAGTCTTATTGAACGAGCGGTTCTCAAACTGTGTCTGGAGGGACGTAGTAAAGTCTTGTGGTTTTGATACGCGGTTGCCAATAAATTGTTAATTCAAACGGAGCGGACGGTTAAAGGGGTTGGCTGGTTGTTCGAGATAGTTATGTAAGGTGGCTGGTCTTCTCTCTGAGGCTCATTTAGTTCTTTTGTCCAAACTTGAAGACCAAGGCCGACCAGTTTCAAGAAGCGGCACATTCCTCGCGTAGGCGATTATACTGTGATGAACCACTAAAAAAAGGTTGCCCAACAAGTTTTGCCCCTTTGCCTCGCTGTCGGCGACCGCTGGAGATCGTGCTGGTACCAGAGCTCGAGATGCTGTAGACTCGTCTCACGTACCATAAAAAAGGAAATAAATTAAATACATTAACCTGATGCACCTAGCGACTGACCAGGTACCGAGATAGTTTCAGTATAGAGCCGCAAATTCGAATATCTCTTGTTCCAGCCGCACAGCGCTATATAGCAACAGCACCGTACACGCAAAAGCCACAGCACTTTCATCCAACGATGCCATATTACCACACTGTCCCTCCAATCTAAACCACAATCTATCATTACTGAAATCCCCTAAATGTAAACCATAAACATTCAACACCACATCATTGCCGTCCTAATCATCCAAATTATTTGCAATTTAACGTAAAATAAGTATAACGAAAACACTTAAAGGTTAAACATGATTTGTTACATAAAAATCACCCACCAGTCCAGAGAAATTGATGCCAGAGAATTTTTTAATTATATCAGACGATGTTGACCATTTTTAGAGCATAACATTATGTAAATCCTGGATTTATAACTGTATTAACACCTTTTGCTAAAGAAAAATTCAACAACTATCAAAAGACTATTATCTAATACTAACAGTCAGCTTATAGAAATATGTACATATTTGACGAAATATCTACATCATCATATCGGACTCGGTTGTTTTATAAGAGTTTCAGCCCCTTAAAAACTTGAAACATTCTCCCGGAAAGTTAAAACTTGGATCTTTTAGCCACTTAATTAGTTCAGTTAAAAGTTTTCGAGAGCTTTTGACAGCATTACCGTCAACATTGTGATAAAAAAAACCTCTGATAACTTCATAGGCAGTTAGAATCACCGATTCTGAATTAAATACCTCAAACAATGACCCGATCGATGTATGAAGCAAAATTGCTTTCTCTGCCGTTTTATATTTACTTTCTACGGGTTTTATAGCAAACGATAAAGCGGTTTTCCTTTATCTTGTGTTTCATTTAATGACCGAGTTGCATTTAATGTCTGCAATATCTTCCTTATGCAGGCCATGTCGATAATCATCGATCGTTGCCGTGTTTCGTATCTTCGGGACATACAACGTCAGACCTTCCAAGCCTGAATGTTAAAATTACCTAAAAATCAACATGAATGTCACTAAATGCCTGCTTTGAGGGGTGGTTCCTTATAATCTCTACGTATTTTATAATGTTGTCTTTACTGGGACTGAGGTGCGGCTGTTAGCGCCATCTACATTCGCTCGTTCAGGCACTAATCACATTTTGCGGTGCAGATTGTGAAAATGTCTAAGATTAGCTTTGTCGTGTTTATATCCAAGGGTATTGGACAGATGGCAAATGAAATGAATTGGTTGTTATATTTGAGTTATCGATTTGAGTGTGGATTCATTTAGAAATGGCGCTTTCTAATTTTCTAATAATTTCTAGTTTATGTTCAATTCGTCTGTGAATCTCTTGAGTTTAACGATCTCTTCGGTCAAATCTCTTAACTCTGCGCGGAGGACGTTGATTATTTTCGTATTAGTTCCACGTAGAGTGGGCGAACGAAGAGCGTTATAGAGAATAATATTTATTATTAGAGGATAGTGAGAGACAAGATCGAATTGTGGCGGGTTTACATTCCAAAACACAATGAGTTAGGCAGCGCGGGAGGCTGGCCTCAGTGGAATGAAGCCTGAACCAGATGGACCGGTTATGGTAATCACTATGGGTAACGTTCAATCGCTATGACGCACTGTTTCTCCGCTCGATCTTACACGGAATCGAGATTTCTCAGACTGCCAACCTGCATTAATTTTACAGATAGACAAACATACCGACAACCATCAAGGGGTGTCTTCGGCAAAAAAAAACACTTAAACTATCTACCCCAACCATCTTATCTACCATCTCCTTTCTATAAAAAAAGTTATTCTATGGAGTCCTATTAAGACCATTAAGAGGTTCTCGGTCTAGTTTATGGTTTGTTTGCTACCCTAATTCGGCAAGTGTAGAACTGCAATGATTTGATTGCATTACCGATGACTGGTTAACCGGTATTGCCACTCATTATGACTTAATATTACTAGTAAATTTGACTAATTTTGCCTGAGTATATAGGAAATTACGTTTTAATTTTACCAAATTCCACACTAATTAACGTGCGTATTTGTAATTGCAAATGTAATGCATCCAAATGCGAATGAAGCACGACTTAAAAGCTCAGCGATGCTGTTAAATTTAATAAATCACACGTGTGCTTTCGGTGGTACCACAGAGAAATTAGAACAGATCGTTGAGTGCGAGAGGAAGTTGAAGGTACTTCTGCGGTGGAGATTAATGGTTTTAAAAGTAATGCGGCAAACCTACATACAGTACTGTGTTCGACACCTTTCATGCGCAAAACTTAATTTCAAAAAACTCCGAGAAAATCAACAAGAAAAATATTCTTCAGTAATATTTTTATTCAGTGCTCTTCGACGTGTTTTGAGCGATACAGTCGTTGTAAAGAATGTAAAGAGTGTTGTGGGGTGGTCGTTAAAAAAAAAGTGGAAACTGGAAAAGTTGGTGATATTTTCCCGTGCACTACTGTTCGGGGCGCCATACGTTTGTCCTCGTAGGTTTAAACCGAATGTTAGCGAAATTTCACGATGTAGGAAGGAGGATAACAAACGCTCTGTTGGGGGATGGAAAGATGCTGGGGGTGTTAGTTGACGCCGGGCTCGCGCATGGGGTGGATGTTACTTGGCTCTCCAGTCCCAGCGCAATAAATTCGTTTTCGCATGCAATACCAAAGGTATAACCTCTTCGCAAGTGCGATCATGTGCTCCTTTGATTTATGTAGTGTCTAATAAAAGCAGAATGGACGTCATAGTCAGTTTGTATGGAATTTTATTCTTGGTTGGAGTTGTGGCGAATGGTACACTTGGTTTGGCACTTTGCACTGGACCAGGTGCAAAGCATAGAAGCCCTTTGCTGTTAGGAGTTGTAGCTGCTGACTTCTGCGTCTGTTGCCTAAGTGGACCTATAACAGCAGCGAGATACACCATCACTTCATGGTCGTTGATGTGGTCGTACTTAGCACAGTTCTTACAGGTACAAGTTAGCACCAGTTTAAGCATCCTAGATGACTTGTTTTGTTGCTTATTTTTTCAGTTGTTGCCAATTTGCGCTAGTACTTTATCGATGATGACACTGTCCATAGATAGGTTCCTCACGGTGAAGAATTATAGGCCGGCGGGGCAAGTGGTCAGGAGAAGACCTCTCTTGCTGACCGTGGTCACGATAGTCTGGCTCTTCGCCGGTGTACTATCGTGTTTTCAGTTCGTGAAGCAAGTACCCTGGCGTAGGGTTTTCCTAATAGTAAGGCTATTTTTCGTTTTTGTGATGCCAGCTTCTATCGTCATAGCTTGCCACGTAGGGGTACATGCAAAACTGACAGCGCTTTCCTTGACTGCTAGAGCGAAACATGGTGAGCTACCATTACCAATGCCCTTACTTAGAAGACCAACTCACGTCATCATTGTCGCCGGTTTAAATCGTCTAGAAACTGAGGTACATCCTCATAATATTTTTCTCTCTCCATCTCTTACACAAACCGACAAGCAAATTGAACCCACACCGCACGAGAACTCTGCACAAATAATAATCAATAATCATACATGTCAACATTGTCAACACCAAGAGAAATATTAAAAATTATCAGACACACGCTTTCCACGGCATCTCCACATATTTCCAATTTTCATCCTTCGTTTTTTTCCCATCTTAGGAGAGAAATGGCGTGGACAAAGCGGAGAGTGAACCAGAAGATATCGCTCAACCACCGACAAGCACTTTACAAAGCAGGAGGCGATTAGCAAACGCTCTTTTAGCTGTTTCCGTCTACTTCGCTTTCAGCTGGACTACTCATGTAATATGTGTCCTTCTAGAGGAATTCTACAAACCTCAATCAGCTGATTTCACGAATTATGCTTTATTCGTGGGCCAAATGCATTCAGCCTTCAGTCCAATCCTATACTGGGGGCTCAATCATCAGTGGTTGCAAAAACCGTGCAAATTCAAATTTCCTGCCATGTACAGAAGTGCTTCCTCTACGAATGAAGCTGCTTTGGGTCCATTCCATCCGCGCTTGGTACGCCCCCCTCCAATTAGACGAAGAAGCTCTCATTACTTGTATTGACTGTGATTGTTTAGATGCCCTAAGCTCAGGTCTCCCATATACCCGTGAGTATGATTTATTTCTCAGTCACACTCATGCGTATGAAGGTCTTTGTAAGAAATTGAATAATCTCTGATTGTTAACTGTTTGTAATATGTGTGAGAAAAACTATTCCTTGTTTTCGTGTTTGTTTTAAATTTTATTCGACAATCAAATTGCATGGTCAGAACGTGCCTACACAAGACAAAATAATTATTATCTATATGTAATAAATAAATAAATAATAACGAAATATGAAAGAGAATACCTAAGATGAATTCTGTTCCTAAAAATGTTATCGTAATTATATTCTTCTACTTTCCGCGTAGTAGAATCTAGTCATGGAAATATATCTATATTATATGGTGGATAAATATATTAAAAATGGAGAAAAACTGGAAAATAAATAAATAAATATAAGTGTTACTATACCGCCGAGTTTTATTTCAAAAACATCCTAATTATAATATATCAAGATTGAGTATAGAGAAAAACATGGAAGATTAGATTACATTCTTATATGAAAATTGGAGAAAAAATCTGGAGCCCTTGTGATGACATGCTCAAACTCCATGTACGATAACTTCCCATCTCCATCAACATCACCCTCTTCAATCACCTTTTCAATGATCTGCTGAATATCTTCTGGAGTAAGTTCATTTCTTGTTAATAATTGCAAAGCTTGGTCCAAATCCTCAGGCCCAATGTGGCTATCTCCATCAAAATCTAAATAAATCGAAATAAACCTCTATTAAAAATCTTCTTCAAGAGTAGGTAAGTTACATCTTTATACCATATATGCGGAACGCGTAGTATACTTTGATGTCCCTTGGTGCCTGTTCGCTGAAAACCGACAACAAGTCCAAAAAGTCCTCAAAAGAGAGATTCCCTTTACCATCGCGCGAAAATACCTCGCAAATCCGTTTCCGGAAAGGATTTTCCTACAATTAAAATTTATATTTTCAAACGGTTACCTCACCATGCGTTGAATAATTCATATCTACCCTTAGTTCCGATAATTTCTCCATGTTTTCTAAAGGTATTTTCACAGATATTGGTTCGTTGCTCGTCATACATTTTGGCACAATATCCGGCCTCAACTCTCTATACCTCTTCTGCACCCTCAAGATCTCTTTGCGTGTAAAAAATGTACAATCCTATAAAAATTCTACATACAAAAATAATTCTTTAATAACTTTTTTATCTACCTGATAATTCTCTAATTGTTGTTCGGTAAATGTAACTAGTTTATTGCCCATGGCGGTGCATGGCGGTCTAGCGAAACCACTAACCACCACTAACTTTCAACCCCAAGCAAAATATTAAAACCTTGGCCAGTAATTCGTTGCCATAGCGATTGAGGCGCGGCGACAATAGGTAATTTGTTAAATAGGTATCGATTCTTTGCGTGAATAGACAATTAAACAGCCCACACGGTTCTCGCGCTTATACGACAACTACAAATTTCAATTTCTCACACCCCATCAAACAATCGTTATCACCTTTATTCAAATTACATTGAATATTACCGCGTATTTCACAGCGACATCTAAGAAGTAAATCTTAAGTTATCCAAGGAGCTAACTCAATCGCGCACCGAGAGGTGTCGCTACAATTCTAATCTCACATCTCACTGTCAAGAGATGTCGCGCTTTGTAAAATTGCACGACAAAAACACCGATTTTAAAATCCATTTTAAAATCTGCTAAAAACCACTTTGCAATGTCTGTAACAAGCAGCCCTTATCAAAAAGCTAAAAAACTATCTAAACACGGAAGATGTACCGTGGACGACCTAAAGAAGCACATCAGGAATGTAAGTCCTTTTAATCTAACCTAGAAATCCCAATCTTTTCATGCAAAAAAAAACAATTTTAGGAATTTAAGGAAAAGGTACAACACAAAAGAAATAAATTTAGGGATCAGCGTAGGGCTTTGTTCGAGCCAACGTTGATAGATTCAATTGTCAAGGAAGGTTTCACTGAGATTCAGCGCAGTTTACTGCATGACGTAGAAGCAGCGGAATTGCTTGATATGAATCGTGTTATGGATTTACTAAATGAAGTCCAAGGGGAGATTCTAGCAGAAGAAGAGCAACGACAAGCTGAGGAATACCAGACGGCTTTGGACAATGAGCTTACAGCTGTGGTTAACACTTTACTGACAACTTGCAGTGTCTGTGATAAAATCATCGATGATCTTGTTCCTTATTCAGACGTTATCTGCAATGACTGCTCAAAATTTTTCAGTAACGATCAATGAATGTGATATATATCAAAATCTTCATTGTACTTTTTGATTATGTGGTCTGCGACTATTATTTATTTTTGTGACTATAAGTAATGAAATTAAATTAAAAATCTTTTGTAAAGAGTAGATTTTATTGTATATATTTCAAACAGGTATCAAATAATAAAGACAGGAAAATTCGGCTAAATTGTTGTACATAACACGTTGACTGCCGACGGGTTAAACCAATTTACTTCAAAGCTTTCATTTTTGTTGGATGTCTGCAATAGATTTTGAACATTTGGCAAATTTAACTTATCCCAAAGTAGGAAAATGATTTTCATTTGGGTTTTGTAACTCTTTTCTTAAATAAATCTAATAATTGAATACATTTTTCGTGATTACATGACATATTTGTTCGAATGTTTGTGCTTGCCGTAACTTAAAACCTAAAACGGGCAAATTCCTGTGATATACCAACATGCGGTTTGTTGCACCGTTCAGACTAGCTGTTCGAAAACGCTCAATAACGTTTTAAAATGTTTCTTGCATGTCTAAATGCACCTTAAGGGGTGCAAAAATAATTACTGTCACTAATTACAAAAGTCAAGAACATGATGATTTGAAATCAAGAAACGAACAAAAAACATATCTATCTTAATTTTTTTTGTTTGGTAAATACACTCTCTAGACGCAATGTTTACAAATACATGTGTAATATATACAAATACATGACATATGTAATATATACATTAGGGTAATTACTTTAGCATTATTTTTTCTCAAAAAATATTTCCTGTAGCACAAATGGATCAACTTTTGCCTATTAATGACTAAAATGAGGTATGTATGTATGTATGAATAGTTGGGTGCGGTTTATTCCGCTGCACCTAGGCCAGTCTTGGCCCTTTACGCTTACCCATTTCATACTGTTTGATAACGACAACCAGAGGTGTTCAACTGGTTGCCGGCACCCACAGTTTAACGCCTCTTGCGAAAGGCGATGGGACGAGGATCTTCGGCTGATGCCTGGATTTGAACCCAAGACTTCCTAGCAGGAGAGCAGCGCTCTCTACCGCTAGAGCCACTCGCCCCACAAAATGAGGTATATTCCATTAAAATATTGAAAAAGGTCACGCACAAACCATTTTTAAATTTCAGGTAGGTATACCATTTTACCATTTCATAAACTTGTACTAGGTAACAATATTTATATATAAGTTAATAAACGGAGTTCGCTGACTTATGCACCAGAAAAGTGTATAGAATATTCCAGAAAATCATAAAACGTCTTGCACTGGCTGGTCGGACTGAGACCTCATGGTGACGTAATTACTCAGGAATGGAAAGCTTCCTGAGTAATTACGTGATATTATCGTGAATAATTGACATACATATATCACATAAATACTATGTAATTGTTGCATATATGTGACTCTAAAGGTTTTGTTGAATTTTATATCTGCTTACCGTGATGGGCAAAAAACTGATAAATAATTGTTTTTAAATCATTTTGTGCGTGAGATTTATCACATCACCTTAAAAGTAAGATTTTATATAATCTTTAATGAAAGCTCATGAAATTATGATACAGGGAAATGAGGCTGTAAAAAAAGTCATAACTCTAATATACATATGTATATCTTGTTTTCAGGAGCAATGCATATATAAATCCCGCTTAAAAAAATAATATTTCTGAAAATTTGTCTATTTTCAGCTAATAAAAATTAATAACGCACGATTTACAACTAACAATGTTTACAGCACAAGATGCAAAACAACTGCTGCAAGATGCACTATTTTTGTAAATATTTACATATATTCAATTAATTTGATGTATATAAAAAAGCTTGAAAAGTACATATCAAGTATAATACAATACATAGACATAAATTTAATAAAAATAAAGATAATAATCATGATATTCAAATTCCCAAAAATTAAACTAAGATCGCCGCATAGTAAGCATCGTATTTATCTCGTAGATAATTCTACGTAAGTGATCTATAACTTCTTTCATTTGCTTATTTTTAAGAACAACTTGCTCCATAACTTCCTTACTTTCCTCGCAAACCAATCTATAAGCCTCCGAGTTTTTCTTCTCGTCGTATTTCGGATCAATCTCGTCCTTGAATGGAATCAAACTTTCGATATGTGTATATTCCATCCCTTGCAGTTGACAATTCTCATTGCACTTCTCGTATATTAATCGCAACCTCTTGAATAACACCCGAATCGTACGCAGCTGTTCCTGAATCTTCGCTTTCTTGTCATTACTTACGTTTGCACCCTGAGGAGTCCCATTTGGAGGCTGAAAATTCATTCATTTACCATTAAAGATGAGAGAAACTTGCGTTTTGGCACTTATAATTTTTTTCAATTCAAAATCTATTCACTTGTCTAAAGAAGAGTAATACATACTTGTATTGTCCTCAATGTTTGAAAAACTTCTTGCGTTCGGCTAACAATATCTTGCACAGTTTCCTGTCCAATCCTACACAAAGAGGCTGTATTAAACTCTTTCTGTTGGGGTTGTGGTTGCACAGGGGGCGTCGGGGCTACCGTATTAGCTTGCTGCATAACAGGAGGTTGCGGCTGTTGCATTTGATGATGCGGTAAGCCAGCTAAAATGACATTTATTTCATAAAAACCAATTTGAGAAATAAATAAACCATACCCATGGGATTTGGCGGCATCTGCATAGGATTGGGCGGTTGGTGTTGCGGCATTTGTGGGGGCCCATTCATGGTATACTGCGGATTCATTTGTGCCATCATTTGGTTCCCAACGTGGGGCTGCGGCATTCCAGGATTCATCTGGGTTACCATGGGGTTGCCCATTTGTGCCATCATGGGATTTGCCATCTGCGGGGGCATTTGGTTGGGCATCGGAACGGGCATTTGATTTCCAATGTTTGGAAGTTGATTTGCCATTTGCGACTGCATTGGAGCACCCATCTGGTTCTGCATTGGTCCCGGGCCGAATTGAGACCTCATTGCCCCCTGCTGGGGGGTCAAACCCGGCAGGAAGTGATGTTGAGGAGCAGACATCGCTAAAACGTAAGCTAAAATTGTAAATCTTAATCTTGTAATTATTTGTGGTAGCTGGATTCTTACCGGAGAAATTTTGGTAATTTTTTGGGTTGATTTATAACATTATCACGCAAATAAATTCTTTTTAATCAAAAATAAATATGTTATTACATATAATAATAAAATTTCATTATTTTGGTAGTTTTATAATGGTTTTATACATAGCTGCTGTCTGCTACGCTGTGAAGTTTGCTTTTATAAAAATGCATGGTTTCTATACGTACTGAGTTGCACGAATTGGGCGATAAGTGTAACGGAAAAATCGCAACTTAGAATTTATGTTGCAATAATGTTTGTCATGTTTTTAATACAATTATCAATCCCGAATATGTGCTATCACAATTGAAAAACAATGTTCTATGCCTGCTGTCTTTCAGTGACGTCATGCAAACCTCGTATTCAATAATATAAGCATCACGTGTAATAATCTTTGGAAATGTGTTGTTTGTAGTGAATATAATCGATTTGAGCTATTATCCTAAAGGATAATTGGTAATAGTCATTAGTCATTTAGAATTGATTAATTAATTGGTGATGTATGAATTGATAATTACCGATAGAGGGAGCGTTGTGTGATAAGGGTGAAGTTAGTATGCGCAGGCGTAAGAATGACAGTCGAGTTCCTAGCCTGTGGATTATGTGTAATGTCGTTGCATTTATATTTTGAAATGTGCTGATATTTCTAACGTTATCAATTGAACGTAGAATGCGAGGTGCGCCCGTTATAGTGCTATAAGTATAAGAAAGGAATAATAAATCTAGAACAGTTTGGAAGGTCTTTAAACAACAAAAGCAACATCGCGGTAGTATAAAATGGCATCCCTACCAAGAAGAATAATAAAAGAAACCCAGAGATTAATGCAAGAACCTGTGCCCGGGATAAGCGCTGTCCCAGATGAAGACAATGCTCGATATTTCCATGTAATAGTAACTGGTCCCGAGGATTCTCCATTCGAAGGTGGCGTTTTCAAACTAGAACTTTTCTTACCGGAAGATTACCCGATGTCAGCTCCGAAGGTGCGTTTTATCACTAAAATATACCACCCGAACATCGATAGACTTGGACGAATTTGCCTAGACATCCTAAAGGATAAATGGAGTCCCGCATTGCAAATTCGTACCGTTTTACTGTCGATTCAAGCGTTGCTAAGTGCTCCCAATCCCGACGACCCTCTAGCCAACGATGTAGCTGAATTATGGAAAGTAAATGAATCGGAAGCCATCCGCAATGCGAAGGAATGGACCCGAAGATACGCCATGGACAACTAGACCCAAACGTGCGATTTTCAATCTTTTCCCGTAAAATAAACTTCTCTTTAAAGGTGTATATCTTATGTTTGAGTTCTCGATACTACAAAATAGCGTAGCATATTTATAAACTAAGTACTTTATTTATCAGTTATTTCCTTCTATATATGGTATATATCTATATCTTACATTGAATATCACATTGAATTACATTGAATATGTAATTCTTTGTTGAATACTGAATAACACCATGTTTTCTTGTGCCCGTACACGACACGTTGTGTATTTTTTTCTGTTACATCTGATTATAAAACCAAAAAATAAAGCAAAACTAAACTCTTAGGGATATCTTGAAGACGCCTGTTGATTTTATAACTAGTTTCTAGATTTCTATATTAAGATGCTATTGAGAAAATTTTCGATGGTGTTCTTTTTGTTCCTGCACCTTTTTTGTCATGTTACAAATCAGAGTAACATTTCTGTAAATATGATATGTAAGGCTTTTTACAAATAAATTCTTTACAGAAATGATATGATTTCTTTTATTACGCATCCTTTCTTTTTAATCTCCACAAGTATTGATAATTTATTAAAATTTGTAATATATTTGCACTCTTATTGTGGTATCAATTTTATAATCTATAGATAAAGTATAACAAAAAAACATTTCAGCAGAAACAACTTAAGGTTTTGAAACAACTAAGAATACATCTTTTTCCTTATTTATGTCGAATCTATTTGCAACACATTTAAGAAATGTTACTATTACATCATAATAAACAAAATGGATGGTTTTTGCCAGTTTTGTCTTTTTTTTTAGAATATCCGGGTTTTTAATGTTTTTAAACTTTTCAGGTTGGCGCATGTTTGTCATTTGATTGTTTATAAATACAAGTAAGTTATGCAAAATTGCGCCTGTCTTCAGGGGCGCTTTTTTGCAGGAAGATATTAATGTTGATGTACCTCTTAATTAGTTTAAACTTGTATGTGGCGCCTATTACTTCAGTTGACATTGAGAGAAGCTTATTTTCAATTTATATATATTATCCCATAACATCATAACTTTAGTCTAGGTATTTAGAATTTAGACCAACATCTAATTGTTAAAAAGCAATGTTTTTTGGTATTGCTTCTGCTCATACATTTAAACAGAATATTAAAAATATATAGATATGTTTTTTTTGTTATGGTATGTTGTTTTGTTGTCTAATATACCCTTTATTTTCAAGTTTTGTTTCTCATAATAAAAATAAATCATGTTTTATTGGATTATATATATGCATATGTTTAATATACAGCATAGGCCAAAGCAGACCGCCGCATCTATTTCGTATGCCAGGAAACGAGACGTTTCAAACATACCCCGCAGCGTATTTACAGCCCCGTGCTTGGTGCACCTTGCTTGGTGGAGGCACTATTATTATAACTCAAGTAATTTATTAATAATTTTGGAGATAAGGTATGGAAATAACTCAACAAAGAACAACTTCTTAATAATATAAAATCTATTCTCAACGTGTTAGTAAACAATAAAAAAATGTGTAAAAATATCTCGAGGTAGGGTTTGTACATAGAAACTTCCTTAAGCACAATATTGTTAAGTAGTACTCAATGAATACAAGTTTGAGTGTTAAGACTTTGATTTGCATTGTGCACAAATACAAGCACAAAAACAAGAGAGCAATTTTACAGGTCCAGTACTTGCCGCTTCATAGTAAACAATATCCTGAAATAAATTAATATAATTAATTACACATTGATTAAGATTATTTTTTTACTTACAATTAGGAAACAAGCTCCAATAAGAACTGCTTTCATTTTAACATCAAGATCCAAAGGAAAACTAATTCCAAAATTTTCTGCATCAGTTCCTATCTCCTGAACAAGCCCTGACCAGTGTTTGGCAATCCTGCCAACTTGCGTTTTTCCATCGATGGAAAGAATTTTAAATTCTACCTCTCCGCAACATAAGTTTGAGGTGCAGCAGGGCCCTTCAATACGCAAGACCACCTGTTCGCTGGAGTCTTTGATAACAAATCTCGGAATCATGAAGCTCCACTCTTGTTGAATGGTTCCTAGTAGGACACCAGGCGGGGAGTATATTTCCATGGTCTTAAATTAATTAATTAATTTTAATGATAAATAAGTATAACAGCCAGAGTTTTTAGGAAATGAGTGGCTTAAATACCTGTAAAAGGCATGGGAAAAAGCAGGAGTCGCAAGCACAAGGTCTCTTGATATGGATGACTTCTTTGGAACGATTGTCAAAGACTTTCATTTGAAATGGTCGGTAAGAGCCCAAGCAATTTCTAGCGCAGTACCCGCTGTCTTCCGCAGCAAAATAGACCTTTTGCCCATTCTTGTTCTTTATGGAGAATTTGTTTTTTGATTCGAAATCTGTAAAGACTACAAAAATATTTGGTACCTACATGGAATTAAAAATGATTTATTGATTAATTATACCTTCAGTTAGTTCTATTTTTTGTTTAACCATCAACTCATCAATGACGGTCAAATATTCCAAACCCGGCGGACAATTCGGGATGGTATGCGGTGGCGCCATCCATTGTCCTAAAATGACACTAATTATAAATGAACTCTTTTGTTGTTAATTAAACCTTACTGACTAACCGTGACCTACAATCTACAACCTCTATTTCAAAGTATGATCTCATAGTTATAATATGTCGATTTGTTTACCTTCTTGGCCTGGAAGCATAGCTCCTGGTTGGTTAACAATCGGGGGATGGTACCCTGGTGGTGGTTGTTGATATGGTCCGTAGGGTTGAGGCGGGGAATACCCTGGAGGTGGCATAGGTTGGGGAAACCCCTGTCCAGGAGGGTTGTAAGGTGGGCCATAATATCCTGGGCCTAATTTTCAGTTATATTTTAATATTTAATAAAATGCTGCTGTATAATTACTCATTGGGTGTTGTTGTGGTTGACCGTGAGGTGGCAGCATTGTCCCTGGCGGCCCTTGCGGCCGATTTGGGTCCAGAGGTGGATAAACTTGATTTGGGACATCTTAAATCACGCGTAAAAATTTGCATTTCATGATATTTTATAAATTAAATCGACTTACTGGGATGCTGGTTGTTCGGAGGTTTATTCTTGTTATCATCTGCCATTTTGGACGGATTTATAACTTTACTTTGTTCTGGTGATGGTTTGTTGTGCAGATGTGCGCAAATACCTCAATACCTCTGCTACAACATGATGACCGCCGCTTACAAAACACAGAAAGCGGCCTTGAAAACTGTCCGTTTATAAATATAAAACTTGCGTTATGGTAGGAAATACCAATGAAAGTTGGTACCTACATTGCTTTATTCCATCTTGTTCCCGAACCGAAAATTCTAGCTAATGATAGCGCTATTATTTTCGATCTTTTTATAATAGAAATACAATCAAATATATATCTCCATAACAATCATTTTAATGATTTTACCATGGCTTTTTATGTCCTCATTCTCTGTAGTAAGAATATCAATGGTACTATGAATTGCAAGTATTCTTTAACAGAATAACTATTATATGATCGTGTGGGTAAAGGTGATATTGAAACAGATCACTTTTACCAATTTTTAGCCAGAAACAAATTTGTTTACCTAAAACAGTAGAAAATTCCATGAAATGATAAGAAATGTTGTGTATATTAACCAATCTGGTCACAAATCTTCATAGACTAGAATAATAATAATATTGAAGAGTAATAACAATAAGTAACGAATTTAACAAATTAAACTTATTTGTACATAAAATCTCTCCCAACAAATAATGATGTTTACGTTGTTCATGTTGACGGACACTGTTATGAGATAGCACAGCAAATAATCCCACTGTAAAAATGTTTTATCGGCGCCGTAATGACAACAGCAAAGAATTAAACAACAAAATATGTTTTAAAGTGTTTATTGATAAATAATTGTTAAGCATAGTAGCCGTAGGCGTCGACTAGCACATGTATAATATATATTATCATAAAAGTATAAATATTTTTTACAAGTACGTGTTTTGACACAGATTAAGAAGACATTTAAATACATCACATATCACGCAAAGACACATGTATTTGGAGCAATTATTAAAATTCTATAAGACATTTAAATACATCATGCAAAGACACAATGTGTTTGGAACAATTGTTAAAAATCTTTTTAAAAAATAAAAACAATACGTATTGTCAAATAGCACACTTCATCAAGCGTATGTATATTAATTACTGCTTCCAGACTTCTCGAAGAACATTGCATCCTAGAAAAGACAATCAAGTTAAAAAAAAATGCTTTTTTTAACATAAACAGCAAACTTACAATCAAGAAGCATGCCCCCAACATTACCGCTTTCATTCTAACATCCAAATCCATGGGGAAAGTAATGCCAAAATTATCAGAATCCGTGGCTGCTTCACGTACCAACCCAGACCAATGCTTAGAAATCTTTCCAACCTGAGTTTTACCATCAGCTGACATCACTTTGAACTCAACATCACCGCAGATACTGAAGGTGCAGAACGGCCCTTCAATCCGCAGTATTGTATCACCGCTAGGATTATTTATCGTAAACGACGGTATACACAGGGTCCATTCTTGTTGAACTGTACCCACTACATTACCAGGAGGTGCAGATACTTCAATACTCTGGAATAATAAATATATAATTAATAAAGTAATTAATTTTTGATTAATTAATTACCTGTAGGCAACATGGGAAAAGGCATGAATCGCATGCCAATGGTCTGTTGAGGCTCATTACTTGGTTTCCAAAATTGTCTAGTATTTTCATTTCGAATGGTCTGAGTGGTCCACAACAATTTCTTGTGCAACAGTCGTTGTCTTCGACGGCATAATAAATTTTTTGTCCGAGACTGTTTTTAATGGAGAATTTGTTGTTTGTTTCAAAACCGGTTATGACTGCAAAGTAGTTGTTTTAATTATTGTTGTTCTTTGTCTTGAGATGGCATTGTTACCCTCTAGGAGTTCGATTTTTTGTTTGACTATGAGTTGATCAATCAAAGTAAGGTATTCCAATCCTGGTGGGCAATTGGGAGGTCCTTGCGGCATAGTCATCCAGCCACCTGCAAAAAAATAAATTAATTAAATAATTCATTAAATGAGGTATTTTTTGCTTATGGGAATATATAGGTTTGGACCTTTGTTCTTCATCTGTTATAAGTTTGTTGTAGCCCTTCTTCTTAGGGTGTTTATTGATGGTGAAACAACTCCTCAAACGTCTGAGTATAAATCGACAAAGCTTAAAGTGCTTATATTGGCTGTCCATCTCGTACTGCTGATGTTTCGATTGAATACACCATACAGAGAGAGCGTGCACTATCAATAAGAAAAATAACTTTTTCTCCAGACAATGTGAACAAAACTGGTAATTGTCCTAAATTAAACAACAGTGCAGTTATCAGCATAAATAAGCCTTTATCAATGTACTCCAGTGTTTTTATGTCACTCACTAGTCTTATCTCATTTATTGACTTACTTAATCTTTAATACTTACTGGATGGAGGCATTCCTCCAGCATATTCGTTCATGATTGGAGGTGCACCGTATGCCCCTTGAGGTGGAGGGTATCCACCATGACCTGGTGGTGGATAACTCCCTGGAGGTTGCGGAGGATAACCTGGAGGAGGACCATACCCTTGAGGAGGAGGAGGTCCATACCCCTGTGGTTGAGGGTACTGAGGATAACCACCTTGTTGAGGTGGATAACCTATCGATATTATTCATTATTAATTAATCCATTCATATTATTATCATACAATTATTTATTACCTTGGTTATTATGTTGGTCTGGATAGGACATCCTTGATCGTTAATACCATCGATTCTACCGAAAAAAAAAAAACTAAAAAAAATGCAGATATTTGGAACGCACTCCTATACTATTTATACTCACGCTCAACGGCGCAAAATCGTACTGAAAATTGAGTGTGCGGTATACACAACTGTATATATGTACAGAGCCTCTTGAATTGTCTCAACTTATTATCAGCTTATCACAGCTAATACACGGGGCAATAAGAAAATAAATTACACTTTCGACAAACCGGTTTATACAAAAACGCCCTATAAGTATCTATTTATAAACTTGCGTATGCATCACGACCGCGTCGTACTGACTGTATTTCCGATTACAAATTTTGTATGCATCAACACATCTCTTTACTTTATCGCACTTCCAAGTATGTACCTACCTATGTACAATTTGCGCTCACTATCTTTGTATATAATGTACATAACCCTGTAAACACTGTTATCCAAACTTGCCGACAGACTTCCGGACTAACATTAACATATACTGACTTTTTGTAAAAAAGTTAAGCATGATACTATAATAGGGGATCCACCCACAATCTTGCATTGGAGCTCAAATCCATTCCAAACCTTAGAGGTTTAGCCTCTAAGGTTATACAGGGTGTCGCACGTTTTAGTGCACGAATTTTGAGAGACGATAGGTTCTAGCTAGCTAGCGGATAAAGTTTTTATCAAATTATTATGTTCATCTCTGAATAACTAAAATATCGAAGGTCAGAGTTGGTACTCAAACAATATTGTTTGAGTACCAAGCACTTGTGGTTGGTTGATGACCACAGTTGATGACTAAAGCGATTAAAATAGATTAAAAACGCTTTTGAAGTAGTTAGTTATACCTGCATACCTCTGAATCAATCTGATTACCGAACCAGTAGTAGAAAAAAGACACTGCTTCAATTTTATAGGGGGAAATCATGTTGACCAAAAAAGCTCTAAAATCGTTATAATTTCACATATTATCTTGTTTGTATACTCAAACCTGTTACACCCTGCATATACCACTAATATCGAATGGTTCAAAAACTTGTATTAATGGTATTATGGTTTAATTTGGGAGGTGCTATTAAAATTCATAATTCGCTGAAGTAATAAATTAAAATCAATAAAAGAATAAGTGAGTTATTGATTTATTAGTGATATTTACTGATACAACGACTTGAAGTAATAAACGCGTTATAAATAGAATACCAGGAAAATAAAGCAATTAGGATTGTTTGTAATTGCATGTATTGAATAATGTTTGGTGGCGCTATGTGGGATTGCATTGCGTAGAAGAATGTGAATGTTATACTACCAAGGGACAGATGGCGCTGCATTTATAAATGTGTTTTGAAGGTGAAGTGGTAGGGAAATAAGTATTGTGCTACCAATGCATAGATGTCGTCGTGCGTAGAAGTCGGTAAATCCCTCCTCCTAGTAGTTTGCTCCTGGTGGCAATATGGGTAAAAACATAGCAAATGGTAAGAGACTGTCAGTGATGTTAGCAAGTAAAATGGCCGCTACTTGAGTGAGCAATAGTAATTGAGATGGCTGTCTTAAAATCGGTGAAATTGAACAGTATAGAAATATCTGTAGCGGGTCGATTAGTGCGCTCGGCCTTAAGTTTGATGTGCTCGTAATAAAAATAGGAACACAGTGATAATAAACTGGTGAGGACGGTGTTAAACGCAATCTAGAGACAATGCGTGAATTTAAAGTAGTAGTTCTTGGTTCGGGTGGGGTTGGTAAAAGTGCATTAACGGTGCAGTTTGTCTCCGGTTGTTTTATGGAGAAGTATGACCCGACCATCGAGGACTTTTATCGAAAAGAGATCGAGGTGGACAACTCACCCTGCGTGCTCGAAATCCTGGATACAGCAGGTACGGAACAGTTTGCCAGCATGCGTGACCTGTACATCAAAAACGGGCAAGGGTTTGTGGTCGTCTATAGTCTGACCAATCACCAGACTTTTGACGACATCCAGAACATGAAAGAAACCATAACGAGGGTTAAGGGCAACGAAAAGGTGCCCATACTTCTGGTCGCCAATAAAATTGACTTGGACCACCAGCGCGAAGTGCAGACCCAGGAGGGTGACTACCTAGCGTTCCAATGGGGTTGCCCCTTCATAGAAGCCAGTGCTAAAAACAAGACAAACGTCAACGAGGTATTCGCCGAAATCGTCCGCGAAATGAATGTTAGTCCAGAGAAAGAAAAGAAAAGTTACTGCTGCTGCACAATACTCTAATAGTGTGTTATACTTCGTTTTTATCTTGTTTACATATTTTTTCTTTTCAATTTCTTTTTTTACGTATAAAAGCATCCAGAATGTGTTAACTTGTTGTGTATAGGACCATGATGAAATGCTCAGTTCTTTTGTATACTTGTCACTGTATAGAGAGGGAGAGAAAGATAGCCAGAGAGAAAGCAAAATAATCGAGAGAAGATGTAACAAAACAAAGAAAGCAAGCAAAAAAAGAGTAAGGCTTACTATTAGTACTGCACAATACCTAATATATTTTTATACATTGAACAACGGAACTATTTTTATTTATATTAAAAATCATATCTCTACTATCAATTGTATAAGGAGTAAATAGTGCCTGAATCAGTATATTAATTAAAAAAAGAAAAGGGAAATGGTTGATTGAGAACGCAAAATTCGGCCTAAAAAATCGAGACTCACCAGAACAAAAAGCAAACAAGATAGACCAAACTCACAGTCACACAGTCCTTTTGTTTTCTTGTCGTATTTTCGTTTGATTTCCTTCACCAAACGGCCTTTCCAAACACACAACACGCGTAATATCACCGTTTAATGTACTATGTAAAGTGGTCTTGTATTTGTACATAAATATATATATAAATATATATATTGTATTAATATATATATTTACATTGATTAGAGACGTAAGAATAATTCAGGTATCGTGTTTTTCTATTAAAAAAGTAATAATATTGATACTGATAAAAAACACATTTTTAAATCAAAATGAGTGATGGAAGAATGTTTAGCCTAATACATGTCTTTGTAAGTAATGTAAGAGTGTGTATGTAAAGTATGTGTGCCGCTATGGGAGCCAAATACCAAGTTGTGATATATCTATTATAATAAAATAATTTTAAGCGTACAAACTGCGTATTCTTTCTCTAAAACCCTCAAAACAAAAATCACAGCAAATCGGTAAGTACCAAATTAACAGTTCTCTTTAATACATCTACTATATCTGACAAATTACCCCCAATAAATATCAACCAAACCGTTATCAAAGCCTTTATGAAACTGATTAGGTGCCGTATTACACCCTTTTTTTTTCAAGAGGTGTGATCCTGTGAAGTTGCAAAGCTTTGCCCGTTCAAATTAACTTCAGTAACAGGCGCTTTTACCCTCCAACCCTTTGTGAAATTATTAGCTATATTCTGCTTTACTTCACACCACTTTGGCATGTTATTTAGACAACATTCGAGCGATATCGAATTTCATTTATTTTGCGAAGAAAAAATAACATAAGTTATGTTGTTGTAGCGTGTGGGCCCCTTTGTTTTCAACACCTGCGAATTCCATATGACGCAACGTTTATACTGAGCGAAACCACAAACAAAAGCAAAAATTCAACGAGATAAGATTGTCTCATACCCTAATTATTAGAACTTTGTTATCGGTGCATTTAAAAAGAAACAGTTATTAATTGTAGGTATATTTGTGTTGCTAAATTTTCTTGTGTA
The DNA here is from genome assembly GCA_963971325.1 of Aphodius granarius. NCBI lineage: Eukaryota > Metazoa > Arthropoda > Insecta > Coleoptera > Scarabaeidae > Aphodius > Aphodius granarius. The sequence goes on along the minus strand of OZ020230.1, from coordinate 7,928,907 downwards.
CAGTATGCATAATTATTACGGCCTTTTTGATTTGTAGGTCTTGTCGTTCATGGTTTTCACTATAGTCATCGGCCGAGATGCACGCGCATCGTTTGTTCCAGTTTAAAATGAGATTAGTTACTAGTTTTGCCGGTTCACTTTCACGTCGGCAACTTGAACAAACAATGGTTTACTTTAAAATATTCTCACACCGGCACCGGTACAGCGTAGTGGTGTTCGAAAAATTTGAAAATAATTACATACTACCTACCTACTGCCTGGGAAGAGATGCCATTTTGAAAATGGGCTAAATTGTATCGATTCTTCGTATCAAGTTTATGGTCTTCGTAACGATTTAAAACCGATTGCCATCGGCGAAGTGAAAGTCCCGTTTTCTACCATATCCGAAATTTGGTTTGCGTCAATTCCAGATAAATCGAAATATTCCTATATCGAATAATAATCGTTCTAAGAAATGATGATACGGGCGAGATAATAAAAATGCATCTTTACAGGTAGGTATAAAGTTTGTAAACGATTGTGTTAGGTTGCAAAATTCTGATTATATCAAGTCAGAGAGATAATCGTTTTGCAACAGTAGAAAGTTTTTTGAGGATGCAGATTCAGATATAAGATCGTGCCTGCTTGCCGGAGATGATGCATGAATGATAGCGTGAATCATGATTTACAAATAATCAATTATTATTATAAAACCCAACAACATCTATTGATATTTTATTTCATTCCTATCTGTGTCTATGTCTGTGTTTATTGACAGGATAAACAGTCCGCAATTTCCGAGAAATGGGACCACGTAAACAGACCTAACATTCTATAACTGCTGTTACGATACAAACACAGTACCACAGTTCATATCCGGTCTATATTTAATTAACAGTGAGCGCAAAATTTTCAGGACACATTTTACATATTCGAAGCTAAATATCACTCCTACCTGACTTTTTCTACCGTGTTTTTGATAATACTATTTATTCCTTTATCTCCAAGGTTATAGATAACAACTTGGACACCAAATCCCTGAGTTTTTAAAGCCTTAAGCTTTATTTAACTTGATGACTAGACATTCAGTTTTAGATATGAAAGAATGTGTTTAAAATTACGTTTAAACTTACATTGAATTTATAATATGGTCGAACAAAATTTATTTTATACGTATACACATGTGCATCAAAGACAAGAATTGAGATGACAGGAAATTTGACACAACATGCAGGGCCGCACTCCCCGCACAACCCTCGGGCCGGCTCTGGCAACAAGCTGAGCTGGCTGAGGAACTATGCCCTATATTCATATTCGGGGAATTGGGGTTGCCTTTAGAAAGCATCCCAACAAAAGTCACTTGCTGTGAGACTCAGTGAGGAACATTTTGCTCTGTGACTCACCACAGTAAGAATTTTAGAGCATGTCGTATTTTTAACTAAAGGCAGTTTTTGACGCACCTTTCTAAACGCCATACTATATAGTGTCAACAACTGTAAACATGTGCACTGTCAACTTTTTTCGTAAGTCCTAAAAAAACTACTTCGTTGATTCGAAAATTAATAATGCATAATTTGAGGGTAGATGAACTCAAATCGATATATCGAAGTGAATAATTCACTTCTGGGGAGTGGACCGGAAATTTTTGAATGTTTTGTTCACCTCTGTCAACCCCTTTCGTTTTGGTGCGCTTTAATGTTATAAGGGCCCCCCTGTGGATTTTCTATTTTCTCGCCTCCAAGGCTTTTCGACAGCTGGCTTGGTCACCACATGAATCTGTTACATTTTTATGCTGATGTAAATTTATTTTTGCTTCTACGCATACGGCCACGTATACACAAGTATAAATGTCGATTTTGATTGTCTTGAATTTTTAAAAAGTCATCTATTTCATGTCAACGCGACTGCGACCTATATAACTTGAACCAGAAGTGAACATCTGGCTCTGAAATTCTAAAGTTTACGTATAGATTGCCTAGAAAAATTGTAAAATGTTCAAAATCGTTGCTTCTAAAAACGTGTTTATATGTAGGGAATCGGTGTTTTTCTATGGCTTGCATAGCTCTCTCTCTACTATATACCATATTGTATGCATTATTTGTTATTCAACAGAATATGTTCTGTGTGCTTTGGTAGGACAAAGTGCACAAATACAAATGGAACCCGAATAAACAAGCAAAAACAGGAAAATGCATTCAGAGCGTCGCGCGTCGGTCGTCAACCACAAGTTGCGTTAAATTCGGTATGTTTTATTTTTATCTTATCATTTCGGATACATTTCTACAAATTACATAATTTCTGAGTTTATTAGTGCTTTATGTTGCTATACAAAGCCTTGAATATTACAAATGCCAGTGAATTAGTTTGTCGCTTCAGGATTTGGTCAAGGGCATGTGATAAGAACTTAACTAGTTTGATATAACAATAGTGTTCTTGAAATTATTTAGACGCAAAACATTTCAGTATAAATGATAGAATAAAGTTAGAAATTTCAAACAGGCAATGATTAAAAACCATGCCAGCAAACCGACAAGATTATTTATAAATTAATTATTGTGGCATTAGTATATTTCCGGGCGAATGCAGTGAGTAACAATTAACGTACAGAAATATTCGTATTAAAACATTCTTCTTTATCTGGCTTCAGATATTCATGTGCATAAAGCAGTTAGTTTGTGGGTAGTGGCAGGAAAAATTGCAAACGATTTCGCTATCAGTAATGCGATATGAGTCATAACAACAAAACCATCACTGTATCCCTTTTGTAAGCAGAAACACCCTCATAAAGTTCTAGATTTCCGGGAGAACCCTCATAAAATTTGTATTTATTGTTCGATTTTAAAAAATTTTAAATATCAGAGCGTAAAAATTATACCCCCACATACTTTAATATCCCCCCCCCCTTGGAGATATTAAAGTTTCGATTCGGCAAATTTTCTGTGCGATACATGTTCGAGATATATTACAAAATTTCAGGCTTAATGAATCACTTTACTTTACACATTATTTCAATAAAGGTCATAACTTCATAATAGGTAGATAATAGTATATTATTATACAAGTTTTATAAGACGTCAAATTGGCGCATGAGTTGTTTGGGGCACGAGGAGCGCCAGCGACGAGTGCCCCAAATGAACGAATGCGCCAATATGTCTTATAAAACGAGTGTAATATACTATTTTTTCTACTTTGCGTCATTAATTTTATAAAAATTTAGAAGTATATTAGGTAAAATTCCAATCTAGAGTATTTATGGGTGCAACCGTTGGTAACACTGTCATCTGACACTTAAATTCAAATATCTGTGAAAAAGTAATTATTGATAATTATTATATACCATCATATACTAGTAGTACGAAACCTAGGATGCAACACGCATGTTTCAATATGTATAAAAATATACATACTTCGCAGTTTGTGCGATTCTAAAAAATCAGTTTGTGCTTACTTTTGTGGTTATGTGTATTTTCGTTTGACATGCATTTGATATCATTGTCACCAATCTAAGAAAAAAGTTACTAAAAACGGTGTTACAATTTGCTAATTGTAACACCGAAATCAGTGTTACAATGTGTGCATTGTGAATGCAAAGTAGAAAAAGACATTTTTTAATAAATAATTACAGAAAATATATATACACAGTAGGATTCAATTTAGAAAGTTTTAAATTTGAAAAAAAGGTCTAGTTTGAGGCAATTTGTATGTGGTAACCGCTAAATTTCTGTGAAGTGTGGTTTGTATAGTGCGTACATAGCGCGCGTGTACAACCTATTTTATATTGTGAACCTATAAATAAATCTTTGTACTGATCGTTAAAAATTATACAGTAGATATTTTAGGAGATTTTGTCAGATTTTGAATACGGCAAGATCAGATAAAACACAGTTTTGAACGGCTTCCTGTTAAGTTATGCCTTTGGTAATGGTCTCGATAAGAACCAGGCCTAACTGTCCACATAAAAATTAATCCTTCGATAGTTGGAAAATATAATATACATGTATATTCTAGCTAGATCTTCTTACACTTCAAATCGTTAACAGGCAAGGTCAAATGAAGGTTGTCACCCGCAGTTCTGTATAATATATTTTGTCTTCTAACCATGAATGAATTTATAATGACAATTCAGCGCCCTTCCACCGAGAAAAACGTGGACTGAAAGACAAAGACTGATTCATACACCGCCTATCTCAGGCAGAATGTTTTCTTTGGCTCGTTCGGTAGTAAAAGCCCTTTCCACATACAGACAACGGCGACTTAACACCAGTGTTTGTCCAAAGCACAATTTGTCTTTGTGGATAGTTTAAGATCTACGCTGTTAATTGATTCCACAAACAGACACTTACACAAACGATGATTCAAAATTCAAACATTTGTATTTTATTGACTTTTTAGATTAGATTTATGACGTCTAACATGTTTTTAGAGCAAAATAATTTAAGCAGAAATTATGTTAAATAGTGACATTTATCTGGTAAGATTTTTGGTGAAAACTATTTCTTTTTATTTATAAAATTTCACAATAAATAAGTAATGATAAAACAACAAAAAAATGTACAACAATTAGACGCATTTGACTGTAAAATGGACATCATGACTCATTATAAGATTGTGGATAAATGAGTTTACTGCGGAAACCATTTAGCGGAAGCAAACAATGTAATCTGTAGGGGTCAGTCCGCAGTCGACACAAATGCATTCCATTACAAATCTTTTAAATGGCCCTTTAGGCACCCCCCGGTGGTGCAAACGTCTCCTGGCTGTCGTCTGCAGATCAACGTAACTTATTTAATACAAAACATGATTTTCGACCACTAAAGTTTGTCGAAAACCTAAACCAAGAAGCCATAAAGTTTTTTTGTATCGTTATAAACCCGTATGTTAAGCTCCCTTTATTATTAAATCATAGTGCTGGGTCCTATAAAGTCGCCACACACGATCGGTCGCTTTGGACCGATCGTGTGTGCGCCTGATCGATCCAAAATGTTGGATTTGTGTTGATAACGAAGCAGCCGTGGCAAGATCTCTTTCCCTCTCTTTGCTCAATACAATTTAAATTTTCGTCAATTTATGTTATTTCATTTATTAATTGTTATTAATTAATATTGTTAATAAAATTGTTCATGAAATAAAATAGAACAATAAAATATTGGGAATTAAATAAAATTACTTCTGGTCAATGCGTCTCAACGAACGAAAGAGTCGCCGCCCTGGTGGTAGAAATTTGAATTAAACAATTCGGGGTAAATAGCCAATGAAATGCGCCGTTTGCCTGAACAAGCGAGAGACGCACTCTGAGGGTAGAGATTTGAATTAAACAACTCGGGGTAAAAAGCGCCATCTACATTCGCCCGTTCAGGCGGATAAGGTAACTTTTTGAAGATAATTACTCCAATACGACGGTTCAAGCAAAAGATGTTGGACCTATTTTACATGACTTAACTCTGTTCTAATAGAAACAAAAAATTCTTTCTCCCATTTGGTTTTTATTTTTACTTTATCATACGTAGTATGACAAAGTATTGTAATCGTGTCGAAAAAAAATTGAGATTTTAGCGGAAATAGGTCTTTTTGGGACCCCTGAACATTTTTGACCAAGGTACAAAAAAATGTCTGTGTGTGTGTGTACCCGTTTTTTGTGGCGACGATTCCGGAGAAACTACTGAAGGTATCGAGACGAAACTTCATATTTAGAAGTTTCGTGACTAAACTTAGAGCTGAAAGAAGTTTTGTCCAAAGGGGCCCAAAGGAACTCGAGGTTTACTCTTATCACTTTTCAACGATTTTGCAAATTAGCCGCCATTTCTGTAATTTCGTCAAAATAGTTAAATAATAAACTATAGTAGAGAAAATTTTGTATAATTTATGTCCATTCCATTTTTTGGAAAAAAAATTAAATCATAGTAAGCGGATGCCCCTTGAACTTCCAAATTGCCCCCCTGAACATGGCTGTATCGTATGATAAAGTCATGTGCCTGGCCACATCAGACTTTTTTATGAAATACAGGCAGTTATACCATATAAAATTTCTAATTCATCCATACATTAACTTTAAAGGAGTATAACAAAGAATTATAATGTGCAGCTTGTATGTCAACTAGGATTGCCACTTTGGTTCCGTGGATCGGTCGTGTGTGGGGCCTATTTCGTGACTCAGGCCAGACGGACTTGAGCCAATTGGACTGGGGCCGTCTGTCCCGCTCGTGTATGGAAACCTTAGTCAAAAAAATACAGGACGTTATTATGCAGCAATATTTCGGGTAAAATCAGATGTCAATTTCTGCAATGTATTCTATCGATTTCCCACTTCCGGTATAGTAACCCAGATAACAAACGTGCCGCTTTTTTGCCACAGAATTATCAGCGCATTTGTGATTTGTTCGAAATTACCGGCACATTGAATATATGTTGTACTTGTGCCTGCAGTGTGTAGTCAAGTTTTCTGGGAATAATTAGGACCTCAAAATCTTCCTCTATAAAATATCTAGTCGTTAAATAATCACGAACTGACGCATTCTATATTCAGAATTTAGCCCAGTAAATCGATCAAACTAATTTATTAGTTATGCAGGCGTTACTCATAAATCTTTAATAGGTTAGTGTGTAATGTTTAAATTGCTGATTAATAACATAATCAATATCATACATAATCAATATATGAATTTCGGCGTTTCGCTTTTTTACCCACCTTTGCATGTCTTAAAAAGCACATAAATTACTATACGAGCTAAAAGGTTATCAGTGTTTTATAATTGAACAAAGCATTGCAAAATTCAACAACAATGAATGCTGGTTATGAACATTAAAAATGGTGTAAATGGAGGAGAGCGGTCAATGACGCTTCTTTGATAACAGCGTTCATCTTGTGCCGCTGTGTGAGTGTGTGCATGGGTGAAGAGTCGCTGTTGACAAAATTTCACGTCAGCTGCAAGATTATGTTATCTTACAGTAGTGTTGAGTACTTATCCGGCGAGTAAATTTATTTACAAGCTCGCTTTTAATATTACCAATATTTTAACAGATAGTTAAAAACACGCCAAAAATTCTCACCCTAATTGGACCAGATTATTATATAAATTTGTATAATCCAGATGGCGCTAGGTGCGCGAATAATTACGTTACTCCCTAGTTGCTTCTATATTTAGAACATTATTAACGGCTGTACTTAGATAAATGCATTTTGTTTATATTATTACTATCTATATTTATCACTTAAGTGAATAATTAGAATTCGTAGCGCAACAAAAGAGAATCCGTAACTGCATTTTTTCACGACACTGTGTCACTAAAATGAATGTAACCAATTCTTAGAAATACTCATTACTCTAAAATGACTCAATAAATGTATAGATCGTTTGTAACCATTCCTAAAATTATTTTGTAAACCGTTGGGATTTATTCACTTGCCAAACGTGTGATTCACGGAAGTTATCATTGACAGAAATTAACCATGAATGTCGCATCTTTTCTAGCCGCCGATTCTGTTCATTAACAGATGACGTAGACAGGCGCAAAATAACAGATTATTTCAAAGTGAAATGTCAATAGTGAATATTAGATTTGTTCGTGGTATTTTCATTCACAATCTTTCATAGGTTTGAGTCATCCGACACATTACACCAAATTGGAAATGTTTGTTTATTTAGTAAAAATGTGTATTTTATTAAGGACAATTACACTTAATTGCTTTGCAGTTTGTTCAAATGAATACTTTTTGATTCTGCAATGGCAGCGATGTCAATTTCGGATTAGTAGGCAACCTATTATACTCGTATTTGGATGGACAGGCAACCTATTATACTCGTACTTGGATGGACAGTAGTCTCATTCCTTTATTATGCGTTTTTTGTACAGTTTTCTGTAGACTTAAGAGTGTCAATCCGCCTCAATGAACGAAAGAGTCTTCGCTCTGGTGGTAGAAATTTGAATTAAACAATTCGGGGTAAAAAGCGCCATCTACATTCGCCCGTTCAGGCGGATTAAATAAAGAAACTATCCTGTATTTAAATGTAAAATTTTGCGGGTTTTTTTTTTTAGAAATTTAGCACTAGCCCCTAATATAATATGGACTATTTGATCAATAGAATAAAGATTAAAATAAATTACATTTGTCATTAATGTATTCGTTCTTTATAATGCTGAGTATTACAGTTTTTGTGTGGTTTTGAACAGGTAGTGACATCAAACAAGATAACAGGTTTAACTAATCACATTTATTTACATGAAACAACAAATAATACAGCAACTTAATCAATTTTTGACTTTTTGGTCTGTTCAACGGCTTGTTCCTCAAATATGATTTCTTCATTGAGTTTCTTAGCCAAGAAATATAGCTCCGCCAGTGCGATGACCAAAGCGCAGATAATGCCGAGCAACAGGCGGAAACCAAAGTCCAAGTCACCCATCATATACTGCAAGCCGATAAAACCAAATGCAAAACCAGCTGCGACGGACACCACAAATTGGCCAACAGCTATCAGTTGACGGTTTAGTTGTTTCACTGGAATAAAAAATTGTTAATACAACATTTGTTAGATATACAGGGTTCGGCAACTAAATGGAATATTCTCTACAGGCCGGAAATTATTAGTTCTATCAAAAAATGTTGAACGTAAAAGTTGTTTGACAATTTTTTTAAAACCGCAGAATTATCAATAAAGAGTTTTTCATTTACTATTAGAACAGAGCAACAAAAAAAGGAAATACAAGTTGGTAACTTAAATTAAGCAAAGTAAACTTAATGAAACTAACGTAAATTTTCAAATTGAGCACCTTTCACTTCTTGACAACAATAAACCAGCCACCATCGATACCGCTAGCCCGAGGACGATATTTTCATCACTCGAGGTGACGACAGAGGGAGTAACGTGGAAAATGCAATACTGTACTGCATTTAACACATAAAGTAGTACAAATAAAGTTTATTGTTATAATTATTAATAAAGCTCTGTAGTGAACACTAGGCATGTGAGGCACGTGCCTAGTGCCATATATACCTTGGAAATAAAGCTGCCTATATCAAAACTATCGCAACATTTTGTAGAATATGAAATAAACCAACTTCGGCCCAACTACCCTAGAAGATTTTGAGGTCCCCTGAATCCATTGCAATGATTTCTGGACAATGTATCTGTGTATGTATGTCCGTGAACACGATTGAGCCCAAACGGAACAACGGATTGGACTGAAATTTGGTATACATATTTAGAATTACCGGGGGACGAACTGGATTGTTTCTGGTGACAATCTGACAACCGGAAGTGGCAAATGTCACATACGTTTTCTTAGGAATTCATCCGATTTTGACCAAACTGACACCATCTCATCCTGTGGTGATTTCAAATAAGTATACAAATTTACAGATCAATGGGATGAGCGGTTTAGGTGCTATAAGGGTTTTTATTTATTGATTTGTGACGTAATGGCTCCATACCACGTTAGATCACACGTTATTGTTTGACTATTATCGCCCCGCCCGCGACTGAAGAATAAATAAACAAGCAGCAGTGAAATGAATCTCGTAGGAAAACACATGGATACGTGACAGCATATTATAATTACACTAGTCAACAAAATAATAAAAAAAAATGTACATTAGATGCCACTATTTTTTTCTTAGATATCATGGCCCGCTAAACTCAAAAATCGCATTAAAAATTTTTTGAATGGATACGTTTTCGAGTTATGAATTTTTCTTTTTTTGTTAATTTTTTTGGAGGTAGTTCGACTATTTGGAGCATATCTCGAGTTCGGAACATCAAATTTTGTCGTTCGGCACATCAAATTAAAGCCAATTGAATCACCAATAAATGTTATTAATATTGTTTTACAATCGCTTCAGTGGTTTCAGTGCAATTGACCATAATTTGAATTTTTTTTAGTATAAATGAAAATCGAACATTCATTTAACCGCCAGGGAAAGGTAGAAATAGTAAAAATATGCTCAGTTTCTTATTTTTTACGTAGAGTTTGCCCTTTTACGAAGAGAACAAGGTATTTACGATGAAAATCTATGAAAAAATACCGAAGTTATGATCAATTATGACCAATGGGTACGAAACTACCAAAATTCGGCCTTTTCTCTATTTTGTATTTTTCGTCATTTATAGCAGTTTAAATGCATGGTAGAGGTCGGATCCATTCGGAAGACGAGTACGTCACGTGATTCGCACCAAGATGTGCATCTTTTAGTCAACGTTTCGCACTCTGTTGCAAGAGGCATCTTCAGGACGGAGAGAATGAACGTGTGTGGAAGGGTGAGGGTATTTATCGTCGCTCAAAACACGTAGTGGCATATCTCACCAAAAAATGATATTCAGATATGTCAGTACGTGTTTCGATCGACGTTATATGTACCTGGCGCAGGTGCCTGCGCAGGTAGTCAAACAACTATTGGTTGGGAGGGCGGTTTGGGGTAGCTGTGATTGGCTGTGGTGGTCGTAAAAGTGGTTTCCAGTTATGATGCAAATGCCAACCGTCATCTCGATTGAGATTGGAGGGATCTTTAAAGATTTCGATCGCTTCGCGGATTCTACGAGGATAATAACGTGATTCCCGGGAGATGATTTTTGTTTGGTCGAGAAGAATTGTTGTGTCTGTGCTCAGCAAGCGCTGAACTGGTGATCTGGCGCAGCCTTGTACAACGTTCATGTTCTGAAACCCCAACGCTGACAGAGCGCTTTATCTCATCAATGTAGACACTGCCACAAGCACATGGGATACGGTATACACCTGGAGCTAGCAGTTGAGAAGATTTCATCCTGAGAATCTTGGTGACGTCAGTGACGAGCATGGTGAGAAGTTTCACTAGGAAATGAAGACTATTGAGCGGCGCTACCAGGGATTTTGGATTGAAAAAATGATGGGCAACTATATCTGGTTCCTCATAAGAAAAACAGATTTCGACAAGAATATAAGGCGAAGCAGCAATCAAACTCACTTCTAATCTCCTTTATATTGAAAACATCACTAACTTGTAAACAGAGAAAAAGTAGAACTTTGGTAGTTTGGTACCTATCAATCTTAAATGACCATAACTTCGCTATTTTTGCATAGATTTTAATCGTAAATACCTTGTTCTCTTCGTAAAAGTTCAAACTCTACGCAAAAAATATTAAACTAACTATATTTCCACAATTTCTACTTTTCACAGGTGATAGAGTAAATGTTCCATTTTCATTTTGGCCAAATTTTTATAATATCGTGGCCTATTGCGCTAAAACTACTGAAGCGATTGAAAAACTATATGAGTGACGATTGTTGGTGATACAATTAGCTTCAATTTTATGTGCCGGGCGACCAGATTGGACGTTCCTAACTCGAGATATGCTCCAAATAGTCGAACTACCTCCGCAAAAAAACAAAAAAAAGAAAAAAAAATTGTAACACGAAAACGTATCTATTAAAAAATTTGTGAGTATTGTTATAATCCCAACATAGTATTATTATTATCTCACAGACATTCGTTATTGGTGTTTCACCCTCTAAGTCTATACGTTTAGAGAGTTTGTAAATGTGTAAAGAATGTGTCAATGTAGTCGTAAAGTACAACTTATAGTTGAATTATTTAGAATTTGTGTGTAGAACACGTAGTGCCCTGTTTCGTTGTTCTTTTCTAATAATAAATGAAACACGCTTTATTGATCATTCTGCGTTTTATATTAATTTACGTTATATTAATTTAAGACGTTTATTACGGTTGTAAAATTTATTAATTTTTTAGGTGGGCGTTTTTCTTTTGAGACTGCGTATATAATACTATTATTTATTACCTTGATATGAAATTGTATCTTCTGGATAATGCTGACGAACACTGTCAACGTTTTTGGTCATATTCTTGTATAGTCGATTGGCATGTTGGGCCTTTAATTCTTCGCAACGTTTCTCCAAAACGGGGTTGCGAGGGATTTCGACGTTCTTTGGCAACACAAGCTGTGAATCCTCAAACATCTCGTGCAAGTAAACTTTATCTTCATTTACTAGATTATGCTCTAAAATTCGCTCGTGGAGCCAATGCATATCTTCTAATTTCAACATGGGGTCCTTATCGAAATCTGCAGTCTTTGGCGGGTCTAGTCGTTCCTGTAGGGTTTTTATACCTGCCGGAACTGATTTGTCAGAAGCCGGTAGATTCCTAACGAATTCTGCCATGCCTTTGGATGGCTTTATCGATAGAAAAGGGTTTTCTATGCGGCCCTTCGACATTTTCTGGAATGATTGTTGTTACGGGGAATGTTTTAGGTTAAGTTTTCTTTCTAGATCTCTGTAGAATTCTTGAAGTTCTTCTTCTTTTTCTTCAAATGTGTTATCTAGCCTTTTGCAGGTGAAGGAAATGTCGTCCACGAATTTTTCCCACTCTTGCTTCCTACTTTCTCTGCATAGTTCCAATGTGGTATCCTACGTGACAACAAAATTACGGTTAAACAACTGCAATCTGCATACCAAGCAACTTGTAGATTTCTAGATGACTAGCGCCATCTAGAAACACAATAGATATTTCATAAGTCATATTACAAACAATTAATTTTGACTTACCTTTCTGTAGTTAGTATCTAAGTCGAGAATATTATCAGAAATCAAAAGAGCCTTTTTCAATGTATCATTAGCGGGCTTTGCAGAGCAGTTGATTGTTTGCTTCACCTTTTCGATTTGAGATCCCTTTATGTCGGTAATTTTCTCCAGGAGTAAGAACAAGTTTTGGACCTCTTGGTCACGTCTGGTCTCCTATAATACAAAAAATTGATTCATAGAAATTATTAAGAATACAAATTTTTACAATTTGCCTGAATTGAATTTGAATTTTGTTGTTCACTTTTTAATAATTTTCAATTCAGTTCTGTACACAAAAAAATCAATAACCCATAAAAACATAACCTATCCACAGTGACCTACCTCAAATTCGTGTAAATAAAACCTTATTTCACCATTTAAAAATGCTTTGTGGTCAAACAGCCTGCTCCATATCGTTCCAGTTTCTATAAAAAATACACAAATTATATTTTTATCGTAAGTCTTAAAAGACAAGAGAAATCAACCCACCCTTGGCGACGTCGGACATACTTGTTTTGGGTCACATGATACGTCCATTTTTTTCAATAATTATTGATTATATACCGATAATTGTATAATTTAAGTTCTATTTATGATTTGATCTATATTTCCAAGAGGTATAATAGATTATGAGAAACATATATGAGTCAAATCGGATGAAAATAGGGGATTGGTAATTTTTTTCTAGGGGATTGTGTAAAGTGCATTTAGTGGGATTTTCGGTTGGATTATTGTGTTGGTATTGGTCTGATAGTGGACAACAATCCTAAAAGCTGCAGAATTATGCGAACAATGTAAAATATCAATAAAGCGCCCAGTTCGCGGAAGTTTTTAAATAATTCGGTAGTGATATGGTTTAGGTGTGTTCAGTGCTGGTTTAATTATAATGCTGTTGATTGCTCGACGAATCGTTCAAGTCTGAGTAAAACTTTGCTGCCAATTTGACGTTTTGGAGGAATAACAACCATGCCTGCTACGATCGCTGTCTCCGAATTTGTGGACGAAACTAGGGAAGATTACAATTCTCCGATAACGTCAACATTTGTATCCCGTATGCAACAATGCAGAAATACCATAGCTACTTTAGAAGAGGTGCGTTCGCCCCACAATACTATAAAATCCAACATCTCATGATCAATATACAACATAAACATTCGCTATTATTTTATCAAAATTTTCTAATCAATTGTTGAATTTGTCAACCAACAAAATCTGAACATTAACGTGACATGCTACAGGAAGTGTGCTGATAATACAATTTCCTGTAGAAATACTTTAAACTTTTTAAATTTGTTTACTTCATAAATATTTGATTTAAATTTTTCAGACCTTAGATTACGACCGAGATGGGCTCAGCAAAATGCGGAAAGCCGTCAAAGCCCTCCTTACGTCAGGCCAAAGTAATTATAAAAAGTACGCTCGAAATAATAAATTATAAAACGCATTATTTTAGCGCACGTCGAAAATGAAATGTGCCTGGCACGGGCTTTGGAAAAAATCAGCGAAGCTTCAAAAGATCAAGATAGCGATATTGGCGCCGCATTCTCTAAATTTTCCGTCGTTACCAAAGAATTATCTGCTCTTATGAAAACCTTAATGCAGAATTTAAACAATATCGTCATGTTCCCCCTTGACAGTTTGCTCAAAGGCGATCTACGTGGCGTCAAAGGCGATTTAAAAAGACCGTTTGACAAGGCGTGGAAAGATTACGATAATAAATTTGTTAAAATTGAAAAGGAGAAAAAACAACAAGCTAAGGAAGCCGGCATGATCCGTACGGAGATTACTAGCTCCGAAATAGCCGATGAAATGGAAAAAGAACGCCGATTATTCCAGCTCCACATGTGTGAAGTATGTAATTTTTAACTTATCATTTTTTATTTTTTTTAATACTCTTATGTTCTAGTACCTAATTAAATATAATGAAATCAAAACCAAAAAGGGAATAGACCTACTACAAAACTTAGTTGAATATTACCATGCCCAAACCAAGTAAGTATTAATTTGAACTAAAATGATTAAAATGTTTAACTTAATTAATTAATTTGTTCTGTTAGTTATTTCCAAGACGGCTTGAAAACAATCGAGCACTTTGGAAGTTACGTAGCCGACCTTTCGGTAAAACTCCAGAAGATCAAGCAGAAGCACGACGAGGAGAAACGCAAGCTGACCGAGCTCCGAAGTTTGATACGGACGACGCCCAGCATTGAGAAGGAGGTGGGATCGACCGGAGAACGGGGCTCTGCCGGTTACTCCCTGCATCAGCTGCAAGGCGACAAGCTGCACGGGGTGACTCGGAGCGGCCACCTGCTCAAGAAATCCGAGGGCAAGATGCGCCGCGTCTGGCAGAAACGCAAGTGCAAGGTCCAGGCCGAAGGCTACCTAAACATTTGCCACGCCGACGAAACGAAACCGCCGACCAAAGTTAATTTGCTCACGTGCCAGATCAAAGTTGTTCCGGATGATAAACGATGTTTCGATTTAGTCTCGTGTAAGTTTCAATCAAACTCGGCAATTAATTAGTCAAAATTTATTAATTAAAATATTTTAGACAATAGGACGTATCATTTCCAAGCGGAAAATGAAGAGGACCAACATGCATGGATGTCAGTATTGGTAAATTGTAAGGAAATGGCGTTGATGAAGGCTTTCGATAATAGTAGTAAGACAGGTGGTGATAAGGTGAATCATAGTCTTATCGAGTTGCAACAGACGATTATTAGGTTTATTCAAAGAATTCCTGGAAACGACCACTGTTGTGACTGCAACTCCCAGAATGGTAATTCAATGTCTTAAAATTGTTACTGATATGAACTTTGTTCCAAGCGTACCGATAATGTTATCTAGAAATACTCTGGTATGAACGAATTGGCATGATACATACGTCAATAATTTCAAGTATTTCCAGTATAAGATTTTATAAAATGAATTAACAATATATTATTCCCAATATAAACATTTATTTTATTTTATTAATGGACATAATATACTGCATCTAATTAAAAAAAATTATTTTTAGATGCAACGTGGTTATCGACAAATTTTGGGATCATCGTGTGCATAGAGTGTTCCGGAATTCACCGTGACCTGGGGGTCCACATATCCCGTATACAATCTCTTACGTTAGACAACGTCGGTACTAGTCAACTCTTGCTGGCTCGCTTTATGACCAATCAGTCTTTTAATGACATTATGGAGGCCAAATTACCATATGGGAGCAAGTTAACACCGTCCAGTTCAATGTAAGATTATCAAAAATGATAATTAATGTCACAACCAATCAATATTATTCATTATTTTTAATAATTAATGAATCAATTTAATTTTTTCAGGGAAGACCGTTGTAATTTTATCCGTGCTAAATATGTAGATAAGTTGTATGCTGTGAAAATGTGTCATACAGAGCAGGAGAAATATGAGAACTTAGAAAAAGCTGTCAACAATGGCAACCTGTCTGAGCTATTGCAGGCCTTCGCAGAGAATATCGATCTTAATTCACCCTATCCAGCTCAGGTAAGCGGAAATATGCCTCTACAGTTTCAATAACGGATTCATTAATTAAAAATTAAACAATTAAGAGATATTTATTTAAGGTAATAGTCTGGTAACTTGCACACTTTTTTGGGCTTTTTTCCAAAATTTTTCTTTCAGGGAAAATAAAATTTAATCGATTTGATTTTTTTTATATGTTATTGATATCTAGAAGTGTACAAAAAAAATTTTCAATTTATTTTTTTTTAATTGTTTGTGAAGTGCGTATTTGGGGAAACTCGAGCCTAAGCCGGAGGCGTGCACCGCGATATGGTGCCCAAGCACGCGCAACTACGAGGCTTTCTCGTATATGTGCTATAACTTTGTCAATATTTCGAATTTCGGTTTAAAAATTTTACGATGGATTCTATATGTGACCTCGGATGCGAAAAGGGATCTATCGAGCGAAAATAGCGTGCGCCATAACGGTACCTATCGGAACCGTAGCGTGCAAGATAACGTCACAATAGGTCCCTTTTTGCGTCTGAGGTCACATATATAGTACTTTCGAAATATGTAAAAAACAAAAAGTCGATTTTTCCAGCCCAAGTTACCAGACTACTACCTTAAGAGGAATCAGTACCCCTTACTTTCTACTCGCAAAACACGTAAAAGTTCCGAGGGGTTTTCTCCGCTATTAGTTCACAGAATCTTAAAAGCAATTCACCATATCATAAATAAAAGTTATATAATTTTCCGTCTAGTGGTAGATTTTTGATATTTTTGTTTGTTTTGAGCAAATTTATTGCTGAATGTGACCTAAAATTGACGGATTTTGCGATTTTTTTACGTATAACACAGGCTAAAATTGAAAAAAGTACCACATAATACGTTTAAGTTACACCTTCCTCTGTAAGTGTACAAAATTTCACGTGAAAATATTAATATCTGACATGCTTTTTTCACTCAAAACTTTAATGATGAAAACGCGTGAAAAGGACATATTTTCTGCACCGTTGGTTCGGACTAGGTATGCAACCAAACGTACAAGTCCCCTTCGGCAGTCTTGGACCAATGGGAGTAAAATGATATAGCATGGTACAGTCCCAAGGACTATGTATTGGTATGAGACTGAGTGTGTGTATTTTAGAAACATTAATATTCCAAGTGTGTGTCTAAGGGTACATGACCTTGCTAGGAAGGACGTGCAACCTAGTCGGTTTGCAAATCCGCCCTGGAACCACAAAATTAAAACTGCGGAATAAAATAAACACGAATGATTTGCGAAGAATATATACTTTAAATGTTAGCAACAAAATCCAGCAACAAAGAAATTTATTTGTTTATCCGAGTGCAATGATGATACATTGATGGAAAGGTCATAGCGAGAGTCTGCCATACTTATTGCAGACTATCTCTATTAATAATTACTGCCTAAAAATTAAAAAGAAAGTCAAAATTGTAATAAATTTTCATATACATATCTAGATTATGTCTAGATTATATTCTTATGCATAGAAATAGGTTTTTTTTTTATTAAAAGATGTGTTCATGGTTAATTTTCACTGTTTATTTTTTATTATTATCTTTTTTTACTTTCCGACAAGTACCCTAGAAGGAAAGTATTTTAATCGACGGAAAAAATGTGATTTCCGCGGAAATACACGTTTTGGGGTCCCCTGAACCGATTGCAATGATTTCTGGAAAATCTATGTATGTGTGTATGTGTGTATGTATGACCGTGAACACGATAGCGCCGAGACGGAACAACGGATCGGGCTTAAATTTGGTATACATATTTAGAATTACCGGGGGACGAAATGGATTGTTTTTGGTGACAATCTGACAAACGGAAGTGGCAAATGTCACATACGTTTTCTTAGGGATTCATCCGGTTTTGACCAAACTGACACAATTTCATCCTGCAGTGATTTTAAATAAGTAAACAAATCAGATCAATGGGAAGGGCGGTTTAGGTGCTATAAGGGTTTTTATCTATTGGTTTGTGACGACGATTATCGCCTGGACTGCGATTGAAGAATAAATAAATAAGCAGTACAGAAATAAATTTTGTAGGAAAACACATGGATACGTGACAGTATATTATAGTTATTTGTATCGAGAGGTGCCTTGTATGTATTGTTATAATCCCGACATAGTATTATTATTATCTCACGGACATTCGCTTTTGGTGTTTCACCCTCTTTAGTCTATGCGTTTAGAGAGTTTATAAATGTGTAACCAGTGTGTCAATGCAGTCAGAAAGTTGGGTCTTGTTGGTTGACGTCAAAGTGGTCTGGCAATAGTGGCTTGTTTTTTCGTTGCTACATAGAAAATATCGTCCAATGTTTTCTTTTAATCATACAGTACAACTTCGATAGATCGGACACTCTCTAGTACGGACACTCCAGTAATCCGAATGCTCTTGTCAACCGGACATTTTAGAAATTTTATCTCCCTAGTTCGGACACAAAATATAATTTGCTGTTAAAACCAGGTAGAAAATATCAATGGATTGTTTAACATTCATGCCTTACTGTAAAGAACCGGATCACATAAATTGCCACTTAATATTAGCAAAAGCGGCAAATCTAGAAGCTTTTAAATACAGAATGAGCTCCATATCAGTTGTGTACAAGGCGTCTGATAAAGGACGGATGAGTAGAACATTGCTTACTGAATGTTTGGAAAAATATTTTAAGCCTGAAGTTAAGACATTTTTAACAGGGGTTAACAGGCCCCAGAAAGCTCTGTCGATGCTGCCAACGCGTTTTCTTTGGGCATCAGGTGGTCTGCAGAAAACAATTTTTCCATGGAAAATATCCTGCTTCTCAAAAGGCCCAGAGAAAAATTTACTAATGTGGCTGTATCCAAAAGAATATAAACAAAAATTGATACATCTTTAAAAAATAACTGAAATCGTTTGCTTATTTTATCCATTTCTGTTCAGAATTTAGATTTTAATTTTATATTTTTGGTTATATGTGACCTCGGATGCGAAAAGGGACGTATCGTGCGAAAATAACGTGTACCATAACGGTACCTATCGGAAGAGACCTTACGTGCGAAAATAGTGTACAAGATAACGTTACAACAGGTCCCTTTTCTCGTCCGGGGTCACATATATTCAAATATCTCGAGTTGTTTTCATGTTCATAATAATCACCCTTCCTAACAAAAAACCTCCAGTAATCCGGATACCTCTATAGTCCGGACATGGTCAGGAACGATATATGTCCGGATTATCGAAGTTATACTGTACTTTTATTTGTACTCCTTTACTTTAAAAAATAACTTTAAATTAGTCGTTGCTTTCATCAAAATAAATGCCTTAAAAACAGTGCAAAAACAAATGCAATACAATAGAAGAGGAACGCTAAAGTGCAATGTAGAAGCCGCTGATTCAATAATTTAGAGAGAGTAAAGGTGTGGTAAAGGCGTTGAGTCTATTTTATCTGTTGTGGACTAGCCTCCAGGCGCCGAATTGTCGCGACACTGTCCTATGGTCAGCGGAACGGGGCAAGAGGAGAAAATAATTGCTTTTCGCTCCGAATGTACTCGCAAGGAGAAGCACTGCCTTCGCCTGTTCCCCCGGCCACCCGACCCCGTAGCGAAACTATAGTCCGATGGGTACTGATTCTTCTTAATTAATATTGATTAAATTTTATTAAATTTAGTTAATAACGGTTATTAATTTTTTAATATGTAATAGTTTCAATCGTTAGTTAATTAAAAATTAAACAAGAAATAATTAATTAATTATAATAAATTTTAAAAAATCTTGATCTCAATTTACCGTATCCAGCTGAGGTATGGACAAATATGCTTCAACAATAGATTAATTAATTAAAAATGTAAGAAATAATTAATTAATTAACTATAATTAAATTTTTATTAATACCATGAAGCGAATTATGTACAATGAATTTTAAATCTTCCAGAATTATGGAGAGAAGTTGACTGCACTACACCACGCGGTGATGCTTGCAAATAATAAAACGTTGCCGGTCGTGGATTTCTTGATTCAAAACATGTCGATCCATGGCTTGAATCGTCAAATGGGGCGTCCTATAGCCCCAGATAGGGTGGGCTGCAACACGGCTCTGCATCTAGCGGCGTATCGTAATCAGATTGAATGTATGAAGTTGCTTTTGAGAAGTGGCGTGGACACTACGATCGTGAACTCGCAGAATAAGACGGCGCTGGATATCGCCGAAGAACAAGGTTACCACGCCTGTCAGGAGCTGCTGCAGAACGCTGCCAGTCGCCAGAAGAGCCACTTTGATAACATCAACATCGACTGGAATCTGACGCACGACGACGGCTCTACTGACTTCTCGGATGACGAGACTATTATTGATGATAGGGTAGGTATACTTATTTGCAGTACAAGGTAAGTGTGCGCACTATTATATAATTAGGCACAAGCACGGGGTGTTTCGATTTGTGGTAAGTTAAGGCATTGCGTTGTTGAGAGAATAATTTTGGCAAACTGTTTACGGCAGTAAAAGAAATTCAAAATTTAAAAAGAAATCAAAATTTTGATCAGTATAAATGTTGATTTGTGCATGCTTAGACAGAAAAATTTCTATAACTCAATTTGTTGTGAATTTATCAATTTTTTTAGTTCTTTATTTTGGTTCCTGTTGTAGAGTAGTATTCCTTTATAATACTAGTTTTTTTACTAAAAATTGGCAGATTATTTATTGGACAACAGTGATTACAGATTTATCTCTTTGCTTTGTTGACATGAGAATCATGAATAAATCATCGTTGATGTGAATGGTTTTTGATTATCAGGCAGTTTTGATGATCACCCTACTATATCATATTTGATATTAGCCTAACTTTAAATGGATATATGTGACCTCAGATGCGAAAAGGGACTCATTGTGCGAAAATAACGTGCGTCATAACAGTACCTATCGGAAAAGATCTTACGTGCGAAAATAGCGTGCAAGATAACGTCACAATAGGTGCCTTTTCGCATCCGAGGTCACATATATGCTCGGACCATTGAATAATGCTAGTAATAACAGTAATAAAAATTAATAACAATTGTAAATAATGCAAAGTTCTTTTTTGTAAGACTCTACAGCCACATATGAATCACAAGATCGCTGGTAACGTATGGTCATGGTAAAATTTTGTTAAATTGCTTAACAGCACATGTCACACTAATGGATAAATATTTGTTGACCATTACATGTGCACATGCTTCATTCTTTGGTCAATGTATGTAATGGATATCATAACTACGGACCATTGCAACATGAAAAGAAATAAAAATAAATGAGAGGACCGCGTCTCAGTACGATTTCTATTTTTTCTTGATTCAACGATGGCACGGTAAAGTATGTTACAGTGGTATATAATGTGTAGTTTTCTGGTGCCATGAGATAGTAATGGATATGTTTTACGGACCATTACACCATGCCTGTAATGGATATAATTTTTCGGACCATTACAAACAGATTAACCTTGTATTTAATTAATTATTAACTGTTTATATTTGGTGATGGATATTTTACAAAATTGACCATTTCCAGATACATATGCCTGTTGTACTAACGCCCTAAAATAGTCTTATATTTTTTGTTGTTGTTATCTTTCTTCTCCTTTCTATTTATCCATAAGTACGCTGAAATAGACAACTGATTCATTTTTTTACTTGTGCTCAGCAATAATAATAATAATATTCTTTATTGTATTCAAAACAAAGTATATACATGTTGTGTTCTGTATTATATGTTCAGGAGATCATTTTAAAACCAAATTTAGATTATACACTAATTAGGGCCAAAAGAACAATCTGGCGACAGTGGCAAACTGGGAGCCGCAAGCCATACCGCACAACCAATTTTCACCAAATTTGAAACATAAACTAACAAAAATCAGCCGAAAAAGATGTACTCGGTGGCAGCCCCTAAAATGCACGGGGCCGGTGTTAGCTGTGCACTAAATCTGGAAAATGTCAAAATATGCTGAAAAGAAAAGAACTAATTTCAACCAGTAGAAAAAAATTGGCGGATTAGCAGACCGGGGGTGGCAGCCCGGGAGCAACAACATGTAGGTACGACTCAACTAATCTCTAAATCTGGAATATAAACTAACAATAATGAGTAGAGAGTCTATAAAATAGTCACTAATTAGGATCACAAGAAAAATTTGGCGGGGGTAGACCGGGAACCAAAAACCGCACAGCTTAACCTATTTTTTCAACATCTGGAATATAAACTAATAAAAATCAAGAGCAATCACAATAAAAGATATGCTAATTGACGTTTAGGAACACAGCAGGGAACAGAGCTCTTTATTGGCTTAATATGTATTTATATCTATTTATATATTCGCAATATTTCTTATCATCTTTTCCCCTAAACGCCTCATCCAATTTCAACCAAATTTAGAATATACACTAATTAGAACCAAAAGAATAATCTGGCGACAGAGTTTTCACCAAATTTGAAACTAATAAGAATCGGCAGAAAATCAGGTATTTGGTGGCAGCCCTTAAAATGCACTGGGGCGGCAGTTAGCTACGAACTAAAGCTGATGTCAAGAAATGCTAGAAAAGTTGAATTAATTTTAACCAGTAGACAAATTTGGCGGATTTGCAGACCGGGGGTGGCAAACCGGGGACGGCTGCCTGTATGACTAATCTTGACTACTTGGAATATGAACTAGGTAACCATAACCAGGAGACAAATCTCTCGGGCTGGCAGGGACCAAAATTCATGGAGGCAGCAATTTACCATAGGAAAATTTCAATGCTCCTTTGAGGTACCAATTTTGGGCTTAATGTTTTCGATGGGTACCAATTGGGCACTAAATCCTCACCGAAGCTCAAAGAAATTCGAGTTACCTTTCAACAAGTGGTTCATTACTAATTTTAATTTTATATTCATAAATTTTAAAATTCAATTTGGGCGTGGTTTATTGAAAAAAGCATACCCGAAATATTACAAGGTTGGGTGGGCATCATTTCTGGTCCCAACGCTCAAATTGCAGTTTTAATTAGTTGCCTATATGAAGGTTACTATTTAAATAGATAATAAAATTCCATTCACCCACTCATCTGTGCTCATGTCACGGAGGAATGAATTAAAATGAATATCAAGGTCCATTCCAAACGTCTTCTGCCCAATTTTTAGTAACGGATATTACTCCTATCTTGACCGTTGCTAAGAATAAACGTATAAAAAGTAACGGAGAGAGGTATTTTAGTCCATTACACGTAAAACTACCTATCCTCTTATCATTTCCCTTTTGTTTTCTTAATCTCTTTGTTAATCTTCCTCAGGAAAATTTATATCTGATTTTTAACATTTCTTCCTCAGAATGGTTCCCTAACACCAGAAAAGAAGAATCGCTCAAGGCCACCGAGTTACACAGGAGGGAATGGAGGTGGCGGGGACTCTCCGATCACACTGCGTTCGAGGTCTTCGACGTGTGATAGTTTACAATCAGGTAGTAGCCCTAATACTAACAACAAAAGGCCTATACCACTGCCTAGGAAACATTCCATCGGTATGTTTTTTTGACCACAGCAAATGGGCAAAAATCTGCGGCAAACCTTCCGTCTTTTCTGCTTGTCAACAACGCCACATTCCGGAAAATACCGCTTCCGCATGGACATACAGCTTGTTTCTTGTCGTTACCACCCGTACGCTTATATATGTGTATACAATATCTATAATATACATTATTGCCAAAGCAGACTGCCGCATGCGATACACGAGAAAGCGAGAACGCAATATAAAGGTGGTCATTGCGTGCCCCCACCAAGCATGCTGCTGTGAATGCGCGGTTTGGGGATATGTTTGAAACGTCTCGTTTCCTCGCATATAAAATACATGCGCCGGTCTGGTTTGGTCAATACTGTATGTCAGGAACATTTTTCAAAGAATTTTAACATTAATTTTACAATTTCTAAACACTCGTTATTTATGTGTTTGAACCCCGAAAATGTTATTAGAGCGTTATTTAATGAAAAATGTTTTGTGCTAAAAGATGATCTCAACATTCTATTATGTATATCTATTTTTGCTCATAAATGCTTGGAATAGATGTTGAGGCATTAACCAAGTGCAACAAAGAGTTTCTGCCCTCGTGGTAAAAAAAGTACGATGAGTATGGAAAATTCACTCAAGTCCTTGAAAAACTAATATTTTGATTATTTATCAAAAAAAAGACAAAGCAGGAGGGGCTTAAAGCAAAAGGCGTGGCTTGTGCAAAATAGGCTTAAACTGAAGGACTTGGATTAAAGACAGAGATAGAATTTTTTGTACATCGTACTTAATGCTTAGTTTAAAAAAAAAAGGAATCTTTAAATAATAGTTTTGATTTTAACTAATATTTTGGGAATTCTTGCAGCCAATGTACATGGAAGTCTCAAAAAGCGGGTGGCCCCAATGCCCCCGTCGGGGGGATCTGCGATGTACGGGACGCTCCCCAGCAGCCATAGTCGTACCCCATCGGACCCTGTAGCTGCGGGCTATCATACTCTCAACCATACTCATAAACGTTCTCCTAGTTCCGACTCAGGGTCTGGGGCCAGATCTGTGATACATATGGGTGGTTAGTTTCCTTTTTATCAAAAAAAAAAAAAAAAAAAAAAAAATAGTATTTGTGTTTTGTGATATTTATTTGTTTTATTTGCAGGTAAACTAGTCATACCGCATGATGCAAAAAGTGCAGAGAAGATAGCGTTCGTTAAGAGACCGCAGAATCCTCCGCCTCCAGCTCCAAGTCCTAGGTTGTCCAATGGGCGGTCAACTGAAAGTATTTCTTCTCTAAACTCCGAAATGGATTCGATGCACAACCCTGTTCCACCCCCTAGGAGGGTAAGTAACTTACAATTCTTGTTGTTCTTGTTCCGTACTATCGGGAGAATTAGTACTAACACGTCGTAAGATTCCATGTTAAATATGTATATGCAGATTGATTGTTTGCAGAGGAGACTCAAAAATCTCTTGCCGAGTTTCTCTGGAGAGAATGCCATGGTAAAAAAGATGTGTCGGTTTTATGCGCATGAGCTGTTGTCATCACTTACACTTACAATGCATGTCTACTAAAATAAGGTTGTTTTCTGTTTTTCATGTGGTTGGTTGTGTTTTTGTTCCGGCAAAAAGTAATGGTTTGTTTCGGTTTTTGGTTCACTTCCGTCTAGAAATACAGACTAAACGTCTTAAATAGATTTATGAAATAATTGAAAAAAATATTGAAAAATTCTTTTCAGTTTCCAAGTAAATAATAATAAACTGCATGAAATCTCGAATGTGCCAGCTGTTATTCTATAAAATGCATCTGCAATAGGTGTTATAAAGTTTCTAACAGGTGTGTAAAGTTATAAAAACAGCGATGACGAGGATAACACATCTCATACTGATAACATTGTCACAACTTGTGTTATCTACTACCAATACGGATCATGAGGATTTTCCTGAGGAAATTTGAAATCCGTTGTTGTTGTTTTTTTATGTTTGTTCCTTAAAAATCTCAGTGGAGAAACTCACTTCAGCTGTAATTCTTTTCAAGGTTATATTTTGTTTTCTATGCTCTTAATCGAATATTAACAAAATTACCATACATTATGCCACAATAAATTGCGCTTTATCAGTGTCTGATGTTGGTTTTTCATAGGCTTCAGACTCTCCACCTCGTAAATTGACGTCTAGTCCTATATCTGTGGGTACGCTGTCTTCGCCGAGGTCCATACCAGGGCGACTGTCTTACACACCAAATGGCAGTTCTTTGCGGAGATGTAGGGCCCTGTACGACTGCCAAGCAGATAATGACGACGAATTATCATTTAAAGAAGGAGAGGTTATTCTGGTTACTAACGAGCACACCGACGACGATAACTGGATGGAAGGCGTTGTGGAAAATGAACCGGACCGCAAGGGAATGTTTCCGATCAGTTTTGTCCACATGCTGCAAGATTAAGTTAGTCGCAATTTTTCTTTCTCTCTGTTTTATTTTTATTTAATATTATTTGATATTTACTAGTCAATTTATGATTTAGGAAGGCATTTCGTTTTGTTTTGCATTTGTTTTGATTATATTATTTTTTTTTTCGCGAGAGACGGACTGCGTTTTTTTCCGATGATGATGTTAATAAGGAAATATTTAATAGTAATATTATTGTGATTATTCAATGTCAGATGCTGTCGTCGACTCAGTCCAACAACTGTTCCTCGAATGTTGCTATTTGACTAGTGACCTACCTATGTAGTTGAGTTTCTACTTCCAACATGCATGTTTGTGTATACGTTTATTTTCGTTTTTTTTTTAGATGTTAATTAATTAATCAATTAATTCAGCACTAATTAAATAATTAGTTAATTAATTAATTATTACGTCTTAGGTTGAAAACCAAAGAGATATGTTATATATTATTCAATTCCTCTCCATATTTATTTGTCGATTATGATGATTTATTTCCAAATAGTGACTTTAATTTCTAGGCCTTCTTTAGTTGTAACTTATTTAAACCATTTATCGTACTCAACTGTACTTGTTTATACCCATATTATCTGAATGTATATATTCTTTTAGCAATGAATGTAGTATTTATTTATCAGATTTATATTTTGTTAGGCTTTTGCTAAGCACAAATGCATACATTATTTTCTCAAGCAGTATTTTTCATTTTCAGTATTCTTTTTTTATTTTTTTTTGTTCTGCGACATTCATGCACAAACATGCTATCGATAACAAGGGAAATAAAGATTATGGAGATTTAATATAAATTTTAGCTTTTGATGTATGTTAAATAAAATACATATATTTAATGTAATAACAATTGTCAAAATGTATTGTAGATATATTGCAAGAAAAAGTATTGAATACAATTTTATTAATTATGTTAGTAGATTTTCATTGAGTTCTCAAATAATCCTGACAAATCCTCTTCCGATTGCTCCCTCGGCGCCATTTTTGTTATACGTTCCTAAAATGACAGGGATAAATTAAAATTCGAAGCAGAAGGTAAGCTATCCGACAGATGGCGTTACTAAAAACTAATTCAAACCTGAGGTAAAGTCCCTTTAACCAAATTAGGTATATCATCATTAGAAAATCCTAAAGTACTTAAACCATTCTCAATCTTCATTGTATTCATGTATTTCCGCATAACATTGGCCAAAATGTGTCCAGCATCGGCCCGTTTGGCATTTGAAACATCCGCTCCGAGTATTCCTGCAGCCTCCAAGTGTTTATCAGGACAGGATGACCCTGTAAACTCAAAAACTGCTGGGGAAGTCATCACAACAGATAAGCCATGCGGAATAATGGGATGGTCATCGCTAAAATCGAAATTCTGTTCAATATCTAAACAATGAAATTAATAAAAAGTTACTTGTATCCCTTGGGTTTAAAGCTTCGGACTAATCCAGATATTGGATAAGACAACCCATGGCAAAGATGGACACCGGCATTACCAAAACCTACCCCCGCCATTGTAGCGGCTAGATGCATGTTGGATCTTGCCTCAATATCATCTTGGTTAAAGACGGCTCTTTCAAAATACTTTGCTATCACATTCAAGGCATATCTAGCCCAAACGTCCGAAATGGGATTTTGCCCCTGATATGGGGGTCGCAATTTTGGGTCCGTTGGGCACGGTGTGCGTTCGTTGTATGGAATGGCAGTGAATGATTCTAAGGCATGACAGAAAACATCAAATCCGCTATAAGCGCTGACCCTTTCTGGCAGGGACAATGTATGTAAAGGATCTATAATTCCTAAAATCGGTCTCAAGCTAGGACTCGATATCCCAGTTTTAGCTTTTAGCTTCTTGAAGTCGAATATTATGATTCCTGTTGACTCTGAGCCGGTTCCCGATGTCGTAGGAACTGCAACAATTTAAAAATCAAGATCTTAATTTTGTACCCACTCCAAAGACTATAGATAAATATAAAACCGGTCACTTGAAAAGAGCAATACATTCCAAGTGAGAGAGATAGGAGGACACCAATTTAAAGGGTTCCAAGATATAGCCAATAGTATTCAACAACGATTCAAGGTCAGCTGTTCTTGACTATTTGTTTTTGTACGCAAATTTTAAAGGTACTGCCTCGAGTGTCCAGTCCTGTAATATTTATGTATAGTCTTTGCCCAGTCGTTATAACCGAACTTACTCGCTATAAGAGGTTTTAGTTTTGCAGTTACTGGTTTGCCTTTTCCAATCGGGATGTTCACATAGTCAAGAAACTCTGCATCTGGATCGGATGCGTAAAGATTAGCTGCTTTGCATGTATCTATTACAGAGCCTCCTCCTACAGCCAAATAGGAATCAAAGTTTTTACTTTTTGCGAAGTTTATTGCCTCTTGCAAGCTAAAATTTTGTGTGAATATATAAGTGCAAATTAAGCCGTCAAGGTCACAAGAACCACGACTTTTTATATCATAATTATTGTTCAAATATAATTGACCATTTTCGATAACCCACGTGGGACGTTGGAGTGCAATTTCTATCACAAATACCTAACATTATAGTAGATAATAAAACCGTAGTGCTTATGCATAATTAATAAGTAGAAATAAATAGTTAGCTTATAATGCTATTTATAGACAATATCGGAAAACTGTGATACATTGTAAAATTTATTTTGATGTCAGACGCAAAAGGATTGTTTTGCATCACAGCTAATTGTTTAGACTGAAATGTAAATAATTTACGATAGAATTAATTGAATTGCGAGAAAAGTATGCTGTTGACGACAACATGTGCAATATTATGCAAAATACGTTGGCTACTAGCAATTGTTATTCCCCATTTGAAGGAGAATTTCTGTTACTCATAGTATGTTTTCAAAAAAAAAAAAAAATCTGCATCTTTACGAAAAGGAATTTCACAGGAATAATTGTTCTATTTATAAATTTGAATACGTAACAATAGCGGTAGGTGGCAGTTTTGCAATTGAACGTATTTTCATGAATTTACGTTGCTGGACGTATCTTTATGAATTTGAAGTTTTATATGCATATCTTGTTGGAACAAAATCTACGCATACGGTACAACTTGTATGTCATAATTATCTGAAGAGTCTAAAGGGCCCTGTCTCCCTTGTTCACGAGCCGCTACTGATACGTTCCTAATTTGCGTCGTGACGTACCTAGCGTCAGTTGGTTCTACACGGACGTTATCAAAAACATCGTACTTTACTCCACTTTTAGCAAGCGAATCAAGCGTTACTTTTAAAGGCTCCAAGCCGATTAAATTCTTATCAGTAACAACACAAACGTATTTTGCATTCCTGTTGACTAAATCCATTCCAATTTCCTTTGTAACTCCTGGCCCATAACGAAAAGTGGATGAAGTTACCTGTAAAATGTAGATGCAATGTCGCATTAGATTTGTTCGAGCAGCGAATAAAACTGGTTTGAAATTAATTTTACATTTATTATAAATAACATAACAGATTATTTGTATCAGCATAACCAGTGTAACGTTGACCTGAGACCTGCGCGAAATGAGATCTACTGCGCATTCTACGCAAGGTCTACTTCTCACTGGTTGTACTGTAGTCAGCTGCTCGAACAAAAAGCTATTCTTGAACAGGCTAATATTCATTGTAAATTAATTATTAGGTCTATTCACGTGTCCAGCTATAACAGAGTTAAAGTTTTTATTTCTAGGCCTATGTTACGTAATATCATACTTCGAATGCGTATTCCTTTGTGGGTAAAGCAGTGGGCATTGTACTTAGAGAATTATGTAGCCTAGAATGTGCTGGACACTTGCACCTAAAATTCATTTGCTTTGTTGATATCTATTAACAGCATAAGGCTTATCACTAAAAATAGATTACTCACGACGCATTTGCTATTGTTTGAAGCAGTTCTAGAATTCTTTTTCTGGCGACCATGTTGATACGTACACTCTACAGATTCAACTGTTATTCTGGCGTAGTTATTTGATAAATCGGTCAAAGTTCAGTTGGTCTCAGTGTATTTGCATAGATAGTATCGCTATTTTGACACAGATTAAGTTTATTTATTGGTTTGTCTAAGCATAATTATTAAGTAGAGTGAAAAATGTACAGTCCACAATGAGCCTTGTTTATTATCTTTTATTTGTTGAATATATCTTATCTTGTCTTTGTCTAAGTTGTTTTAATTTAAAACGTGTTTTCTGCGTTTATATATTTGTATCGGAAATCCATCAAGACAGTAATAACATGATAATAAAAACATATCTTTTTCTGAGCTCATGCTGCATTGAAATTATTATTGCTCTATCTGGCACGACAATAGCCAAATCGCTCACGTACTTGTGATAAAATCAATGATAATCAAATGATACAACAGAGAAACACACGATGATAATTTTAGCATTTCATTTATTATTTTTGGAATGTTTTCAAATGAGTTAAATACTAAATAACTAAAACATACGTTCTTGTTAAGTAAACTTAAGACTATCACTTGTTTTTAACATTAAATACTTAGTAATTAACACCAAAGATATATTAATTAATTATTATCAGTACTACGTTTTCATCACTGTTACAATAATACATAATAGTATAATGAAATGACTATAGATTTTGTGTTTGGTGTCTGTCGACGCCGTTGATGATTATGGAACCTGCTCTTGGTAATTCTTCTGTTAGAGGTTTGTAGACAAAGCCGCCATTACCTTTCTGCCACGTAAGATTGATATTCCTTGGCAAATTTCCGCGTTTCCTCAATACACAAAGGATTATGTTTGACACTAAGAGCAGTACAAGTAATGCAGTAAAGATAAAGACAAGCAATGGCCACAGGAAGCTGTACTTGGTGCGGTACATACTCTCAGTATAAACCTCGTCATCGGACACTCTCATCACTTCATCTCTATCTCCAGCAATGATGGAGTGATATTCGTCAATATCAATTTCAGCATGGATATCTAAACCATCTACATCAACATCCTCATCTTCATCCTCGTCTTCATCATCTTCATCTTCCTCTTCATCATATGCTTCGGCGATGTCCTCATCAAATGCATCGTCATCCTCGGTGCATAAATTCTTCCAGAATCGCTCCAGTTCGACTTTTTCATGAACAACTGATTCTTGGTATTCACTATGAGTTCCCCATGAAGATGGCTCTACCATATTGCTGTTTAACCACCTGATAGCTTCATCCAATTCCTTTGAGCAATTGAAACTGTTGTTATTCAGATTGAGAACTTTTAGATTTGGCGTGACTTCTAATTCAGCTTTGGTCATAGCTTCTAAGCGATTATCAGCTAAATTCATTACTTCCACTGATGGGAGTTGTCCAATAGCTGGTTTCCAAATTTGCTTCAGATTGTTGTTGCTGATGTCCAATGACTTTAAACCTTTGTTGTTCTTGAACAAAGATGGATCTAGATAAGCCAAGTTGTTCCCAGCCAAGTTCAAATTGGTTAAAAGTGTGATTTTCTCAAAAGTGTCCAAGCTAAGGCTTGTTATCATGTTGTAGGAGATATCCAAGGTGTGTAAACGGTTCTTGACTTTGTCTATGATTTTAGGGTTGAATGTTTGGAGACGGTTTCCGGCTAGATTGAGGATTATTATACTGGGCATCATCTCAAAGATGTTTTCCTCTATATTTTCTAAACCGCAGTCATTACATGAGAAGTAGTAAGTAGCAAAGGTTTCTTTGCTTGTAAACTTCGGCAAAATTTCGAATTCGTTCGAGTCTAAGTAGATCTTTTGTAGTCTCGTGTTGTTTGCGAAAATGTCACTTGGGAGAGTTTCCAATTGATTGCTGGAGAGATCCAAGTACTCCAAGTCGGGCATTCCGCCGAAGGTAGCACTGTTTAACTCGCTGATTTTATTATTGCTTAAATCCAAATAGCCCAATTCGGGAAAATCTCCTTTGAATTCCTTCAGGTTGCAGTTCTTCAAGACGAGTTTTTCGATGGAGGACAGGTCGCTGGAGTTCAGTTTATTGATTGGGTTTCCACTGAGATCCAAAACAGCTAATTCCAAGTTTTCTTTAAAGATGCCGGAGGGTAGTGATGCGATTTTATTGTTCATTAAGTTCACGTCTTCTAAATAATACAAAGTGAGGAATGCTTTTGGATCAATCTTCACTATTTCATTGTTCGATAGATCGACGTCTGTCAACTCGGGGAGGTTGATAAATGTGTTTTCGGTGATTTCCGCGAGTTTGCATTGTGATAGCTTCAGGATCTGTATAGATTCGGATTTCAATGCGTCGAAACCTTTAAGTTCGCAATTGTCGATATTTAAAACTTGGAGATATGGAGCCAAGACGAACGTTTCTGGTACAAGTACTGGAAGAGTTGAGTTTGTGAAAGACAGCTGGCGTAGACGGTCGAAATCTTTGAAGGCAGCTGGGTCGATATGCTCAATGGTGACATTCTCGAAGGCCAAGACCTGGAGATGTTGCAAGTTTAAGTTGCTGAACGCACCGCTTTGAATTTTGATGGGTTTTGCGATATTTCTTAATTTCAACTCGAGGACGTCTTGGCCGAAAGGTGTAAAATCCCATGACTCACAACTCGCTGCATTTGTTTTACACTTACACGTTTCCGGACACAATCGTTCGGCCCCATACTGGGACACGAAAGTGATGATGAGAAATAAAAACGATAGACGCATATCTGGAACAAAAACTGTATTAAGTGAAGCTAGAATTATGCCTGTTGTTATATATGATAGATAAGCAAAATAGCCTTTGTTATCTGTTATGAGGAATTGGTAAATAATGTTGGTTGGAAAAATTCGGTTTGTACCGTTTAGTGCAAGCCGACCTTCATGAACTTGGTAAGTGGTATGTGCGCAGGAAGGTGAAAACAAAAAACGAACTAAATAACTCTTTGTTCGCCTATAATACTTTGTTAAAACTAGCTAGAGACACTTACCCGTTGCGCTCGATGCTAAGTTTCGGTAAGTACTAAGCCTGGAGGAGCAAAATTGCCCGAATTGTCAACCACAAAAGATAACGCACTTTGTTTAGTCAGTCACAGCCGCACACAGACACACATACGGTTCTGGTAATACCTGTTGAGAATGAACAGGTGACTCCGTTCTGACTCCCTCACTTAGTTCATAGATGGAGCCACCGTGCGGTCAGTGAGTATGAATTGCAAAATCGTCGAAGATTGTATTTTATTTTGACTCGATTTGAAATTGAGTCGCGGGCTCTGTCTGTTGTCACTGCGATTCTATGCAACAAGCGGTGGGTGCCCCACTCTCACTTTTATAATTTGAACTACATGCCGGCTCTCTTGTCTGCTTTGTAAAGCCGACTCAGTTGAATGTATGCCACCGGCTAAATACGATCCGGGGTGGTCATCCGAAAGAGCGAAACTACTTACCTGCTCTCCCTATTAACATTCCTACAACCCTACCTGTCTTCTGTTCCTACTTCCTGTACCTATTTTTTCTTCTCTTTTTTCTCTCCTTTTTAATTCGCGGCATTCGCACCGTTCTTGAACCTTGGCACACGGAGGTCAACATCGCGCGATATTATATTATTTTATCATAATTTATTAACACTCAAATTTAATTTCGGCGCTTCATTCCAACAGTACTCTTAGTGCTTCAGATCTTACATCAACACAACACACATACAATCTTCGGGTTTCCGTTTTTTAAGGCTTAAAGGTTAGTATTATTTTAAATTTTAAAGTTTTTATACGCCAGTATAACAGGATTTATGCACATACATTGTGTTTAATTGTAATAAATGTTTAATTGTAAATATGGAATTACCGAAATTTTAAATTACTTTGTATCTGATCGATATCTGATAAAATAATTACGCACACATTTCGGTGAATTCTAACTCAGAAAGTCCACACTGTCATTATTTAGATATTTTATTTTGAATTTTGATAACGGCAAACAGTCATTAATACTTTCTGTTAAATACGTATTAGTTGAGTAAACACCATTCTAGCACATAATAGATATTGGGTTAAGTACATTTCGCTTTCATTTAGAATACTATTCTTATTTATACTTTAAGTGTAGGTGATTTCCTCATAAGAACAAAAAAGAAACAGTGTATTTCCAGGTTAGTTAGGGGAATTATTTAAATTAAAACATCAATTTACCTATAATAAAGTTGCTTAATTATAGATTATAGATGCTTAAAAAATAATTACGAAATTATTGTAATTAATTCAATAATAACAGGTTATTAAGCTTTCTTGAAAAAGATACTATGAAGTAAATAGTATGTTGTTTGGTAGTTGAGGCATATGTAAAGTGAAGGAAGTTCTGGAGTGCGTCTTGAAGGTAGGCTATAAACGTCTGTACCGGTTATTTTTGAAATTTGCAAGAACACCGTTACGAAAGCTGGTACCTCGGCGTGCTTGTTTTGTTCTTTTATGTTGAATCATACGACACCAAGGCGGCCAATAATATCGACCTAGAAAGCACAAGGCATGTCTTCTGCGTTCGCACACAGAGCAAATGAATCAACGGTGGGTAAAACTGGTGCTTTGCTGATAACCGGTGTGGTTGGGTTGTTCTACAGTTCTATGTAGAGTGCGCTTGTGTACCGCTAAACGAAATTTTAGATGAACACCTTATCTGTTACCTCTCGATAGGACAGTTTAGTTTAGATGCCAACTCAGTCAGTGGCGGACTCGCCTTCAACCAGTATCGTTTGATAACCTATTGGTGAGTTATATAATCAATCAGCGCAACTAGAAGATCCAACCCACCTACATCGCGCGTGTGTCGTCTGTGCCCGCGCGGAAGTACAGCATTAGCGCGCACTTAACGTTTTTAAAACTGTGACACAGGTCACTTATATCACCCGATGACATTGTGCCTTTATAATCTTAATAATACTCGATTTATCGCTTTTTTTTCAGCCCACTAAACATGAGGGCAGCTATCTACCTACCACTTTTCATCGCCACGGCATTGGCAGCACCACAAGAAAGATGCCCAGACGGCTGCAAATGTACCATAACCCCAGAATCGGAATACATGGCCCGTTGCACATCTCTCGAATTCCTTGACTTTAAGAAGCATCCAAGCATCACAGTTCTAGACCTCTCGAACCTAAACATCCACGCCCTGCCACCGAAACTAAAAAAGATGAATGGCCTCCGAAGGCTGGACCTTTCTGGAAATCGTTTCACCGATTTGAAAAATTTCCCAAAACTCAACAAACTCACCCATCTATCCCTGCGTGACAACCAACTGACCACATTTGACACCAAACATTTGCCGAACAGCATAGAACACTTAGATCTATCCCATAATCACATCTATAACTTCATAGGCTTGACTAAATTACCGAAACTGAAGACGCTACGCTTGGAAGGAAATGAGATCGATTGTGACTGTGGTTTTGCTATACATATGGACACCATAATCAATAAATTTGAAGTGATTTTGGAAGACGCACCAAAGTGTTCATCACCATCAAAATTGCAAGGTGTTTTTGTTTCTCGTTTGTATTGTGTTGTTGGAGAAGTGCTGTTCGACGAAGACGTGGCTAATGACGAACCAATTGAGGAGGACTACATGATTTCCGGTGTGACTTCGGACAGTGGCGAGTCTGAAGATGAAGGTAGTGGTTCCGGAGATGGAGAGCTAATTATTCCATCCATTTCAAGCAATCCAGATGTTCCCAACTGTTTCTACAATTGCTCAACAGCGGCCCCTGTAACCCAAGATGATGATTTGCCGAGAGCAGACATCGGAAAAGAATTGGTCGACGTTCTTCTGGGAACCAGCACTGAAAAACAAGAAGAAGAACCTCCCATGGGAGACCCAATCGATGAAGAACCGTCTAGAGATCCAGTGGAAGAAACCGTAGTCAGAAAAGTCGCTGTGAAACCTAACAAGGAGACTCCACAGCAAGAAGGTTCTGATAAGCAGGGAAGTGCTCGTGCTGCTTTGCCAACAGATCTTCCTACCACATCAGAATCCCCAAAAAGTAATTCAACTACTTACATAATCGTTGGTGCTTTGTTATTGGTTATGGTAGGCTTAATCGCTTATGTAGTAATTAGAAAAAAGAAGAATCAGCCACAAGGTGAAGTTCTGGATAAAGTTCCTCCCGTCGAAATGAAACCGTTGAACAGAAAACCTAATGGTAATGATGCTACCACGCTCCCAGAGAGAACACCTTTGATGAATGGCCAAAATGGCCATACTGAGAATGGAGATGCCGTGAAACAGGCTGAGCTGCCTGATAATAATCAGGTTGACGTTAGGCCAAAAGCTGATGACGACACTGGGGTAACACCAGAAAGGGTGACAGTCACAGCTAAAGAATTATCGTCGCCAAAGAGTCCAGTTTTAGTCCAAAGAAGGTTAGAAGATGACGGGAGAATAGTCGATCATATCGTAGATCCCCGAAAGTCATAATTTATTTATAATAACATTTAAAGGATGAGAAAAGTTATAACCTCAGTATTCATTTTACCCATAATGTCATATGTGATACATTTTAACTTATATAGACTGTACAGATAACGCCTTTATATTATGTGTATGAAGAATGAGAATATAAAATATTTACTTACTTTTATAATAGTTTATAAGATTGTTTAGAATGTACACAAGATGTTTGTTGCCAAAGTAGATTGCGTTATCTCCTTATTATTTTCCCCTCACTTCTTTGCCTTCGTCGGACAATCGCGAAATGTTTGTATGTTTTTTTTTTCGATCCACGTCGCTTATTTTCGCTTCATGTATTGTACATATACGTAAATAAGTCCCAAGAACGAGCTACTAGTTATTATATTTTTTTATTCGTTCATAGTTTATTGTGTTATGAATAATTAGACGTTATACTAAATAAATTATATAAATTATCAATTCGTTTCACTGAACCTATGTCCTAAATAATCTATAATAACAAAAATGTGGATTTTCGGCTATTGATTAAATTATTCTTTGTTGTGGAACTTCAAAGAACTTAATCTGGGTATATTAGTTACATAAACGTTTGAGGATTATAAAATCACTTCAATTTTACCAGGATTAGGTGACTTAGAGAGAGATTATATAGGTAAAGAAAGGTAAGTACATAGCTCCATTGCATAACGTGGCTTATTTCAAAGTTTATAAATAACAAGATACGTGCTTTTTTGTTCCGGCCGTATCTCAGTCTACAACAATGTAAAAGTTAGTCCACTTTCACAGGAAAGTTGCACACCAGATATATCTGATAAATGTATGTTATAGCCAGTTAACCAAAAGTGCAAGACTAATTTTAATCACTCAAAGAGAAAATCTGAATCACTTTTTGTTTCTTGAAGCTTGATTTGTTATTATTTAGTTTTAAGTTTGATGATTGGGCATATGCTTGTGATATGATTTATCATATGCGTACTTTTGGATGACACACAGACGTCAGTGCTGATTTTAGTGATAATAATCACGTTCTATTGTTAATAGTACAGTAATCATTAATCGTCATTCAATTCATATATACGTCATAATTCCAGGTCAAAATACGAACTAGAACTGAAG
This sequence comes from Aphodius granarius, assembly GCA_963971325.1. Classification (NCBI taxonomy): domain Eukaryota; kingdom Metazoa; phylum Arthropoda; class Insecta; order Coleoptera; family Scarabaeidae; genus Aphodius; species Aphodius granarius. The sequence goes on along the minus strand of OZ020230.1, from coordinate 7,891,459 downwards.
ATAATAAATTATATAAATTTTTAAAATACGGGTTACGGGTACGAAACATTGTGTAAATTTTCAAGAAAACATTTTTTTCTTGAATAAAATTCGAAATGATCTGGTGATTTAGCCGTTACTTTTCGCAACTCCGTTTTATCTTATCTTTTCTATTTTTATACGGATTACATCACAGTAAGTGATAAAAATTCGAATATATTGAAAAAGATTGATAAATATCTGAAGGTAACTGAAAATATAAAGTAAAAAACCTCTATAACATGCTATCTGCTAATTTAAGTCAAAATGCGATGTCTATCTACCTGCAGGCTATTTGTGGTGATTATTAGTTCTGCTGTAACATTCTGTACCTTTTCTAACCTTGACGACATCGCTCTTTTATAGTATTTCTTATTAAATTAGTTTACTCTGACGTGTTAGTGTTAAGGTTTGCGAATTTAGCTACGTTTACTAGGCATATCCAATGTCGACCGTTTATAAATTATCATCTTTTAGCTTTGTCAGCATCTCTCTGACACTGTTAAACAGATATTTCACGAAGATAAAAATCTCATCATTTTGTTAAATATCGAAGTACAATCATGTCTAGACTATAGCAAAGTGATAATGACATCCTGTTCATAAAAACGGATGTACACTATAAGCTGACAATGCTCAATGAGGGCTAATTGTCTTTTCAACCTACGTTAGATTTTTTTACGAGAAAACGTCCTATTTTTTTGTGTATTGAAAAGATATTTTAAGAATATAAACGGAAAATTTAAAATTATTTAGTGGAAAAGTGGGCTTGCCTATAGACTGTAGTTTAAACAAATTTACCACAGTAAATAATGCGCAAATACAAAACGGCTATGTGACTCTTGTTATCATAAGCTGCTGCAATCATTTATTTGCATTGGGTAAACTGATAATACGCCTAGTCCTTTATATCATAGGTAGGGAACGTATTGTTATACGTATAAAATGGGCAATATAAATATAGCCAATATTGCGTTATAACAGGCAAAAAACACAGAAATAAACTACTGCTATAACTAAACATAACCTTCTTGATTAAGCACTAATCATCCTATAATTACGTTGATAAAATACTAGAATACAATGGTTTTTGATTATTGTAGAATGTTATGCAGCTTACAATAGATGTGTTGTCACTGTGCTCATAAAATATTGCGTATTGGATATTCGCTTGATTTTAAGGAGAGATATTTTCTGCAACATATAACGAATACCATAAGTAGCGCTGGAAGTTTCGGTCTTATGGTGTTCGCAATGCTATAGAAAACGTCGATCTCTCCTTACCACTCGGTTCAAAATTGCACGACATGAATAAGGCGTCTTACAAATTTCCGACAGACGATACCTGATAAAAAAAATATTGCACGTAGTGCGTAAAAGTAAATCATTATGAGCAAAAAACTATCAGATCTTCATGAAATGCATTTTGGATGTTTTTGTTACTTTCTTTATACCTATTTGTTTGCACGTAGTTGATTATAACCTCAAAATTTACCAAGCGGCAATACGCATATGGGGACATATGCTGACCTGTCATAATTTCCAACATCATAGTATCACGTATATACGTAATTAAACGCATTACGCGTAATAACATAGCACATCATACGTAACCACTTTACGCTGGCGCAGAAGATTCCAGGGCATGCGCATTTCACGACATCAATTGCGCAATTTTTAAATATTCTCCATGGATTATAGTATTGAAACAATACAGAACAATAATTCCCATTTTCTGTTTTTGCTTTGTTAATTTTTGAAACTGTTTACTAAAAGGCCTTTTACATCTATGCAATTTAAAGCTGCAATCTCAATCATGCAAACTTCCATCTCTCCTTACCACTGGTTAAATACATTTGTAAGGAAATACATTTGTAAAAATAGTCTTCTATTGTAGAACTATATTATTGCATAAATATTATATACATAGATATAAGATATTACAGTAATATTGTGTAGGATCACGGTTAACAATGGACATTTTTACATGAAAATTGTAATTTTTACAACGCTTCCAGGTGCTTTTCCTATATGTTCTTGTCAGGGCCGTATTATCCATGCAACGTAGGCAACTGCCTAGGGGCCCACAGCCTAGGGGCCCGCAACCAACCTACATACCTACCTACGAAGACAGAGGCCCCGAGGCTTGCATTGCCTAGGGGCCTCTATATGGCTTAATCCGACCCTGGTTCTTGTGACTGTACAGTATAAATGTGAAAGTCAGGACAATCAAAACGCATGCTCAATTAATTACGTTTAATATGACTATAATAACAACCGTATAGATTTTCAAGTCGGGAGAATTTTTCTTTTCGCGAATGAGCACGTTGAGGCCCAGTTTTCGCTCGATTTCCACTGACGAAGGTCCAAATTTATTTCTCGTCGTATCTTACGCCCTCGGCAGACGTTTCTGGGACGGGGGCGCGCGTTTGAAAGTCGCGTTTGTGCGCGATTTGTCGCGGTGCAGGGCTCCAGGCTTTGGCGCGAGGCTCCGCAAATACGCGTTTTGGGGCCCCATTCGCGGTTGAATGAGACAGAGGAAGGTCCAACTTATCGCTTGGTGGTACTTGATGCCTCTTGCGGTAAATTTTCGGCGCGCCAGCGACGATCGAAAAATGCGCTTTTTTGTCGGTTCTGACAACAAAATCATATGTCGCGGAACACGACTCGAAAGTTTTGATGGAGTCTCTGCGAATGGGTCTTTCTGGGTCCTGTTTTCGCTAGTAACACCTAGGTTAAGGTCCAAAATTACGACCCGTCGTATAATTCACCCTCTGCAACCATTTTTTGCCCCAGCAGGGACGTGCAAAAAACACCCATTTTTGACAGATGAAAATATCGTGACGCTACAAATCAATTCGCACGGTGTAACTTTTCGGAAAATCGCTTTTATCACTCCTTTCCCGAGGAAAATGCCCTTTCAAAAAGTGTCCCCTATTCGCGCATAGATAGATACTGGATCGACGCAGATTTTCCTTTCACCCGGAGCCGCTTTGCGCCTCCGCAGCATCAAATAGTACCATTAAAAAAAGTCATTCAATAGCTTTAGTAATTTAGAGAAATTTTTTGTAATATTCACAGCGTGGAATTAAAAAAAATTCAGATAAATGTTATATTACTTTTTAATACAAACAATAACATATATAACAACAACGTAACAAAATTACAAACACTATTACAAACACTAACTACAAGCACTATTTCTTGAGTTGCGGGTACCGCCTCTTCCTGGAAGATCTGGGCAGTGTCTGTCTGGGCGTCTCTTGTGGACTGGGGTGGAACATTTTATCCAGCTCAGTGTCCATAGCATAAGATATTTGCAATAAAGGTTGGTCATCTTCATCTCTATCATCATAAACTACAGACTCCAAGATGTCGTTTGGATCTCTCGGATTTGCGTGATAATACGAATAAGATTCACGTCTTGAAGTGGATTTTAAAGGTTTTTCGGTCTCCCCATCTGAATTTGACCCTTTAGCTTCAGCTCCAGCACAATGTTTCTCGGATGACATCTTCGACTCGATTGAAACAATAGTGCGGATTTTTTGTGGTTGTCAAACTTACATAGCCTACTAACGATTAACCCTAAAGTTATTTATTTTAACGGCCGGCCGTGAATGGTGAATCTATTAGTAAACAACTTCACAAATTAACAAAGCAAAACAGAAATTGTGAAGTATTGTTCTGTATTGTCTTTCAATACCATAATCTATAAAGAATATTAAAAAGTTGCGTAATTGATGTCGCAAAATGCGCATGCGCTGAAATCTTCTGCGCATGCGCAATCTTCTAATGTGCTATTACGTTTAATGCGTTTAATTACGTATATACGTGATACTATGATGTTGGAAATTATGACAAGTCAGCAAATGTCCGCATATGCGTATTGCCGCTTGATAGCTTTTGAGGTTATAATCAACTATGTGCAAACAAATAGGTAGGTATAAAATATGAAAGTAATAAAAACATTCAAAATGCATTTTATGAAGATCTGATACTTTTTTTTTGCTCATAATGATTTCCTTTTTACGCAATACGTGCAATATATTTTTTATTAGGTACTGTCTGTCGGAAAGGTGTAAGACGCCTTATTCATATGTCGTGCAATTTTGCACCGAGTGGTAGGGAGAGATGGAAGTTTTAAACAGTTACTTAATACATATGTACCTATCCGCCTCAACGAACGAAAGAGTCGCCGCCCTGGTGGTAGAAATTTGAATTAAACAACTTGGGGTAAAAAGCGCCATCTACATTCGCCCGTTCAGGCAAATACTGTTCACGGCCGGCCGTTAAAATGAATAAGTTTAGGGTTAATCGTTAGTAGGCTATGTAAGTTTGACAACCACAAAAAATCCTCACTATTGTTTCAATCGAGTCGAAGATGTCATCCGAGAAACATTGTGCTGGAGCTGAAGCTAAAGGGTCAAATTCAGATGGAGAGACCGAAAAACCTTTAAAATCCACTTCAAAACGTGAATCTTATTCGTATTATCACGCAAATCCGAGAGATCCAGACGACATCTTAGAGTCTGTAGTTTATGATGATAGAGATGAAGATGACCAACCTTTATTGCAAATATCTTATGCTATGGACACTGAGCTGGATAAAATGTTCCACCCCAGTCCACAAGAGACGCCCAGACAGACACTGCCCAGATCTTCCAGGAAAAGGCGGTACCCGCAACTCAAGAAATAGTGTTTGTAGTTAGTGTTTGTAATAGTGTTTGTAATTTTGTTACGTTGTTGTTATATTGTTATTGTATGTATTAAAAAGTAATATAACATTTATCTGGATTTTTTTTTAATTCCACGCTGTGAATATTACTAAAAATTTCTCTAAATTACTAAAGCAATTGAATGACTTTTTTTAATGGTACTATTTGATGCCGCTGAGGCGTAAAGCGGCTCCGGGTAAAAAGAAAATCTGCGTCGCTCGAGTATCTGTTAATGCGCGAATAGAGGACGCTTTTTGAAAGGGCATTTTCCTCGGGAAAGGGGTGAAAAAAGCGATTTTCCGAAAAGTTGCACCGTGCGAATTGATCTGTAGCGTTACGATATTTTCATCTGTCAAAAATGGGTGTTTTTTGCACGTTCCTGCTGGGCCAAAAAATGGTTGCAGAGGGTGAATTATACGACGGGTCGTAATTTTGGACCTTAACCTAGGTGTTACTAGCGAAAACAGCACCCAAAAAGACCCATTCGCAGAGACTCCATCGAAACTTTGGAGTCGTGTTCCGCGACATATGATTTTGTTGTCAGAACCGACAAAAAAGCGCATTTATCGATCGTCGCTAGCGCGCCGAAAATTTTCCGCAAGAGGCACCAAGTATCACCAAGCGATAGGTTGGACCTTCCTCTGTCTCATTCAACTGCGAATGGGGCCCCAAAACGCGTATTTGCGGAGCCTCGCGCCAAAGCCTGGAGCCCTGCACCGCGACAAATCGCGCTCAAATGCGACTTTCAAACGCGCGCCCCCGTCCCAGAAACGTCTGCCGAGGGCGTAAGACACGACGAGAAGTAAGTTTGGACCTTCGTCAGTGGAAATCGAGCGAAAACGGGGCCTCAACGTACATATTCCCGAAAACTCCAGTTAAAGTTTGTTCCCCTACAAAAACATCGTTTTTTTAATTTCTTTCAAAAATGCCTTCTTCAAAAATTTCTCCCGAGTTGCAAATCTATACTTGGTTGTTATTATACTCATATTAAACGTAATTAATTGAGCATGCGTTTTGACTGTCCTGACTTTCACATTTATACTGTACAATCACAAGAACCAGGCCCGGATTAAGCCATATAGAGGTCCCTAGGCAATGCAAGCCTCGGTCTTCTTAGGTAGGTTGCGGGCCCCTAGGCTGTGGGCCTCTAGGCTGTGGACCCCTGGGCAGTTGCCTGGATAATACGGCTCTGACAAGAACATATAGGAAAAGCACCTGGAAGCGTTGTAAAAATTACAATTTTCATTTAAAAATGTCCATTGTTAACCGTGATCCTACACAGTATTACTGTAATATCTTATATCTATGTATATAATATTTATGCAATAATGTAATTTTACAATAGAAGACTATTTTTACAAATGTATTTCCTTACAGCAATATTACCGGCATAATTGGTATAATATTGTGGAGATGGACAAATTAAAAATTTTAATCAGCAGCTGATAGACAATTCTGTGGCATGAGTATACCGCTGTAACATCCCAGAATGGTTTTATCTCACCACAAGCTAAATATCACGATAGATAAGCGTTACTCTTTGTTTTGCGGTTTACATAGTGCTATATATTTGCATACATTATATACATACGATCCCGGGCTATATTAATATTAAGTTACTACTCTCCGTAACAAAACCTTTCACTATCCTGAAAGTTGACTGGAAATTTTGCCGGTTATTCGGTTTAATGCATCACACCATCATAAGGTCGGAGACACACGTATAAATGAGCAACGCAATGTTCGATTTGCAGAAATAAAATAAGCAATTTAAAATTGAATTGGCCATTAAAAAAATTGTTACCATTTAGTACCCACGTGGTACCCACGGAAAATACCCATAATTAAATTTTTACCTTATCAATTGATCATTTATTACAACAGGTAATTATAAACGTAGTTTGGAAGTTTAATTCAACGTTTCACATTTAGCCCCTGATTTTGAGTTATTCTTTTGAGGGAGCAACGTTGAGCGGGAGCGACGTTGGGTGGTTTTGCTGGGTACTATACCTCTAGAACAGTGTTTCCCAACCTTTTTTGAGCTATGCCCCACCGAAGCTGGTCTAAAAATCTCATGCCCCACTTCATATTGTCTTTTTTATACCTATAACAGAGTTGGAAATGAACCTTACTCGGAACAGTGTACGTTTCTCATTTCGTCATTGGTACACATTCTGCCCAACAAACTTTGACTAATTTCCTCTCTGTGACGTAATGAAAAACTTGCCATTGGGGGTATAAAAATAATAATATAAAACAATAATTTATTTGATTATTGAAATAAATGCTAAGCATTTTAGCAGAAACAAAATTTGCTACATATTCTATTATAACAAAATAGAAATAAACATTCACTTAAAAACTAATACAACACAAATCTGCCATATTTTATTATAACAACACAATGTTAAACATTTACTCTAAAACTGAAATTGTCACTGCAAGTGTTAATCGTACCCTTGAGTCTAGTTATTATCAAATATTCGTGCTCATTGCTAAATCTGGAAAAAGCACAAAATAGGGGAACATTTAATTAAACTGTCAATATCAACATTTGTAAACACGGTTTTAGAAAAAGATGACAAAGATGTGATAGCTGTGCCCCTTAGTAACAACACTGTCAGAAAAAGAATGGTTAAAATGAGCAAGAGTGAGAGGCACTGAGGCCTTGTTGATAACTTATGTAAGGTACATTAATAAGGAACATTTTTTTGAGGAAATGTTATTCTGCAAATCATAAGAAAGCACCACAACCTCCAGAGATATTTTTTCTAAGCTAAAAAACTATGTTATTAATTATGTCGATAATATTCCAATACAGAACATAACATCTTGTGCTGCCAATCGTGCTCCTAACATGATGGGCAAGAAAAGTGGCTGTTTAAAGATGAAAATCCAGAAATGCTTCTTGTGCATTGTGTAATTCACAGGGAAAACTTGGTAGCCAAAAATATTTGTTCAATGAAGTATTAAATTTAGTTATAAAAAGTATGAATTATTTTGAACTTCACAAATTAACTTGAAATGTCACATTCGGCATTAGCTTTGATACAACTGACATATTTTATAACCGAATTTAATCTTCATTGAGAACTGGACAAACATTTTTGGTTACCAAGTTTTCCCTATGGAGCTGTATTAGACAATGCACAAGAAGCATTTCTGGATTTGTATCTTTAAACAGCCGCTGTTCTTGTCCATCATGTTAGGAGCACAGTCTGCAGTACAGGATGTTATGTTCTGTATTGGAATATTAAAGACATTGAAGTAATTTTTTTGCTTATGCAGAATATCTCCGGAGGTTGTGATGCTTTCTAATTTACAGAATAACATACCTTCAACAAAATGTTCCTCAACAATGTATCCTAAGTGGCATAGCTATCACATCTTTGACATATTTTTCTAAAAACGTTTTTACAAATATTGATGGCTTAATTAAATTTTTCCCTATTGTGTGTTTTTTTTTTCAGATTTAGAATTGTGTAGGGATATTTAATAATCAGCCTCAAGGATATGATTAACGGTCGCAGTATGAACGGTAAAAAGAGACTTTAAGGTAGGTTTTTTTTTCAAAATTTTTCTATATTCCAATTGCCCCCCTCAACAATCATATTGCCCCCCAGTGGGGCGTACGCCCCACGTTGGGAAACACTGCTCTAGAAAGTTTTTATCAACATGAGATACTTTTATGTTACTTTTAGATAAATGATGGGCTGGTGTGACGCAAACCACTTCATTCCTTGACCTTAAAGGGTTTACTTGAGGTACCCATTTTGTAATGGGTAATTTCTGAGGGTACCAGTTATGTACTAAATATTTGCAAGTAACAAAGGCTCAGATGGAGAGTTGTTTTTTCGATAAGTGGTGGGCTGGGGTGACGCGCCACATTTTTAACACCCCGATTTCAGCGGGTTACTTTGAGGTACCTATTTGGGGCTTAGTGTTTCAGTGGGTACCAATTGGGTACTAAATCATCACCAAAGCTCAAAGAAATTCGAGTTATTTTTTATAAGTGGTGGGCTGTACCAAAAATTCATATATTAAATTAAAATACTGTGACATTTTTTAATAGAAGTAATGACTGATGAGTTATATTACTAATATAACATAATCAGCATGCTTGCTGTACTGATACCAATTTATTGCAAATTTATTTCAAACAGAATATTCGCTGCACATTCTCGTATGTCTTTAGAATGTACCCATTGATCGACTGATGTCGTTGGAGAAAGTATGACTAATTGTAATGACGAGAAATTATACGATTTTTTAGAGCGTGGCTGTATAGACCTGAAATTATTTTAGGTTGTTTTTTATGTTATGTGAGAGTATAGCTTGTAAGACCACCTGTGAACAAGCTCGAAATGATTGTATAGTATTATTAATCTACAATCTACAGATCTGTTACTTTGTACAGACCTATTTATATAAAATCTTGACGAGCTACTCAATTATAATTGCACATACGGCAAATACTTGAACAATTAATAGCAGCCAATCAAAGAATAACAATTACCTATACAAACTGAGGCTACACTATTCAACGATGAATATAGGTCATTGAACACATTGGTGACAAAAGTGGCGGAGTCATGTTATAGTAGGTCTACACACAACTTCTCCTATAGCAAAACACGTCAAATACAATTTTTCCTTATGTCCTGTAGTTTCGACTATTTAATTATTAAAAATGCAATTTTAGTATTCGAAATAATAACCTTATTTTCTCCGTAAAGAATGCGTTGAGGAATAATGTTAAATTGCGGTTTTATTTTTATTTTAAGTGTGACAGTAGTCGTCTAAAAATAGGGCCTCTCAGACTTCGCCAGTCAATTGGCTCCTAACATTCTGTTAAGTTAGATTTCTATTGGCCAATTAACAACTTATTAAAATTATATTAGTCCAGTTAAACATGCATTAGCATCGTTAATTTGTTCATATTTGACAATTAAGACATCAAACGCGATTAAGTTTAAGTTTCATGCAAATAAATTGAGAAGATTCATTGAAACAGGTATCACAAACTTTTCATTGCTAGAATTCGATAAAATACGAAGGTATATGTAATGTATTGTTTTAATTAATTAATTAAATTGCAGTTGAAGGTTTTTTAAAATAACCATTCCGAATTCTTTACTTGTAACTTCTTTATTTTTATTTGATAATTGTGACGTATGAACGACTCTTAAGTATTAAAACAAGCGTGGTGACTCGATATAAAACAAGCGTGGTCGGTCCTGTGGTGGCCACAGCATTCTTTTGATGTATTCACATCTTTGATATCCGCAGTTTCATTACTTTTTAAAATTATTATTTTATTGTTGTAAATGTTTGCGCAGTTTAAAGATGTATACTCCCGTAATGTCGCAATTTCTAATTTTTGCCTTAATTCTTGAAGATAAAATTTAAATCTATTTTTAGATGTTGATGTGTTGTATAAATGAATCTTTATCTTGCAGACATTAGACAAAAACAAAATTTGTTATGAACGAAACCTTAATAATTTTAAGACAACGATTAGCAATATCAATTTTCTTTGTGTAATGTTAAAAATAAGTTTTATGCTTTAAAAACAATAATAAGGTTAACTGGAATTATGCAAGTTCATGGATTGAGTATTAATTTAAACTGTGATATTCCTCGGCTAAAGAAATCAGCAATTCTAATTTCCTTGAATCGATAATCGTATCAACTTGTAAATATGGCGAAATGTATTGATTGGAAAACGCATAGCGAATATTGATATTGTTGAATATTCGTTTTACAATATACAAACGAGTGTAAAGGAGTGTTATGCATTTCAGTATATGATGAATCAGTTGTGGACATTTAATAGATAAGATAGTGTTTCTCTCATATAACGGACCAAATGTCATCACCATCGGCCATACTAAATATTGACACAGATGATAATAAAACACCTATTTCATACCTAAAATCGATTTATATTTACATTACATCTCGCAGCTGAACACAAGAATAGGCACTTAATAAATAAAATAGACCATTATAAAAACTAAACGTCACTCTCCATATATATACGATAACTTTGTTCATTTTCGGAACTATAGTCTGTTGTTGTGTCTTTTGGTCTAACATCTTCTGCTGATGCTGACTGTTGTCTTCTTCTTCTTCGCTTCTTCCTTCCAGATTTCAAATCTGTTGAGCTCCCATGGAGACTACCATGACTTCCGATCAGACTACCTTGAGAACTTGTCAGTTTTGGCATTGTCAACGCCTCATTGTAGGTTGGAGGTCGTTCTAACTCTCTAGGATCTGGAGCATTATTGGATTCTGATAGTCTAATGTCTCTTTCTTCCTCCCTCATTCTCTGTAACCTCGCCCTGGCATCAGCAATGTTCTGCTGTCTCTCAGCTCTCTCTCTCCTTGCTCTAACCCTCATTGACCTCTTTATCGATAAAATTACGCAAAAGAAGAGAATCAACATTAACAAAAGAATTATCGTATACATCCATGCTTTATCACTCCTTCTGTTCCATTCCTCATAGCAAGCCACACCCCATTTATAACCTTGAACATATTCAGGGGACTGACACACTAAATCGTAGATATTAGTTTGCACATCTCCACTTGTTAACCAATAATATAAGTCCTTGAAATCTCCATTGTTGCAATCGCATCTCCAAGAATTATCATGAAGGTACAGCTCAGTAACGTCATAGAAAAATGAGGGGCGAATATCGGAAGTCAACCTATTACCCTTAAGCAATAATTTCCTTAGTCTTGGTAAAGCAGCAAATGTACTATTTGTTATTCTGCTGATCATGCACATACTCATGTCCAATGTTCTCAACTCATCAGACGCTACAAAGTCCGGTACATCTCTTATGGGGTTGTTAGACAAGCTTAAATACTCTAGAGAAGACATACCTGTCAAACTATCTCTTTGAAAAGAGCTGATCTCACAGTTACTCAAGACCAGTCCTTTTAAGGATTCGCTATCGAATCTGACAACCTCTCTTAAGTAATTATGCGATAATCTCAAAAGAGTAAGCCTAAAATTTGAACGAAATGTCTTCGCGCTAATCTCTGATATCGTATTAAAGGATAAATCCACATATTTCAAGTTCTGAGCTCCGGAAAAAGCTTCTTCGTCAACTGATCTTATGGTATTGTACGATAAATCGATTTCTTGTATGTCAGGCATGCTGCCCAAAGCATCCGGAGGAAGAACTCTGATATGGTTCTCTGCAAATATAGCTGTCTTCAGCTTGGTCATTAATCCTCTTGGTAATGCATCTAAAGTACAATGTCTAGCATCCAAAAACACCAAACTTTTTGATTTCCCATAAAAGAACTTCAAGTGGTTATTTTCAGCTATCTTCAGCCTTTGCAAGGCAGTCAATTCTTCAAAAGGGTTGGTAATCCTGTGCAAACCACCATTCGACAAGTCTAGACTAACCAAAGTTGATGACACCAATGGAACATTCAATGTAGTGATGTTATTCATTGCTAAATTCAATGTTATGATGTTTGGCAATCCACTCAGTGTATTCCCATGCAGATTTTGGATAGAACAATTCGAGAGCGATAAATTTCTTAAAGTATGACTTATTAAATACCTATCTTCATTCTCTCCAAAGTCCCAAAAGTTATTATTGTCCAATAATAGCGTGGTTAAGTTGGTGACTTGGTCAAACGCTGAATTGCTGAAGTCAGCCCATGATGCAAAATTGTTTTTTCGAAAATTTATCATTCTCAAGTCGATATTTCGTGAGAAATCACCTTGATTTATACGTGTGATTAAGTTGCGTGACATATCCAGAGTTGAGAGGTTTGGAAGGTCTGCGAAACCTTCTGGTATCTCCTCGAAGAGGTTATTAGAAAGGTCCAGGTGTATAACCTAGAAGTACATGCTCTTGAATTATAGCGTATGGCTTGTTTAGTTAAACGAAGTGTTTAGTTAACAGCAATAATGTGTTAATGAGTCCATCATTAACCAATTTGCGCTTCCTCGACAAGATGGACAAGACCAATCTTATCATCAACATTTTTGTTCCTTGTGAGTATTTTACAAAAATGTGATGGTGATTTAGTTAAATCGCAAGAGAATTACATAATGAACAACATGAGGCAGTAATTCACTCATAGGCTGACTGTTGGGTCAGCCTATGACCCCAATACTTAACATATTCGTTTGTTTACAAATGAAAGCTGACATACATGTTGGAAACTTGCTTCTTTCCCATTTTAAATACGAATTCCTTAAATCTTAATTATACAATGTGGCAAATGGTTGCTTTGACAAATTATTTATGGAGACTACCTATCTAAGCTAATAAATTTCTTTTTGTACTAGACACAAGATGAAGGTCATGTTTAAATCGGTTTGCTGTACGAAGAGGCAGTTACCAATTATAGCTAATAAAGAATAATGAAAGCAATTGAATAGATAATAGATATGTAATGGTTGCTTGAAAGAGTCAAATTTTTTTCTGTACATTACTCATTCATAAAGCTTATAGATTAGCTGGTAATCAACGTATTCAAACACCGTTGTATTTGCAAGAAATTAATGCTACCGATAAGGTAGATTACTGTAAATACTTGATGGTGAATCATACTTACATCTTGGCTCAAACTTTCTGGTAACTCCCTCAAATTTCTGCTTGAACAGTCAACGTAATTTTCTGGGTAACAAAGGCAGATATCGGGACATGCAGAACTTGTTGATTTCACCCAGAAACACAACACTAACAAACACCATGAGCAGGGAGTTTTTAAGAGCATCCTTGTCTAAAATGTGATAACTTAAGTAATTTTCTACTTATTTAAAACGATTACTTACCAAAAAAATTACCACATAAAACGGTTATTACATTGTTTTGTGCATCCATGTACCTGTTCGACCGATATTTTATTTGTACTAAACAAAGATTACTCTACACTATCTGTGCGTAGATAAACGTTATCTGTGTTCCAAATTCATGCCTTAGCATCGTACATACTTGCAGATCAATGGTTGCTTTAAACACAACAATAAACCATAGGTGTACAGATAAAACCAAACAAATGCGTATATTGATATTGCCTTGTTTTGCGTTTGTTAAGTCTTTTTTTTACAATTTCCTTCTATATTTCATCTTAGGGGTTATAAATTTCGAAACATCTCTGTGTGTATTGATTTTGATGAGTAAAGACTAGATATTGCTTTGTTTGGTGATTTTTTTGCTCTATATTGACGATATCAACAAATTGGGATAAAACAAATTGGATTTCTGTGAGAATATAAATTGAATTGAAAAACGGATGGATAGATAAGTTCTTGTGGATGGTCCGATGGACTTAGTCTTTAACTGACCTTTGGGGTCAATATGGGATTTCAGCATGCATACACAAGTTGCTGATGCTAACTTATTGTAAATTGATTTGCCCCAAACCGATTTTTCTAGCCGGAGTATTACTACCATTAGGCATTCAATAAAAAATTGTTGTTATTCGGAAAACCTTTCTACGTCAACTTTTTAAATTGTTATTTTCACACACATAGCATTTAATTGCAAACAGGTTTATTAACGCACATATGCACGTAATGACGTACGAAGACCCTACCCAGTGCATGACAATAATCATTCGACGTCACTTAAATCGTCAACGTACATACGTTTCCCAACGAATTTTTACATATTTAATTACCTAACAGTAACGTCATTTATCATCAGGATCATTAGATGATATTTCAAGGCAAACATTTTTTGGTGGGTTTTGTGTGAATTACGCAACATGTATTGCTTGATTTATGGATTTAAAGTTACAACCTAATAAACACGCATTTATAACGTTTTCATTACGTATGTTCAAACATAATTTCCACATTTATCTTTTTGCGTTATTAATATTAAAGAAAGCTTTCAAGAAGGTAATCATATAAATGAATTGAATTAAAGAAGGTTAATTCTTTCATAATCGTTTAATTTTGTTGCGAAATTGCGACGGATGTGTTGGTTGAGATCAATCGGAACTAAGATGCTGTTACATTCGCAATGTGACGTGGGTTTCGAGGTCGCTGCGACTATTTGATTAATAAGGACATTTTTTCGAGTCAAATGTGAATGCCATCTCAAGTTGGATAGATAATGCACTTTGGATTTGCATGTGTATACTTTAGAACCTTGCAATGTCCATAAAACCGCGCCATAATAGGTAATGAACCGGTACTAGTTCGTAACTTCCTTTTTTCCAACTTGATTCTTGTCAAAATATGTAGTTACGAGTCGTTAGCCTTGTGTTAAAAAATTGTAGGTATACGACAACCGTCGGAACAACATATTTGGGATGGACAAACCAATTAATTCTATTTTTGGCGCGTTCATACAACAGAGAAGTGATGTCTTACTTTGACTAACCGCAGTTTCTTCCATTGCTTATTAAATTAACTATAGGTATACTTCTTTTCGATAAACATTACTCCAAGGTTAGCTCAAATGACATTAATTACCAATAACGATATTATCCGTCTTTTGCATTAGCATTGGTCGACGTTTCTTTTGAGGCATCTTCAGGACACTTCTTAGCAAGAAATTGATGTGAGATATACTTGAGGAAGATGTCATCCTTATGAGTGTAGGTTCTCGATAGACATTAAAACTGTAGAAGGGATGCTGTGATGTGGAATATTTGCTGGAAAATCGATATTATAACTTAGGTGTAAGCAAAGTTTGGTTGAGGCCCGTTTTTAGTGGGCTGTCTGTCGTCTCAGCTGTTCTGCAGGGACATGGGAAACTATAAGCCGGGCTTACTGCTCCATAGGTCCAAGCTTCACACTTGATCATATTTATGCGATGTATGGATTATCGTTACTTGACTGCCTCTTACAACTTCAAGACGCTTAAATCGATTTATGGGGTCCGGACCGACGCTTAAACGTTTCTATAAATCCTTATTAGAAAGGTAATTAACTTTATTAGGGGTAAGAAAATTGACGGCTACAACACCCTCTACTCGCATACCTCTTTATACACCACCTTCCAGAAACGACCATTCTTCAATACCCAAAAGAATTTTCACGTTATTTTATTGTATTTGACAGAAGTTTTCATTTTCTTGTTGCTTTTACAAAATTTACACATTATTATATTATGTTCTATTTCTATTCTTCTAGAGCATCTACACATTTTTTTATTGTATTCGCGATAGAATCTTCAAAGAATACAACCGTTTTACATGTTCTAGACATATCCCTTTCTTTTAAATAACTTCAAATAAAATATTTATTTGCCTTAATGCCAATATTTATTTCCAATAAAACCAGATTTATTCCATGCAGCTCATATATTTTTAATGAAAAAACAGTTTATAGAAAAATGTGCAAAGAAATGTGTTCCTTAATTTTACATTTCTTTTCTCACTGGGTAGATGATATGTATGTGTTAACAAGTGTGCTGAGATAATGGTTGTTTGCTCTGGGCAATTAGGTAATTTTAGGGGTCCTTCGGATGAGTTTGTATGTTAAATTATGTAGTTAGAAACAATTAGTACGTCGTGAGGTAGGATATAGAGGGTGGAGCGTTTTAAATTTGGATAAGCTGTGCAACAGGTGAGGGTAGTGGGCTAGTGGGGTTCTTATGAGGGCCTGCAAAAGATTAATTTGGAGGCCACGAGATGTTCAAATGGGTCGCTTAACATGGAACTACCATCATTAGTGGAGTTTGACTTGTGAGCGTGGGTGGAGGGGTTGTGTAGACGTCACCGTTATCGTAGATATGTTTCCCTTTGGTGGTAGAGTTGCTCACTAAGTATCGGTCATTGGTTTAGAATTTACTGCTTATAATTAGCTGAAAGCTTCACTTTGTGACCTTAAAGATGTATTGGTGCATTCAGTACATTAACTCCATTTAAAGTCGCCTTGCTTCTTGAATGACCACATCACGAGCTGTTACCTAGTTCTCTCTCTCTCTCTCTCTCTCTCTCTCTCTCTCTCTCTCTCTCTCTCTCTCTCTCTCTCTCTCTCTCTCGATATATATATATATATATATATATATATATATATATATATATATATATATATATATATATATATATATATATATATATATATATATATATATATATGCCAATTATGAAAGACATATTGAACTAAATATCATCTTTCAGTATGGCGCTCAACCCCTTGGGACTTCCTCTCCTCCTTCAGCCAAAAGATAATACCTCCTGACAAACCGAACTACTGCGAGCCTTTATCCTCCATGTTTGCGGTTCAATTGAAATCGGTCCAAAGCCACTCTACTTGTCATCCTTGTGTCCTGTACGCTAAGAGAGATCAGGACCCAGATAAAGTCGTATCGAAACAAGAGATTACTCATACCCCGCGCATCGCTCACCCTCCCGTCAGCTTTCACCAAACCCCCACAGTTACAACCCTTATCAACAACCTACATTAGAACCGGTTTTATTCCTTCTTTCATGGATACCTAACAGTATTTGTTTAATATTTATTACAAATTTGTTTCATACCGTGTATTCCTTCTTTCGTTTGAATGAAGTCTTGGGAATGTTACTTAAGGAAATAAGATGATGGGAATCAACAGTTTGGAACCCGCTGGCCCATAACCCACCCGTTCATGTAGAGTACTAAAATTTAGCGATAGCGTTGCAAAAGAAGTCCAATTCTCGAAAGCAGATGATGCATTTTATATGACTGTTTATTCATGAATGAATAACATTGATAAGTAGACCGGCTAACAAAAAAATTATCACATCTATTAAGCACATTTTTTAAATAATTTTATATCGTTATTTTTGTTGGCATAAACCGATATGTATCCAGTCATTACTTACTTTATTACAAACTAATCAGCCGATTTGAAATCGTTAAATGCGTTTTTATGCGATAGCTAACCATTCCGATAGAGGGATAGAGTGTTATTGCGAAATAATTAGAACTATAGCCCATTTATACCATATTCATATTAGAAATTCATACTATGATGGGGTAAAAATGTTCCATGCCACCCTCTGATTAAAATGTTTGTCATCCAGCATTAACCAGACATGTTAATGTCAACTTTCATACAAATTTGCGTTTTTGTAATTTCTTGTCAGATTTTGACAAACGTTAGTGCCCATGACATTGTGTTATTCTGTGGCTGAGGTTAGGTTGGGATCCAGAGTGGCTGTGGCTTCATGAAATTGAATAATAGTAGTCGGAAAGTATGTGTATGAGAGAATGGTGTACCTGCGAAGAAAACGTTAAGTTGATAAAGGGGAAGGTGTAGGGAAAAAGCTGGGTGTTTGTAGGAGGGTTTGGAAGGAAATAAATCTGGTGTCAAAAAGTTGGTGTTTGTTTGGGGAACGGGATTAAGATAGTTGGAAATGAAGTATGGGTGTGCGATTGGTGGTGTCGGTCGCGTCTGGCGTTTGGAGGGTAGGTTGATTGTGCCGTTAGGTACGAGAACGACTTCGTTGCCGATCCGAAGATGCATGGCCTATAGAATCTTAATTAATTTCGCGCTCGGTAATCTCGGGCAATTATAGGGCAATTTCTTGGGGAAGCATAAAGGATTTTTGCGAGAGCGGTGCCAGTGCGCAACCGTTTCTGGGGGAGAGGTTCCGAAATACGGCCATAATTCATCTATCCTATAAGATTACTGATCTTTAATCCCCTTCCTTGGCCCGTTCTCTCTTTAGCGGGACTCGCTCCTAAAAGTTGAGATTTACGGCGTTCTTGGAATTATATTGTTGGCTTGCAGAGCGGTGGAGGCAGTGGCGTACATAAGAGGGCTTCGAGACGGGCTCGTGCAGTTAGCTAGGAATTATTATGATATATCTAGACGAAATCGCTGCCACCTAGTATACGGCATCATTAGATAGAGACTACTCGGGGGTTCCTCGAGGTTTCTCTCGCCTCGCAGAGGCGGCAGGACCAGGCCCGTAGCTTATCTAAAGCATACCAACGGGGCCAGTCGTCTGTGGGGCACACCAGGCACCGTTTGGCTCACGCGGCATTACTGCAGATAGGGGTGGATATAAAATATGGCGTCCTTTCATGAATCTTATTAAGATATCCGTAACAGAGCCGCGATACCGGGGACCGCGCGCGCTCGGCCTTCCTCGCAAACTTATGAAGAAAGGAGTAGGTGTATAATCCTTATAGCTACACCGCCATATATCACGCTAAGTCCTGTAAGGAAAACAGGATAGATATTTATAAGTTACGACCCTCCGGCCCGCTACGGCATGTTTATTTAACTCAATAATCGTATATCAACGCGATCAACGGCTCCCCAGGTACGACTTCTATATTCCTACAGATATCCTACACCTTAAAAAGATTTCTTTTGCGAATAATCAAATAATAAGCCATCATTCATCCTCAATCCTAAAAACAACATTAGATGTTCATACAGTGCGGACGGAAGAACATCCGTACCGTTTTCGTACCGTCCGGTTTCTATTATACCGTTGAGTGAAAGAATTCTTTCAGTCAACGATTATACATACAAGGTACTGGACAGCTTCGTTTTAGTTCAACACAAATACTACATATACATACTATACTACACTACGTACATATATCGGTTCACACAGAGAGGAAAGTAATGTAATATCAAATAAAATGTATTTCTTTGCATATACATATGTCTTTCAAGGAAAGAATATATGTTTGAAACAAATAAGTATTTTTAAATTTAAAAAAAAATGAGCTGCATAGGCCGAAAGAAATATTTCTTAATTAAAAAGGAATAATATTTTCTGAAAAAACGATTCTTTTACACGAAATGTTTTCCGTAAAGTAGAAATTGTTTTGGTTTAATTGTAGAAAGACATTTGAATGAAATAAATATGGTTTTATTTGAAATAAAGATCGGCTTTGAGGTAAATAAATATTCTATTTGAAATATGGAAAAGAAAGACATTAGATTTGAATGAAAAAAATATGCTTGAATCAAAAACGTGCTGTTTTATAAAGATTATTGCGATGTCTACTGGCGGGGAGATGGCGCTGACAATCTCTAGCCACACGTTCGCTTAGTTTGAGTGTCTATCTCTAGAGTTAGAGTAATCGGTAATTGTTTTGTGAGGAGAATGTCAGAGGTTTAGAGATACATTCGTTAATAAAAGTGAAAAGATTACAGCGCTTTAAAAGTATTTTTGAAATTTTAGGCTTACGGAAATTTCGCAGATATAAAGAGTAAACCAGGATGGCATTGTGCGTTGTGGCGTGTATCTTTGCTACATTATAGCGCAGGAATTGGCGAAATAATAATAAAGTAAAAATTAAAATAAAAAATAGTACTGCTAGAATATAAGTGAATGAATAATATATATGATATATGAATATATATATAATATAATATGTATATAATACGTTATTGATATTTTAGTACTACCGAGGTTATAGTGAGTGCATTGTTATCATTTCTATCTATAGTACGCTACTATATCCTTGCATGCTGCCAAGTAAAATGTCTTATATTTAGAATCACAAAAAAATTTCAAGTTGCATGATTTTCTGATAAGTCACGGTAATTCTAAACCTACCTCCTAATATGTTTGTTTATTATTCTCGTTATAAGTAATCTGTTGCTGTATGCGGCGATTCCAAAATTATCAATTAAGTAATTAATTAAGAAATCTCCAACAAAAATTAAAAACATTACGAAAGCCAAGTGTGTGATTATTTTTAATCTTTTATCTACAATTGAATATATAATTGAATTTCTTGAACGATGTTTAATTATTTTTTTAAAAATGCTTTTCTAGATATGCGTCACGAAACGCGTTTTTTATGAACTAAATTTAGGGAGAGGTAAATCACTAAGGTGCGGGTAAAAAGGGACACCTATGAGCCGAGTGGCAAACTCAAATAAAGCGTGAAGCAGAGGCAGTACGCCCGGATAACATTTCGTGGTAATAAACGAGTACGTATATAACTGGTGTGGCACAAAACTAAAACGAGACACAAATACGTCTACTATATTTCATAGTGGATGGGAGGTTTATGTAGTACTCTGACGTTATCGTGGTTGCCTATACGTCGTGGTGGCCACTTTGCTGCGCTCCGTAATCTTTTGCACTGAAAAATGATAATTGCTTTAGGCGGTTCTGCCCTAAAAGACCCACCAATGAGAACGCCGTCTTCTTTGGTTCTTAATTAATGAATAAATAGAGATGCTAATTTAATCTTCTATCCTTCCCTTATTGATTTATAATACAAACTGTTTCAAGGTAGGACAGGTCTTACAACTTTAGGTGATCGATATCTTTAGAAAGTTTCAGACCTGGGCTTACCAGTTTTACAATATCCCAAATTTACGGATATATTCTGGAAAATAACTCACTGGTCCTAGAATAAAAAACTGTTTTTCCATTCAGTACCGTTAGAATCACCAAAATCGCGCGATTGGGTCTATTTTGACACATTTTTTAAACGTCATAACTTCCGAACCGTTTAAGACAGAGAAAATCCAATAGCACCACTGTAATCGTAGAAAACTGCATTAATGACCGTAACCTAATTGAATTGGAGATGGTTGAATTATCATGGACTTGTCAAAATTTCGTTAAAAATCGTGTCAAAATTTCGGTTTTATTTATAACTAAGAAATAACAAAATTCAGAGCTGTAACGTCATAATGGCATAGAAACCATGTACATACGACCAATGGTTCAAGAGTTTATTTTATTTGTCGCTGGATAGAGCATTCTAATGTGACGATTTTTATGTACTGGACTGTACTATTGTTAATTATTACAAATTTCAATTGGTATTTACGAAGCAGATACATGACAGGTTCCCTAATTGTAGGACAATACTGGGGTTGTCTTGGCTGATGACACTGCTATTTTGGTACAGGTAATCAGGCATCATTTTTAGTGAAAGTCAAGTGAGGATCCATAAAGGAAAATCAACATCAGAAAGTTAAATTGATCGGTAATGGGGAAGGATTATTACTGCGGTAGATATTAGGAGGTAGATTGTAGCAATCAGTGTTGATGTTGAGTGTTTAGTGGTCCGCTTCGGTTATAATTTTAAAGTATTATAAAATGTTATCAATAAGAAAATATGGGATCGTTTGCAATGAGTGTTCTGGGTGTTCGCGGACGCTTTATCTCGTAAACATTATATTATCGAGGCGGGCGAAGATGGTGCGGTGACAATTGACTATTTTAAAATGTTTTCTTAGACATAGCTGGGGCGCAGATAAGGCCCTCAACGCTCCCCTGATAAATGCCTCGGTGAAATCTTGTTTGATTGAATTTTAATTAAATTTCAGAGAGAGATACACCAGTGGTCTCACAGTTTTTCATATTAGCTCTCACCGACCGCAAACAATATGCGGTTAAATCTGTGCGGCACGAATCTACGGGTATGGCTTCCCCTTTTTAAAGAATACACCCAGGCAGGAAATTAATTCTCAAAAATGAAAGCCCTCGTCTCCTTCACAATCAGCATCGATAACGATACATTCTTATTTCATTTAATAAACTGTAGTCGTCCGTTTGGGTTATCTTTTTCTCTTCACTTCTTTTAGAGCCCTCGTATTTTCACTTACTTTTCCTTTCGTTTTTTCCAACGAAACATTACCCCCCACATGTCCACAAAGAAATGCCATTAAAGAAATCTAATCCTAGTAGCTGGGATTATTCACTTCCGTCCAAATGTTTGTTAAACATACAAAAACAAAAAGCATATCATCAAATGGTACAGGTATGGGTACCGTCCTCCCCACTTCAACTTGAGGCATTTTTAATTGGGAAAATCGGATTGCCCTCATTATCCGCGTTCCAAGCATAAGTCAATCCGCTGGAGTGGAAGGGAGCAATAAAAACGGCAGCATCCCTTCCTCGCTAGACCCTTTTGTATCGTCTATTGCCTGCAATAAGACAACAGGCTCGCCGCCATGAGACGATAATTCATTACATCCACAAATGATAACTCTTTAACCTACGTCTTCTAGAGACCCTCAAGGAATATAATTAGTAACGAGAAATGCAACGATTTTGCTTTGGTTACAACTTGTAAAGTAAAATGATCACCTTGTTATTAAGACGACAAGGGTAGCACCATTGTTTTAAAAGAAATAAATTTCGACGGAGGAAGATTTCTATTAGCTGAAAAAGTGAGCTTTCAAATGCGACTGAAAGAAACGACGGAATTTGAATTCAAATAAAAAATTATTGAATTTCGTGAAGCCACAGCCACTATAAACTCCAACCTAACGTCAGTTGTCAGTAGCAGAATAACATTGAGTCACGTCACGGTTCTGTAAACTCTTATAGCGTCTAAACCGTTCGCCCCACTGATCTGAAAAAAGTCTCTGGAGGATCAGCTGGTATGAGTTTGATCTCAATCGGACGAATCGCTGAGTTGTCAGATTGTCACTAAAATATGTAATATAAATATGTTGTATATTTCAATTATTGTGCGTTTTTATCATAAATAAACTTACTTACGTTCTAAAAACAGTTATCGCACCCCCTTGCCTATGTAGTCGTCGTTTAATCTGATCCGGGTGAGGTTTTCTGGTGTTGTTAGGGGGTATAGGGTCGGAAATCGAGGGTGGAGGAGAGAATTACCCCTAATTTTTATTACGATTTTTATCATTTTGAAGATTGGTACGTTGAGCAACATCACCGAGTTAATCGGATCAGAAGAGCGAAGGCATTTAAGAAACGTGATCAAGAGATGGGACCGGATTTGCTCATCTGGAGTCGGTGTGGAGGGGAACCACATATCTCCACCCTGCTGGGTGGATGGAAATTGAATAAGCCAAGTTGGAACGAACGGACGTGACAGTATATTTTTTATCTTTAATTTAGCAGCACGCTGATAAGTAGGAGGCAAGACTGCGGGAGCTTTTTCGGTGAGCTTTCACGAGGCCGGGAAAGAATATGCGTTCAGTTTACGGCGGCCCTGGCAGATTACGCCCTCTATATCAGTATTTATTATTCATAACCGAGGCAGAAACTTGAATTACTACCGCTTCTTCGTATCATAAAACACTTTTAAATGCTACCCGTCGAGATCATCCTATCATACTATATCAAACTTTATTGTTTACATACCTCCTACCACACAGACAACACTCTACTTCTGTAGCCTACACACTAACAACCATTACTACAAAGTATCATTTTTGATACCTACCTTGAGACATAACATCATTTATGTGAATACAGATTATTTTTACTAAGTTCTAGATTTCCGGGAGAAACCGACGATAATGTAGTCAACGATTCTCTTCGTAACTGTCTTATTGTTGCGTCCTGAAGATGCCTCTTGCAACAGAGTGCGAAACGTTGACTACTTTATCGTCGTTGACGCGGTTTTCTCCCGGCAATCTAGAACTTAGTGATTCGGACCGCGGAAGTCTCCAATCTAAATAAGCGATTATTTTTGTCTGAGTTGTAATAATCTCCCAGTGCATCTTTTTTTTTTTTCAGTTTTCAGTTATCACACTCCGCAACAAACCGCCTAAATTGACTTTTACTTTCCGACTAGTACCCTTGAAGGAAAGTGACTTTAAATATGTACACAAATTTGCAGATCAGTGGGATGAACGGTTTAGGCGGTATAAGGATTTCTAGAAGCCGTTTGACAGAATCCACAGCTTTCATCGCTGTATTGCAAATTGTCAGATTTTGACAAAGGTCAATGCCACTGACATGCCATGACGTTAGGTAGCGTCTAGAGATGGCTCTGGCTTTACTAAATTGAATAAAAATGTTCAGACACTTCATTGTGCCAACGATGTAGTCGGAAAGTTGGGTGGGGGCCACCCCAGATATTTTTACTGGGTATTAGGCAAAAAGTAATTACGGTTATTTCTTCAATTACATATTCAGCCACCCAAGATATTGTTAAAATCGATCATTTTACAATTCTTATTAGAGAAGAGGCAACAGAGAATAACAATGTCTCAAATTTTATATAATTAAGGCATTTTTGGAAATACATGTAGAGAATCCAAAATCTCAAACGCTAAAAAGTATTGTCACGCACATTCCTTTAATAAAAAAGCGAGAAGAATTTGTCAATAATTTGCTTGCAATATTTCTTGGAAATCAAAATTTATCAAATTTATACGTGGTAGAGGTTTATTATTTATTACTATAGGTATATGTTATAGATTTGCTTTTAAAGGATCGTAAATATTGTTTGTTTATGTTCCTTTTATTCCAAGGCTACGAAAGTGGCCTGGTGAAGTATTTATTCTGTTCAAAATATAAGTGAAAATCGAAATTGGGACAATGATAGTTATTATAGTTAAAGACCTGAACCAAGTTTGCTTTGAAAATGGGAAATATGGTTCAGGCCGCGAAGTGGGCTCTTCAGTACATAAATTTAGTTTCGAATTTCGCTAAGGGGTTACTAAATTAGGGTACGCTTGTTTGCACCTTGATCGACGTGGCGATCTCGGCTTAATCTGTGATCGAATAGAGCGTGAAAGGTTTAAGATAATTTAACTGAGGGGGTTGGGGATGACAAATCCTCGGTTCCAAGCCAAGGGGTGCAGATTCGCTTAGCTTATCGTGGGTAAGTGGAAAGTGAGGTATCTTTCGGATCCAATTTCTCGTGTAGAACGAAGGACACGTACACGTGTGTGGATCGGACACGCGGATGGGACAATGTGGGGTACGTTTGGTGGGAGGGGTTGCCTCGACAGGTGCAACGGAATATGCAAGAGCTTTCGTCGAAGCTTTCGCTCTGCGACCCCGAACAATAAAGCGCGCCTCATTCACCCTATCCCTTGGGCCGTGAACACCTTAGACGTGCAAATTAATCCTACGTTGCGGAAGCAAAAATATTCCGCTGTTTGTTACATCAATCGCTTCCACGCCGACAGACACACGTTTGTTTAATTCCATCAAACACGCAGCTTCGCACACGAAAACGATACGAAATTTGCTTATTGAAACCCCAGTTAATATTTGGAGATGCACGCGTGACCCTTGCTGGATAACTTCTCAACAAATCCTTTTCGATTTTCTCTGAATATCGAATATTGTCATCGTTATGATACACAGATTATACGAGTTATTGTTGAAAATGTTCCTGTAGCATTACGAGATAAGGTTGTATAGTTTCATGGTGAAAACTTATTGAATGCCGTATATAGAACGTATATTGGGTTATAGATATGGGAGTTTCAGAAGTACCATGAAGGGTGGGTGTGTAGATAATAAGCGGATCCTAAAATAGAGTAAAACATTGTCTTTTGAAACGTGATGTCTCAATTTTGGCCGATATCATCAGATCGCAGACAATGCCGGGGGACCCTTACAAACGGACGGCAGTAAGTTTGCAAATGTATACAGGAAACTGACAGCTACCCAATGATTATCTAGTCACTAGACTCTGTTTCAATCTCCTCTCGTGGCCGTTCTTTTGCGATACTCTCTAAACTCTAGACTAGATTCACATATCGTCAGGAAGTCTATTCATCCAAGTTTAGCTTTACAGCTGTCAACGTGTCAAACTACTGAAACGGCAGTCTATTACTCTACGAGATGCTCCAGTAAAATATAAGAGAACTTAATGCAGATAATGTTTACGCATTTCATAGTTTAATCTTACGAAAAAAAGTTGTGATCTTGCCTTAGTAAAATTCTTGTCTTACCTGATTGATCATTCTTTACCATGTGGACAGGGTTATTTTTGGGGAATAAAACGCAAGAGTAAAGGGAGCAAACAATATATTATTTACAACATATGTATTATATAATATTATGACCGACAATATTATGAAACATAGAATTTTGACGATATAAAAACCACATAAAAAACAAAATATCAATATAATAATAATAAAAAAATATAAAACAATAAAAACAAGACATCAGGGCCCCACAATATCGAGTATGGTAGGTAGTATTAATTTAATAACGTTCATGATTATTTCTATGCAATAGTCAATTTACCATAAATTTCATCATTTGATTATAATAAGTTTACAACACAACAGTCTATATCCATAGGGCGCATACAGACGCAAAACTTAATCTCACAAAAGGGTGTATATATTACATATATTTATATACAGGTTGTGTCGTTCCACACGTTATACATTTTGCACAACGCGTGGAATGATACAGCCTGTGTACAGAAGACGACAATATCACTAAAATTATTCAACAGTTTCAATGTACAGGTCTTTGGCAAATAAAAATGTTGGTTAAGCTAAGTACAACATGATTGCACCAATACAGCATTTTTTTTTATTTAATTTTCTTTATTCTTTCTCGCCGTGATGGTAATGACCAGAAGTTTGACTATCAAAGAGCGACATCTTCAGTCTCTTGCACTTGGCCCTACGGTTTTTAAACCAAAACTGGACATTCTTTGGTTCCAATCTGGGAAACTTCTGCCTATATGCCATACAATTTAACTCTTCGGTATATTTTAGTATGAGATTATGAGAAGGATGGGTATTTAATGAGAACCATTGTTCCAAGCGTGGGACTTCAGTCACTGGATCGATGAACGTACGATTCCTCTTACGTCTTTCATCAGCTGTAAGGGTTGACATGTTCAATGCACTCGAACCAGGAGGAGAAGCAGCTGTATGGCCCAAACCAGGAATATATTGACTCATGTACATGATGCTATGGCTAAACATCGAATTCGGAACTAGAGGAAAACTAGCAGCTAGCCTTTCCAATCCATCTGACCTATGCATTAGTTGCCCATCAACATCAGGTGACCCACACATCCTATGGATGTTTGGACGTACCATCACATCTTCACTGAGCTCATTAGGCTTATTGTCGCTGTAGTCATCGTCCTCATCATCAGACATTTTGTTGTTATTTGAGTGATTATCAGGTGAATAATTCACTGGTTCGTCTTTAGGTTCAGTTGAGCTGGTGTTTTCTATCTGAAAATAATGAAAATAATCAATAAAGTTGTTGTTTTTTGATTCAGTGTGTTATATTACTTTTATGTCTGGTGGGTGAGGTGTAGATGGTCTAGGACTCTCCTTTCTATCATTGGTAGTCAAGGATAGGGGCCCAATTGGACTAGCTGGTTGTTCATTCATGTCATCATCATCCATATCAGATCCAGCATTTGAGTAGTCGTCAGATAGATGCGATAAGTTCCTACGTGTCAAGTTCTGTATGTTATTTTTGAGTCTCTGGTCTTGAAGCCGATCAGGAGTGAGGTACCCATCTGACATTAAAAATCCAGAACCATTGGTTGGACTATGGTTGCTGTAGCCATTCATGGTCAAATGGCATGGTAATCCCGGCCCAACATTCCTAATTTCCGCACGTTTCTGTGCAGCTCTTGCATTCTTAAACCAATACACGACATTATTCACATCCAAAGGCTTTCTGCCTCTTCGAGATTCTAAACTATTGAGTTCTTTTACGTATTGTTGGATCTGCTGCCTGCTTGGGTGTTGATTATCGGCAAACCATCTTTGTAACTTAGGAAGCTCAAGCTCTGGATCGAAACTAGTCCTCATGCGGGTCTTCTGGGTTGGAAATTGGTTATGGACACTTTGTATTGCGGGATGACTGGTTTCGGGAATTGTAGGCTTTGGTGGGGGTACTGATGACATTGAGTAGTTCGTAGGGCAAGAGCCTGAGTATTGCGATCTGCTTGGAGATTGTGGACTAAATTGGGCAGCCCACCATTGGTCAAATTTTCGACGAATTTCTTCTGACATCTCTGGAACTGGTGCTGCGGTAACTCCTCTGCAGATCTGCGATAAAAACAGCTGTAAATAAAGAAAGTTGAGTGAGGATTTATGTCGTGAATATTGTTGGGTAATCTTCGGGTTGTGTTTTAGGGCATTTTGGGTGTATAGAATTAAACACAATGTTGAAAACGCGGATCTATTCGTCGGTGTCGGATGCTAAAGGCTTTTGATCTCATAAATACCATGAAATAATGCTATATAATCTTATTAAAAGCGAGGTTACTGCTATTCTCTGCACCGTTAATACATTCGTTTGCGTCTAATTCTTAGGAAGCTGAGGGGTGAGGCGTCGAGGTCGTGTATTAAGGAAGGGAAGAGATAGGGGTTATTTCCAGTAAATAATACAAGGGTCTGAGACATTACCTCGTCGAGCGGGCATCCAGTTGACGCCAGTAAGCCATGAGATTGTACAAGGAGGAACTTTAACAGCTTATCCTTGATATCGCTCACTGATCCTGGTCTTCCTCTAAACACCTGTATCCTTAGTGTTGCCACAGTTGTTAGCTCTCCTAAGATGTCCCCAACTGTCACTAAAGGGTCATCTGATATCTGGTCAAAGCTCAAAGCCCTCCAGTTCTTTATCACAACCGAACCTTTCGCAGCAGCGGCTGATTCCGAAGAATAACCAAGCCTCAGCAGAGCAACTTGCACTAAACTATGGAATGGTGTCCCAACTGGTATAATCACAAAACTGTCAATTTCTATCAATGCCCTACGGCGCCATGGCCCATGCTGCATCAATCTACTATCATCAAGAGTTGCAACTGATTCTACCACGCAATGCACAGGTAATGACTTGGCTGTAACAAGAAAAAAAATCTATTTAAAAATGTTTCTATTTGTTGCCAATAAAAAAGTAATTTGTATGAATTTTTAAAGGGGACGCACCGCCCTGGGATCGTTCGTGGGGGAAATAAAGTTAACAAATCTATATTAGGGGTGAAATTATCTGTAAAATGAAGTTGGGTAATTTAATAAATGGTACGATAACTGTCACGCGGAGGGGTGAGGCGACCAAACTCCGTCCAAACGGCGGGGCGAAGGGGAGTGATCGCTTTAACAGGTCCTGCACAGTCGAATGATGAGCAGATAAACCAAAGGAATGAAGCGAAGTCAGAAGGGCGTTAGATCATCGTGATATAAGGGTGGGAGAACCATTCGCTTCCAAACCGACTAGCAGCCGTTTAAATGGCACAGGCGGAAAAGTACAGACCGTGATAAGAAAGACAGACAGATGTATTGATATCTCCTCTGCGGGCAGATGACAGTTAATGTCCCGCTGAATCGAACTTCTTCAGCTCATTTCCGACTTACGTTCCGAATACGCTCCAACTTGTTTCCAAAGATTCTCAAGCCGGCAACACCATCGCATCTTTTCAATTTAATATTTTTTATTTTCTTTGAAACACCATCCACGCCAGTAATCAGATCGAATCTTACGAACAAATTGAACGTTCTTCAATCGAACTTTTAACAGATCTTTCGCGTCCAACAATGAACGAGAGAGAGAGAGAGAGAGGGAGAGAAAGAGAGAGAGAGAGAGATTCATGATGATTTAGTATTAATATAATTGCAAAAAAGAAGATGGTAATAATGAGAGGATATGAAGTTTGAAATTTTAATTGAATTATACCTTCTAGTTGCTGTAAGGCATCGTGTGTATTATTGGGATCAAAGTGGGGTGGGTGAATGGCACCCTTTCCGTTTGTCGGATTAAGGGTCTTAGATGCAGTGGTCCGGTGTACAAAGGAGAGGGCGGGGGTTATGACGTCACCGAAGCAAGACTTAATTTCTAAGACGGTACGGATCCGCAGATTTATTTTTGTTTTATTAGAGTGGCCATGGGTCCAGGCCTTATGATGCAGATGCGGCCAGCCACCCTTGGTCGAGTTACCGAGGAGAGAAGCGAGCTGAAATCTCTGGGATCCCAACGCTCTAATCCCGCCAGGCTTACCTTGCCCGTGTATAGTCCACTAGTCGCTAATCCTACCGGTTCTAATCTACCCCAGCTGACCAGCGTCTTAACTCCGAGGCTCATATTGCCTTCCGGTCCTTTGTCCTTAGCACGCCGTTGATCAATAATGCAACCTTATTTAATAACCGAACTAATACTAGTACACCTTCACTTATTAACAACACCCTGTCGGGACAACCCTGCACTCTGATTACGCAAAATCAGTAATCATAACAAATAATACTTATTACTTCATAATTCCTAACTATTGACGTAGGCTCAACTCTACAACAACTATTACACCTTCTCTTCCTTCAGATGTCCATTCTTGCAGACATAACCTATTGGTCTTCAAAACTAGTAAAACTAGGTAGACTAGAATAGTGCATAAGATGTGATGTGATGATGGTAGCTTCAGTCACTCTTTTAGTTTATACTTTTTCGATTTCATTGATTTGGAACATCGTAAAGAAGATAATCTTTTACTTGCTTTCTGAGGTATGACGAGAAAAAAAAAAGACTAATTGTGGATCGATTATTCGTTTTTACTTTGCAGAAAGAGTAGCAGTTCCGACGTTATTGTACTAGTAATTCTCCTTTTCCCGGAGATGTCAATTCTTGCCGACATAACCACTCTTCAGACCTAATGATGATTTGCTTTTCTTCAAAGCTAGCGTAGTCTACACGAGAACAGTAATTGGCAGTGCAGAAGATAGAATGTCATGACAGTGGCTTCAGATATCAGATAAACGACCACTGATGTATCTGTTTCTCTTTCAGTTTATCACATCTTGGTGTTATGATTTGGCATCGAGTGTAAAGAAGATAGCACACGGATTTCTGAGGTACGGGGAGCAAAGAAAGATGGTAAACTGTGGATAGATTGATCTCATTAGTTTGGAGAAAGGTGGATAGAGACAGAGACAGTAGAAGGTTTGAAGTTCGGTGGGAAAGATGTGCTTGCCAGGCTGCTGAGTTGTTGTTGGTGGAGTATGTCATCTCATATAAAGTTTTGGGGGAAGTAGATGTCGCCACAATCAGGATTATGTCAACAAGTATTTAGCGCATAGCTTGTCCATGGAAAATCTTCCAGTTCATTGTTTTAAAGCGAGCGAGTTTTTGTTTAATCCCCCCCTAAGTATTAGTGAAGTACGGAGCTTTGGAAAAGCTCCTCACTGCTCCGTCGCCTTTCCCCTCAATACCCTAGCCAGCAGGTTGCCTATATGTCTATATACATACACACATTAGACATATACATACATATATAGATAGGTGGACTTGTATGCCGAATTTTGGTCTCGGAGGTATGTACTTGGTAAAGAGCTTTATTCTATCCATTTTCTTATTAGCTAAGACTTGTTAGTTCAAAGTTTTAATTCGTTGCTCGAATTATAGTGAAGATTTTGCGACGTTCTAAGGGCGTAGGGTCGTGACAGGGCGACTCGTAGGGGTCGGAAAAGTTTAGAGAGAGTGCTAAAGGCCTGTGAACCCACAATACTGTTTACAATAAGCCCCGTGCTTTGCTGCTCTCTCTCTAATACGCTTTTCACGGTGGATTTGCGATAAGGATTTAGAAAGAGGTGGGCGGATTCCAGTGCCAGCGGTACTACACTACATCACTCCGAATCTACGAAAGACTGTTTTGTCTCTGACGTTTATGTGGTCAAATGGAAACATTGAATACCGCGCTTAATTATCGCTGTTGAATCGGCCACCCTTCTGGTCAATTTCAACCCTTGTGACCCCTTCTGTGATAACTTTCT
Source organism: Aphodius granarius (assembly GCA_963971325.1). Classification (NCBI taxonomy): domain Eukaryota; kingdom Metazoa; phylum Arthropoda; class Insecta; order Coleoptera; family Scarabaeidae; genus Aphodius; species Aphodius granarius. Next base: position 7,859,340 of record OZ020230.1, on the reverse strand, counting down.
CTCGGACCAACAGGTGGATTCGATCAATTGAATCCGACCTTTTTTTATCTGGCAGTTAATCTTCTGTGGGATAACACAGTGTTAATTTTACACCGGTGGACTATATTTGAACTGGTAAGAAAGCATTGTGGCCCTATATAGATAATCAAGTAAAAAAATATCTTGATTATCTTAACAACGAATGTAAGCATAGTTCAGTACATGTATGTAGGAGCTATCAGATTTATATAAGTAATTACGCACTATGTCAACAAGATTGAGCGATAAGCGGTACAAACACGGAGATCTACAAATCTTAAATTAACGAAATTAAAAATTTTCGGAAACGCTCACATCATTTCGTAAGAATTCGCGGTTGAATCCATTCGGCTGTGGAATTATGGAAAATAACTAAAGATTAAAATCCCTCTTTATAAGTATGATTAACGAAGAATAAAGATTACATATTGTTTTATGCCCTCCAATCGCATTATAAATCTTTTGATTTCGAAAAGGCGAGAGGCCTTAGCGAAACAAAGAAGTAAGAGGATTTTTTTTGGTAGTGGGGGCCAAAAGCCTTATAAATTTTATAATCGCCAACGACCTTAAGATACCCTCGACCTCGCATTAATTATTTTTTCTAACCCAAAAAAAATAGGGGCTCCTCCATACAGAACCTACTTATGTATTTATATATAATATACTGTGGTCCTCTTAATGAATATCAATGTATAGCGGATGTACCCTATCACTGAGACGGTAATCCGGCTTGTCCCCTCACCGCTTGGCCCACTCTTCGCTCCCTACCGAAGCCCGTTTATCTCCACTGATGTTGATCCCCTCTTTCTGTCCTATTCACTCCTGCACATGCATCTCCCATAATCCTCTACTACGTGCTTATCTCGCTAAAATCGCTCTTTCACCATCTACAGGGTGTTCCATCCACAACATCATATTACTATTTTAATAAATATGTTCAACACTTTAGGGGCCCCTAGGAGACGTACTATAAACCATAGTATCTCTGCTCGGGGGCCCCTAGACAAAAGAAAATTTGACCCCTCAATTAAAGTTGCAAAAAAGCGTTTTGTGAAGTATTTAGCGGCTTGCGCCCCCAGTTGCTTGGCGCCCCTAGGCAGCTTACTCATGCCTAATGGACGGGCGCCCTTGCGTATCTTTCTTCAAGTTTTAGTAAGTTTGTTAGATATCATGATGACTGACATCTATTGAATTGGCACATTTCTGCCTTTAGAGAATTTCTTCCTGTTTATTTATTTTTGTAAGTTTTTGTGTCTGGCCTTTGAATTAATTTTGTAGACAAACTTGAAAATCTGAACTAAGGATTTTTGTTGATTTGTTATGTTAGATTGGGTTGGAAAGGATTTGATATTGGGTTTTTTTTTATTGCTTTGTACACTAAACACTCCCCATCACACCAAAACTGATCCAGATTGGTCAAATTTCGGAAAACTTGGACTTAGCATTTGGGGCATTTTGATGGGAAAAGGACATTTGCGTGGCAAACTTTTAAGTTGCAGCAAGATTGTGTTTCTGGGAGTTTTTTGGTTGAATTTTATAGACAAGCTAAAAAATATTTAATATATAATATCATATAAATATATACAGGGTGCGTTTTAAGCTACTGACCATAAAATTCTTATACAAAATTATTCAATTTTTATAATAACTGATGTATCAAAAGACAACGTTATGGACAACATTGGACAACTTTGTGTCATATAAATGAACTGAAGTTTCTTTAAATGTTAAATAGAAAATTTGGATATAGGAACTTTGTTATCAGCTATCCAGAACCTATCATCTCTCAAAATTTGGTCTCTCAAATCTGTTACACACTGTATACAAATTTTTTACTATTAGAAACATTTATAAAGTACAAATTTTCTGTAGTTAGGTAGTTACTATTTCCTAACCTAGTTCCCTCTGTTAAAGTGTCATTTGATTGGGTATTTCTGCTGCTTTGAATTATCTGATGTAATTTTGCTAGTTGATTTGAAAGCTTTGGAATGAACGGGGTTAGAAGAATTGAAAAAGGTTTAAATGGTGTGGATACGGTAGATATGAATGCGTTGTAAAAAAAGAAGTGCGTGTGTGTGTGAGTTGGACGGCGCGAAGAAGTGTTTGTGCTTTTTCTCTTCATATTTGATCCTTCGTGAATGTTAATCCCACGTAGACATAATCCCCAACTTCCCGTCTCAGCGTTGGAGAGTGAGAGGAGGACCGGAGTTCCCGGGTAATCCAGGCCCTCCCCTAATTCCCGTACCTTCGACTTAATCCAGCTTCTAGCGAGCCGCGAGCCGCTCTCTACTATCCCACTGAAATATCTGAATGCCATATGGACTGAGTTGTGGATACCTGTTAGACCGCTAGATGTTTTCGGCCATGAGTATATCGGGATGCACCCGTTTTCATCAATCATGACCAGATAATCTTCTTAACGCCATGCAATCCATTTCAATCCTACTGGCGAGCGCATTTTCACCTCCCCACTTCTCGTCTCTCTACATATATCCGAAGTGAACCGGCGAGAGATGGCCCTCGTTAACGAACAGTAGCATACAATAAGACCCCTTTTTAAATGATACCTAATTACCACCCTACCAAAGTAAAATTATATACGTATACAGGGTCCGGCACAAACTTGCACACAAATGGGAAACATTTTTATCATCAATTTTGTTTCAGTAAGAAGTTTCTGTATTGTCTTAAACCTAAAATGCATCAGTAGGGCATCCAAAAATATGCTCAAAACACGCCATAGAGAAATAAAAATATGTTCTGAAAACTGAGCATATACAATTTGACAAATTTTTATTGAAAATATATCTGAACACAGCAGATAGCAGATAGAAAGCTTGTTTGTCATTATTGCACTTGAATCATCCATGGTCAATGCATCTATTTGATTGTATACACAAATCAACGCTTCTCTCCATCTTATATTGGTCAGTATAAGGCTTCAGCCAATAACCTTTCATTTGACTTTAAAATAAATATTTAAAACATGCGTTTATTAAAATATGCATATGCGTTAAAAATCCAATATATTCACTAAAACTATGCAAACATGTAAATATGGTCAAAATGTGCAAAAATATGCTGTAAGAAATTGATCTTAATTTTCAGCCAGAAGCACAAAGATGTGCCACTTTTTGTTGCCCTAGTAATTATATTTACCAACATTTTTATTTCTGTTCTTGCTTGTTTTCTTTCACCTCAATGAAATGCTATTAACCAATAAATTATCCACACATTACTAAAAAGATTGTTACCACGCCATGATCTTTGGACCACCGGCACCGTTGACGACTATACGATAGGAAGTAATGATAGTAATAAACCTTTGGTGTAAATAGTAAAATTAAATAATACAATATATATATCACAGTTTTATAGGCCAATAAACGACGTCTCTACAATTAGGGCGTTAATATCTGAAAAGCTGTAGCCTCAGAGTGAATAACAAATCTGCGTAATGAAGCCAGTAATTAAAATAATTGTATGCAATTTGTTGATAGAATTTAAAACATAGGATTAATTAATTAAATGGACGAAGGACGGAATTAATAGCGACAGTAAATTATTTAACAAAGTGTGACATATGCGTCAGTAGGGTTTAGGTAAGCACTTTGGGACATTTTCTTCCAAATATAGTAACATGGACGTTTGAAGTAGGTCACCTACTTTATAAAAAAATCCTAAAACCTTTATCATCTTCCGAAAGTTAGATCCAATAATTAGATCTAATCAATCATCTCGTGGTTCTAATCGAAATTTAATCGGCAAATAAAACAACAGAAAAAGCGCGGCAACAACAATCCCCGAGCTCCTTTGCAGTTGAGGTGATCTACCGAAAATGTGTTTCCATGAATTTTTTTCTACCGATATTACGTGCTTATCAAAATCTCCACTATAGATAACGATTTAATTGCCTTAATGGCTTCTACACACCATTTAATTGTATGCAATTGTAACCGATTATCGCCATGATGTAACATTTGAAATCTCGATTTGAAATAATCTCTAGAAGCTATGACGTAAACCGGTATCAATTAAAAATTAAAAATTGAAATCATACTCAAATCAGCCATTTTCATTCATCTGGAGGGTATAGGAGTTAGGAATTGAAAAATCATATCATTCTGAGCAAAGCTTCTTTCGTGTTTTAAGCTAAATGATGTCGCAATCTGTAGATTTAAGTGTTTGCTAGAATGGTGGCAGAAAATGATATGACGTGAGGACAGTGTAATGTTGGATAGGGCAGGTGGTAGGGTTCAGGGAGTGATTTTAAGATCACCTTGGCGACGGGTAAGCCGGTCCCTAAGCTGGGGATCAGTCTCTCAGCTAATCTGACGATATGTTCGGCCAGCACGGTGTAGCCGGTCAGTTGCAGGGAATACAGGGCTCCAGCACCGACCGTACAAGAATAAACTTATTGGATAACCGTGACCGCTGCGCTAATCACCACAATATGAAGGATTAAATCCGCAGCGGATTTAGTTTAGCTATTGGTGCGTGTTATCGGCTGGACCCAGATTGCTCCGGCCAGTCTCGACAGCCTTTTTCCACTCTCAACTTATCTTCTCGCCAGTTCTGCCACGTAATCCACAAGTTCCTGACTTTTTAATTAATTAATCGATAATACCAACGAACAAATACGAAATTTTCAAAACCAATTTTCAATTATTTTCGCAAGAACTTATACTCCAAGGAGGATGGAGATGACAAACGTAAGATGCGTTAAGAACATGGGTAATATCGGTTACAAACTTTACCTGTGTTGGTTTTGGCATTGTCGAAGTCTTCCTTGATAGATGGTGGAGAGACGATAGAGTCTCCAGGGGTAGAAGATCGTTGTGGAGCTGGTGTTGGAGTTCTTTCAGCAGAATCCCTGCTGGACGCTCCCGTGACAGTTGGCGTGGTGGCCTGGGGAGGTGTTTTGCACCCCCTGGTAAGTGCTAGTGCATGACTCTGAAACATATTAAATGCGCAAAGCGTTGTAGAAATCACGGCGATTCACTGGCGGACGGCGTAGAGCCGCCACGAGTTTAGATTATTAATCTAGGTTAAGTGGGGTCAAAAAGCTTCTGAATTCCAACCGTGGCATGGTAAAGGAGAGACGTCGCGGCCCCTCGATGATGATTTGGGTAGCCGTGACCGAATCAGAGATAACCCCATAATCTTCTCTTCCCCTAACCTAACGTCTATCTCTTTCTCGCGAGTAGCGCACTCGAAGAGGCTAAGAAGAGCCGGCATGAATCATAATTTTCTTAATCCGCATTTAACAAGCTCCCGTCTAAGGCTTCTACAGGGACAAACAAAAGAACAGAACGCCATTATCATCAAATAAAGCCCCCTCTTCTTTATTCCAAGATAACTCGCAATTTTAATTTACTGTAGCATGCTACGGTTGCTTTCAATGCCATCCACGAGGTTCAGTATTTCAGTATTTATAGCTTAGGTTACCATTGGAAATTCTTTTCCCAAATAAATATTTTGTATGATGGGCACACCGAATATTAGAAAAACTTGGAGGGTAGTAATGAAAATGGAACAAGACTCTAACAGGTGTTAAATAAGACCTGGAGGAGTCTGTGCAGAAAGAACTGGCTAGGTGCAGGCGTACCAACATATCAGACACGAAGAATCTGGTCCATTTTTTGGTCCGAAGGCCCGTACGCCCTGGACTGCCGATGAGTGACAGAACAACTATAGCGGATGCTTCTACGAAAGAGTTTGCAAAAAGCAAGTGAAGAGACCGATGTAAGTATGTTGAAGAACGAGGATCATCGACCCTGCCCACTCTGCTCTAACTTGCACCCGAAAATGCATGATGGACCTTTTGTATATTTGCCGCTTCTTGAGTCTCGCGTAAAAAACGAAGCAAAAGAGAACGAAGAAGAAAGAAGACCGGCGATCGCGAAATAGACAAACGTAATTGGTGTCAATTATCTGCCAATGAGGCGACGCATTTTTTTATTAACGTCATCGAGCTAAGCATCTAACTTAATCGGTTACATCTATCACATACGCATACGAATGCAAGCAAATCGCTTTCAATTAAACAATTAACTACCAAGAGAAAAAGTGTAAACCAAGACGTGTTAGTTTTACTCATTATTTCAAGCACTGATTTGTTTTTGGCCGAGCAGAAATGACTACGTTTTTCTAGTTTTTTTCTATTCTAGACTATATCCTATCAACCCACTTTCCTGGAAGAACAAACAATACTTTTACAAAATAATGAAATTCCTGAAAAAGAAATATAAAAAGTAAAATACTTAATAACAAATATAATTTGGACCGGTAGAATATTTTTCCGGTAACCACAAACGCAGCATTGCGTTTTGTGGGTCTAATTTATCATGCAACCCGGAAATTGTGGCAGGATTAGAGTGCTAGAATGTAAACTATGATCGAGATTATCTCGAACATAAACAACAAGCAACAGTACCAGCAGCGGCGTAATGTCAAAAGTAGCAGACAAACTATTTACCAAAAATATCAATATAATACCGACCATCGAATTGTCTGACATATACGTGCCAAATTATATATATTATACGTATATTGTCACACGAAATAACAATAATAATAATGTTAACAATAATAATAATTATTATAAGCGATCATTTAAAAAATACATTATACCTACACAACAGGAAAAGAATTAATTGTTCTTTCTCTAACGTAACAGTAGGGTTAGTGGGCACAACAGAATGTCTTCAACCGGAAGTTTGGATTTTTACTTGTGTTCCCACCTGTTCGCGACCCTCTGGTCCCGTAAAAAAAGCGCCACCCCCTCGGTAAATGATCTAACGGTTTTCAACGTTCTAAAAATGCCGTGAAAACATTTTTCTTTTAGCCGGTAGGTAGCAAAATTATATTGCTGGACAAACATTAATTATCCAGTTAAGCAAATTGGTGTAATTGATCAAATCGATCATTTTTAATTTCAATAACACGCATTATCTGCATTCTAATCATTTAGGGTGATCGTTTTGCCCCTTATTTTTGTAGTTTTTTTTTCAACAATTATTTCATTGTTGGAAACAAAGTGAAATAAAAGAATTTAATTTAAAGTAGCATTAAATATAAATAAAAAATTCAGGTAAAGAAATATTCAATATCTTCGCTATGTATAAAATTTTTGACACATGTGACCGTATTTTAATTGTAATTCTGCTGATGTGTAACGAGTGAGAATAGTAACAACTATATTGGCAGAAGTGGAAAAGCGCTGTTGGGGCATGGTCAATTCTATTGATTATAGGCTTTACGTTCAGTGCGAGCTAATCCGGGATAAAGTTAATCTCAGATTAACCGTTACATAAATGGAATAGATCGGATTTACTTCGGTGGTTCGAAGCCCTAGCCTGCATCGCATGCATATTCCCCAGGACAAATAATCCCCCCATAGCAGGGTCCCTATAACCCTCTGTAACTTTCGTCAATATGTTATTAAACTTGAGGTGCAGCAACAAACATCTAATGTTTCTCTGGTGACATTTTTTGTACGATTGTGCAAGACATACTAAGCCGGTAAGTACGTAATCTGCCATTACCTCGACTGGTTTTTGCGTGCACGTAAATCATAATTGCCAAACAATCAAACTAAACTGATATTTTAAATAACTACCTGTAGTTTAAAGTTGTGCGCTCAATTTTATATGTTTGCTAATCATTTTTGCAATATTAAACCGTTGCGTGCAATATTAATTAGGGACAATTTATATTTCACGATATTAATTTGATTTTAAATCGTACCGGTATAGGTACATACAATTGACCAATTTTCAATCACCACGAGTTTGACAGTTTGTAATTATGTATTCATATGTCATATTACACAAATATCTTAAACAACTTTTTTTATTTTTAATTTTCAATTGAATTACAACACACATAAAGCGTAGTGAGATGAGTTTCAGACATACAACAAACCATATTAAATATAGACACCAATTTACGAAATGTAAATAGAAGATTTGCTATAATGGGACACACAAATCCCAAAAATCTTTATGACGATGCATGTTTTTATCTTTTCTTACTTAAAACAATCTATGCCCACTAATCTAGCTATCATTTTTTATGATTTTCAAATAGCCGAATTTTGACTCCAAGTTTATAAATAATTTTTATTTTGACGCATCATGGAGATAATAATAAATAAAAAATTATACTTTTTTGCGTTGTTATTATTTATGTTGGCGCCGTCCCAAATTAAAAATTGATGATTTACCTGTTGTCCCATATCAGGGATGGTAGTTCCCTTGGTGTTGGCGGCAACCCAAGCTTCAGCAAAGGTTTCCATCGCACTTTGAAAGTCCATCCTCATTTACCATACATTTAAGGAAGTCGAGATGAGGCAAACATGTTGCGGTTTCTATGATGATCAACGTGATCAAGCGCACCAGTCGACGTGTGTAGCGTCATCCGCTCTCAGCGGTGGTTCAGGCACTACTGAACTCCGACGAGCGCGACGCCGACGTTACTTCCTCTATGCCACCACCCCCAACCTGCGCAAACACGTTTTTTTCTTACCCCAACAAAAAAAACCCTTTCAGACTTTCCTTCTCATCAAAGAAGAGGGGTTGAACCGCAAATTTTTCCCAACCCACTACTGCTACACTATCAATAACCAATTAATAAATAAATTTACCATTACTTTCATCGCATTTAAAATAATAAATTTACCCTTATTTTATTGACCTTAAGAACGAAAAATTAAAATTCAAAATTTGGATATGACGGATTGTTGGTGATTTTTTTTGTTGTTTGGATTTTCTTAAGAAGTGGGTAAGCCGGCGCTTGCGTGGTGTCTTCGCGAGCGTCGGGGTGCCCAAATAGCTGACGGAGGCGGAGTCCTAGGCGAAAGGCGGTACCTTGTAGGAGGACCCGTCGTCGGCGTAAAGGGTTCACTGAAATTATTCATCCAGTTGCTGCAAATTCTAGCGAAAATGAAATAAACCATTGTGCACCGTGTCCCCATATGCTTGTCTCATACCCCTTATACACATACTTTCGCTCGACCTGAAGATTATTTATATTAAACTCCACCTTGGTATATTGAGGAATGTCTAGCCTTCTTAAAGAGGATTATCCTCAGACGAGGCGAGAGACTTTTTTTTCTACCTGGGTCCGAAAACAATCCATCAAAAGTTAATGGCGGTATAATATAAAACTGGTATCCGAACCAGCTATGCTGGATACCCTGCAGATAATCTCAACCAAAAAATTCTAAATCTTAATCCCCAAGAAGCTGTTTAAAACTCAAATCCAACAGATGTATGTTTGTATGAGTATATTGCCGAGATTTAATTTTAATCTTATGTATGCCCAACAAAGGATACACACACACTTGGAGATAATATTAATCGAAATATCACTTCAGTGTAAACACTCTGTGAAAGATTACTTTCCGAATTACTGCGTTTGATGTCGGGCCGACTCTAGATGATCGACTGATAGAGCAGCAATTCTAATGGATTAATCACATTGTTAATGGTATTATCACCTCTTATATAAACCACGAGTTTTAATCTCAAACAAAGACTAAACTCGTTTCCTTATGTCATATCTACTATAATTAGATTGTACACCAAGTGATACCAACAATTTTTTCCATAAAATAAAATAAAACATGGGGACTAATATATTATGCAATAACTGTTTATACAGTGTCTCCAGGAAAGCCCACATCACATGGAAAAAATATTTATTAAGTACCTATTAATTTTTTGTAGTGGTTTATACTGACTGATCTCAAAACTGGTCATTCTTTTTTGCACGTCTGATATTTCTCACGTAATTCCAAGACAATAGTTATTTAAAGAAAGAAATTTCAACAACCCAGCAAGAAAATACACAGTTTTGCGACATATCGAATAAAGCTTTAATAAATCTTTAGAATAATATGAAAATGTCAAAAAATAACGAAAATGTTAAAGCAATTCGCAAAACCACGCTAACTAGAGCTAATCCAATGGTAATTTTACCTACCGCACAGAGAGAAAAAAAATTGGATAAAACGAATTTTTTCTTTGGTAAGATTTATTAAATTCAAATCTATCGTATTTGTATGAACGTTAATTAATTTAAATTTAATTACTAATATTTTCAAAAGAAATGCACATTTTGTTTCAAGAACTCCACGTTCTTTTTAAATAAAAAATCTTCCTTTATTGTTTGACAATTTAGTACTTGACATAAAATCGAATGTTGGTGTACAAGAATCGTTTTTTCAGTCAAACTATTCCTTTTTACTTAAGAAATATTTTAAATAAAATATTTTTTTCAGCCTATGCAGCTTATTTTTTAAAATTTAAAAATCCCTATTTATTTCAAACATCATACAAAATAAATACATTTATTTGATTTTACGTTTCTTTTCTCTCTGTGCGTGCAAAATATCAGAGGCGCATCAAAGAAATCATTAAAATGATAAATTATTATTAAGAATATGTTGAATCTGGTGATTACTAATGCACATCACAAAACATTGACAAAATTAGGTTGAAGATTCTTTCCAAAGTAGCCATTCTAAGCCAAATTTTCAAATCAGGTACTGTGCTGACTGATTTAAAATTTCGTCTTTTTTTATTATTGTTGATGCTTAGACAACTTCGGTCCCAAGAAGCTAAGGTGTTGGAAATTAATTTCATGCATATTTTTTTAAATTTAAATGATGGAATCTGTGAGGTAGGTACATATCATTTTATAACCAAATCCTCGCAGCGACGTTTTCCCGAATGCACTTGTTCAAATATTGATTGTGTTGGTAGCACTATGAATGCCTTCTTAGATCCCTGAATGCTGGGTAGCCGGGTAATAATGATTCATATCATTATTCATTTTAATGAGCTAATATACCGTATTATTGTATCGGAAACTTTGACTGTGCGCTGGAGCTTTTGCTTATATCCTATAAGGAGCTTTGCTTTAAGTAAACGCATCTCCCTGCGAATAAAGCGCAAAAAACGACGCGACTGCAACTGAAGCTAAGGCTGGAACCATTCTCAGTGTCTGTGCTCTTTAACTTTGAATATTGCGTCCCCTGTTGCGCCAACTCTTTCTTTTTTTCGTAAATCGTAAACAAATAATTCACAAGGATTCGATTTTAATCTTTATCTGAGTAAATAGGTTTATCTGTCGGCCCAACAGATGTAATTTTTACAAAAAATTCTTGCGTATTCCGCTATCGTGAAATACAGAAAACATAAAGAACGTACTCTATCTAGGTTTGATTATCTTTGAGAGTTACTGAGATTTATTGGTTCTCGCCATCATGTCTGTATGTAATCCTTTGCCGATGCCGTACACGCCGATAAGGATTAAGCACGATCAATCAGTAAACCAAAATCACCGCCTGATATGGTTCAATTAAACGAATTAAAAAAAAATCGTATTGTACTGATATCGGTTTTTATGTGTTTGATTTTATTACAGTTGTTTGCTGGTAAACAATTTTTTGATAATACAAGGTAAATACGGTGTAAAGCGAAGATCGTATTTGAACTTATGTGACAATTAAACGCAATTTTTCTACTTTGCGAGGTTGCCTATAAATTCAGAAAATTGGTCTCATATATCACTTGACAAGTTGCGTCAATAAAAAAATCAAACTTAAATGTCTATCAGAGGTAATTGTAATTGCATTTGGATCAGTTATTTTGCGTGTGTTATAATCACTTCCGTAAACCATTTAATACACACTTTACCTTGTCAACTTCACTCCCTCTGCGAACTGTGTGATATGGACGAAATATTGAACGTACGCGTTTTTCTGGCTAGAAAAAAATACTTATTTGTTTCAAAAAATTCATTCTTTCCTTGAAAGAAATATGTGCAAATATGTGCTGAACCATAGCATAAATGTACATAATACTAGTGGTCTACATAAATTCCATTCTTCAAGTAATGTGTTCTTTTATATCACTGGGAATTGTATCCCTTATCGGCTCGTCTACCGTATTAAAATCTGGTTTACCAGGCCTGGATCCCTTCTATGTCAAAGGTACGTTCATTTCTCCTTCGACAAAATCTCCAACATCATCAAACATCTCTAGCTTTGTTTCGTTCATATCGTCGCATTATTCGCTAAATTCGATAAAATAACTAATATTTAGATTGGATACTAATATTTAAATCACTGCAAAGTCCGTCAATACACACACAATGTGTGGGTGCTGCTATCAGGAAGCAGGGAGACGGCTAAATAACCATGTCATTAGAGGTGGAGTGTTTTATAAGCACTAAAAGGGTGAGTGGTCACAGCATACAATCGTGGTCCACATTACAAATTGACCTAAGCGAATTATAGTCGGTCTTTGAACTTCCCTTTCATAATTTTCTCAGATAATGGTGTTTCGTAAACAGACTTCATGACAAAAATTAATTGATCATAATCTAATTTCATACCCTTTTAACAGCATACATGACTTACTGGTTGGGGGACCTATCGAACACTTGTTGAAACCTACCATCTACAGAAATTTACAATCCCACCATTATTCAAATGACTGCTCTCTGTTTTCTGTAAAATAACATTTGGGTATTTGATGTTAAATTTATGCTTGATCCATACGCTTCGTATAAAGTGCCAACATGTAGGCAACCAAAAGAGCAATTAAAAATTGCTAATTATCGAGAGAAATATGATATTAAAATTGCAATTATATCATTGATTGTGAATATAGAGTTTTGCAAATTGTTGTGTTGTAAGGAGAAAGGGAGTTTCCTTTATCTTCATACAAAGGATGTAGAGCATTTCGGAACAAATAACTAATTGAGTTGAGACTCCTAATGCTGTTCCGCGTCAGGCAAGTAGCAAGTAATATACTTAGGCTATGGAGTTAATTGTTGCATATAGCGGTACGGCTCTTAGTCGAGACTACAGACCTCTTTGTCGACGACTTCGGACATTATTATTGAGGGCTAATGGATTTTAAGAAGGGGTTGACACCATCTTCAATGTTCCACCAACTGTCCCAACCCTTTCAGCACGATCCATACCGTATATTAACGAGATTATATTAAATTATTCTTCGTTTAAACCAGCACCCCATCAATTTTACCCGCTTTTAACTGATGACACCCACTCATTCCACGCTCCTTTGTTCGCCAGAATATTTCAAGAATTATTTGAAAAAAGTTCTCCGGTTTGTTGTGTCCATATTACAGAATGTTTAGGAGTAACAACAATATGAGAAAAAAATGATTATGTAGTATGGAATTTGTGGCATTGTTGCTGGAGTGTAAGTTATTATTCGTATTTGAATCTAAAACAGACAAGAAGAGGCGACACACCGAAATTGATAAGAAGGTACAGTTGGTTGTGCAGTAATAAAACCATAACAGATGGTCTGGTGCCGCAATGTAGATGGGAGACTTATGTAGAACTGAGATAATGTCGAATGGCATCGTTTAAAATGGCTGGCCTGCATTCGGTTGTATCAATAACCCATAACAATATTTCAAATATTTAGCGATCCGCGTTCTATGTCGCACCGCCAGGGGTAGGTATGTAGCTTTACTGGGATTTTCTATGATTTGTAGTTTTCAAATGTTATTGCAGTCTTATTGAGGCGACGCCGCCACTGTAAGACGGCCGCTCACTTAACTAGATATGCCCCCAGAGGCCAGTTTTCCCTTACCACCCATATGCGGGTGAACAGCCACAGAGTTTAAATACCCATACAAAACGTTCCTCCAGTCTGAAATACTAATATATGAATATATCCCTCAGTCCTAAATTCCCACAGTTGGACATTTCTTTCTTTTAGTTATGCCCCTTGAATTCAGACTGAAAAATGTAGTTCATATATGATGAATGTTGCACTCAGAGGATAAATATGTAAAGACAAATTAATTGTTGATAATATATTTAACGTTTGGGAATAATAATAATTCTATTATAATAATTTATCATTATTGTAAGTGCGTATTTATTTAAAGGAATATATAATACTTAATACTTCAGTCGACATTTCCACTAGAGACGGATCCAAAACGTTCAACGTTTAGAAACTTTATTAGAAAATGTTGTGAATATCAGGGTCGGGGAGGAGATGCGAAAAGAGCTTAATCTACATTTTGACATCTAACGAAAGCAAGTTTCATCCAAATCAAATCAGATTTTGCATAATGTTAAGTGAAAAGAAAATAAAAGAGCTAGAATGATTTATTATCTGTAATTAGGGTTGTCAGATCGATTTGGCACCAATGTTGGAGAACCGAAGAAATGGAGACTCAAGAAAATCTTGCCAGAAATATTTTAAATTTTAATAATTAACATTTGCCGGGAGCCTGTCAAACCACCTACCTACACAGAGGAAAAAAATTATGCGATACAACACGAATATCTTTGAGTGAAGAATATCACTTGTTTCTATATCCGCAGAAAGATCATTTGGTTGGTTCAAGTCAAATATAAAATTCTCAAAGTAAGAATGAGTTTCTTGATTTTCTTGTTTTAAATATGAAGGAACTGCTTGAAAGGAATTACGTCTATTTTAAGCGATACGTACGTATACTTTTGGGTCAAGAAACTGTTTGTTCGCTGAAGCATGTATATTTTTTACCCAACTAAATATTGTTGTTATAAAACGAACGTCTTACTTTTTTATATGTAGAAGAATAACATTTTCTTCTTCAGAGCAAAATATACTGAACATAAACATACTAAACTCATAAACCGGAAGAATAACTAGCCGTTGAAATAACTACATATATTACAAAAATTCTTATTACAATAAAATTTTATTTGGATAGCAAAAATTGCCTCTTCGTGCTACAATATATACGCAAAAAACAATTTTTCTTGATATCCAAGAATAGTGTTCTCTCTTTGTAGACTGTTCCACTACAATCCTGGTTATTCTTCGTAATATCGTTCAACGTATATAGGGGCAAATATGTGACAAAAGACGCGAGAAACTGTTAGCGCCGTCTGTAAAGTAATAGCACAACTTTCTATGTATCTCTCAAAGTAAGAATCTTGGGTCAAGAAACTGTGTTTTCGTTGAAGCATATATATTTTTCGTCCAACAAAATATTTTTGTTGTTGTAAGACGAACGACCACTTTTTTATTGAAGGCTAACTTTTTCTTCATCAGAGAAAAATATACTTAACATAAACATACTAAATTCTTAAATCGTAAAAATAACTAACCGTTGAAACAACTATATTGAAATTTATTATTATTAGACTAAACCTTATTTGTATAGAAAATCCTCTTCATGCTACACTATATACAATAATTTTTCTTGATATCCAAGAATAGAGTTCTCTCTGTGTACATACTAAGACCTCAACATATTCTCTCTTATGGTACTTTGTATAACAAAACGTAGCTGTTGATGGCTTGAGATCATTGTTACAGGACAGTATATGTAGTTAAAAGGTGCTTTGTAATTGTTGTGTGATACTTTTGATATTGGAGGATTTAAGTTTGGTAATAAATCCTGGCCAGTTGTCATCGGGTTGTAGACACGGTCGTTAAACTGGTCACATCTCGTTCGCTCTGTAAGTTTAGCGAGGTTGAGGAAAGATAGCGGAATATATATGGGCAGTTTATGTGGTCTGCAGGCAGATAATCTGAGGAGAGAATTTGCATGTATGATATATAGTTTTCCTTTCGATGCCTTGAAGAGATAGATACCCGCTTGGTGGCGGGCCGGGGGAGGATGATGTGGAGAGGGTGGAAGGGATTGGGGATACCGCCTGGTATAGTTGATTCCCTGTAGAATTCCTTTTGGTCCTCGCTTTGAAGGGATTATTTAATTGCTTGCACGTGAATTTCCTTAATACGATAGTTAGACGGTGGAGTATAAAGGAACATCTCTTACCCCTTACTTTACAACCATTAACATCTAATATTTCCTAGTGGAAATCGTATTAAATCGATCGATGGGAGCATTATAAACGTTAGTCGAGCCTGAGTCTCTACCTTCTCTCTGCTTTGCCGTTGTCAGATCTTATGCATATTATTCTCGAAACTTATACTACATACATACAACTAATATAGACTTCTACCGCATTTTACATTCTCTTTCATCATGCATTTTGTTATTACTCAGACCACCGAGCGATAGAGGGTTTGTTTCGCATCTTTTCTTTTGGTGATTATATTTTATTCTTTAGCTTTCTTTAGCTTTCGATAATTAACGACAATCACAAAAATGCGACATTTCTATCTCCGTCTATCTTCGCTTATATTGTGGTTGGTACTCGTATGAAGCAACTAATTACTTAGACGATGTCTATCTGGGTTTTATTGATGGCTGAGAAGCGATACTTTATTATTTCTTATATTTAGTAATGCGGCAACATCGGTTGGGGTGGTTTTGGTCGATGAAGGGAGTATTGAAGAAGTGTTTGCGCTCTTTGAAAGCGATGCTAAAGATAAAGTTGAGGTAAGAGAAGCAAAAGGCGCAGGCAAGAGGCGGAGTAATTATTCATTATGAAAATGTATCGAGGATTAGGGTTCCTTTCAAGTTATTTATTTATTTTCTCTTGCGGATTTTTTCTCGGCCGTACCATCTCCCTCGTCGCCACTTCTTTCCAGCGGAAAGGCAAATCGGATTCTCTGTAATGTGAATTAGAAATGGCGAGCAGTGAACTGAAATCTTATCAATTAGTTTCATCAAAGCGCCGCGTACCGCGATTTTTACCTCCGTGCGCCTCCGAGACGCAAATTTTTCTTCAGGACGACGCAAATCATTAGTAAGGTTTAGCAATGATTATTGCGGGGACTTTCCTTTGAAGTATTTTTCCACGTAAGCAACAGATCAATTCAACCATCTACTTCTAACAAATCACACGATGGATTTTTACCTTTATATAAATATATACCCCCCATTTCTACGAACCATCTATAGTAAAGCAAGACAGAATAATGTATTCACAACCATGGCAACTTGAAACGAAACAATTCTAACTAACGTTTCTTTATGTTGCAAATGCATATTCCAAATCAGTTATTTAGTGAAAGTGCCAAAAAGCGATTCCCGATAAAGAAAGGCTATTTATTACCTCTGATTCACATAAAAACGGTATGTTAGTCATTTATATTTTTAAAGGTGTTACATCCCATCTTCTTTTGAAACCTTTGGATTCATTTAGAAAACCTTTGAACAAATTTTTATTAAAGTTAACAAATAATTTGTTGAAAGGAACGTGATTAGTTCCACCAATATTACAAAAGTTAGAGAGATCAAAATTTGTAAAATATTTGGTAATTTTTTTTGCATTACTTTGACAAATAACGTGCTTGTTGCGACAATGGTCTCGTGGTTGAGCAGTATATAGGGTTAGAGAGGGTACTGAGTTGTGTAATTCCTGGGTAATTTGCGATATTACGGTTAGAGTGAGCTGGTCAATTTTACTAATAAAGTCCCATGCTGCTCTGGGACCGGCCAATATTTACTTTGCTAGAGTTAGTTGACATAAACACACATAGCCCGGGTGGCGCAGTTCTGTTCCCGCTGAGCTGGCCTCTCACGAAGGCAAATTGCAAAATTTCCACTCGAGCGGTATAAAAATACTTCTTGTTGAGAGAGGATCAAACGGGCTGCCTCTATATCTATATCTATACTCAATCATGTGGCCAGCAATAACGATACTTGCCACTCTCGTAATTGAGTGACTACTCCAGCCATTGCCCGTCTAGGCAGCGCACAGTTCTTCAACCGGCGCGCTGATGCAAAAATAAGGGTAGCGGCATCATTTAATCTACCACTCTGTCCTCCGATGTGATTAAACAGATCGATCTCCAACCACTGCCGCGGTGTCCTTAATTAATTTCATTACGTTCCTTTACGAATCGAAGGCAAACACTGCACCTTCAAAGCTACAGTCGATTCAACCAAATAAATCATCTTTATCGAAACAGAAACTTACATTCACTCGTCTATAGTTGGTTAATCTTTGAACATGTTTCATACGGCCTAATGTCTAGCTTTGTTTTCTTGTACCCACGTAGCAATCTGTGATTGGGCTTACATGGGACCAATATTTTGGTCTTAGTTCAGAAAACATGTAATATATTGCCAATATTAATAGGTAAATATTTTTTTTTATTGTTGTGCTACGTATGTACGTACCATGTACCATCATCAACATATGACATCATCTGTTAATCTTTGGAGTCATTTTATATTCTTTTATCATTGTTCTATCAAGTTGTTGACTTTTGAGAAGAAATAATAAACTTGGCGGGGTGTGAGAGGCAAACTGTCGGTTTGAAATGTGAACTGATTAGGCTGTGAGGCTCGGAATTTATCAAACGGCTTTATCTTGCTGTAACAGTTAAAATAAACATTTCCGCTTTTTTTGATAACGCAAAGTCGGATTAGAAGGCCCAGAGGGCAGGAAGCGGTCTAGTAAATAAGCGAGAAATAAAGAAGCGAAAGAAGTAAAGCGGATAAAGATGTCGTCTTAGAGGGTTTGTGGAGGGGGTTTGGTCCTGGAGTTGATAAATATTTATTAAACGTGTAATCGTAATAAAATTAAGTTGATGGATTGAGAGACGGCGAAGACAAGACGGGTTTGCCAGAGCCTTATCTGCAACCTGATAATCTTCTTGTGGGGAGGGCCAGAAGCCTTCTATTACCACTAAGACGCCGAACGATAGGTACCGGGTTTAAGATTCCGAGAGCAACGACAAGGTAGTATGATCATGCTAATGCTTTTACTGTGCTCCGGCGCCACAAGGGGACTAGAATTAATACAGCTCAACACCGTATTACGCCCTAATATGCGAAAACACATTTGGCTAATACCGACAAGACACGAGGCGTTCAGACCACTTCACACAAAACAATTAGATAATTAACATTCTTTGTCGACATAGGTACTCTGTAGTATGTGTACCTATAGACAAGCCCTATGGCTATGCACGACGAATCTAAATTTAAGGATGTTGGTTTTCAACAACATTGAATTCGTTAGATTTAATTCACTAACGACCATAGTGATTAGTGACATATTTTCGCCCACAGTTTGCTAGAATCAAGAATATGTTATGTAAGATTTTTTTCCATGAAAATTTTCC
This sequence comes from Aphodius granarius, assembly GCA_963971325.1. Taxonomy (NCBI): domain Eukaryota; kingdom Metazoa; phylum Arthropoda; class Insecta; order Coleoptera; family Scarabaeidae; genus Aphodius; species Aphodius granarius. The sequence continues at coordinate 7,840,282 of OZ020230.1, read as the reverse complement.
TATAGGTTCCTCTAGGTAACGGATATAATTTGCTGTTATTTTGTAATACTTCATTTCTACGTTTGACAGAATTTGAGAAACACATAAAAGATAATAATAATAATAACCCAAGCCTTAACATCCCCAACAGCTTTCGCCAATTACAGAAGGTTTCGGCAGGCCAGAGATTATTATCGCGCGCGCCTGTGGAACGTCTTTAGATGTTGTGGAACATTGTGAAACGTTAACGTCTTACCGCTAGGCCACACTCAGATATTGTGCGCGCTCTTTCTCTGTCAAACGTGGAAATTATAGATAATCTATAGAAATCCTTGTCAAGTAGTGTTTCGGTCTGCGTAGAAAAATAATAAATCTGAAGATTTTGGGAAAAATACATTTAGATCTTGGTCGTTTTACTGAAGAAGTGGCGGAGAGTGATTTAGTGATTAATAGGAAAGCTTTTAAGTGAGCTTCCTGATCTCTGGTTCGGTCGGTTTGATCGTATTATTCTATTTTGATTTGGGTTAATGGGATGGTAATTAAACTTAAAATAAATAGAGCGAATTAAAAATGGTCGTCTGTGGCGGTGGCAGCAAGGGTAGCTGGGAGAATTGAGTTGAGCCCTGCGGCTTGAGCGAATGACGGCTGTCCGTGTTAGGACAATTTATGGTATTTGCCATTTGACTCGAAGCTTTTACGCTGGCAAAGCTTAGAACTTTAATGTATACGAAAAATAGAGACGGAAGGAAGACTAAATCCCGTTCAAATTTCGTTCGGGGTTTCTTTAAATTCATTTATTTCGCGGGACTAAAAGAAGATTAAAATATCGTTTACTTCGGTTGGACGGCGGCAGAAAGCTTTAGTGCTTTCTAATATTCCTGCCGTAAATAACGCAAAAAGAAAACCGCGATGATAGAGTCTACTTAAGGGCGAGGATGGGGCAATTGTTATGCAAAACGGGCCACCGGCAACCCAAATCACCACCTGTTTTCTGGAAGGGTCGCGCGCGCTGCCGCGGTCTTTATCGTTCATCCTCATCAAGGGACAGCTTCTCTACCCATGGACCCGCAGACAATATAAAGCCAATCTTTTGTATTTTGTTCTATTTTCAAAAGGTTCCTGCTCCGCGGCGCGCGGCTTTACCAGCGCCGTGGCCTGGAAAGAATAGCCTAGCTATCTAAAAGGTTTTAATACCGTATTTAGAATAATTGCTGCCATATTTAAGCTCACAATTTCGCAAATAAAGTCCCAAGGACACAGACGAAACACCACGCTCGCCCAGACCATCGCGGGACAAACGCCAACCACCCTCACTTCTACCCTTATAGCCACACCAAAGCCGGCTCAATTTATTCACTCACCCTTCTATAATTTTACTGCAAGACCATCGTAACGACCAACTTATTTCTTCAAATTGCTTAGGAAATATATACACCTACATACATGATACAATAAAATACTATACCCTATACGCAGTACTCATCCTTTTTAATCATCTTCCTGTTTAATCGACATTCCCTAAACATACCAACAGATTATTGGTTTTTGCTATGCAATTGTTCAGTTTTTTGTGTAGTTCCAGCCTCTGAAGAAGTCAAAAAAAAATATTGGCAAAATATTTGGCAATAAACAAAGTTCAACTAACGACGATTCATTCTGAAGGCCTTACATCCCAAAAATCTGTTTATTCAAGACGATATGCCTGAAATTCTATATAACTCTAACATCATCTATTAACAACAAGGATCCTAGGTGATGGCATTATCCTGGTTGATGACATCATCTTTACCGTCTTTATCATTTTTATCTTTATCATCGCTTGCTCTCTTGCAAAGCAACTTCCAACAGCTGCTTGCTGCTAGAAGCCTCCAGTAATGGATCCCTACGTCCACCACGGAAGAATCAGAATTACCAAGATCTTTCAAAGCCTAAAATAACGCCCTCTTTATCATATCCACACCTACTTTTCTTATAGTTTCTCTTAGATATGATGGAAAGCTTCAAAAGATTAACAGGAAACTCGACATTGATGCCAATATTTTTGCTACCAGCTTCTATTACTTGGATTATATACGTTATTGGATATTTCTCCCTAAATACATAGAAACTCAATTCTAGCAGTCTGGTTCAGCATCAACTTGATCACTGAAACTGCAGGTTTGACTTTCTCAGCGGTTGGTGTTTTATTTTCTGGTTTCATTATACCTGGTGTTCAGAAATTGGCAGAAAAGATACACGTAGCGATATTCTTCGTTCGATTCTAATGCCATTAAAATGTCAAAATTACAAACTTGTTTTACTACGTTGCCAAATGTGTTTTTCGTGAAGATATGATAATGAAAACATGTTAAAAACGAACTTTAAAGCATAAGAAAAACAAAAAAAGCAAACAAGCTAGTTTTAAAAATTCTTTTTACTATAAATTATAGCTATTTTTACAACAGATATTGAATACTAATGTTTATTTATGGACAAATTATGCGAAATTTGAGAACCTCGTGAAGACGTATAAAGCGTGGTACAACATTTTAAGATTTAGATTTTCTCTTTAGAATCTCGCTACGTGTAGCTTTTCCGCCAATTTCTAAACACCCTATATAAATATTTAAATTCAAATCTCTATATTTAGCAGGTTTATAATTAATGTGTCCATCTAAAAGAGTAAGGACGAAAAACTAGATGAAATTAGATGAAGAGCTTTTAAATTTCAGCTGTACTGCTATTGCGCCTACGTTAACTACAATCCTGTTTATTAACAAGACAGCAGAACAAGCTGTATATCAGTTTGTCATGTTGGATGTTCCCAATAGCCTTTCTCTAGTATAAATGAGGATTACAATGCTTGTTAAAGAAGTATTAGGTAGCTATTATCGGAGGGGAAAATAATAATTGTTGGTATGTAAAAAGGTGTTCCTAAATCTTCCTTAAAATTGGTTTATGGTAATGAGAGGGTGGTTCATTTTTATGGAGATTAGTTAAAAGTTGTTAGACGGGAATGTGAGAATGTAGTCCTTTTAGAAGTGGCCGTTGGAAGGATCTTGTACCTCTCTCGTAGTAATGAAGGTGCAATTTTTCATTACGTGCTAAGATCATGTCTGGAGGACGTGATCAGATTTGATCCCAGTAGCCTGCCCCTTGGCCCCCTTTGGTACCCGGAGGCCATTATACTTTTTAAGCTCCAATCTACGCCATTATACAGTTAGCTTCGGTTGGAATCGCAATTTTTCCAACGTAGGCACGTCTTAGCTCGAAGCGCGAATGCCTAAATCAACACGAGGAATAAGTTATTCAAATTAAAAATGTAATTTCAGGGCGGGCGCCGAAGTTATTACATTTTAATCCTACCCCGTGTCTTAAAAATATTAAGTAACCGTAACAAATCCCCGCCCCCGTCTACCAATGGGGTCGCTGAATACATTAGATCGAAGAAAGAGTTGCCACGGATAGCGTAGTGGAAGAATTACACGACCATTATACAAGGATTAAGGCAAAATCACGAGCTCGTTGCTCTGGGGGTGGAGCAGCACCCACTCCCGCATTGTCTCGGGGAGTTGAGTCGTTTGGAAAAACAAGTAAATATTCTCGAGAGCTGCCTCTGCAGTGCCGACTAATTCCGCCCGATGTGCCATAAGACTATTAAAACTCTAAACGCAATGCCAGTCGGGCTTTCATTATTTGTAATCCTGGCCAGGGGACTTATGGAAAAAGTTTCCATTTATTTTTAATTCCCGGCATTCCGACAGCGACCCCTTTTATTGAAACCAAGCCACCTCGACCGAAACAAACGTCTTACCTACACTAAACCTCCCTGTATCAATAAATTTAAACAAAACAAAGAACCACCCCTTATTTTCCCCTCAACCCCTTGATTATTCGCTCTATCGTCTCCTGTAAACCTTCAAACCCAACAGCAATTACAAAACCGCAAACCCACAATTCATTTGTCTTTCACTCCTCTTTTACGCACCCGTCCAGTAAAACATCCCCACATCAACGACGCAAATTTCTGACCTACCTCAACACTTAATCCCTTCAATGAAGGACTCCGTTGCAAACCAATTCTACGTCGCAACATTTTGTATTGAACGGTTTCCATCATGGACTACGGTTTACATTTGAAAAATGTATGACATTGATAATAATATGAGTTGTGGTTAAAAAAAAAATGTCACTTAACTTTGACTCTTTATTACAGAAAAAGTATACTGTACTATCCTCGGGGGGGGGCTCACCCAACTTTCCGACTACATCGTTGGCATAATGAAATGTCTGAACACTTTTGCAATTATTCAATTTAGTAAAACCAGAGCCATCTCTGGGCGCTACGTAACGTCATGTCAGTGGCTCTGACGTTTGTCGAAATCTGACAATTTGCAACACGGCGACGAAGGCTGTGGATTCTGTCAAACTGCTTCTGTAAAAGCTTTAAAGTCACTGGATGGTGAGTTGATATCAGTTTGGCCAAAATTGGATAAATCCCTAAGAAGACGTTTGTAACATCTGCCACTTCCGGCTGTCAGATTGTCACCAAAAACACTCCAGTTCGTCCCACGGTAATCCTAAATATGCATACCAAATTTCAGCCCGATCCGTTTTCCGTTTGAGCGCAATCGTGTTCACGGCCATACACAATACATACATGCACACATACATACATACATACACACATACATACATACATAAACACATACATACATACACACATACATACATTTTTCAGAAATCATCGCAATCGATTCAGGGGACCTCAAAACGCGTATTTTTGCGGAAATCTCGAAAAAGAATTTTCCGTCGATTATAATACTTTCCTTCTAGGGTACTAGTCGGAAAGTAAAAATGGGCAATTTAGTTAGGATTTGCTACTTTTCTGCCCAAAAAAAAATTGAGAATTTTTATTTCAAATTAGTGCAAGAAACTCAACCTAGCCTAGTTAATCAAATAAGGAAATAAATTGAAAAATAAAACAAAAAGTATGAGAGTAGTATGAGAGTCCCTGTTTCAAATGCACGCTAGGAGAGATAAAGGAGCTCTACGCTTGCAGCGTTTCGCCAGGAGCGAGCATTCTGTGGTCGAGGCATAAAAATGATCGTTTGCAGATCCAGTAAAAAAATCAATTGGGTTTAGGTTCGGAAACCGGGCTGGTCAAGAAATTGCACCCTGACGCCCAATCCACCTCCCAGTCACCCCAGTGTATTCTCTGTCCACAAAGAACTACGCCTTTACTGAAGATATACATACACAGTGTGTCCAGGAAAGTCCGCACCATATGGGAAAATCTTGTATTATCCAATTCTCAGACAATTGTTGGCGGTAGGTCTTAAATCAAGAATGCCACCAAAAAATCTTAAAAATATATAAAAAAAAACATATACCGGGTGTTTTAAAAACTGTGAAACGTGCATAAGAGCACCTGGAATATTAATATTATCGAAAAATTTTATTTCGGAATGTTGCTTAGAATTAATAATTACGCTCAGATTTGAATGTTTTTTTCGCTTCTTTTTGAAATTTTCACTATTTGAGAACAGTTTTGTAGCGGCTAGTGATTTGATATGGTGCTCCTTAAACAGTTTCTTAGATATTTGTTCAAATTACAAGAATTACCGTTTTCTTGGCGCGCTTATGATTTTTCACCCTGTAAATATCAAAATATCATGTGATACACAGGTAAACCATAAAAATTTGATGTAGTTGTGGAAATGCATGGAAATGCTGTTATGCTTTCCTTTCGGATTCGCCCTTTTTTACTTTCAGACTAGTCCCTAGAAGGAAAGTATTGTAATCGACGGAAAAAAGATTCGAGATTTTAGCGGAAATATGCGTTTTGAAGTCCCCTGAATCGATTGCAATGATTTCTGTAAAATGTATGTATGTGTGTATGCCCAAACGGAACAACGGATCGGGCTGAAATTTGGTATAGGTATTTAGAATTACCGGGGGATGAACTGGATTGTTTTTGGTGACAATCTGACAACCGGAAGTGGCAAATACGTCACATACGTTTTCTTAGGGACTCATCCGATTTTGACCAAACTGACACCATTTCATCCTGCAGTGACTTTAAATAGTATACAAATTTATAGATCAATGGGATGAGAGGTTTAGATGCTATAGGGATTTACATCAGTTGGTATATGACGTAATGGAGAACGTCATCATACCGCGTTAGCTCACACGTTATTGTTTGAATATTATAGTCCCCCGCGCTTGAAGAACAAATAAACAAGAAGTAGAGAAATAAACCTAGTACCCATGATAACACGGATACGTGACAGTATATTAGAGTTATTTGTATCGCAAGGTCAGTCAGTCTTATTGTTATAATCTCGATATAGTATTATTATTATCTTACGTACATTCGCTTTTGGTGTTTCACCCTCTATTCTATAGTCTATAAGTTTAGAGAGTTTATAAATGTGTAAACAGTGTGTCAATGTAGTCGGAAAGTTGGGCGGGGCCACACCAGATATTTTGAGGTGTACACCATACAAATACGTAAACAGCTGATCAGTTAATGTTCATCAGCACACCCACAATCACCAATAATAAGTCAATTGAAGCTATCTTACTTACCTGTGTTGCGTATTGCATGATATTTTGATATTTGCTGCATGAAAAATCATAAGCGCACCAAGAAAACGGTAATTTTTCTAATGATTTGAAAGAAGGGCTGGAAATGCTATCGAAATCATGAGTATTATAGCAAATTTAAAATCACTAGCCGCTACAAAACTGTTCTCAAATTATTAACTCTAGGCAACATTTCCAAATAACCTTTTTCGATAATATTCATATTCCAGGTACTTTACTCTTTCACATTTTTTAAACACCCGGTATATGGTGAGATATTTTTAAGATCTTATGATGATATTCTTGATTTCAGACCTACCGCTAGAATTTTCTGAGAAATTGATAATAAAAGATTTTCCCATATGATGCGGACTTTCCTGGACACACTGTATATATTTCAAATTCTACAATCTCCAAACCATACATCAACTTAGATTCTTTTTGCAAAACAACTTCTAAGAGCTACTGGTAGGATGCTCCAATAACAGATCTCAAGGTCAAACAAGGAAGATCCAGAATTATCAAGACCCTTTCAAACCGAAAATAATGCATTCTTTATCATATCCACACCTACTTCTTGTTTCTTAATAAAAAATAAATAAATGATACAATATATGATAAAAACCTTCAAAAGAATTAACAGAAAATGCAACCTCCCGAATACGTAGAAGCTCAATACAAGCAGTCTGCTATCTTTCTAAAGAGCTGCTGCTAGGAAAAATTCCAGCAAGCGATTTTTCAAATGTTAAAATAACGCCCTCTTCACCAACGTCTTGCTCAATAACTGTGGCCATCTCTATTTGTTGGGCAACCAGTATGCTTCAGTATCAAGATTAATCACTAGAACAGCAGGTTTTGTTTTCTAAGCAGTTGGTGCTTTTATTTGATTTAATTATATCACCATTTAAACAAAAAAGTTCGATTTTTAGCAGCATCGTAATCGCTAAATCATAATGCGTAATGTGCACATGAAATGACAATAATTAAACCTAAACGACGCGAATTAATGTAGTGCATAAAACAGTAGAATTTGTGTGTGACGTCTATAAAGTTATGAATTGAAGAGACTTAACAAGGGCTCTAAATCGACGATAAGAGAAGCAATTATTGCGTTAGATTGTTAGTAGTTTCCTGGTCACCCACTTAGGTTAGTCAGAGAACCACTAGCGAAGTAAGTCATCTCAGTTCATCACAGCATCATGGCCTATCCACAATAGCTAATCTTATTTGTACAAGATTTAAATTTAGCGTATCTCTTGGCTATTGTTGGGGACATATTTACTCGTCATTATAGCATGCGAGATAACCGTGATTGGCAAAGACACATGAATTATTAGATTCAGTAGGTAAAACCAAGAAGACATGCTTAACGAAATGGCTAATGGTAACATGGATTGCATCCATGTTGAAGAGGAGCTGATGCTTGAAAAGAAAAGTTTACCAACGATGGATAAGAGGGACACATCTTGTGGGATTTGGTTCCTCAAAGGACGCTTGCTTCAGAAGTTTGCTAACAAGAAGGCTTTTGTGTTGTTGTATGGCATACTTGGGTGCTTGTATTCAGCTAGTTATGCCTATTACAACGGTACCATCACGACTCTAGAGAAAAGATTCAAAATACCAAGCAGAACTACAGGTAACTATTTTATTATTTTTTATTATGAAGATAAACTCAAATGAGAAAGGTTTCATCACTAAGACTGGACCAGATGAAACATTTATCTCGATGAAAACAATGACAGTAACATTCTATGAATTGTATAAATACAATCTATGATCGCGGGGCCCGGGAGATTTAAAATAAACTTTTAGATCTAAACGGAAACAGCCTGCACTAACTTTTGGTGCGATATGAAATTTTGTATTCGCGGAGTTCATTCTAAACTATGAATGAAACTATACGAGATATTCCAGAGGAAAATACATATTATATTGTCTTTGATATGTTTATTGAGTAGCAACGTTGAAACCTCTGTATTATTGCATTTTCAGGTATAATAACAGTGGGCAACGACTTAAGTCAATTATTTGTATCTGTGATTTTAAGTTACTACGTCGGTAGACGACATAGACCTCGTTGGATGGCTTTAGGCCTATATACGGTCGTCTTATTTTGCTTACTGACTGCATTGCCCCACTGGTTATACGGCGCCGGAGAAGACGCTCTATTGTTGACTACTGAATACGGAGCCAATTTCGATCAGGAAAACACGAAGTCTGTACTCGATAGAGAAAAACGAAAAACCCTCTGCCACGGCAAAAATCAAACAATACACGAATGCGAAACCGAAGATGGAAACTACGCACCCGCTGCAATCCTATTTGCCGCTCAACTCATATCTGGAATCGGTGCTCCACTGTATTACACTCTCGGCATCAGCTACATGGATGATAATATAAAAAAATCTAAGACGCCTGCACTAATTAGTAAGTATACATGTATGACTGAAGAGTTGCTCTGATCAGGAGGTAATTCAACGAGATTTGAGCATGTTAATCTAATAAATTTATTTAAAATGATCAGTCTTAACAATAATAAATATATACGCCTACATACGTGATACAATAGAAGACTATCTTCAGGACTCATCGACAAACTTTTTGAAACGACATTGCTCCAAAAACACAAGCAGCAGTTTTATTTGGGATGTCTTGACGATGCATGTATATAAAACTTAGCTAAGCTGACTAATAGAGATTCATTTCCAGGTATATCGTACTTTCTAAAAACCTTAGGGCCGGCAATAGGATATGCCTTAGCATCGATATGCCTGAAATTCTACATATCTCCAAATCTAACACCAACTATAGACAACAAGGATCCTAGGTGGTTGGGTGCGTGGTGGCTTGGATGGATTTTACTTGCTGGTGTCATCTTTATCTTCGCGTCATTGCTTGCTCTCTTTCCAAAGCAACTTCCAAGAGCTGCTGCTAGGAGGCTCCAGCAGCAAATCTCAAGATCAATCAAGGAAGAACCCGAATTACCAAGATCTTTCAAAGGTTGAATTAACGCCCTCTTTATTATACTTTTCACCATCGTCTCTTTTCTTTTAGATATGATAAAAACCTTCAAGAGATTAACAGGAAACGCAACATTGATGCTCAATAATTTTGCTGCTATCTTCTATTTCTTGGGGTACATGCCTTATTGGATATTTCTCCCTAAATATATAGAAACTCAATACAAGCAGTCTGCTTCGGCATCGAGTTTAATTACTGGAACAGCAGGTTTGGTTTTCTCGGCAGTTGGTGTTCTCTTGTCTGGTTTGATTATATCAAAATTTAAACCAAAAGCTCGAGGTTTGGCAGCGTGGAACGTAATAGTTGGAGCAATTTCAGTTTTTGGAATAATTTCTTATGCATATCTGGGATGTCTGGATAATTCAGCCAAGCCAGAAGAGTAAGTACAGCAAACTAGACGGAGCAATTCAATGATAAACACTTTTAGATTTAGACTAATATCCACGTGCAATTCGAAGTGCCATTGCGACTACGTTAAGTACAATCCTGTTTGCTCGCAAGATGGCAGAACAAGTTTCATATCAGCTTGCCATGCTGGATGTTCCCAACAAACCTTCTCTAATTACACTAAAAGGTATACTGATTGTTCATGCATCCCTGATGACGAGGGTTATGGATATGCAACGTCAGGAAACTGTGCAGTGGATTGTTTCTCACAATTCTACTCTTTTCTTGCTGTTGTATGTTTGCTGAAGTTCACTGGAGCAACTGGTAGAGTTTCCAATTTTCTTGTAACAGTTAGATGTGTTGAAGAAAAGGATAAACCAGTAGCTATGGGTTTTGGACTTATGATGATGAGTCTATGCGCTTTTGTACCATCTCCAATATTGTTTGGAATTATATTAGGTAAGTTTGATCGGAGAAATAATAAACCATGATCCACGGCTTTCCTTGCAGATAAAGCTTGCTTGGTTTGGGGAAGAACTTGCACTGGAAACGGTAATTGCTGGCTGTACAATAGCGAGACCTTAAGGTATAGCCTAAACTTCACAGCAGCTGTATTTGTAGCCATTGGAACGCTTTTTGATCTGGGTGTATGGTATTTTGTGAAAGACTTGAAGATTTTTGATGAGGAAGTCGAGCTAGAATTGGACGATATATAAATATATGTTGTAAATAAAGCTTTTATAAAAATGTTGTTTAATATATTACCTAGAATGAAGACTCGAGCATATCACTAGGTATTCGTTGTGTTTGGTTTTGACGACGCTGAAGTTGTGGATCATCAGCGTTTCTTAACCTGAAGTCCAAGTTTTCATCGGCGTTGCTGAAGTTTGATATTCTACGATCTTGGTCATGGCTAGATCGTCTATCGCCGGAACTCCGTTCTTCTTCATCAGTGAAAAGGTTAACATTTCCAATCTTTAGAACAACACCAACTGCGATAAGAGCTGATAGTCCCATCAGCACAATTGTTGTTATCGAAAAGAATAACCCAAAAGATTTTGAGTTCAATAAGCATTTATCATCGCCATAGAATCTGCACAAAGATTCTGCAACACAAAAAAATTATTAGAAAAACTATAATCAACCAAACAACCTGCATACCTGCAACTGCTGAATATACCATCTTTCCTGGTGCATAAGGTAATATCCCTAAAAAGGTTGATTCTAAAGCTAAGGCCATTGCTTTGTCCTTTGGTTGGACTACTCTCAAATTGATTATGATATTTACAATGATTGTGCTAACCATAAACGAGCTTGACATGATAATTCCAGCCTGGGCAAAACCGAAGTATAGACTGCAAGAATCTTGACTACAAGATCCTTCGGTAGCTGTTGTATCAGTTATTACGTTAAAGTCTTCTCCACAAGAGCAGTTAGAATAGATTTTGATGTTGGAAAAGCTAACAGTTTTACAGCCGGCATGACAGGGAGAAAAATATGTCTTCTGGCCTTCCACTGTACAAACAGGCATGAATGGGGCATTTCTTGAGCAACCACATGTGTTGCTACATAATGGCGTTGTCAATCTATTTTCAATTTCGCTATGTAACGTATTGTCGCAACTTAAAAATGCAAAACTGATGAAACTTAAGGTTGTGACTGAATATATGATAACATTGAAGAGCGCTAAATATTTTGCTCTTGGTCTAACTTTTGCTAAAATGAATCCTGTTGCTATCAAAGAGGTTCCAATAAATGGATACTTAATTATATTCGTTATTTGTGAGATGATATTGTCTTGATAACCAGATAGATCAGAACCAACTTGTACAAAAAATCTGGACTGGAAAAACTTATTTTGAAAGATATCTAGATTTACATTGGCTATCCCCATCATAGTGCATGCTGCTATGTTCAGCATTAGTACTGGATTTTTAAGAAGTCTTAATAGCGTGACAAAGAATCCATCTTTTGCTTCTTCAACATCATCATCATCTTCATCGCCTATAGCCAAACTCAGTAAGGAAGCTACCGCTTTCTTCATGACGACTGATGGAAGACTTTTAGGGAACAGTGTAACTATGGATGCCAGAAGGAAAATAATGCTAGCAAGAGTTAACCACACTGAAAGAAAGTAGAGTCAGAATAGGCGTGATTCATTTAGAAGTGCTACTTACTTGGTGTGGTAAATATTTTTGGATTTCCACTTAACGTGGGCATCCATGATAGGTATAAGCCAAGTTGCTTCCCAAAGATCTTTGCAGCCATTGGTATTGCTGAAATGGCGAAATACGTTTCTCAGGATATTAGATAAATTGAATTAAATAATGTATATATACCTAGATACGTAGGCGCATTTTCTTTTCTTATATTATCATCTAAATAAGAAATTCCTAAGGTGTAGAAAGAAATTGTTGCGAACGAAAACGTCAATTGGAAAAGCAGTAAGATTGCCAAAGCTATGTAGTTTGACTCATTTGTATCCACTAACTGTGCGAACGTGTTTGTACACAAATAGTTTGATGCTAAAAATAAATATTAGCTACAGTTTATATTGTGACATTTTATCGAAAGTACCTGTGCTATTGACAAACTTATCTACATGAGGCTCGTGTAGTTCCGGTATTATCAATATAACACAAGCCACAGATTGAAAAATCGTCAAACCTCCAAACCATGACACCCTATGTATTCTATTCCCCCAGTATGAGATCAATAGAGCAAATATTCCCACAAATAGTTCATTTATGTATAGGAGCCAATCTACAAACAAACATATTTGAAAATACTCAAAGTTAACTATACGTAGTAATAATCTGTATGAACAATGAGGATGTATGTACTTACTTGCGTAACTCTCGTCAAATTGATAATGACCGATCCAATGGTGAGAGGTACCCCTGAAGAAGTTGAGAAGAGCACCCTGGAACAGCCCTAGGAGGGCAAAGAAAAATAAGAAAACTCCAGCCGTGGCCCACTTCTGTAGATTTAATCGAGCTCCTAAGCAGGGCAAGGCTGTCCATCCGCAATCAATCTGATTGGCTCTTCTATTGTTGATTGGAGCTGAAAATTGGCTTTCCATATCCGAATTGGCACGCATAATTTCACTCGGGTGGATCATGTTGACCATCGACTTCAGAGAACCACAAAACACAGTAAACACTAACTGTCGAAACAGTAAACTGTGAAATAACTGCGACTACTAGGCATTATTATCTTATCTTTAGAGCGTAATCACATCAGCAGGTGATTCATATCATTTCTATTCCACAATATTTATCGCGTATTTTTGTTTTCCATAGGGACCAACATCTAAGCCAAAAAATGCTTTAGAGTACAAGAAGTCCCTGTATATAGGGTTGTAAGTGATCGATGATAAAAGTTAAGGCCAATATTGTTTAAGTATCGCATATGGTTCATAATTAGGTTTGTTATAACCAGGGCGCGGACGCTTTAGACAAACGTTGCCCAAGCTGGCACCAATCCGGTCTCAACATAAAGCGGCATATGCCCTACGACGAGTTTTTTCTTGTATTTTTATGATAGACCGGTTATTTACTACCATATTGAGTAAAAGACTACATGAAATACGTTTCATATATAATTTATAATTTTTAGTCTTTGTATTTTGTTGCTACGCAGTATATCAATGTTTTCCGTAACTTTATCCTTTGATGTATTTGTATTAGGGACCTAGAGGAATGGAATAATTTTTTATAAAAATTTTATGATCCACAGCTAAAATATGTATTATCGTTAAATTTTTTGCGCTTAACCCTTTATATTATACCATATATACTTGTCACCAACAGCGAAGACTCCTTGTCTTTTTCTGTCTATATAAAGAAAAGATATTGAAATTACGAATAAATGCACTATTGTGCTCTTCCCGGAAATAAATTATATCCACACTTCAAACCAAATCATCTAAATTACTTCTACTTAATTCACTTGCTTGGATTCTTTTGTTGCGTTTGTACTATTCAGTAGCTATTTGGCTCATGGACGACTCATATGGCTTCTTCGGCTGTTTGCCGAAACGTCTGAAGAAATTTGCTTCTGTTAGATGCTTTATGGTCATCTATGGGTTCTTGGGTACCATACAAGCGATGGCTTTTGTTTATCTGGTTGTTACTTTGACCACAATGGAGAAACGTTTCAAAATACCTAGTCGAACAACAGGTAACAATTATTTTAAAGTAATGCATGGACATATCCCTGATATCCAGTTCATTCGCTCATGAAACTTATCAATTGACATGACGTAACAATACTGGTCGTCTTTTGTTACTTCTATTGAATGAGGTGCACGTGGTTGTACAAGAAGGCTTTAATTTTCAAATAATTGTGTTCCTTTGTTTACTGTTAGTGATTTATTTTGCAGGGATAATACTAACAGGTAACGAAATAAGTCAAATAATGTTGTCGTTGATTTTATCATATCACGGGGCGCATAGAAATCGTCCACGTTTGATAGCTTGCGGTGTTGCCCTTTCTGCCTTATCTTGTTTCGGTATAGCCTTACCCCATGCTATATTTGGTCCTGGAAAGGATGCGCTAGCAGTGACGAAAGAATACCTAGATCTGGAGATACTAAATAACGTAACAAATAACACGACAGCTCAACTTTGCACGACATCAGCCCGGAAACAAAATTGCCAGGAAGAGCTATCAGGAAATTTTTCAGTTCTGCCTCTAATGTTGGTGTTCTTATCGCAATTTATATTGGGCATTGGGAACACTTTATACTTCTCATTGGGGCAGACTTATTTAGATGATAATACGCGGAATACGAGGATACCAGTATTATTAGGTAAAGTATTCTCGTTTTCTTGGTTCGTTTATGATGATGAAGCTTCTTCTTTCAGGGTGGATTTTAGCGTTGAGGACTTTAGGTCCTGTGATGGGGTTTGTGCTGGGATACATGTGTTTGAATGTATATATAGATCCATCAAAAACGCCGTTGATCGATAAGAATGACGCAAGGTGGTTAGGGGCTTGGTGGTTAGGGTGGCTGTTGCTGGGAACGCTCATGTTCATCTTCGCAATCCTCATTGGGATGTTTCCACAAAGACTTCGGACAGAGAAAAAGGGTAATTTATTTGTCGAGCCAAAGAATACGGAAATCCCTAAATTTAAAGGTACACAGAATTAATTTACAATTTAATTTCGGCCGCCTTAATAATGGAATTAAGGGAATAATTGATTCGCCGCTTTTCCAGATTTTCCGGCGGCGCTTCGGAGATTACTCAGGAACAAATTGCTTATGTTCAATAATTTTTCCGCCGTCTTCTACATCCTGGGGACCAGCGGCTATATAAACTATATCAGCAAGTATTTAGAGGTACAGTTTCAAGAAACTTCTACATACACAGTTATCACAGGTAAAAGATTGATCTATTTTTATATCTTTATCACAACGTAACTTCCTAGGACCAGCAATGTTGGTTGGTATGGTAGCTGGCTTTCTAATCTCAGGCTATATCATCACCAAATACAAACCTTGTCCTAAATATCTGCTAGGTTGGAATATAATAGTAGGTTTAGTCTACGTTTTGGGACAGTTTATCTTCATGGACATTGACTGCGCCATAAAAGACATCCATTCCTTCTCAACGTCACCAACCAGGTAAGGTTACTCTAGAAGCTTTGCCTTCAGAACATCCAAAGAATAATTTATTTATAGACTCCACCTAGACTCCTCATGCAATGAAGCTTGTTTATGTTCAAACGCAAAATACTCCCCAATTTGTGCAGAAGAATCTCAAACAACATATTTCTCCCCTTGCCATGCCGGATGTAAAGAAGTCATTAATGGAAGCAAAGTATACCAAAAGACATCCGACAAGAGGTAAAATCATGTAATTTTTTAGTTATTTACAGATTGCTCTTGCCTAAATTCAACATCTATCTTAAAAGACGGTCCTTGTTCAGTTGATTGTTCTGGTAGTTTTGTGATCTTCGTCTTTGTTGCCTTTATTGGCAACTTGATGGGATCATCAGGGCGTATTGGTAATTTGCTGGTCAACTACAGGTGAGTCAGCATCGAGATTTAGTGGGAGATGATATAATTTATTTAAACTTAGGTGTATTGATAAGAGAGATAAGTCGTTAGCTCAGGGTTTAACCTTATGGCTTATCAGCTTATTAGCTTTGATACCCGGTCCTATCATATACGGAGCCATTATAGATTCCACCTGCTTGATTTGGAATGACTCTTGCGGAGGACAGGGTAACTGCATCGCTTACGACAGAAAAAAAATGAGAGTATCCATAAATTCAATAGCCATAAGTAAGGGATATATAATGTAAATATTTAAAAACTCTAATATAAAATTTAGTTTTAACAGCTTTTGGTGTTACTTCTGACGCTGTGGTGTGGTATATTGGACGAAATTTGAAATTATACGACACAGTACCAACCGAAGAAGAACTGAAACCGATAAAAAATTAAAATAAATTATACAATTTATTATTTGTTTTATTTCGTGATTCATTTAGAAGTGCTACTTACTTGGTGTGGTAAATATTTTTGGATTTCCACTTAACGTGGGCATCCATGATAGGTATAAGCCAAGTTGCTTCCCAAAGATCTTTGCAGCCATTGGTATTGCTGAAATGGCGAATAGTTTTAACAGCTTTTGGTGTTACTTCTGACGCTGTGGTGTGGTATATTGGACGAAATTTGAAATTGTACGACACAGTACCAACCGAAGAAGAACTGAAACCGATAAAAAATTAAAATAAATTATACAATTTATTATTTGTTTTATTTGCGAAGAGATGGCGCCAGTTTGCGCGTTGTATGTATGGGATATAAAGGCACCAGCAGGTTTTCCAAAAATAATCAATAACGGCGCTGGCATGTAGGGAACTGTTCCAAAGTGTGGCGCGCTTTACTAGACCGCGGAGAGATGGCGCTATAGATAGTCAGACAAGCTACCATGAATATTTCAAATGTTTTCACCTGTGATAAAGGGTTATTGAGTAGAAGTATCAGTAATTTATTATGGGGGTAGATTAGCAAACACCCGCATTGCTATGCGCTTTTCCTTTACGGTCTTATAATGTGAAACTCAGTCTGTTTCTAATATTCATCGAATTATGTCAACTGCTCTAGTAACTGAAAGAAAATGAACAACAGTGAGCTATTCAACGGAACCAGTAAGTTGTGTTTTTGTTTAAATAAAGAATGCATACTTTGAAACTCTTATTTGGTCAAAGTATCATGCATCTAGCAAAGCAAATGTCAAATAAATAGAATTTTTAGCAACTATCCAACCGGACGCTTTTCGTCAATCAAGAACCTTTCATGGGCCACTACTGGGCTTCCTACTGGCAGCAACGTTATTCGCTAAAGCAAGTCAAGCAAGGCCTTATCTCCTGGGGTACAACCAACAACCATTGCTACCCTACAGGCCATTATACAACTATGTTCCGTCGTTATGGTATCCGCTTCAAGACAATCCAACAACTCCTCCACCACAAATTTTGGCACCACCTTTAAGCCAACAGCAAATCATCCATATCAATAATCCTTCATCAATCGAAAACTCCGTGGAGGAAACCACGCATCAAGGAGGTGTAGCAACAACTACAGAAGAAATTCTTCTCGCAACTTTATCCGAAGAAGAAACGTTTGACTTGAATTTTAACGCGAGAGATATCCCGGAAAATAGTTTTGAGTTTGATAACAACGCAGAATCTTCTAATAGCACATACGAAGTGGTTAGTTTGAATTTTAGGAACTCAAGCTCAAGCGGTGGTAACACAACAGAAGTGGTAGAATCCAATGTAAGAAATAAAAGAGCCTCGAAGAGGAAAACTTACAGAAGGCCATCATATGATGATAGTTTTGGAAGTCGTAGAAGACCTGTAAGAAGGCGGACCACGACTCCTTATTACGATGATTATTTCGAACGATTGAGTAACAGGAGAAAGAGAAGACCGCCGTCAAGGAATAAGAATAAAGGAAATAGAAGACCTGCGAATAGGGAACCTACTTATTATGACTCGGCGTACAGAGATGACTATTATGATGATGATTATCTATTTGCTCGTCAACAGACAGATGCTGATGAAGACACCACGGAGAGTAGTAGTACTTCCACAGGATCGTCTCCATCGTCAGAAACTCCGCCCACTGGGCAAACAGCAGCTCCACCAACTCACCACTACAATAATACTGGCTATGGTTATGGACCACCAAACACAGGTTATGGTCCTCCTCAAACTGGTTATGGACCTTCCAATGGTAACGAGCACATCAGCATAACTTACGCACCCCCCAGCGCACCAAATAGGGATTATTTGGCTCCTATTATAGATGCTTGGTACAATCAATACTCCAAGAGTTCTGTTCTAAGGAGACTGCAAGAATTGTTACAACCGAATAATTTTTATAATAATCAGCAATATGATGTGAATTATCAAGATAATTTCTAAACAGGGTTTTGTATCGTTTATTGGGTGAAGGATGTAAAAAAATAAATGAATTGTTTATTAAGTAGTGTGAGGTTTTATTGGTTTGTAATGGGCGTCTTATCAATATAGAGCATCGCGATGGTACTGGTAGGTATTCAGATAGTGGATATAAATAATATACCGGGTATATTCATGTTGTATGTTCAGTCGCCCACTAAGAGTTTTCTAGAAATTACATTTTAGAAAAATATTGTCACCATGCCAAACGGTCGCACGCTTTGTTCGAAATAGATACTGCGCCCCTGATACCAATATATTTATTTTTATATCCGGAACAGAAAAAAATATTACCTACATTTAGGTCGTCTACTGATGCGACTTCTGTATTACGCACACTCCACTTAAAAATACACGAGTTATAAATACAAAAATCATTAAATTAAGGAAATTAACACTCAAATATTAGATACTTTTATTTCTGTAGAATTTACCAAGCAGAATCAAGTTGCTGATGACATCAGTTTGAGACAAAATATTCAATTTTAAACCAAATTAAATTTTATATTTACATCTGATTGCTATGGATGTGGTACTGATAGACGTTTTGAGCGAATTAGAGTGTGCTGATGACATCAGTTTGATTGAATCTGGTGCTGTTTTCGAGGAATTGGAATTTGGGAACGGATGTGCCAAAGTAATTAACGGTGTATATGCGTCATCAGCGTCAGGCGCTATAGGGAGTTGTGAAAAAAGAGAAAAGGATAAACACGAACGAATCTGTCAGTGGACTGAACAGATACAAGCCTTAACGATGTTGTCTTCGTGAATATTTTAAGAAGCTTACACTGAACCGTCAACCAGCATATCTCGATAACAAAAACCAAATTACTAATCAATATTTTTTGTAAAAAATCAGACAAGTAGTTCTTGCCCTCGATTACTAAATTATTTAGAGTAATTTTGGGGGTGTTTACTTCACACGGAAAAGCCATCAGCAGAAAGGGAAAGTGACCATCAAGAATTGATTTTCCGTAATTAGCAAATAATGACGTCGAATATTTAACGTGGTCGGACATGGTAATGTCCGTTTTTTCTGTCCACTACGTTTCAGGCTAAACATTTTACGCAAATTACACCCCCACCTGTTATTTTCATCTATTATTCATCCACCCACCACACGATCGACCACTAGGACTGGAAATACATCCCTAGAAAGGAAGATTAATGTAAGGACAGTGCGCACATATTCGATTATATCAACTTTTATTTTGTGCTTGCTTTTAGCTTCATCGATTTACAATACTCAACCAGGTTCACATAATGACATATTGTTGTACAGTACTGATTATTACCCACACATCTAAGCAATACTTTTAGTACGATAATCACCTCTTTTTATTCTTAATCTTCATCGTCTAATCTATTCTTCTTGTTTCTCTTCTCTTCTGCTCCCTAATGTTGTCTTGATAAAAATCTGAACGACCAGGTTATAAACCATGTTGTTTAGGTCATCTTCTTTAAATACTTGTAATAAATGTTGAACAAATAACAAAGCTTATCAGTAAAAGAATCTGAACGATTGGGATGAAAATGATGTTTAGCTTTCTTTCTGGAGCAGTTTGTGAGTAAAACATCGTATACCTATCGTTCAGGCAAAGTCATCAGTTTGATCATGAATGTCTTCGCATATTTTGTAACTTCTGCGAAACTCATCTGGGAAAGACTCTAAACGATGTGGGTTAAAAATGCTGTTTAGATTTTGCTTTGTTGTTTTCTTGTTCTTGTCTCTTTTTCTCTTTTGTTTTGCTAGCTGGTGTCATCGGTGAAAGAAGCTGATCGATGGGGGTTAATAATGTTGTTTAGTTTACTTTCTGGAGCAGTTTGTGAGTAAAAGATCGTAGATCTTTAGGAACATAGTTGTTGCTAACTACATGTTGTTGGATCTGACACAAGCAATATTATCAAATGATGATCATGAGTTTTATAGCTCCTCCGTTGTTTTTGTTCTTGTCCCTTATTCTCGTACATTTTGCTACCTACTGTCTCCAGAAAAATAGGTTTGTAAGTAAAATATCGTAAATCTTTAGGAATAGAGTCGTGGCTAACTAAATATTGTTGGGTCGGTTCAGGCCAAGTCATCAGTTTGATAAATATCATTGTATCTTCCTTTTTTACTTCTAGTACCGTAGAAGGAAAGTATTGTAATCGACGGAAAAAAAATTGGGATTCTAGTGGAAATACGCGTTTTGGGGTCCCATAAATCGATTGCAATGATTTATGGAAAATGTATGTATGTATCTGTGTGAAATTTTTTATACTTATTTAGAATTGCCGGGGGACGACCTGAATTGTTTTTGGCCACAATCTGACAACCGGAAGTGGCAAATGTTACATGCGTCTTCTTCGGGATTTATCCGTATTTGGCTCATGCCTTGTCAAGCCTTGTCTAACACACTGGATATCCCTATCCGCACGTCGATGGTGTTCATACAGTACATGTCGTAGAAAATGACGTTAGGTACGGTTTAGAGTGGCTGAGGCGTTACAAAATTAAATAATTGCAAAACTGTTCCGACCAACGATGTAGTCGGAAAGTTGGGTGAGGGCAACCCCAGATATTTCTTATTCGCGTCTCTGCTTCTCGTATGTTTTCCAGCTAATGGCATCTGGGAAAGAATCTAAACGATGAGGGTTAAAATGCTTTTAGATCTCTTGCTTCAGATGTTTGGAAGCAAAAAAAATCATCGTAGATCTTCAGCAATAGCGTTGTTACTAACTATATATTGTTGAAGCTGATTCACGCAATATCATCACTTTTATAATGAGCTATATATCCAGCTAATGCCATCTGGGAAAGAATCTTAACGATGAGGGTTAAAATGCTTTTAGATCTCTTGCTTCAGATGTTTGGAAGCAAAAAAATCATCGTAGATCTTCAGCAATAGCGTTGTTACTAACTATATATTGTTGAAGCTGGTTCACGCAATATCATCACTTTTATAATGAGCTATATATCCAGCTAATGCCATCTGGGAAAGAATTTAAACGATGAGGGTTAAAATGCTTTTAGATCTCTTGCTTCAGATGTTTGGAAGCAAAAAAAATCATCGTAGATCTTCAGCAATAGCGTTGTTACTAACTATATATTGTTGAAGCTGGTTCACGCAATATCATCACTTTTATAATGAGCTATATATCCAGCTAATGCCATCTGGGAAAGAATCTAAACGATGAGGGTTAAAATGCTTTTAGATCTCTTGCTTCAGATGTTTGGAAGCAAAAAAAATCATCGTAGATCTTCAGCAATAGCGTTGTTACTAACTATATATTGTTGAAGCTGGTTCACGCAATATCATCACTTTTATAATGAGCTATATATCTCCTTCTTTTTCTTCTAGGTACTTGTCTCTTCTTTTCATATGTTTTATTAGTTGATCTGAATCTGAATAGGGCGTAGTGTGATGATGAGCTAATGGTCTTAACTTAACTAAGAACAAGAGGTCTTGCCATTTCAAATATGTATGCTCAAGTTATGTCAGAAACGAAAGGATTTGTGAAGGAACTTAAAAAATCTATTTATTATGGCTTCTTCAAATGTTTGTAATTAAAACATCGTCGATCTTTAGAAATGGGGTTGGTGGTAACTAGATCTGGTTGGAAGTACTTTCTTAAGTATTATAAAGGTGGGGATAATGGTATTTATGTGCCAGATTCTTTAAATAGTGTTGGTATTTGGTGGTCGGCGTATCTTGTAGGAGTTGAAATGCGTGAGAGATGAGATTTATTTTTGTGTTGTTCGGATTTTATATGCTGTAAATGGCTGACGGTAGTTCTATTTCGAGAATGAGAAGGAAGTAAAAATTATTTAGTATCAGCGGGCGGCAGCTGTTTTCCACGTCTAATTGCCCTGAACCAACCGAAACTGAAAAAGTTTCTCAATTCTATTTTGGGGGTCCGTGCGCGCGTCTATCTGACTGCCCCCCCAAAACGCGTGCCCATTCAGCTGTTCATCGTTTGTCTCCTTGTCGGCATCTCGGCACAATTATTAATTTTACACGTAACCAAATTATTTAGATTAAGGTACCAATAAAAATAAACACCCTGGCCAAAATTTTAACTACCCGTTGACTGACGTTATTCTCGAAGTGCCTAAACTAAATGATGAATTATGAATTGAATATCGGTTTTTGAGTTCATTCTGCGAAATGCTGCATTCAAACAAGACACCTACGTCTACAAACTACATTCTTTCGTTATCAAGTTGGCGAGTGACTGTAGTATCATAGTTGAATTATCTACAGTTTGCATAACAAGATTGCAACTCAACAGCTTTGAATTCAAATAAAGGCATGGTCGTCGAAATGAAATCTAAAAACCTTCCAATCACGAAATTCTGTTTTGATAACATGTTGCAATTTTGTAAAATATAATTAAATATAAATCATACGTATGACGTGATGGAAATATGGAAACAATTTGTTGGCAATACATGAACTTGATCCTCACAATAAAGTACTAAAATACATAACGCTCGAAGCACGTAAGGACTTGTTCCTATGGAAAACATCGAGTAAAGGAACAAATACGAAATGCCTAATGGCTCAAACATCTCAAAAGACATCTGTGTATTATTTCAAGGGTTCTATTCAACCTCAAGTCGTTTGACTTCGAACCAAGATTGTAAATGCCTGCTATCAATCATTATATTTTGTCAATACGGGCATTTAACGATGTCAACAATTTAGGAATTTTGCTCTGTGCGAAACTGTTTATAAACACAGGATTAACCGATTTTACCGACAAACGATCATCTCTTTTTGTTTTTAGGTTTATGGCTCTGCGCGTCTTATTGCAATCTTACGTAATATTTTAATTTAATCTTTCATCTGCATGCTTTCAAATGAGATAGCTAGTTTGTAAGGGCAATAGTTTTAAGGTGATTTTTTACCATGAATAACACTCAATTCTTTTGATGATATGTTCTTTTTTATCGTATCAAGGTTAGTAACGATGATAATGACGTGAATAAAAAAAAAGTATTAATGTTCAATACAGATTGAGGTTAATAATAAAATACTCTCTACTCTCTACGAACACTAACAAATTTCTAGGCGAGTGCCATTCAAATAAAAAATATAATTAAATGCCAGGCTACTCTTTTCCTGTGAACAGATAGCCGAACAGCTGTGTGGCAGACAATGCAGGGGGCACGTACACATATGCACAGCCGCTGGCGATATATTAAAAAAAACACGAAGAAGAACACAACAAAACCCAGGGAGTGTTCTATGACCGTTTTAGTAATTCTACAAAGCCACTTAAGAAATACGAAGAGAACTATTAAAATATCGACATTTTCGTGAAATGCATAACTCGGTTAATATTATTGTCTATAGCCAGCCCTAGGCTGCCCTACTAGGGGTCAGGGCCAGGTGTTCAGTCACCCCTCTGCCAAAACGGACTAGTAGCAAATCAGAATGCAGATGTCTCTCCCTTCTAACAAAAAAAAAACACAAAGTATATGCTTCGACAACGCAACGCTAGAAAGTAACAGGGGTTGTGCTCTCAGCACATTATTTAAATTCACTCAGACAAAACAAATTTGTATAAACGACGCTTTAGTTTTTCGAAGTATGCTACAGAATAGAGAATATCTGTCTGCAAGTGGCTTCGTTACGAACGACTGTTACTAAACAGCTTATTGTACATTATTTGATCTATTTTGGAACAGCCGTCGTGGACAAAAGTCGAAAGAAGCGCAGCTAGATGCGTTTCGCCATCGACCATGGCGAACGTCCAACATTTTATATTTATTTATATGTCTGCCGGTTTTGGAATGCGGCAGTACTGTCCACTGGCCCATCGAACGATTCAGGATAGCCTTAACGATATGTCACAAGCCTCCAACAATCATGTACGATCATGTTCATGACATGATAATTTTAAGTGGATCCTTGATCATCGTTCAAGTTCACGAAGACATAGTTAAAGATCTTTAAGTGGATCCATCTTAATCGAAGAGTTGCGCGTACCCTTGTATCACACAATAAACCAGAAGACGGGTCGTACAGCGACCCGCGGGTCTCACTTACCAACCATCTATCACAATAGCACGCACTTCCTTCCGCGTAATGCATATTTTAATAATGGGGAGAATAAACCATTTAAGACGGTCCTAAGTGTCGAAATTGACTCTGTTCACGGATTTATGTACTCCCTTATTTATTCATCTACCCTAAATACGAAAGGCATTTGTTCACTTCATTATAAGGGTTAATTTTATTACTTCAGAAGTCGATGAATTCGAAAAATAATTTTATGGCAGGAGGTAAAAACTATAGTTGCGAAACGATACACGTTAACTGAATCATAACAAACAGAATTTGTCGTGAGTGCAATTTCCGTTTTGGTGTTTTATAATGCTGGTCATAAGACTACTGAAGAAATTTTGTGCTTCGGAGAAGAATTCGGAGAGTGCAATGTTAGATGATTAAATGTGAGATCAAAGTCGAAGCTGCAGGGTTGCATTTTGGTGAGTATAGAATCAATTGTCCTAGTAACGTTAGGGTGGGGTAGGGTGAGGGATTAATTATAATTCACCCCCCGATAGCTACAGCTAGGTTTTGTGCTATATTGTAAATTGTAAATCCCCTCCATAGGCAAAATGCAGGAGCACATACGGTGGGTTGGGGTACCGTAGCAAGCAGGCAAGAGAGGCCTACAGAAGAGGTCCGGTAGCTTGGTGAGGTTAGACGTACTCCGTTTGTTGGTACACACACACACGTTCAGACGCACACGCACGAGCATTTATATATTTACCCGAGATACGGCACTGAGTAGTGTCTTTGTAGAGGTTTAAAAGTCGCAGGAGTAGCTAAAATTAGTTCAGTGTTTGGACGGACCGCGTACCATACATACATTTTACACGTGTTGAGCAATGCATTGTGGGTTACCGAGACCTCGTGGGGTAGTCCGTTAGTAGAAATTGTTTAGTGCCGTGTTGTAGTTCAGTGCGCTCTCTGAGGCACCAACGATAGACTTATGCGAGATAGGAAGATCAATTTTACCAAAGAATACATCAATAACATTGTCAATCCGCTCGGTAATCGGCCAGATCCTTTCGGGAATAGATCAGCGCGCAACGGGGAGACCCCTAGTGGTTCTAGGGCTGTAACCACAACACAACAAGAAATCCAGCCCGACCCAGTACCAACAACATCAACTGCCACCATGCTCATGCAGAATACCACACCAGCTACCACGGAAGCTGACACCTTGGTCGGAGGCTTAGGTCTTCTTCCAACAGCCCTGAATGGCTCCGGAGTCCAAAACAGAGACACCACATGGACCAAGCTCTTCGTTGGAGGCTTACCATACCACACCACCGATAGATCTCTTCGTGAGCACTTCTCAGTGTACGGGGACATCGAAGAAGCTGTGGTAATCACGGACAGAGCGAATGGAAAAAGCAGGGGATACGGATTCGTAAGTAAATGTTTACAAAGCTGTCCAAACACTACGTCAAGCGCATAAACAGAATTCCCTCTTCCAAGTTTACCTGTATCTTTTACACCTTAACAGTTTTTTTCTTAAACAATAAACTTCTGTGGTGATGGTTTCCGCCAACCAAAATTTCGAAGTAATTACAAAATGGCGTGCGCATTATTTTGCGTATAAAGGAGCTAATGATGAGCTTGTCTTCAAACAAAAAATAGCATGTTATAGACGGGTTTTACCGTGCGTCATCCATGTCATTCTTGGCCATACACATTCTTTACACTTTACTTAAACCCATTATGATTAGAGGAACAATGATGGAGTTTGGATTCTTTTTCTAGGTGATAATGGGTGATAGGCAATCGGCAGAGCGTGCTTGCAGAGAGCCAAATCCTATAATAGATGGAAGAAAGGCGAATGTGAATTTAGCAATATTAGGAGCAAAACCTCGAGGAAATGTTCAAACTGGTAAGTAAACATACCGTTTCATAGGTGACATATTGTGTGGGACTCAGCCAGGTGGTAACATTAGTGTGAATTTATCCCTCGCATTTCCGCTAGGCTGGAGGAAGTGGCCATATGCTCACGACCATGATCGACCATGACGTATTGTATAATAAAGGGGTTATTGTCTTGTTACAGGGTTCCCGTTTCCAGGTGTTAGGGCAGGTTATCCTACACTCCTGCCTGGGCAATATGGGTAAGTCGATTAAAAGTACTAACTAGACGCGATGGAAACCAAAATATTTAGTCCACTAGGCATACGGGGTGTTCTCAAGAAATGATTAAAAACAATATAAATAAAAGGCAAGAGTATAAGAGAACAACCTGTATCTCAAGAACAGTGTTAAAGCCAGATTTGGTGACTAGTTCTTCCATATGATTTTGCAGATTTGAAATTGGCTGAGTCGATTATCCAGAATAGCGACGACTCTCAAAACGGCTCTCAAAAGTTACTCAAAAGTTAGTCTCTCACACTTCAACGTTGAGTGTTTGTGAGTGTGTGTGGTTGGTTTTCTTTTTTTTTTTTAATTTTGACTATTTAGTTGACTTTCACTTATTATTAAAACATACTGCACGGAGGGCCGGTCCTCTTATTATTTGTTTGCTGTGAGGTTTTTCTGTTTCTTTTGTGGGCTGACTACTCGATGTTCGTACCTTTACTTTACCGTTTACTTTTTTATTTTGGTTTAATTTTTAATGTTTAATATACTCACCAGTGCATTGTAACACTAACTGCACCTAACAGTTGATATTATCAACCTCTCCAAGTGGCTTACTAACACTCCCTTGGCTCAATGTCGTCAATTAAGGTTGTGTTACAGTGCATTTCAGGTGACTATATCATACATTTTATTATAATTGTAGCGAGTGAGCTGTGTGTATGGCTTGGATAAGGAAACGACACGAAGTGGATTTTGCGCGCGGTTTTTACTATTTTATACTCTTATGTGGTAGCTAGAACGTAGTAGTTTTGAAAAACTGTAAATACACCGTTAATAATTAATGATCCACAATTAATAACAAAAAAGAAATTGTTTTTTGTTATATCACATAATCAATCGATTGACAGAAAATGGTGTACATTACGTATGACGTTACGTATGACGTTGTATATAAAGAGCAATGTTAGTGGCTTATTGAAAGTATTATTATGGTCATCATCATTAGTGTTTATCGGAGGGGAGGGGGGTGTCTATAAAAATATGCCGTGAGGAGAGTTGGTAGGATACGTTAAAATGAACGAACTCTCTGAGCATCGAAAATAGAATTAAAGCACCGTGCAGTGTCATGTGCAGCTGTCTGGACTTGTCACTTTTCAACCCATGCTTTGCTCTTCATTGGGTAGAACTGTTACGGAGATGTTTTTTATGTTATTTTGTAGTCCGTGGTCTGGATGGATCTAAAAATTTTTGGGAAGAGTCAATATGATCTTATACATTATTTAATTATTTTATTTTAGTTCAAAATATTCCCCCAAATTGATTGAATAATTATGGTTTTTAATAATTATTAGGTACTAATCAAAATCTACAAAATAGTCATGGTTTGTATTTATTATTACATGAGGCTGTTTTCATTAATACGCCATGATTCACCCTCAAAAATTGTCACGTCAAAGAAATATTCATGGTTTGTTATCATTAGCATACTCACGAAAGGATTTCGGTTAGACATAATCATAATATGATGATTATTTCAAAAGTTGGAGATTAGGAATTTTGTTGATTCATGTTTTTTTTATACTAAACCAACAAAATAATTCCCCAGATTTTTTTAAAATCGATTAAATATTCTTGGCTTTTAATTATCACAAATAGTAATTGATTTCGATTAGACATTATCATATTTCAAAAGTTGGAGATGAGGCTACAGGTGTGATAAATAAATTAATTTTTATTTCTGTTTAGTTGTGACAAAAATTCATAAAATTTTGCAATGAACGCTGAAAACCTGAAATCTGTTGATTGAATTGTAATTTTCTTCGATTGACGATTGCGTAAGGTGATGGCAAAAGCATTGTTGGGCCGTGGAAATTCGGGAAAGCGTTTGAATGGACGATTTTCCGTGTTGTAGGCGTGACTAGAGGGGTGGATAAAACGCGTCCATTGGATAATCTAGGCGCAAATCCGGAGTTTACGCCGGACTAAAGGGTGACGTTTGCGCCGTACCGGCGACTCTGGAATATAGCACGTGCCAGAACACCGAGTACTTAATTCGGCGTTTCCGATTACGCTGAAAATATTTCCTGTACAATTTAGATGCCGGAATGATAAGCACTCAACACGTTTCCCCTTTTCGATGTAATACCTGCCGTAGGTCGATTTTTACACAGCGCCAACCAACCACGAACTCTACCGGACACATCTGCTGTCCACAACATGTTCCTCCGGTTTTTATACATAGAATGTTCTATAGAATTCGAAATATTGTTATGATCAAAGTTGGAATATATATTTATTGAGATATTATTGAGATATGGGACCCTAAAATATGATTTTCTCTGAATTACAGATAGATTGGAAAATAAATTCTGAGATTAGACCTCTCTATCTTTTTCGACTTTATGATATGTTTGGTATGTGTTGAGTCTATTTTATTAAATTTCAATGATTTCAAGTAAATGGATTGATATTATAATAGTTTATTGGTAAATAAAAAATCCCAATGTTCTACTCATGAAATTAAACTGTCAGTTGGCACGCGTAAGTAATTAGCGATGTGAAATGGAGTAAAACGAATTGAATAGGGGTGGATTGACTAGTCTCAAGCGACCTACCCCCAAGGAATACAATTTATCGTTTGCTTTCACACAAAATAAAAAAAAACATAAGTGTTATTTTTGTTGTGCTTTTATGCTTGAGTACTTAAAGATATTTCAACCCACTAATACAATTAAAGTTCTCATTGTTATTGCAGGCGCCCATCGCAAACAATGGCGACATAAAAGGCAAATCGATATAACCATTAACGCAGTGTAATATTTATTATTATTTTATCTTTAGGCTACATTAGAAGAATTGATGACATTTTGAACTAATGGCATCAATTTGTTTACACGGCCATGTTTCCACTACAGCCCACCTGACCGGATATTATTGACCACTTCCTTGTCTCGAAAAAAAATCTAAAATGGTTGCCATGCACTACAGTCATCAATAATTTACCTTAATAACGCGTCGGGCGCAATACCGCGGTTACGATTACGCCCAAATGTCTAAATATTTAAACACGAAATGATTAAGGGCGATCCCCCTTCTATAACACATCAAACAAACAAAATATCACCTTCAAGAATTGTCACGTCAAACAAATATTCGGGGTTCCTTAACATTTGCATAACCACGAAAGGATTTCGGTTAGACATCATCAAAAGTTGGAGATTAATCAACAAAATAATCCCTCAGAATTTGCCAAATAAAGTTGGTGATTAAATTATTGGTTGGGTCATATTTTTTAATGCTAAACCAACAAAATAATGCCCCAAAAGTGATGAGACATCATCATATTTCGAAAGTTGGACTTTAGCCTCTTGTCGAGTGATATTTTTTAATGCTAAAACAACTAAATACCCTCCAGGATTTGTCAAATTGATTAAATATTCATGGTTTTTGATTAATATTGCAAATAGTAATGGATTTGTGCTAGACATCATCATATTTCGAAAGTTGGACTTTAGCCTCTTGTCGAGTGATATTTTTTAATGCTAAAACAACTAAATACCCTCCAGGATTTGTCAAATTGATTAAATATTCATGGTTTTTGATTAATATTTCAAATAGTAATGGATTTGTGCTAGACATCATCATATTTCGAAAGTTGGACTTTAGCCTCTTGTCGAGTGATATTTTTTAATGCTAAAACAACTAAATACCCTCCAGGATTTGTCAAATTGATTAAATATTCATGTTTTTTTATTAATATTGCAAATAGTAATGGATTTGTGCTAGACATCATCATATTTCGAAAGTTGGACTTTAGCCTCTTGTCGAGTGATATTTTTTAATGCTAAAACAACTAAATACCCTCCAGGATTTGTCAAATTGATTAAATATTCATGGTTTTTGATTAATATTTCAAATAGTAATGGATTTGTGCTAGACATCATCATATTTCGAAAGTTGGACTTTAGCCTCTTGTCGAGTGATATTTTTTAATGCTAAAACAACTAAATACCCTCCAGGATTTGTCAAATTGATTAAATATTCATGGTTTTTGCTTAATATTGCAAATAGTAATGGATTTGTGCTAGACATCATCATATTTCGAAAGTTGGACTTTAGCCTCTTGTCGAGTGATATTTTTTAATGCTAAAACAACTAAATACCCTCCAGGATTTGTCAAATTGATTAAATATTCATGGTTTTTGATTAATATTTCAAATAGTAATGGATTTGTGCTAGACATCATCATATTTCGAAAGTTGGACTTTAGCCTCTTGTCGAGTGATATTTTTTAATGCTAAAACAACTAAATACCCTCCAGGATTTGTCAAATTGATTAAATATTCATGTTTTTTTATTAATATTGCAAATAGTAATGGATTTGTGCTAGACATCATCATATTTCGAAAGTTGGACTTTAGCCTCTTGTCGAGTGATATTTTTTAATGCTAAAACAACTAAATACCCTCCAGGATTTGTCAAATTGATTAAATATTCATGGTTTTTGATTAATATTGCAAATAGTAATGGATTTGTGCTAGACATCATCATATTTCGAAAGTTGGACTTTAGCCTCTTGTCGAGTGATATTTTTTAATGCTAAAACAACTAAATACCCTCCAGGATTTGTCAAATTGATTAAATATTCATGGTTTTTGATTAATATTGCAAATAGTAATGGATTTGTGCTAGACATCATCATATTTCGAAAGTTGGACTTTAGCCTCTTGTCGAGTGATATTTTTTAATGCTAAAACAACTAAATACCCTCCAGGATTTGTCAAATTGATTAAATATTCATGTTTTTTTATTAATATTGCAAATAGTAATGGATTTGTGCTAGACATCATCATATTTCGAAAGTTGGACTTTAGCCTCTTGTCGAGTGATATTTTTTAATCCTAAAACAACTAAATACCCTCCAGGATTTGTCAAATTGATTAAATATTCATGGTTTTTTATTAATATTGCAAATAGTAATGGATTTGTGCTAAACATCATCATATTTCGAAAGTTGGACTTTAGCCTCTTGTCGAGTGATATTTTTTAATGCTAAAACAACTAAATACCCTTCAGGATTTGTCAAATTGATTAAATATTCATGGTTTTTGATTAATATTGCAAATAGTAATGGATTTGTGCTAGACATCATCATATTTCGAAAGTTGGACTTTAGCCTCTTGTCGAGTGATATTTTTTAATCCTAAAACAACTAAATACCCTCCAGGATTTGTCAAATTGATTAAATATTCATGGTTTTTTATTAATATTGCAAATAGTAATGGATTTGTGCTAAACATCATCATATTTCGAAAGTTGGACTTTAGCCTCTTGTCGAGTGATATTTTTTAATGCTAAAACAACTAAATACCCTTCAGGATTTGTCAAATTGATTAAATATTCATGGTTTTTGATTAATATTGCAAATAGTAATGGATTTGTGCTAGACATCATCATATTTCGAAAGTTGGACTTTAGCCTCTTGTCGAGTGATATTTTTTAATGCTAAAACAACTAAATACCCTTCAGGATTTGTCAAATTGATTAAATATTCATGGTTTTTGATTAATATTGCAAATAGTAATGGATTTGTGCTAGACATCATCATATTTCGAAAGTTGGACTTTAGCCTCTTGTCGAGTGATATTTTTTAATCCTAAAACAACTAAATACCCTCCAGGATTTGTCAAATTGATTAAATATTCATGTTTTTTTATTAATATTGCAAATAGTAATGGATTTGTGCTAGACATCATCATATTTCGAAAGTTGGACTTTAGCCTCTTGTCGAGTGATATTTTTTAATCCTAAAACAACTAAATACCCTCCAGGATTTGTCAAATTGATTAAATATTCATGGTTTTTTATTAATATTGCAAATAGTAATGGATTTGTGCTAAACATCATCATATTTCGAAAGTTGGACTTTAGCCTCTTGTCGAGTGATATTTTTTAATGCTAAAACAACTAAATACCCTTCAGGATTTGTCAAATTGATTAAATATTCATGGTTTTTGATTAATATTGCAAATAGTAATGGATTTGTGCTAGACATCATCATATTTCGAAAGTTGGACTTTAGCCTCTTGTCGAGTGATATTTTTTAATCCTAAAACAACTAAATACCCTCCAGGATTTGTCAAATTGATTAAATATTCATGGTTTTTTATTAATATTGCAAATAGTAATGGATTTGTGCTAAACATCATCATATTTCGAAAGTTGGACTTTAGCCTCTTGTCGAGTGATATTTTTTAATGCTAAAACAACTAAATACCCTTCAGGATTTGTCAAATTGATTAAATATTCATGGTTTTTGATTAATATTGCAAATAGTAATGGATTTGTGCTAGACATCATCATATTTCGAAAGTTGGACTTTAGCCTCTTGTCGAGTGATATTTTTTAATGCTAAAACAACTAAATACCCTTCAGGATTTGTCAAATTGATTAAATATTCATGGTTTTTGATTAATATTGCAAATAGTAATGGATTTGTGCTAGACATCATCATATTTCGAAAGTTGGACTTTAGCCTCTTGTCGAGTGATATTTTTTAATCCTAAAACAACTAAATACCCTCCAGGATTTGTCAAATTGATTAAATATTCATGGTTTTTTATTAATATTGCAAATAGTAATGGATTTGTGCTAAACATCATCATATTTCGAAAGTTGGACTTTAGCCTCTTGTCGAGTGATATTTTTTAATGCTAAAACAACTAAATACCCTTCAGGATTTGTCAAATTGATTAAATATTCATGGTTTTTGATTAATATTGCAAATAGTAATGAATTTGTGCTAGACATCATCATATTTCGAAAGTTGGACTTTAGCCTCTTGTCGAGTGATTTTTTTTAATGCTAAAACAACTAAATACCCTCCAGGATTTGTTAAATTGATTAAATATTCATGGTTTTTGATTAATATTGCAAATAGTAATGGATTTGTGCTAGACATCATCATATTTCGAAAGTTGGACTTTAACCTCTTGTCGAGTGATATTTTTTAATGCTAAAACAACTAAATACCCTACAGGATTTGTCAAATTGATTAAATATTCATGGTTTTTGATTAATATTTCAAATAGTAATGGATTTGTGCTAGACATCATCATATTTCGAAAGTTGGAGATTAGTTTTTTGTGTGAATACGTCATGGCCATTAGACCAATAGCTGACTTCTTTAAATGCGCAGTGCCTAGTAGTCATAAAATACACGTTGTTAACAAACTTCCTTTTATCACAACTACATAAGCATTAAAATATAGTATACAGGAAGCTCATTAGGGAATTGTGATAGAATAATTCAGCTTGCTGCGGATACGCACGTTTAGGTATATATTGTTATACGTATTAAACATGAACTACGTTCAGTTTATTTTTATGCTTGACAAAGGAAACAATAACAGACGATCGCAAAGCACCTAAAAGAGAACAAAATGATTGTTGTGAGCATCTTAGCCATAAGGTAGCGATGTCCTTTGCCAAAAACATACATTGCGAGTGGGTAACGAAAATAGACTTGGCAAGGAGTCGAGGATGTCACTCGAAAAGACCGTTTTACCACCATTTTGAGTTGTTAACTGGTATTCGCCACAACAACAATGATGCTTGATCTTTTTGATGAATTTGCATTATACGAAAATTAATGTTTGAAGTTTTTTTGTGATATCTGGTGTTTGATTTTATGTAGACGTGTGTTCGTCTTACATGAAGTTTCATTGGAAAATAAAATATCTAAATATAAACGAAAACATTCAGCGAGTGAGCGTCCATTGCGGGCGACATTTGAGGCATTAAAAATATGCGCTGCCTAACCTTTGAAATACTACTAATAATATATCTATCTCTATATCTCTCGAAATAACTTTTCTCTCTTGCGCCTCTACTCTTTCTATTTCTTTTGTCTGTACTTCTCGATGTTGTATGGTTTTTTTTTTGTTTCGGAAATAACATTGGTTTTAGTTTTTACTCAAACCGTAGTATTTAATACAAGAAAAGTATGTTTTATTTTTGATTCACACTTAATCATAGATATTGTCGTAGAATCACATTGTACACATTTTTTCTATTGTTCGAGTTTGGGTTTTCCTTTTTGGAGTGCTGTGTTTTCGGGCTCAAGTCGGGATTTCACTTACCTTATAATAATACGGAGCGTATTTTTGCAGGATGCCTGGATATATGTATCAGTCGCCATACCTAGCAGCTACAGCTCCTGGAACTTTGATGCCACTACCAGCTACTCAGTTATCACAAGCAGCTGCCTTAGCAGCCACATCGCAATTCTACGAATACCAAAATGCTGCAGCCATGGCCGCTGCAGCAACAGCACCATACACAGGACAATATCCCAACGGATTTGATGCCTATACTCCATACGCAGGAGCCACTGGTAAGTCATGGTTTTGGTTCTTTATTCAAATCTAGTTAGAGAAAGTTGAAGGTATGGATTTTGAATGTCTTGTTTTGTTTTCAGGTGCAGCTGGATATATGCCATATACATATGCATTGCCTCAAACACCAAGCTTGCCAACAGCAACGGCGACTGCATTCCCGGGGTTGCCTTATCAAGCAGCTGCCGCGCAAGCACCTACAATGCAAGAGGCTAGGCTGCCATAACTTTGGACTTTTGACTCTCCTAAAAATGATGATGATGTTGTTTCTAGAAACTTGTTGCCTCATGATGATAGTAGTTTAGTAACCTACGAGAAGAAGCATTTTTTGATATCCGATTCCAATTATTCTCTTTTCTTTTCTATTTCTCTACTTTCTCTCGAATGCTCAATAAGCGTAATAAGCTGCAAATGATAAACATTAATTGATTTTTTAGATTGCCCTTTTGCAGTAGGTTTTTGTTGATCTGCAAAAGAATGTGCAATATTCAAAACTATTGCATGGATTATATTTATAAAGATATATAGACTAGATAGCCAATTTTCATATTAAACAATTACCTATTTAATTACTATTGTAGAAAGTCTAGTCTTACAAACTGTTGGCGCATTACTTTGCGTCACTCCTGTATAATGTATACAAAACAAAATGTTTTCTAATTAGGACCGCACTATGTAGAATAATTTCTCCCGTTTTTACTAAATTAGGACTTTAAATTATTAAATTAAAGCATCTCTGGAGTCACTAAATTCTCAATACTCAATGGACAGAAAAGAATTCTGCTTTATTATCAAAACTTAAAACCCTCGGGTACTTTATATACTTAAGCCAAAATATTACCTAGTCAAAGTAATGTTTTAAATGTTGACAAACCAATACCAAATGACTAAGCATTAGTACAAATGGAAATGTATGTAGTATGGCACGACTAAACAACACAGTAGCTAAATTTAGGAAAAACAAATTGAATAACTGGACAATTAAAATGATAGAGCAAAAAAAAAACGAACTGTACATACGTTACCCAGATAACAATCGTGAAAACATGTACCTGTCATAATAATCGCGCATATGAGTCGCATATTTCTCTCACGCGTGATTTTATTGATGACCCGGTATCTAGCTAAGATCAGGGGCATGCGCATCACTTGTATAGCACGATTG
Source organism: Aphodius granarius (assembly GCA_963971325.1). NCBI lineage: Eukaryota > Metazoa > Arthropoda > Insecta > Coleoptera > Scarabaeidae > Aphodius > Aphodius granarius. The sequence goes on along the minus strand of OZ020230.1, from coordinate 7,804,178 downwards.
TTAACAGGGCTGTGCCTTTGCAAAATAATGAGTTGACAAAATGTGATAAGTTGTACTTAGACAGCCAAAATTCTAGTCAAAAGAAGTAAAGCAAATAAGTAAGAGCCTAACAATTCCGTCCAGTTTGTTAGTGCCTTTTTTATCTATATACAAGAAACCAAAAGGGCTGTTGGTCTTTACTGGACTAAACTTTTCTAACTCATCATTGCGGCACTTTATTATTAGTTAAAATATTATAATAAACAGCTATTAGAGTAGTTAACAAATTAAATAGTTAATAATTACTTGTTAAGGGCGGCCGCCCTTTTTATTATTATATTATTATTTATACTCCGTAAACCCGCCATTTTATTTATAAAATGACTACAAGTTGTACCTATGTATGTCCATAGTTATTATTTTGTAATATTTACTAAGATTATAAAATAGTTAAGTTAAATAAATATTTATAAATGAAAACACTTGTTTTTCTTTACCCAACCTAGTTAGGTAAACAAAATTAATAGAAAAAAACAACATAAACATGTATTAAAGGACGAATGGAACACATGTTTGATGTTTCCAAGAGGTACAGCTTTCTAAAATATTTGTTTAAAATTATAGAGCTCCGTTTTGGTTCTTTCTATTTATACAACCGTATGACGTAAGAGTGCGACATCTGTTATCATTGGGATGGAAATAACTCTGTCAACTCTAAGATGATTTGAGTTAATTTAAACCTCATTTACTCTTAGAATGTCTCTCGGCAAGTGCAAAAATTTGCTTTTGTGCAGGCCTTTCGTTCACTTCAAACGAAACCTACAGGTATAAACTGAAATTTTATTGGAAATTTTGAGGTTAACTTTTACTTTATATATCACAGAGCAGCTCTTTCATTAGGATTGTGGAAGTAGGCCCTAGAGATGGGCTGCAAAATGAACCAACCACAGTGCCGACTGATATAAAAATAGATTTTATAAATAAACTTAGTGACACTGGTCTGAAAACAATTGAAGTTACAAGGTAGGTATCATTAGTTTGTCTCTCTCTTTTTTTTTTAATTTTTCATCGTTTTTCATTTGTTAATTAAGCTTTGTAAGTCCAAAATGGGTTCCGCAAATGGGAGACAACACTAAGGTTTTTACAGGCATCAAACAAATACCAGGCATTGATTATCCTGTTTTAGTACCAAACACAAAAGGATTGGAACAAGCTGTAAGTTTTAAATTTTTTAATGACAAAATATTAATATTAATTAATAATATTAATTAGGTACAAGCTGGTGCTAAAGAAATTGCAGTCTTTGCGTCTGCATCTGATGGCTTCTCCAGAAAAAATGTTAACTGCTCTGCTGAAGAAGGGGTACAGAGAATAAAAGCTGTCACAGAAGCAGCTAAGCAGCACAATTTAAAAATTCGAGGGTATGTTTCATGTGTGGTAGGTTGCCCATATGATGGAGATGTGAAGCCATCTTCTGTTACAAAGATAACAGAAGCACTTCTCAACTTGGGATGTTATGAAATATCTTTAGGGGATACCATAGGTGTAGGCACAAGACAAAAAATTCAAGACATGTTGAAAGATGTTTTAAAAGTCACAACACCCGATAAATTAGCTATACATTGCCATGATACATACGGACAAGCTTTAGTAAATGTTCTAACAGCTTTAGAGGTATAATTTAGCTAAATGTTAAATTGAAATTTACGAACTAATATTTCTTTTTAGTTTGGCATTACAGTAGCTGATTCTTCTGTTGCTGGCTTGGGTGGATGCCCATATGCCAAAGGAGCAAGTGGAAATGTAGCAACTGAAGATCTTGTTTACATGTTGCATGGCTTGGGAGCCCAAACTGGCGTAGATCTGAAAAAGCTTGTCAAAATTGGACATTTTATCTCTGAGGTTATAAAGAAACCTCCTGCGTCTAGAGTTAACAATGCATTGTACAAGAAGTATGAGTTTTAAATAAATATATCTTTCTTAATCAGAAAACTGTTTTATTGAAGTTTTCTGTACTACAGCGCCATCTGTGTATTGCCCTATAAACTACCGGAAGAAATATCAATACCACTTTAGCTACAAACCCCTCTATTTTGTTATTCAATTTATTTTGACCCTTTTAAAAATGGCTACTCTGCTAGGACGGCGATGCATGATCAATTAATGAATTCACACTATAGGCTGCACATTTAATACAATGTGTCCCAAATAACTCCCACCTAAAAGAAGCCTCAACACAATTTTAAGGGTAAGTCCTTTTCAACTAAAGATTGTATTTTTTCAACTATAAATAAATTCTACCTACAGTCAATATGAAGATTAATGCTACCAAAATGACTACACCGATAGAAGAAAAGATAGATAAAAAGCTGAAGGTTCGTACCGGTATGGTTGCTGTTAGCGACGGCAAGAGCCGACCAGTGCCTGTTCGGTTGAACCTGTCAATGGAGGTGCTCCGTCTTCAGAAAGAGGAACCCATTCCCCCTGAAGTAAAACCTTCTACTTCACAAGAACGTATGGTTCAGATTCGAAGACAAAAAGTTGGGGGACTGGGCCTTAGCATCAAAGGAGGTGCCGAACACAAGTTGCCCATTTTAATTTCGAGGATTTATAAGAATCAAGCTGCTGATCAAACTGGAGAGTTATTTGTAGGGGACGCAATTGTTAAAGGTAATATTGATTTACAGAGGTGAAGATATATGCCTAAAGCAAATAATCAATTTCCAGTTAATGGTGAATATATCACAGCTTGTCCGCATGATGATGCTGTAAACATTCTGAGGAATGCTGGCGATTTGGTTGTACTTACTGTTAAACACTACAGGGCTGCAACTCCCTTTCTGCAAAAACAAGGTAGTTAATTCTCTTTTGCAATAAATATTTTTGAAGCCGGTCACATGTCAAACTGTTTTGACACTTGTCAAAAACCTCTTTTCAGAGGAAAAGGAGTTGGCCTTACTCAACGACAACAATAGTGGCAGTGGTAGCGGACATAGTGATGAGAAAGAAACATCTGAAGATAGCTTGAAACTCACTACGATAAGTACAAATTCTCGACCAAGCTCGATTTGTTCTGAACTGGACCAAGAAACCCTACAAATGAGATGGGTAGACATTGTTACTTTACCTTTAATGATGGCATATGTTACTAGGTATATTTTTGGCACTGATAAATTACGACCAAATGCATTCGAAGTTCGTGGATTGAATGGCATCAGCACCGGAATCATTCATTGCGATGACTCGGCCATACTATCGCAATGGCTAAAGTTTATCACCGACAATATAATTGGATTAACTAACTTACAGGTATGCTGTATTTTTCTGGGTTTTGGGTTGATTGAATTGAATAATTTCGGTTTTAGATGAAATTATACAACAGGAATTTTAGTGTTTCTGATAGAATAGAGTACATGGGTTGGGTGAACGAAGGTGTACTGAACAATAACCATCCTTGGCAGAATTATAAGCCCCGGTTTTTTGCTTTGAAAGGAACTGATTTGATGTTATTTGACACACCACCTGTAAGTCACAAATTATAGTGAACTGCTTCCTGGAACTAAAATGTATGCTTTTAGTTGACTGTTACAGACTGGTCCAAGTGTCCTCTGCTATTTAAGGTCTACCAGACTATGTTTAGGGTTGTAAAAGATTCGGAAAATGTCGATGAGCGACAGCACTGTTTCTTGGTGCAAACTTCGGGCCAAGATTCTAGATATTTCTCTGTTGAAACGAGACAGGAGTTACTTCGGATCGAAAATGCTTGGCATTGCTCTGTATGCACTGCAGTCATGAAATTAGGGGTAACTTTTTTATTATTTATACTTCCACAGTAAACAGTTTCCTTTCTTTACCTGAAATGCCTTCAGAAAAAAATCGAAATAGTTTTATTATTTCGACAGCATTTGTTACAGTAATCACTCTGTATTTCTTCTTTTTTGATATATTTATCGTTTCACTTTATATAAGTGTTTAAAAGCAGTATTTTCAATACTTTTAAACCTGTACAGTAATTGGTTTTCCTTCTTTTAGAATAAGACTTTCACTGTAAGTTGCAACGGAAAAACAGCTGGTTTAACTTTGGATTGGAACCTTGGATTTTCGCTGTATGAAGTTGATCAAAAGATTCCCGTATGGCAGTACAAGTTCTCCCAGCTTCGGGGATCTTCAGATGATGGCAAATCGAAGTTGAAACTTCACTTCCAAGATACCGAATCACGCGCAATTGAAACTAAGGAGTTGGAGTGTACAATTCTTCAGAGTTTACTCTTTTGCATGCATGCTTTCTTAACGGCGAAGGTTGCTTCAGTGGATCCCGGATTTCTATGTACTATGATCCCATAACTAAAGCAATACTCCATAGAGGGCTTGCACTAGTAAATTTTACCCGATCTTATGGTGTTGTATAGTAGTGACGTAATGTTTTAACACGTTACGGCTCACTACATGAGATGTATTTGACGTTGTGGAGGTTGGCGTAGGCAAAACGTTCTGCGCATGCAGGGCATGCGCAGAGTGTACTGTCCCTGCGCAGAGCGTACTGCGCATGTACCAGCCATGACATATTGGATATATCAACTAGTACTGATTAGATAGATAATCGTAAGTGTACTATTCCACGAAAAAATGCGTTGCACATTGTTCTATTAGATAGAAGAATTTTTACTGATGTTCCTTACAAAAGATTTCTAGGCTCTTAGGTATATACGAAAAATTTGAGTTTTTTCTCTTCGAGCAGTCTTGTCTGGTTAAATACTTATTAGTTCTTAAGGGGTATGTACTTTTTGCACGGATAGATGTACTAGCACTTTGTATGGTACAGTGCATTGATCTCTTTCAAAATGACGGACAAATATAGCACAAATTCCTTTGCTGTGGTATTAAAATCTCCGAGTAGTCGTAAGACAATTGTAAGGTTTAGTGTAGAAAACTAATACTAACTAATTTTATGAGTTGGAATTGATTTGTGTTTTCTTTTTGATTTTTATGGTAAGCTCTTAACTGAAGAGGTTTATAACAGGTGGTCAAAACAGTGAAATTACTTGTTTGTGTGACTTCTTTTTCTTTTGATACATTGCGCCTGTATTTAGTAAAAATACTTTAACTTTAAATGTATACTCTCCAAAATTTATCAATTTTTAACTTATCAACGTTTACCATTTCTTTGCATCAGGGCTGTCAGTGATGCTAAAGGTTGATGACATGTCTTGGTTAATCATTGCAATAAAATAAAGCTCTTATAAATATAGAGTTTGAAATGTATGTACCCCGTAGTATAAACAGGCATTCATAGAAAATTGCAATGAAGGTGAGAAACAAGTTTTACTGTAGGTAATAGGAAAATGTGGACGACTCCTCAGTGGCGGTAGTTGTTGGTAGCAGATAGCGGTGTTAAATTGTTGAGATTATTTGAAAGACTTAATGATGATATTACAATACATATCTGTTGAGGCTAAAATTAATGTTTAATAAATTTTAAATTTTAAAATTAAATAATTGTTATGTACAAAAAAAATTGTTAAATTATAAATGTGTTGTATATATAAATAAAATGGTGGGCTAAGGATAGAACTTCATAAAACTTGTTTCCTCCTTGTAATTAGGTATGTTTTGAGAAGACAGAGTTAGTGAATGGAACAATTTCCGATAATTACATTCAATTAAATTCTTTAGCAATAAAAAGGATAATTATGTAAGATGAACGTATTGATTTTGAAGACAGTACAAGATAGCGCGTGTTACAACGAATATTCGCAAATGTACAATCAACAATACATTGATATCTATAGAATTGACTGTCACCAAGAGAATAATAATATATATGTACTCATATAAGTAACAAAATAGAACACTTGAGTAGAGCTCAATCTTAACGATGGTTTATAGTATGTATTAATTAAACAAAACAAACACAAAAAATATACGCTTTGTGCTTTTAAAGACATCTTAATACAGACAAGCAGTTACAAAGACAAGGGAGATGTGGTTGTGAATTTTACAGTTTTCTATTTATTATGCGTTTTTATTCAATATTTCCCCATTCTACAAAATAGTCAATTAGATGAAGTTTTCTCTGTATGTACTTAGTATTGGATTTATTTATTTTTGATGTTTTATCATTATAAATCATTGTTTAATGTTGACAATATAAATAAATATATTTAATAACCGAATTTGACCTTATTTTCTTATTTCCCACGATAATATATTTATAAATTTCATTACATTAAACATTCCTATACAGTGTCGGCCAGTTTCAGACGCCGTATAGCCCATAAGAGAGAGCAAGACACCAATATAAAGGCGGTCACTGCATGCCCCCACCAAGCGACATGAACCAACCACGAGGCCGTGCTAGCGCGGTGCCTGCATTGGTGGGGATGTGTTTCAAACGTTCTCTCTCGCACTCGCACAAAACTGATGCGGCGGCTGGAATTTACCGACACTGTATATGTATTTAAAAATTCTAGAATATACGTGAACACTAACAGTTTAAAATAACAGGACATTGTATTATTACAGACATTTTCCATTAGATGACGCTAATATAGTTTATAAGCTGGATTTTTGGTACACCATTTTCAAATTTGCTTGTATTTAAATAGTACATACAGAGTGTCCAGGAAAGTCCGCACAATATGGGAAAAACTTTTTTTATTTATTTCTCAGAAAATTTTATTCTTTGTGAAAGTTGGCGGTAGGTCTAAAATCAAGAATACCATCGTAAGATCTTAAAAACATCGCACCATATACCGGCTGTTTAAGAAAAAGTGAAACGCGCATAAGAGTAAAGTATGTACTTGAATATTAGTATTATCGAAAAATTTTATTTGGGAATGTTGCTTAAAATTAATAATTACGCTCAGATTTGAAATCACACCCACCTACGACACAAAAATATTTTTTCGCTTCTTTTTTAAATTTCCACAATTTGAGAACAGTTTTTTTATCTGCCAGTGATTTGAAATGATTCTCCTTAAACGGTTTCTTAGATATTTGTTCAAATTTCCTATAATACTCACTATTTTAATAGTGTTTCCAGCGCTTCTTTAAGATCATTGCAAAAATGACCTTTTTCTTGGTGCATTTATGATTTTTCACCCAGTAAATATCAAAAGGCCATGCAATACGCAACACAGGTGAGTAAAATAGCTTCCATTGACTTATTATTGGTGATTGTGGGTGTGCTGATAATACTAATTTACCAGCTGTTCACGTATTTGTATGGTTTACAACTCAAAAAAATGACGAATCCGAAAGGAAAGCATAGCAACGTCATGAAATTGTTTTATTAGTGTCTATACTCCATTACTCCATGCATTTCCATAATTAATTCAAATTTTTATGGTTTACCTGTGTATCGCATAATATTTTGATATTTACTAGCTGAAAAATCATAAGCGCACCAAGAAAACGGTAATTTTTGTAATGATTTTAAAGAAGCACTGGAAACGCTGTCGAAATGGCGAGTAGGTATTATAGGAAATTTGAACAAATATCTAAGAAACCGTTTAAAATTTAAAAAAGAAGCAAAACAATTTTTTTCTGTCATAGGTAGCTGTGATTTCAAATCTGAGCGTAATTATTAATTCTAAGCAACATTCCCAAATAAAATTTTTCGATAATATTAATATTCCAGGTACTTTACTCTTATGCGCGTTTCACTTTTTTTTAAACACCCGGTACATGGTGCGATGTTTTCAAGATCTTATGATGGTATTCTTGATTTTAGACCTACCGCCAACTTTCATAAAGAATAAAATTTTCTGAGAAATGGATAGTAAGAAATTTTCTCATATGGTGCGGACTTTCCTGGACACACTGTATATATATTTATGTTGATATATATATATATATATATATATATATATATATATATATATATATATATATATATATATATATATATATATATATATATATATATATATATATATATATATATATATATATATATATATATATATATATATATATATATATCGTAGTATGGTAGTAGTAATATAGCATCATAGTAGTTATTTATAAAGATTGTTGCATACATTTGTAACCGAAGCGGCGGATATTTGTGTAAAATTAATTAATGAGCTCACTAATTAGTCCTAGCGAGAATTTTGCGCGAGTTTGACGCGTTTGCCAGTTGTGATCAGTAGTAAATAGATCAGCAGATACAAGAATCGTAAGTACAGTAGTAGATAATGAATTAGGCGCGTCTAATTTAAATCTAATAGTTACAGCCTGTTGCTAAGTGACAATGTTGTTGGTTTTCGCAAAGTGGACTAAAAACTCCAATTCAAATCGATTTAATTAATGCACATGCGCAGTTTTAACGCGTTGCGCTCAGTGATCAATTAAAATGATAATATCCCTTTTGGGATCGAGATATACAGCATATCTATCATAGAATTCCGTTCGGTTTGGGGGCTATACAAAATGTATTTGAGAAAAATTGTAGGTGATTTTCTTGATAGACTGCCTCTAGGTTATCATATTGCGACACGTGCTCGGCTTATATAGAAATTTTTCAGTGAAGAGACTTTTCTGATTTAGGAGGTAACAAATAATCCACTTGAAAGCTCATATAAAGGGGGAAACAGAAAGTTTTATATGGCCTATTTACCAAAATTGCGAATGCTTGAAAACTTTTCTTTCCGCAAAAGTAAATAACCCAAAAAAATCGACTCGGAGTTATGTTTTGTTCAATAACATTTTACGCAATTGTTTAGGATACACAATGATTGCACACGCATCTATCTAAATTACTGTTAGTTATGTGCAGACTGCAAATTTTAAAATTTAACACAAATCAGAAATTTTTTATTGATATATATGTTAGGTCTAGCTGAATTTTAATGGGAAGTTTGGACAACACCGCCAAACCATCTTATAAATTTGCGCTATAAGATGAAAAATATAACCCCATATAGTTTCAAGAATCAATCTTCAATTATTAATCTTCGATTTTATTCAATCATCAATCTTCAATTATTAAAGTAGGTGAAGTTCTTGGAGTAACGATTTTCACTCGTTACTCCAAGAACTTCACCACGCATAGTATATTCTTATGCCGGCCACACCAGTAGCGGCTCGTGATTTGTTTAATTGGGTGGGCAAAATATCAATGAAGTTTTAAGGACTTATTTAATGAAGTGTTACTATATGTTATTAAGTAAACACTAACCGACATATTTTTAAGAAGTAGTTAACCGCAAGAACCATCAAGAAGGTCGAGTAAACACTAAACACAACCCTAATAAAACGGCCGACTTTTTGCGCGAATTTGTTGCATGCGCTATTGCCTATTTAGCCATTAGAATACGTCTATGCTATGGTATGGGGTTATCTGCCTAGTCGTCTGACGTCACACATGCATTTTTCGCCACCCCCACTCCTCCGGCTTGCTGGACAGTTTACGCGCTTGCAGTAGAAAACCGTCACCGCTGGTGGGCACAATCTCAATTGCCACCCCGACCTGGTAGTTTCGGTTGCATACACTACCGTTATTTACCAATTCTACGGCCAGTAGCGTAGCAGCGTTGGATTTTATTATGTACATATTCAATATAATAATGCAGGCAGTGGTTGTAAAGAATTTATATTAAGCAAATACTTAACTGTGACAAATATTGTATTAATAACGTCCAAATAAAAATGTGAAATATTGAATATCAGTACCAGGTGATCCAATATGTTTTGGGTGGGCACTGCCCACCCTGCCACCCCTGACGAGCCGCCACTGGGCCACACATGTTGAATTGACAGTTTTAACTGTTCAAGTTTAACGTCAGCGTGTGTGATGTATTTCAGTCTTGGTTGAACTCAACTAAACAATAGAGGCTAAACCACAGAATAGTAAACTACTATTCTGTTGTTTACTATTCTGCTAAACTGTACATTTGAACTGAACAGATCAAACTGTCAGTTTAAACTGAACGTGTGGGACAGGCTTTACGGTACGTACCTTTGATGTTCAGGGTACCAGATTTGCTGACCTCGGAAACACCGTTGCCATGGATATCGATGGGATCGATGGTATTGACGTCACGCAACGTCATTATTTTGCGTGGCTTAACTCCGATTTTGATGTGAGGGGAAGCGATCGAGAACGTGGTGGGGATTGTAGGAGAGCGGCATTGATGTAACGTAGCTAGCCGCGCGCCATGTGCAACTTACGTTCCCCCGAAAATATTCTTCTGACCGCCTATCTTGAAGCAAAAAAACTATTTGCGCGTTGCTATGCGCAGTGAAGATTCGGTACCTCGAGTTTACTACGAATTTCCCTTCACGCTCTTCACTGGTCGGACTTTCAGTCCAAAGTTGTCTTTGCAGTTTGCACCACCAGCAAAAGGACTACATTGCATGACCAATCGTTTTGTCCTTGTTACCAAGGTTTTGCAAAGCCTTTGCAAGAAGTGCTTGATTCTTTGATGACGATTGTCAATTATAGAAAATCTAGTCAATACTCATCTGTTCAAAGAACTATACAACAACATGAATATTGGTGCCATTTACTTCTACTTACCTCTGAGAAAGTGGTCTTCTGCAGATCAAGACTAAAGCCAAAAATAATATTCAAGATGACATGAAATTGGCATTGACAAAAACTCAACCAAAAATTGCAACACCTGTTAAGCAGATGCCAGCTCAATCACCACATTAAATTAATACTTATCGTTTTTGTTAAGTCGTACATTGTATATTTGACAAGCCCTTAAATTTCTCACGTGGTTGAAAAATAAAACGTCTTAGGTTTATTGCTGAGTAATTTGTATTATTTTTCTAGTACTCTATCTATGTTGGTCCGTACTCCATCTTCAGGAGTAGTAACTAAAAAATTACATTAGACACAGGATATACATAAGAATGCCATATCATATGCTTACATAGATTATTTTTAGTTTTTACTCCTGAAGATGGCCTGAGGGCCAAGAATCGATATGGTTGATTGAAAAAGGAGGTTGCGAACATTTTCAAAACCTAAGAAGGGTCGGGAATGAGAAAAGTTTGGGAACCACTATCCTTTTATTGGTTTTATTGGACAATATATCTTCATAATTTTAAACTTTGTTTCAACGTCAACTGAAGTAATGGGTGCAACGTGCAAGTTTAAATTAATTAAGAGGCACGTCAATATTAATATCTTCCTGCGGAAAATCATCCTATAAAGCAGACGCAACTTTTGCATAACTAACGTAGTGTAGCCGATGTTCTTTCATAAAACTTTATCCATTTTTTATTTCCCGACTAGTCCCTAGAAGAAAAGTATTGTAATCGACGGAAAAAAAATACAAGATTTCCGCGGAAATACGCGTTTTGAGGTCCCCTGAATCCATTGAAATGATTTCTGGAATATGCACGTATGTATGTATGTGAACACGATTGCGCCCAAACGGAATAACGGATCGGGCTGAAATTTGGAATACTTATTTAGAATTACCGGGGGACGAGCTGGATTGTTTTTGGTGACAATCTGACAACCGGAAGTCGCAAATGTTACATGCGTTTTCTTAGGGATTAATCTGATTTTGACCAAACTGACACCATCTCATCCTGCAGTCATTTTAAATATGTATAAAAATTTACAGATCAATGGGATGCGCGGTTTAGGTGCTATAGGGGTTTATAGTGTTTATACCCATCGGTTTGTGACCTAATGGAGAACTGACCTTATACGCGTCAGCTCAGTATCGTCGACTCGCGATTGAAGAATAAATAAACAACGTAGAATAATAAACAACCTCGCATGAAAACACACGTATACGTGACAATAGTTATTTGTGTCGAGAGGTACCTTGTATTGTTATAATCCCAATATAGTTATTATTATCTTACGTCATTCATTTACGAACATACTCATTCAGTAGCTGCGGAACAATACGCTGAACTTAGAAAATTAGCAATAGCTGATTTAATAGAAGCTGAGAGTCCCCAGAGTCCAAATGCTGTTGGTGAACAGAAGGTTCCATCACTGCCTCATAGTACCAGCTCATCTTCTCAGAAAGAAACCCCTTGTAAAAGTGATCACTCTAGTCAATCAGAACAACCGAAGATCATCGAGAAGATTGTTTACCAAATTGTAATTTGATTGTTTACTCTAGGACAGTTTTGCTTCGTAATTTTGCAGTTGACTGGGCAGTCTGGTCCATTTGAAATTGAAACTGGGCTTCATACATTTCCAAAGTGTTCTTGTGGATAAATAAAAATATTGCAACAGCAGCTGATGTCCATTTTGTGACAAGAATATTTTTACTGCGTTAACTGCTAACTTATTTGTTCGATGAGCGAACATATAATTGAAAGGTAACAATTTGTTAAATCTAAAGTTAAACTTAAATCAAGATAATATATTTTGAAGTGACGACTTACCGTAGTTCTTTGTCTAGTCGTTTGTATACTTCCAGTTTCTGGAGAAGCTTCTTGTTCTCTTCGACGAGTTTTAGATCTACAACCGTTTGGTAAACAATCTTCTCGATGATCTTCGGTTGGTCTGATTGACTAGAGTGATCACTTTTACAAGGGGTTTCTTTCTGAGAAGATGAGCTGGTACTATGAGGGAGTGATGGAACCTTCTATTCAACAGAATTTGGTTCCTTTAAAACATCACGATCCATGGTAAAAAATCTACAGACAAAGATACATACCATAATTATAGGTATGACAATCTCTTATTTATACTTCGTGGAACTCCAGTTATGTACTACGTTCCAAACAAGTGAAATCAACTGAACTTGAAAATGTTTTGCTACCATGTGCTACACTAATAATAAAAAACTTCCGGTACTCCAAAAAAACTCCTGTGTCTGTTTAGCTTATTTCTGTTTGAACAAAGTTGACCTTGTGGGTGAATATTTCGAAATATCGAACAGCAAAGGGAAACTTTTTCTTAATAAATAGGATTAATAATAAAATATTAGTATGAAATGATATGTAGTAGAAAATTTACCCACATGGATGGAAATTCACTCGTTATTCGGGAAATTAATTCGAGTACTTCCAGTCCAGTATATTTAAGACAATATAAAACTGCAAAGGAAGACAAATCTACCTCATAAATAGTACTTATCTGGTGCAACCGACGAACACAACAGCTATACGTAAATTCAACGGATAATTTACAAAATCGCAGCGATTAAAAAAAAATAAAAAAAAATCAGACGGGAGCGCCACCTCTTAAACGATAGCCAAAGGTAATCCACCAACTTAAATACGAATATTTTCAGTTAGAGTATTTCATTTTAGAGTAATTAATTATATTTGCTCCAATCCGCCTCAACGAACGAAAGAGTCTCCGCTCTGGTGGTAGAAATTTGAATTAAACAATTCGGGATAAATAGCGTCATCTACATTTGCTTGTGCAGGCGAATGACGCATTTCATTGGCCATTCGTCTCAACGAGCGAAAGAGTCTCACTCTGGTGGTAGAAATTTGAATTAAACAATTCGGGGTAAATAGCGCCATCTACATTCGCTTGTTCAGGCGAATGACGCATTTCATTGGCTATTCGCCTCAACGAGTAAAAGAGTCCCACGCTGGTGGTAGAAATTTGAAATTTGTTCTAAGGTCCAGCAGTAGTCTGCCATTATATGGCAATACCATCGACCTTCATACCTTTCCTCCGTTATCTTGATATACTGCTGGAACTGTTGCTCTTGTTCTTCATTGTAATCACTCAGACTGTCAGACAACTTACCTAAATGACTATGAAAATAATGTAACTTGGTACTCATAGTAGTTTTTCAAAAGTATGAAGCATTTTGTCAACGATTTGTGTTGTTAATATTGTTCAGCTTGGTGATTTCAAAAACAAAATTTCGATAACTGATACAAAGCTTATCCATGCTTCCAATTCAACCTAAGTCATGTGATTTGTGGTCCATCAAAGATACCGGTTTTTAATTTTCCTGTATTGAGACCAGGAAATGATTAACAAATATATTTGGAACAAACATCATTCTTATATAAAGCTTTCACAAACTATTTAATTAGCCCAAATTTAATATGTAGTGGTGGAAGAATTATTTGTTCTCGACTTATCAATGGTTCATGGCCGATGTTAGCTTTTCACACGGTTACATTTATTTTTGGCGTTCAGTTTTTCCTATCCCAATGTTCATTTTTTTGCACGACTGTCCCACAGACAAAGAAAACAGTGATATTTAGTGTATCCATTTTTCTGACCCAATATAAAAGCACCAGCAAGTTGTAGAGTAACATTTCAAAAAGTTAGATTGGTTTTGATAAATAAAGACTTGCTAGCCACACGAAAAGCAAAAATATTTTTTTATTGAGGTTTAAATTGAAATAATTTAACTTATACTATACTTTGATTGCATCGTTTATCACAAGAACCGGAGTCAATTCAAACAAATTATACAACGAGTACTTCATAATCATAGTCTATCAAAATTGATTACACAAACTTATGCCGCAGAAAAAAAAAATTCCTTGCTGCCCTGTGTTATCTTTCTCGTCTTTACCCCTCAGAAAATCGTTTTTTACCCCTCAGCTAGATCCTAGCTGAACAAAATAGTAGAAATTATGACTGGATTGGAGATAATAAATTTGTTAATTACAAAACTTCAAAACACTAAACAATGTTATCTAGGAGTATTATTTTCTGTGAAGCTAATTATCCATGATATTGATATCATATAAACACATTCTCAAAATTATCATAAATCAGTGTTTAATGGAAAATGATAAACTAGCTTTACAGTAAACAATTTAAGAAATATCTGGTGTGGCCCCCAACCAACTTTCCGACTACATTGACACACTGTTTACACATTTATAAACTCTGTAAACGTATAGACTAGACTATAGAGGGGTGAAACACCAAAAGCGACACATACACACGTATAGCTCAACCACTGTAACGGAGACCTACTCGCACGTGTAAATAACCGGTTTTCTTATGGGAGAATTGGTTGCCTTTAAAATGGTTAGACCGTACACACATACATTTTCCAGAAATTTGCAGAGAAAACAGAACAGAAAATTGCAATGGATTCAGGGAACCCAAAACGCGTATTTCCGCTAAAATCTCAATTTTTTTCCGTCGATTACAATACTTTTTTTCTAGGAGTCTGAAAGTAAAAATGGAAAGCGTGTCCGAAATTGCAGACACGCCAATACAAAAGCAACAACACGTCAATACGAGTGTTTTTTTTTTTAGAATCGGGAAAAGGTATGTAAACTATGTATATGAATAGTATGTACTCTCTGAGAAGAGAATAATTCTATTCGTAGCTCTGTTACTGTTACATTCTGAAGATGAATCTTGCAACAGAGCGCGAAACGTTGACAACTTTATCGTCTGTGACACGGTCCTCCCGGAAAACTAGAACTTAGTGATTCGGACCGCTGAAGTCTCCAATCTAAATATTAGTTGCAGAAGTTTAATCACAAGATTGGACTCTGAACAACATGCACTGAAGATTTAATATTTGAACAAAGCTCCTAAGTAAATGGAAAGAACATTGTAATAAAGGCTAGCTAGTACGTACTTTATTACTTTGTACTGTTACTTTGCGGTAATTTTTTTAGTTTTTTGTTAATTTGGTTATTGCTGTGATGCGTGAATGGTGCTTCATGTGTGAGCTGAATTTCTAGTAGGTATGAGTTTGTAGTGTTTTTACAAGACATATTATAATTCATATATTTTAATAGGCTTTCTTTATTTTTGTACCTATGCGGTGCATCCATTTTTACTTTCCGACTAGTACCCTAGAAGGAAAGTTTTGTAATCGACGGAAAAAAAAGTTTGACAATCTAACAACCGGAAGTGACAGATGTCACACACGTTTTCTTAGGAATTCAACCGATTTGGACCAAACTGACACCATCTCATCCTGCAGTGATTTTAAATATGTATATAAATTTACAGATCAATGGGATGAGCGGTTTAGGTGCTATAAGGGTTTTTATCGATTGGTTTGTGACGTAATGGAGAACTGACGGCATCATACCGCGTTAGGCCACACGTTATTGTTTTATAGATGTTTCAAACTAAGAAGAGCACAGTTGTATATGCAACCAAATATACACAGGCAATTTATAAACCATACACTGGGTATGATTGGTTGCATATACAACTGTGCTCTTCTTAGTTTGAAACTACTCTAATTCCCTCTACAGTCTATACCAGCGTTCTTCAACCTTTTTTACACTGCGGCACCCTTAAAGGATGATTTCTCATACAGCGGCACCCCAAGATATATATTTTATTAATTGAACCCGGCCTAAACAACACAGATGCCTATTTTTCACATTTTTAAGTTTTTTCCGCGGCACCCTTAGAGATGTCTGGCGGCACCCCGGTTGAAGAACGCTGGTCTATACGTTTAGAGAGTTTCGAAATGTGTAAACATTGTGTCAATGTAGCCGGAAAGTTGGGTGGGGGCCACACCAGATAGTTTAATAAGTGTATGTTGGCTACACGCTTTACGAATTGACATATAAACGTAAGATAGAAACACCAGAAAATTTAAGTAACAAAAGCAACGACAAATCGGGTCAACTTTTAACCTCTAAAACTTATTTACTTGTCAAAGTTTGCTTATATAACGCCATCTACATTCGCACGTTCAGGCGAATCAACGTAAAATATTTTAGCAAATCCATAAGTTTTTTTTTGTACGGATTGGGCGATGTAATCCTTACTGTGTAAAAGGTCCTATTTGCGTGAATTGCATACTATTATACTCTTTCTTCAACCACGGGGTTGCACTCGTTGCCCGGCAGCCAGTATGAAAAGCTTATTCTGCACTGATTGCTGCAGTAAGGGCCTACAATAAAAAAAGTGTGGGTACTTTGGATACAAAGTTGTCATACGAAAAATACAAAATTTGTACATCGCATCGGTCGATTCTCGTTTGATCAGGAAAATGTTCGCGTTATAAATTATATCGCTTCATTCAACATTTGCCGATCATTAATAAACAAAAAATATAAATTTCTCGGGTATTTTCCGCGAGTACAAGAAAATAACCAATAACATTTTTTGCTCTTCAGGCGTCGGCAATGTATATTTTTCTTCTATATCCTATGGAAACCTTTGGAGAGTAAACATGTGTTTCAAATGGCGGGCTGGACGCCTGAGGGCTGAGGGAGGAATTTTCGAGCGGGGCTCGTTTGTGTAAGGATTCTGCTCCCCGATCCAATCCCACCTCCCTTTATCATCCGCAGCCACATTTGAAACGAATGGCAGTGCACAACAAAATACAACAATTAGCTGCTCTAGACTTCAACAGTCAGACGGCTTCTCCACTGTGTCAAGTGGATATGTCAAAGTGTAATTACAACTACACCACGAACCCTCGCTATTTATGCAACAAACCAGTTTATGATATTGTTATATACAGACAATTAAACTCATTATTCCATTAATCGTGAATTAGCGAGTTAACTCAAGTTTTAAAATCACTCAAGCACTGGTTAATCTTGCATTCTATCTATACGTTTCTCGCAGAAACTGAACTCCAAACCCAAAGTCCTTGTTTAAAGAATATCAAAATAGATCTCTGTTTATCTGCCCCAAAATAGATATGTATGTATTTTATAATAATTTCAAGAGCACATTTATATATATATATATATATATATATATATATATATATATATATATATATATATATATATATATATATAAACAAATAATCCTCGTCGTATGTTTTAGTATATTCGAGCATAGCCCACCATCCTTGTGGTGGAAAGTCTGAAATCGTTAAATTTTCCGACTGGCTTTATATTCCACTTGACCGAATATCGACTTCGTATACAAGCGCTTTTTTCATTTCGCCTGAATCTGCACTTGGCTGCCTCGATGAAATTGAACGTTGGCTATATGGGCGATAGTCAATCATTTCATTTCCTATCAACACCCAGGACCTTACAACGAAATAATATAACAAGAGAAATCGTATCGGCCCCGTTGGCCAACGCGTTGGCCCAATCAGTGCATTATACTTATAACTTTATAATTAACTGAGATTTTGATATTTCATGTTTGTTTACTTTTGACTACGACCTTTCTGGTCCAGTGAATAATACACGGTAAGTTTTCTGTCACACGTTGCAGTATCACTCGCCTGCAATATGCTGCTTACTTCTTAATATAGTAACTTTCCAAGTGTATTTCTGTTTCTGGCAAATGCATTTAGGGTTGAAATGGTCGAACGTTTGGCATATTTCTATTCGTCTCCCCACTTTCCAGAGATATTTTTCAATTAACGACTCTCAACAACCAGAACGAGGGGCGCAATTTGAAATTAATTATTGGTTTGTGATTTTCTCCGGACAACGGGGTTAATTTCATTGATAGACGTTTGTAATTAAAACAAAAACGTATCGGGTTGGGCGAGGGGATGTGCGGTGAGTTTTACCCCCCTGAAATAACAAAAGGCTGTACCACGCCAAGAGATCGTATCGCGCTCTAGATGCAGACAAAAGCTATTTAATATTGCTTCGAAACAGTGACATAATGAAGTCGTAATCCATTGTATTTACATTCGTGTAATAATTTTGAGATAATTGAAATTTATCTCTTGCAGTGCAAACGCATAAATGACATTATCCATTTCTTTGTTAAGATTCAACCTTAAGGATAAAAAATAAAGTGCCATTCAGAAAGAAAATGAATGAATTTTATCCGGTTCAGACCAATATCGAGTCAGAAGGCAACTCTTTATTTGCAACAACCAATGTCTATAACAACTAGCCAATGTTACTTGGTTGTCAACAAACAACCAAAAACATTTCTATACATCCAACACCGTGTGACAGATATCTGGTAATTTATGGTATTACATCAGTGATAATGTATGTTGTATTTGAATCAAATTTTAGGCGAAAATTAGATTTTTATTTTTCCAAAACAGAAAAAATAAATCTAATTGTTTACATATTTGAATATACATACGTACACATATACACACATACATACGTTTTCTAGACATCATTGTAGTGGATTCAGGGGACCCTAAAACGCGTATTTCCGCTGAAATCCCGAAAAAAAAATTTCCGTCGTTAGGCTAAAAATTTAAAGCATGTATTACCATACATAGTTGACCTAATCCAAGGTTTTCAAAGACATTTTCAAAGACCAAAATTTGTTTTTTGCCCGTAAATCTTTAAAATCTTTATGGATTTTATAACAGTGGCGTAGCAAGGAGTGAATGGGCCCCGTGTGCCGACAGTGAGGATGAGTCCCCGGACCCAAACGACATAACAAAAACAAAAAGCGCACCACAAGTGAAGTATGATTTGTTGTCCAAAAAGCTCTTTTCAACGATACCAAGTTTATTAAATTCCGTTCAGCCATTTTGAAATTATTGGCATTTGTTTACAAACATATACCAACACCCCCCACCACTTTATTCTTCGAGGTAGAGCAAAAACTTTTTAACAAAAAAAACTAGAATTTATCTAAGCTTTAGAAAGCATATATATTTTTGTTATGTTAATATAGCGGAATTTCGATAAAAACCACATTTTTTAATTCATGGTGGCGGTTGCGCCCCCAAGCGGCCATCTTAGAAACCTGAAACTAATTTTCAGGATTTTCTCTTAGTCACTTTAGTCATTAATTTCTTTACCGCAAGTCTATATAATGAGTAGTTTTTGGGATACAGTACTTTGCACGCTTATTTGGCCACGCCGTACATCGCCACTATGTCAGAGGGGCCCTCACGAGCCCCCTTTACCCAGGGCGCACACGGGCGCCACACACCTATTGCCCGCCACAGGATTTTAAAAATACATAAATTTTAGACACTGACATTAATACTTTCCCAGGATTTTTTCTCCAAGTTTTTCATATTAACGATTCTGAAACTATAAATTGAACATTCAATATTTCAACAATTTGTAACATTTCTTGTAAAAAATAACAATAAACTCAGACTGCATAAGAATTAAAGAATCTTTTGGAATTACTGTGTTTTTTTGTGACCTTTCGTCCAGAATGCATGGGCATTTGGTTAAACTGCAAATATTATCGATACCAAGGGCAAAAGTACAGCCCGCGTAGCTTGACAGCTTGTATCCCCACTACTTTAGCGAGTTGTATAGTCGTAAACCCCGAAAGCCCTCCGCCGGCGAGCACCAGTTTCAGCACGAGGTACCTCGCGATAACCCAACCGGATCGTCTCCGAAAGCTCACGCGTACCTGCGCTTTCGGCTCACAAGTAAGTAAACATACAATTGTTGTAGGCAAATAAAAAAGAATCTAAGGGTTTGCCGCATGCAAAACCGTGCGCTTTCAAGTTTTTCATAATTACTTTTTCTCGGCGGGAATTCGTGTTTTTATTTTAAGGGGTTTCGTAGTATTTGTAGTAAAGTGGTACGAAATCTAAAAAAAGTACGTTTTAATCTTATACTTATTTTACAGTATAACGCCAACCCCTAATATAAAATTAGGGGTTGACTATTCTCAAGTCAATTTTTAATGCTATAACTTAATTTCACAAAAACATTGAAATTATTCAATAACTTTTCAACATTTTCGAATCATCGCATGTTTCTTATAAATGGTGGAGGCGAAGGTTATTGTCGATTTATTCACAATATGATAATTCGATTCAAAAACGTAATATATTATTCAATAACAACTTCGTCTAAAGTTATTTAACCGTATTTCTTCTCCTAGATAGTCTGGAAAAAATATTGGGCACTAGACAGGTCTGGAAAGTGATTAGATTCAATAGCGGTATTTTTCGTTAGGGTTCGGGACACAGTAGTCACAACCGCAAAAAGGTGTTTTATTTAACTGTTTTCTTGAACTGTTTTGATTCGTTTTGTTTTGAGTGCGAGAGCGTAAGGTTTATATAGCACGCGGGGTAGTATCGTAGTGAAAGTTGTAGGGTGGCGTGGGATGCTCCGATTGGGGAGGGAAAAAGCGTGGGTGTCCAAACAGGGAAAGCCTCGGCATCCGGCTATGAAACTGTTGGTTTCAGTTTGGAATCGTTTCCGTTCGTGTACAAACTTTGCAAACTATCTAAATCTGTCGTTTAGGTTTGTTTTTTTACTTACGAATCGGGAACACATGTTTTGTTTTACCCTCGAGTGAAAGCTTTGTATGTTTATTGAAGTAAGGTATTAACGACACACCTCAAAATCACGAATTAACCAGATTGAGTACACAAAGTTGGATAAATACATTCCGCCCTTGTAACTATGTAGACTCAGACAGATTTGGTCGAATTCAGCCGATTAAATAGTCGATTTCGAAGCGCTTTAGCTGGAAACCTATAATTTCACCCCACTGCCAATTAAAATATCACGCGGGATGGTGAATGCGTTTGTGTACACAGACAGACACATATCCACAACCCTAGTGTTAGTTGATTAGTTCAACCGCAAATCCGCAGTGTTTGATTCAGCCGATTTTAACGCAGTTCTAGGGATACAAGGTTACATACGTTGCTGTAGAATTCATATTCAGTATTACATATTCAGTATTGCTTTTTAAAATGCTTTCGCTCCAATCCTTCGGCGGTGGGGAATATCTTTCTATATATTTCGTGGCCATTCGAGCCCGATACAGAACGCTAACGATCATAAATGTAATTAAAATCGACGTCGTGTTTTTTTTTTTTTTGGGTTGGGCGGCAATTCAATATGCCACGCCAAAAAATCCTAAAGGCCAAACGCGTGTAATTTATCAGTCGCTGTCACCGTAAATGAACTTATTTTACTACAGTTTTGTTTTTTGTGAAATGTGTATTTATCGGTCCTTTAGGCCTTTTTAATCGACATGACCAAACGAAATTAAAATCGGATTGTCAAATTCTGAGGTACTGTTCGATCAGCGACAATAAGATCAACTCGCCCGTGTAATTAACTCTAAATTTTAAACAAGTAGATAACTTTATTCCATATTGTACAAATGTATATACTCGGTCTATCAATTTGGCCACACAGAATAAACAGCGCTCGGTTAAAATTTTAAATAGGAACGTTTATTCCCCTTACCCTATGAAATTAAATTATGTGGTTAGATTTTTAAATATTTACGTTTATCCGACTTTTTAGGCCCGCTTCCTCGATATGATATGGTTTACATATATGGTTTTGAAAATCTTCAAATTGTTTTCAAATTACTAACTATGTTTTCCAAATAATATTATTATTGATAATTGTACCGATATTCCATTGCAACATTGTTCCAATTTTCAATTTTTGGAAATTCATATACAGTGTGTCCAGGAAAGTCCGCACTATATGGGAAAATCTTTTATTATCCATTTCTCAGAAAATTTTATTCTTTATAATAGTTTACCGGGTGTTTAAAAAACTGTGAAACGTGCAGAAGTGTAAAATACCTGGATCTTAATATTATGGAAACATTTTATTTGGGAATGTTACTTAGACCTCATAATTACGCTCAGATTTAAAATCACAGCCACCTATGGCAAAGAAATTTTTGTTTGTTTCTTTTTTTAAATTCCATTATTCGAGAACAGTTTTGGTGCGGCCAGTGATTTGAAATGGTTCTCCTTAAACGGTTTCTTAGATATTTATTTAAATTTCCTATAACACAAGCGTTTCACACGCTTCTTTAAAATTATTGCAAAAATACCGTTTTCTTGGGGGCTTATGATTTTGTACCCAGTAAATATCATTCAATACACAAGTAAACCATAAAAATTTGAATTAATTATGGAAATTCATGGAGTATACACACTAATAAATCAATTTCATGACGCTGTTATGCTTTTCTTTCCGATTCGCCATTTTTTTTTTTTTTGAGGTGTAAACCATACAATTACGCGAACAGCTGATACATTAGTATTATCATCACATCCACAATCACCAATATAAGTCAATGGAAGCTAGCTTACTTACCTGTGTTGCGTATTGCATGAAATTTTGATATTTACCGGGTGAAAAATCATGGTCACCAAGAAAATGGTATTTTTTGCAATGATTTATTATTAAACAAATATCTAAGAAACTTAAAAACATGATTTGGTCAATATTGGTCCAACAGTCCAATATAAACTCAATCACCGACTGCTACGTGGGGCGGTTCAAGGTGAGTTCAAAACGGTTATAAATAGTACAATGGCTGTGGTAAAAGTTTGCGAGGTTTCCCTAAATATCGAAAACTTTTCATAACAATGAGGGACGTCAGGCTGGAGACGTTGTACAGCTGCACCATTACAGATTTTCTGGCATTAAATTAATTCAGGGAACTTTCCATAAAACTACCAACTAGTCGATATGCCAGGATTTTTCTAGGTTGTATAGTGATGCTTTAAGAAGCCAATCAAGTTTTGCTGCATGTACATAAAACACGACCATCGAACGTACTATGAACGGCGTTTATGCATCCCTGTGTGAGTGGGTGTTATCGTAACAAAAATAGGGCATTTCCTGAGATGATGTACAGTTGGAGGGTTGAAATGTATATATCTTTATGAAAGGGGAATGATGATGAAATATTTGGAGGAAATTCCTTGGGCCATGTTTCATAGAAACGTACCAGAAAGGACTCTGGAATTCACAGCAATTTGATTATGTAATTTAGTGTGTTAATAGGGTTGCGTAGAACAATGCCTTTGACTACACGTTTGTTGTGTTTTGTTAAGTGTAAGGTATAGACTAGGGCACATTTTGGTTTCAACTTTACTATGAAAGACAAACATGGCATTCAACCTTCATGCTGTCTATTACATTTTCCTTTTCGGAGTTCCTAATTTATAGAAAAGCTTTTTCTGAGAAAGAAGAGAGGAACATAGTATACGTAGAATTGATCGTTGTTCAAACAACTGTGGATGTCAGTTAATATTATTCTTCTTATTTCCTTTCCCGCGTTCTGGCTGCCTGATATTCCAATATTTGATTGATGACAGCTAGGGGGAAAAGAAACGAACATAACTCAATACATCTATGATTCCAGATGTTTCACATATAATGCTTTCTTTTGCTACACTAGAGTTCGCTTTCAACGTGAACTTTGATTAAGTTTCTTTAATTAGATCAGTACAAAAGACGCGCGATGACAAAAGTAGTACCAAAACGTTTGTAATAAAATCTATAAATCGGAATGTTCCGGGGGGAGTGCTGGTAAGGGTGGCCGCCCTAACAGACGTGCCGAGGCACAAGCCAGAAATATAATTCCATAACTAGTAGGGGAGAGATGTATGAGTTATGGTCTTTCTTAGTCGGCAGGAAGGATATTCAGGCTTGGATAATTGAAGCTACTAATCTTGGGGGAAGATAAACTATCCAAGCTAGCAAGCCCCGCTTTTCAGCTCCGGCAGGGTGCGTTTTAAAACGACGATGAAAATCCCCAAAATTACCACTTCGGGATTTTGAGCAAACTTCATACAATTATGGAATACGCAGTATTCTTTGAGATTTTATTACGTTGAAACGCGTTGCTATATGTCTACTGTGTATAAAGTTTTTCGAGCATATCCGCCATCTAAAATGCAACCGTAGACACGTGTTTCGGACTTATTAGTCCTCGTCAGTACGGTATAGCCAAACAGTAAAGGTGGAGCTCAATGGAGAAGTTAACAAAAGGGACCTCAATCAGGGAGACCAACATTACCAATTTGGTGTTTCAATCACTACATCCTCCAATTCGAGGACTAGAAGCAACGTCGCGCCGGAAGTAACAAGTACACCCCTAGGTCCAAACTTAGCCCAGGTGTAATGAATAAAAACATTGGATTATCGGCGCTGAATGTAAACAAATAGAAATTTCTTTTTTTCGGGTATGTTGTAATCAATCATTTTTGTGTAAAATAATGCACTTGACTTGACTATATTATGATCGGTAATATCGCAACAATAGATCAGTCAACAACCGACTGACCTGGTCGATTATTAGATTTTGACGGTTCAAATGTAAACTTTTTCAAACTAACGCGTAAACTTAAAATTGCAAGACTGTTGGTGCTAGCGGTTAAGTAAAGATTTATCTGTATTTATTTATTAAAATATCTGGAGTGGCCCTGACCCAACTTTCCGACTCTATGACTGGCACAATGAATTGTCTAAACACGTTTGTACTTATTCAATTCTGTGAAGCCAGAGCCACTCTGTACGATACCTAACGTCAGTTTCTATGACATTTTTCATACTGACATTTAACGTCATGGCATGTCAGTGTCACTAATAGCTCATAAACTGATCATGCTACTGATCTGCAAATGTGTGTACATATTTAAAGTCACTGGAGGATGAGTGGGTATGAGTACAAACATTTTCCAGAAATCATTGCAATCGATTCAGGGGACCTCAAAACGCGTATTTCCGCCGAAATCTCAATTTTTTTTCCGTCGATTACAATACTTTCCTTCTAGGGTACTAGTCGGAAAGTAAAAATACCTATTATAAAGTTATAATAATTTATTGAAAGAATTTGTAATGTGGGGAGCACTTTGAACATAGAAAGCAAGTCAGTTTTGAAAAGTTCAACAGATCGCGATGTCGGTAGGTATATTTACAAAAAGCAAAACTCGAATGTTTTCTTGTTACTGATTAGTGATTATAAATCTGTATCTACAAATCAAATCTTGAGCGAGGGCTATACTCTGCGTCTAATAATACGACCAGAAACTGTATATTTTAGCTATTTATTTAGAGATATATAATGATAATGTGGTTAGATATGCGTTATAGAATGTTGTCCTGGAAGAGACAAGCTACTGGCTGAGGATGTTATTTCAAAATATTAACATAACAAGCGATGTCGAATCGGGGAAGCGAGCTACCTCAAGGGAATTATTCAATCAAAACCAAAGGAGGGCTGGTAATTCTAGACAGTGGAGCTCTTAACAAGGTACTTCACGTCTGGTAATTGAATATACCGGAATTACCACCCCTAAATATTCGTACGACCTGAGCTAGCTGATGCTATTATCTTTACGATGTAATCCATATGATTAGGCAGCTCAAAATGCTGTATGGAAACCCAACAGAAAATAACTGAAGATTACCGTCTAGGAATATACTCGTGTGTATTTATTGCACTACATGGCTTATCTTATATACCATATTATGTATATAATGAACCTGAGTGTGGCCTTGGGGACCTGCTTCCAGGGTGAGATTTTTCTGTGTTTTTCCTCACTCCTTGGCGAATGCTGGGAGCCAAACATCTTAAGACGTTCCACAGGCGCGGGCGATAATAATAATCTCTGGCCTGCCGATGCCTATTATTATTATTATTATTATTATTATATAATGTGGGTACCTACTCTAGACGAACTTTAACAATTGCCCAATTAATCTCCGTCCATTTCTTAGGGTGTGTATTAGGCTGAAACAAATGAATCGCAGTGTCAGTCACTTAATTTCTGTGATGAATAGCAGAAACCATAAATTCCTACAATGTGGCTGACTGACGGTACGAACGATTTTCCCTTGATTACCGTTTTAAAGTGTGATCTATTATATCTGCCGTAAGGATTGATCGTTAACCAAAATTACCAGTCTTTGACTAATTGTTCGTTTTCTCATTTCAGGTTATACGCTCGTGAAAGGCGACATAACCGGTAAGTTACATCTCGATTTTTGATATGATGATAGCAACATTTAAATTTTCAACTTTGATTAAAGAAAGAGGTTTATTTATTTAAACAGTATACACTCAGAATTAATATACAGACGGATCAGCTAAACAGTTGGTTTGCTCACACCATTAGAATTATTGAGAAAGCAAAATTCAAACACAGACTAGTCTTCTTTCGAACTAATCTCTTGCCTAAGGCAGTTAAACGGTAAATCCGCACGTTTGGAAACATCCCGTATAATTTAAATTTTCAATTATTGGCTAGGAGTGTAATCGAGGGTTGGTTAACCTCCTGATCCCGAAGGCCGGAGGTTGCTAATGGACACTCCGGCGGCTAAATACTATTTTGCATTCAGGCGGCTTTTCAACACAAACAGTTCCTAACGCAGACTATCTCTGTTACACCTTTTTATTCTACCCTAGTAGAGCACCAGAAGCACGAGGTTTTCCTTTTTTCATTTACAGTTCCACACAGAACTGTTTTTTTTGTTCGTAGATGTTGATGTTGTAAAGGCTGGTGATGTTCCGAAACGTGTACTAAATGCTTCATCCCAGTTAAAACATATCGAACAAAATCGAACGTTTTAGACTATTGTTAAGGGATGGTTGTGCGTCAGTGGAATGGGGGGAATGTGGGGGTAAACGTAGAGTCCGCCAGTCAGCCGCCTCGATATAAATGAACTGGACGGGATCCGTTGTGACAGAAAAGTCAATAGATTGAATATGTTTCAAAAATTTCAAATCATTTACAGTCGTATCCGTTTTCTACCCCCGACATGGTCGAAGGGGCTGACAAGAGCCCCTTGGCGCCCCTCCGTTTCCCTTTCCGCACTTTTCACGCTGATTGCAGCTCAACTCTCGTCGTCTTGAAAAAGGTTCTATAACCATTCTCGACGCCATCGCCATGACGGTGTCCTTAATCAAGGCAAAAGTGTCTCACCTACTCGATATTCAACATTCAAATTTCGGAATGACCCATCTGCATAACACCATGATTTTCCTATTATACAACTAGGTACTTCCAACACTGACAACTGTTCAAAGTTTGATGTTGCATCACAAATTTCCTGCTTATTCTGGTTGAACCAAATACAAGGGGTCCTATAGGACTGATCAGTTGATCACTCAAGGCAAAACCTTTGACATTTGTCCTTCCTCCCAATAACCTTAAACGACTTGTCCCTTTAAATTGGTGTTAGCTTAGGCGGGACGTTTAAATGGTGCGTATTATGTGAAGTAGGTTTTACCGTGAGATATGTACCGGGGTTGATTTTAAACCGTTGCACATGATTGTTTGTATATTTCCAATGACAAACCGGTGACCGGTATGGGATACGCTTTGAGCTTTGTATTTAAAGCAACTAAAGTATTTCTAGTACACTATATACCTATAGTGAAGTTGCCCAGAGGGAAAAATTTATTCGATACAACACGAAGAGTTGAGTGAAGAATATCACTCGTTTCTATATCCGCAGAAAGATCATTTGGTTGGTTCTAGTAAAATACAAAATTGTCAGATTAAGAATATGATTTTCTTGATGCTCCAAGTATTATACGTTTTCTTGATTTAAGTATGAAGGAACTGCTTGAAAGGAATTACGTCTGTTTTAAGCGATACGTACGTATACTTTGGGCCAAGAAACTGTTTGTTCGTTGAAGCATGTATATTTTTTACCCAACAAAATATTGTTCTTGGTGTAAAACGAACGTCTTACTCTTTTTATATGTAGAAGAATAACATTTTCTTCGCCAGAGCAAAATATACTCAACATACTAAACTCTTATTACAATAAAAACATATACTGAAATTCTTATTACAATAAAATATTATTTGGTTAGCAAAAATATCCTCTTCCTGCTACACTATACGCAAGAACAATTTTTCTTGATATCCAAGAATGTAGTTCACTCTGTGTAGACTATTCCACTACAATCCTGGTTGTCCTCATAATCATTGTAAGTCACCCACGAAATAAAACACTTATGCATAGATGTAAACAAACAACATACGAACACTCAATATCGTCAAACTTATATAGCGGAAATATATGGCAAAATATGTAACGTAATTGCACAATTTTCTATGTATCTCTCAAAGTAAGAATCTTGGGTCAAGAAACTGTTTTTTCGTTGAAGCATATATATTTTTCGTCCAACGAAATATTTTTGTTGTTGTAAGGCGAACGTCTACTTTTTTATAGAACAATAACTTTTTCTTCGTCAGAGAAAAATATACTTAACATAAACATACCAAATTCTTAAATCGTAAGAATAGCTAACCGTTGAAACAACTATATTGAAATTCTTATTAGAATAAAATATTATTTGTATAGAAAAAAAAAAAACACTATATACGCAAGAATAATTTTTCTTGATATATGGTATTGTTACACATAAAAGAGTTCAAGGTTTAAAGTTGCATTAAAGCATCAGCGTAAATAAAGATATTTTGCGGGAAATTGGCTGCTTATTTACGTTGAAACTAGAGCTTTGGACTTCTAAGCTATGCAGTAAAAATACATTGGATATGCTCCTAAAAATACGGAGATCTGGTACAATTCTGTGAGTTGATTGAAATAGCTTGCGATTAAAAAAATCTTTCTAAAGCGATTCTAATTTCGTATTTGATACCTTCTAATCTTTCCTTTTTCAAATAAAATTTTTGTGTACTTTATAAATAAAGGTACTTTTTTACTCTTTAGTAATTTTCTTAATTTTGTAAGACCCGGACAACACAGAAACTGTTTACTGAAATAAAATTTTCTGAAAAATTGATAATAAAAAATTTTCCCATTTTTGTCCAAGTTAGTGCCGGACCGGGGACCCTATAAATATATAAAGGTATAAAAGAGTGCAGCCGTGGTATAAAAACACACTGGGCAATTTACGCGTGCAGGTAAGTGCAGAAGGACCAGTTCAATAAATTGCCGGAGTTAAACCGAGCTTAAGGCTGTGGGCACGAAGACGTGAAAGTCTTTTCTTATTTCGCAACGGTAGTAAAGTGCTTATAAAGTATAGTTGCGGACGCCGTCGGCGGTTGGGGTGGTGGTGAGGAAAAAGAGGGGTGGAAAATTTAAAATGGACGAGGTAGAATAAGCTTTTTATCTGGACGACGCCGGCGACAGGGAATTATGGGACCGGCGCCGGCGGGTGCACAATAAATAAACTGGTTGATTCGTATGCGCCGCAAGTGTAGAAAATTGAATACAAACCCAAACCAGCGAACCCTTTCTCCACCACAACGTAGGGAGAGAGATCCTACTAGGGCTCATTACGCTCCCAGGATGTTCCGTACTAACGATTCCTTATACCCCACGTTCTGGCGGCGCGTACAGCGATACTACGGCGGAGCGAGCGTAGTGCTCAGCGTTCCTGGAACCCTCCCCCTCAAGGTCATGGTCACACCTTCCAAAAACTTCCTGGCAGCCCACCAACGGTTATCCTCCTATCGACTAACCCCCCAACAGCTGACCGAATCCCGATTCCAGCTCCACACAAAACCCAACCCCCGCCTAATGCCCTATGATAAACTATCTTCATTTTAAATCCAAAACTCCATCCAAACGGCCCACCACTCCTGTATTTCCATATGTTCTTTTGTGGAAACGTGATGGAATTCCCAGTCCTCATGTCCAGAGTTTGCTAACCGCAACGAATACAGCAATGGTATACAGAACCGGCGTTTAACATATACCACCAACCACCGTTTTCCGCACTATTTCAAAACACAAATCGGTTTGAGAATAATATGTATACCAAAGAACTCTTAAACCGGGTTTTCAGTACTGGTTTATATTGCTGAACTCCGACGTTTTCATATTTCAAGTCATTCCTATCTCTCAGTGCTGATTGATTGATTGGGATCAAACAATACATTACCTGAAAGCTCCATTCGTGGTTTAAGCTATTTTATTATTATCGCCCGCGCCTGTGGAACGTCTTATGATGTTTTGGCTCTCAGCATTTGGCGAGAGTGAGGAAAATCACAGGAAAAGCTCGCCATCTGTAAAGTAATTGCACAATTTTCTATGTATATCTCAGAGTAAGAATCTTGGGTCAAGAAACTGTTTTTTCGTTGAAGCATATATATTTTTCATCCAACAAAATATTATTATTGTTGTA
Organism: Aphodius granarius; assembly: GCA_963971325.1. Classification (NCBI taxonomy): domain Eukaryota; kingdom Metazoa; phylum Arthropoda; class Insecta; order Coleoptera; family Scarabaeidae; genus Aphodius; species Aphodius granarius. Next base: position 7,773,550 of record OZ020230.1, on the reverse strand, counting down.
AGACAAACGTCTACTTTTTTATTGAAGAATAACATTTTCTTCGTCAGAGAAAAGTATACTTGACATAAACATACTAAATTCTTAAATCGTAAGAATAACTAACCGGTGAAAAAATTATATTGAAATTCTTCATCCTCAAGAAATTCCTCTTCATGCTACACTATATACTATATATAATTTTTCTTGATATCCAAGAATAGAGTTCTCTCTGCGAAGAACACCAAATATTGAATTATGGTTAAAACGTTCATGTGAAACCAACAATCAAAGTTCAATATGTGCTAATTTGTTTTACGATTTGTCAGTTTGAAAACACCTATTTCGCAAAAATATTGCGACATAAGTATCTTATAAAATGAGAGTTATTACATGTTTTGGCGACAGCTCCTTGTGAAAAGCTTCTGGCGTTTTCTAAGCGATTAATACACCACACGATGGAAGGAAGAAAGGGACGTTAAGCCTGCTTCAATAAGTAAACGACCGGTTCTATTAAAATACTTAATGCTTTAGTGGTTGTTTAGTTACCGTTTTTCTTCCTTATAACGCGACACCACAATCCACCGTTTTATTATAAATTAAACATTATATAACTACTCCTTTGATTGAAAATATTTTCAAGCCATATGCGATAATGTAATAACTTATACAGCTAGATAAATCATTTTGAATTGCGGTTTCCGCATTTAGTCGAACAAAACACGAAACAATTTATAAAGGGTGTTGGCGATAATCCACTGTATCCGAACGTAATTTGGCAAGCGGTTCATATCTTCGAAACAGAAATAAATTTTCTAGTCACGTATTGGCATTCCGTATTGTCTCTAGAGGGATGGAGAAAAATCACTTGTCTCAAACGTCCCTTTCCTTTCTATCTTGTAAGGCCGTTGCCAATTTATTATGTACCCCCATTTAATTATTTCACTTTATTAAACACTCTAAAGGCATTGTTTAGAACGAGATAAAGGAAATTTGTGTTCTCCATTAGAATGTAATATAGTAATATGTGGAAAAAATGCAGCACAAATTTTATCAAAATTTTAAAAAAATTAATTAGCTATTTAAAATGTATTAATGAATTTGTACTAAAACCGCAATTAAACAAAAATTGTGCACAGCATTAATTATAAAAGATTTTTGCACAAAGACACAATTAGCTAAACAATTTTGGAACGTAACGAGCAGGCGTATCCAGTTGTAATAGGGTCTTTAGATCCCTTATGAATGCAAGTCGTTAGTTTGACTTACTTGATATGGTGCCGAAACGGTATTGATCTGTGGACACATGCACGAACAAATTGTGTCCTTGAGTCGCAGCATGGGACACAATGCACGTGCTGGGTTTCGAAAGATTCACTTTGGACCTCTTTCTATCGAGGTTTCTATTCAAGCCGCTAACCCACGCAGGATTTTCGAGCTAAGCGTCTAAACGAGGCGATTGACATTTTTATCGACAACAGTTAATGGCAATCATTTACGAAAAACGCCTACCTATTTTATACAAATCCCCTATTTAGAAATCCGCCACTGCAAATTTGATATTCTTAACGGCAAATTTGCACACCTGAACAGGTACTTAGCACTAAGTTCTAGATTTCCGGGAGAAAACCGCGTCAACGACGATAAAGTAGTCAACGTTTCGCACTCTGTTGCAAGAGGCATCTTCAGGACGTAACAGTAAGACAGCTAGAAGAGAATGATGATGCTATGAAGAGAATGAAAGATGTCATTCTCTTCGTAGCTGTCTTACTGTTAAGTCCTGAAGATGCCTCTTGCAACAGAGTGGAAAAGGTTGACTACTTTATCGTCGTTGATGCGGTTTTCTCTCGGAAATCTGGAACTTAGTACGCCAAATTAGTTTCTTGCACCTCCAACATTTTACACACCAGAATAATTCCTCAGCACAGCAAAATAATCAAATGAAAATCAATTTCACTATTTAGAATCAATAATTGAATGTGGCATAAATCGTAACCTAATCGTAAAGAATTAAAGCCCTTTTTAGTGTTAGACTGAAATAGACCGAATGCAAAAATTTCAAAGCCCACCCAACCTTCCATTTCCTCACAAAAATGCCGGAAATGAAAACTTTGCATTTTTCAAATATTGCCGACTATTTTCCATAGTAATTATTTATGTAGGTATATACATGCGAAATTTATGTCATCAACATCCATAAATGCCCTTCATAAATATTCGTTTGTTATAATTTATTGTTATATTATGTAATAGCCTTTCCATAGGTTATTCTTCCATATTTCTTTTACTTTTTTAATCATTTAATACCATTTACTCATCGACAATAGCTATATGTAATTTTTTATGACACAGGCCTTGATCGATGATAGATTGGCTAATAAATCTTGATAAAATTCTGGGTGATGTTGATTTGAATGAATTTTTAATAAGTGATGTAAAAATTAAATTTGCTACGACGGATATTAATTATTCAAATTGAGTGGCCGTCCAGTTTGGAAGTTGAAGTACTTTCCAAATGCTTTGTGAGGCTTTCCGTCTTGGTGTTCCTACACACCCTCGGGAGGGACGGGACGGGGATCAGATCAAAAATTTGTTCGCTCGAGAAGCCGATAAATCTGAAAAAGGCGAAATTTCGCCCCTCGCCCTTGCTGGCGTTACGGTAACATTTTTTATTGAAGTTGTTATATAAATGCTATAAAAATTTATTATGTCATTTCGTACCCTTTTATCCGGTCTGATGTTAAATTATAAGGGGGATATATATATATTTTTTGCACGGCAAGTCTCAAGCAACACGGTTTAAAATATAAATAATATTCGTATCCTGCCCTCAACTGCAATATGTTTTTTTATATCATAACTAGCTTGCTCTTTGAGGTATACATTGTACAGTTTGTCCGTTAATACCAATAATACAAAATTTTGGATTGAAAACGTCTCCTAACTAGACGGTCAGTTGAATCCAAAATAAATCTGAAAATGCCACTAAGGGTAAAGAGTAAAGACCAACTAGGACCAAAACTCGATAAATTAGTATCCATAATCCAATAAGCAGCCTAGGATAACACACCCAATTGAAGGGAAAATAACTATCCCAAAAAAAAAAAACAACACAACTACTGACCGAGAAGAAAAAACCATGAAGAAGGTGGTTTCAGTTTAGATCACCTCTAGATAAAAACAAATTACCAACTTGACTAAGTTATCACATGACCGTAGCTAGTAACGACCAGTAACTCAGATATCAACAATCAGAAAACCTATGGAAGTTGGGTCGGAAGTAAAGCACAAAAATCCCAAATATTTGCAGAGTAATTAAAAGATATATTCCAACCAGGAGAAGATTTGGTCTCGGAGGAGAATAGAAATCCAAAAGGCATTGAAATTATACTTACTCCCCCTTCAGAAGTGAACAGCAATACTAATACAAAAGAATGTCCCCAGGATAAGATCTAATTACTGGAGATGTCCTTAAGCAGCTACCGAGAGAAGGCACAAATAATTATTCTTGATTTCCGAGAGAAAAACGCATTGTTGGCGTTATTTTTTTTAGCTTTTTGTATGAATGCAGCGTTTATTCTAAAACGATCGTGTTCTAAAAGTTTTAAAAATTTACCGGTTAATCGGTTTTGGCTTTTTAGTAAATTATTTCTAATTAGATATGAAATCAGTGGAGATGTGTTTTCTTTCTGACTGTGTTTTTTATTAGAGGTAAGAAATTCGGAACATGCTATGGTAATATGAAGAAGTACGAAAATTGATTTTAACATTAGTGACTGTTAGTATGGGGGACCAACTGAAATCAAGTAACTTTTCACTGGTTAATGGTTGTATCGATTACCGTCGTTCTATTTTACCTAACGAGCTATCCTATAATAACCGACAGAGAGTAATGACATAAGACGATTGTTGTATCAGTTAATCGTCTCTGAAGACCGGATGGAGTCTGATATGTCATCACATTTCTCACGTAGAGTTATAAAGGGGTGTTATTATGTAGACATTTTTAATTCGTCTTCTAGAACAAAGGGCTGTAAAATTTTTATAAGGGATGCTCACCACCCCTCCGTAATTTCTTACAGCTACCAGTTTTTTTTATTAAATTTGGATGGACCCGTATCTCTTTACGGTCAAATTCCTTTCCTTACCTTGCAGCACAATTTCTAATTTTCGTTGCCTCCAGAATTCTTACAAGGGAAGGACGCAATCAGCAAAATGCAATAAAAATTCTCTTAGCAACCGACTTTTTATACTGTTGTTATACTGTTGGACGTTGCCATTTTTTCATTCCGGGAATCAGAAACGAACTTTGCAGAGATTTTTCTATCTAAATATTCATTCTCATTCAATAATTATTAAGATCTATAACCCTTTAACATTAATGTAGGTACTGGCTTGGCTGTACTTCCTCTTTTCTTGCATACATAGATAGTATTTGAAACTGAAGGTTGTACATGGATTAATTTGAAACTAGGTGAAGCAGGATCGAAAGGAAATCTTTTTCAACAAATACCCAGCAAAACATATTATTATCTCTAAGGGCCATGTTTACAGGTCGCAGTTTCACAAAACCATAGAGGAATTTCTTTGTGGAATGTTTACGGAGTTACAAAGTGCGCAATAAGGGGCAGCCTAGTTGCCCGTGAATGTGAAATATTTCACTTGAAATTGTCATTCCTAAGATGAGCTGTTGGCCTGAGCGAGGATCACCAAATTACCAGTTGGAGATGGGCGGTTAATGGGCTATTTGATACTTTGTAATCGTTACTTATTATTTTTTCTATATTACAAACGTTTTTAATAATGATTATTTTATCTAAAACAAACTTGTATATACATATAAAGCAAGTAACGATTGTATATTCAAAAGAGTAACAAAATATCTCAACTCAATTATCTGTAGTTAAGTTAACAGAAATGTTAGAGATGAATAAATCATGTACGGACGGCACTGCGATGTCGGTTTGGATGATTTACTGGCGAATCGATGTAATTACCGTATTGAGGCGATTAAAACGATTACTGAAGAAAGGATTGCCTAATTAAAACACATAAATTATGTACTAAAGGGCCGACCCAAGCAAGGAAGACAGCAGGCACTCAAAACTCTCGAAATTATGGAATTTATGGTATACGCGGTAGAAGTATTTGCAATCGATTTCAGCAAGTCTTTGCGCACTTATTTGAATATATATTGTTTCCGTGTCAACACGGAATCTTTATATTGTTTAAATTTTGATCCCGAAACAATCTAAAATTCAAATAAAACCCTTCCAACACCACACCATCTTGTTCGAAACCATTACCACTGTTGGAAATGTTGACAGATTCGAACCGACTTCATTCGCATGCAGAATTTCAATTCCACACCACATATCGATCCACTTGATCTAACATGTTACTAAAAAGCAAGAAAAGTTTTTCAAAAATATCTCAGTAACATCAGTCGTATTTGTTAAAATTCTTTTTCAAACGTTCGCAACGTTAAGAATTTGAAACCTCCGAGAATTAACTTCAGTCTCCATTGATTTTCAATAACTATTCCCAACTTTATTACGAATTTTAATTTAAGAGGGAGTAATAGACGATGTCACGACTAGAAGGAGGCGGAAAATTGGGGGCAGAATTTTCTCCGGAACACCAGCCAAGGAATACCTACCTTCGAAGCATTGAAAAATCCATACCTCGAAGGCCTAATATCGGCAGACCGGCTTTATTTTTTCTCGCCGCAAAAATATTGTGTCACTTCATGTCAGCAACCTTTCAGGCATCCAAAATGGTTCTCTATGCCCCTGTATGTCCTCTTGGACTGTGCCCCATCATACACCTGTCAACTACAAGACAATATACAGGGCCGGCCTGGAAAAACGCGGGGCCCGGTGCAAAGGTAACTTGGTTGGCGTTTAAAGATGAATAGGTGAACTATCATCTAAGGTCCTTAATATTTCCAGAGTTTGTTCCAAATATAAATTACATCATGTGTGAACAAGAAATTTTTCTTTCGAAAAATAAATGGGATAATTTGTTACAGAAAATTCGTGGATTTCAAAGATTTAGCTTGTGTGAAGCAACGTGTCAAGCCTGTGTAGGGAGATAGGCATTATGGGAAAAAGGTTTTTTCAGTGAGAACTTTGACATTTTGTCACCATGTGTAAATGCCCAAAAGCCGTGATATATAATCCGACCACAGAGCTCCCCACTGGCAGTATAGAAAAAAGGCATCGCGTCGAATATATTAAGCTGAGCGACAACGTGGGGGACGCTGCGGTGGGACAACGACAAGGGCATTTTTAAAATTGAAATTAAAGACGTAGTACCGCATAAATTTGCGCGATTATAATTCCTTCCTTTCCTCAACCTTGACGACAGCATTTCAGTCGGCAACTCTTCAGACTATTGACGATTTTGATTGCTAAGTGGCTACGCAAGGTCTAGCGTTAGAAAAATTTCTTACTTTTTTTGTAGTTCTGTAGTTTTGTAGTTGTCACGCTTCGTCTGCGGCCTCAAGGAAGCATCCACACAAATTGACAAATTCCTCAAGGCTTGGAGCCAAACCTTGAGGAAATCCCGTTCGTGTATGAAACCTTATACATTGACAATACCCAATGTTAGTGTCACCATTGTTTGTAATGGTAATAGAAATAAGAAAAATCATAGTTGGACAAAAGTAGCTGTTATGATGTAAGATTTTCTTGCCTAAACCACAACACACAAAAAAACGCTGTAATTCAGGCGTATGTAATTAACCTACTGGCAAGCGGAATCCGCACAGAAAATTTATTTAACATTTAATTTGTGTTAGTCTAATACGGGTTTCCGGGCTTGAGCTTTTCACTAATTTGCGCGCACACATTTCCGACTAAATGATTTTTAATTCGAAAAGCTAAACGAGTTTCACTGGCGGGTTGTGTGTGGTTTTTACGAGCTTAAAACCCCAAGGGATGCGATGGAACCGAACCGACTCTCGTGCAAACTAATATGAAAATTAAATCTATCTCGCTAAAATGAGTTTCCTATCTCAAAATCGATCACAATATTATTCACACATCTGCTATATAGTATGTTCAATCAAAAGAGGTATTTGCCATGAAAAATATTGTAAATTTTCTGACGCTACTGTCCGACGTTTTATATGTCAATTCCTAAAACGTATAATATAAATTTAAGGAAAAAAATAATGTAAGGAGGTCATAAAGGGTTTTGAACCAAATGATATTTGATGTACATGACGGAACGTGTTTGATATTCATTGTACTTAATAAAGAGAATTCCCCACAGGAAGATCAAAGGAGTGTTAGTTAAGCCCGGCGACCATCCGCGGTAATTAACATTAATAATTAACATTAAAAGCTTTATTGCGTGAGTAAACGGAGTGCTGGCAGCTCTAGTGGGGCGAGTAAGGAAGGCGCTACTGCTATTAATTAAATCAATTCGAAATTGAGCCGGTCAAGTACTTAATTTGTTGCCGCTTACCCTGGATCACATTAAGAACAATCAAACTTCTAATAGCCTTACCTGACAGTACATTTAATCTACTTCACACCTTATCCTTTTGTCAACCTTAATCGAGTAGTTTGATTTCAAATTTCAATTATATAACTTCCTCTTACTCTAGCTCTAGTAACCAATGATGGTGTACGTGATATTCAATATATGTTATCGCAATTTGAATATATAGCGTACCAGAGATTCATAAATTACCCTACTCGGGGACATCCTGTAACAGAGGAAGTAATAAAACCCCATGGGGGTTAGCTTGCATACCCCCTATCAGTTAACTGGCATTAAGCCGATATTGACGGTATCAGAGACAATTTTTTATGATAAAGTGGTAATATAGACTGGCAGCAGAGTCTAATAAGTGTAAAAACAGCGGTTATTGAAGACTGCTTTTTGCCTGGATCAAAACTGTGACCTAGTTTGTTACACAGAGAACAGAATTTTTTTCTGCCCTGAGAGACCACCAAATTTCATTAACTTATAGTATCTTATAGCACTGTATATAGCTCATGACTCTAACGGACCGTTATGACACATAATAATAATAATAATAATAATAATAAGTAATAATAATTCTTATACTCACATCAGTTAAGTGGCAACGATAGGGCTATAAAATAACATTTACTCAATGTATTTATCGTAAATTTACTAGATAAGTTATGAGCAAAATTTATTTAGAGACTTTACAGCGTTCTGTGTCCAAAGTTAAAGGTGAAAAATGGCGAAGGCGCTAACAGTATACCTGTAGCGCTGTGTAATTTGTTTTTGTTTTCACTTTTGCTCATCCTATGTGTTTGACTCTCCCGTAGTGTATATAATCCGACCTACCCCACAAGACAGTCGTGGCGGAGAAATTTTGAGTTTTTGCGCGTGTATGGACGTCTGTCGATTCCTCCACGAACGGGAGACGTCGTAGCTCGTAGCAGGGGAGCGTAGATTGTATAGTACGAACCCCGGAGGTGGTTGAGTGGCGCAGGACTGAAATCCGTCTCCTAGTCGCCGTACTCGCATTTTACCCACGAGGTCGGCACCGATAGTTTGTCTGCCGATCAACGCCTACACGATTGCAAGTGAATACATGTGTATTCTAGGTCAGTGACCGAGTTCATAGACTCTGTGCTTTTCCTGATCTCCGCCACTTTTCACCTTTAAGCAACAATTCTCCTCGGACGAAAAAAGTGCTTCCGTTTGAAGTGGTTACATTCGCGTGGTTTAAATTATTTTTTTCTTTGCGCTCTAACACTTGTTGCGGAGACTCAGTTTTACTGTTGGGTCGGAACTCTGGACAGTTAAACAACCAGGTATTCATTTTTTCTTAGAATTCAGTTCATATTTTTATCCCTGATTCAGGTCCCTTCTGTTAACTTCTCTATCGAGCTTCCACCTTTACTCTTTGGCTATACCGTACTGATGAGGACTAATAAGTCCGAAGCACGTGTATGCAGTTGCATTTTAGATGGCCTATATGCCCGAAAATTTTTCTGTATATATTGTATATATTATTGCAGGTGCAACAGGTCTGGTGTATACGGCATGCTGTAGTGGCAGGTTGCTGTCGTCATGGTGGATTTACACCGACGCAGTATCACGCTGGAACAGCCCCGCACTAGATCTAGGTAAGAACAAGCAAAACGAACCCCGTAGAGGAATTTCCCACAACCGCTCATGGGGAAAATTGCAGATGGGGCAGTCTTGCCACTGAGAGGTCATTCCTGGAGCTGTTAGATCTGGATCAGCAGCAGAACAGGTTGCAGCCTACTGCTCTTACGCTAGCACCTGTTAATGCGAACATTTACGCAAGAAGACATTCTGCACATACGTGTCCTCTCACTGAAGAAAGGCCTTCAGTACCACCAGCGGTAAGATTTATAAATAATCGTAGAGTAGAATGGTGGATGCGCATACAATTTCCTTGATATTACATCTGGCCAAGGAAGATTTTGTGCCCGCTTATTAAAGGTTGTTGCGCGTGTTGTATCATATAGAATGGCAGCGATCCCTAGATATAAAATAATGAGGTATCCAAGCACGTGTTGTTGCTCGTGCGTCAAATATATTGTTACATAGTTTCTGAACACATCGTCTACACATATAAATCGAGATTTTTTATTAAATAATCGATCCGAAAAGTTCTTAGGTGTGTAAGGGATAAAACTTGCCAACAGCACGTTGGAAGTTAATAATTTTTCGATTGGAAGTTGCGAGTCCAGTATGGGCCATAAAGCTTCCCAATAAAATCTAATTAATTGTTTTTATTGAGTTACGTTTCCTTCGCTGGTTCTATATACCCTTTTTATTAACCGGGCGATTACTCCACAACTCCAATGCCATTAAAGATGTGCTTTTTTTTTTCTTTTTGAAAGATTCCACCTCCTGTACCACAACGACCACCTGCGATTCCAAAGAGAAACTATATACCACCGTTGCAACAAGCGGAACAAAAGACAAACCGCCGTCAACCTCCACCAATTCCACCTGTACCCAGGAGTCGCGGAGCACCTCCTGTACCACCAGCGAGGAACCTCAAGACCACAAACGAAGACAACCAACAAAGACACGAAAACAAACCTCCCCAGAACAAAGTGAATTGCACCTACGACTTCACAAACGCACACGAGTTCAATAGACTACCACCAGCTCCTATTGGCCCTCCACCTCCAGCACCTAAGACATGCTATAAGCCTCCTGCTTCGCCGGCAAACAAAGTACCACCCATGCATAGCTCCAAGATTTCTATGAGGCAAGATTCGAGTGTTTCCAGCGATAGCTTCAGTCAAACGTCTTCTCCCAGCTACACTACTAAGACTATGGAGACCCCACTTCTACCACCGAGGACACCCATTAAGCAAACAGGCGTGTTGGCTAAAATGCAACTTGTTGCTGATGATGCCAATAACGGCAGCATAACAAAGAGTGCTTCTACACCAGCTAGCCTGCAGACCATCGTCAGATTCCATAATGGTTCTAACATGTCACTTCATCACAAGGTGAGTCCAACCTGCCTTTGCAACATTACAATTTTGAAATGAGCAGTATGTAGTAGTTTGTAATCACTGCGATAACTACTGAAAGTTGTAGCAAATTGCGACAAACCGTGTGTGCAAAAATCACAGTGATCACAAAAGCAGTTTTAAATCACTTCGATTATAATGATAAATTTTGTGGGGGGGGTCCTTTATAGATAATACGAGATATGAGAAGACCGTCCAGTCACTATCCTGAAGAAAGTGTGAATTTAAAATATAGGATAGCGCAAGTGATGTTAAACGCTGTTGCCCTCTTGGCTATTGGTGGTGGGATGGCGGCATATTTCAAAGGTAAGGTAAACAGTTTGAACGGTTTTGCGAAGGGGTAAATTGTTCGGTTGGAGATGGAGGTTTCAATCGTCCGAGGAAGAACACAATTTTCGATCGATCGATTTACGGATGCCTGTCTGTTTGCATTCCGTGTAAAAACCGGGAGTTCCGCTTGTGGGTGGCGGCAAGCTTCCAGTAATGGAATGTTGCGTTATTCAGGGTATTCTGTACACTCGAAAGACTGCACATCTATAAATAAATATATCGCACCGTTTGAAACGATCTCTGATATTTTTGCGACATATGTACCCATCATATTATCAGAATAATGTTTATTAAATGCTTATTGAAGGATTATCCTTTCATTTCAATCTTATTTTATCCTACTGGAAACGCATGTATTTCGACGCGAACCATAACATCGTTTGATGCGAGATATCTCTTTCTAAATATATGTTAAGCTTTCCTTTTTGTACGGAGCTTGTGATGGATCGAAAATCGATATTTAACTTTTCTATAGTGGCCTACCTACTTTCTTGTAAATGGATGCCTACCTTTTATAGCGAATCCATACAAAACTCACACAACAATGAGAAACGATTAATATTATTAACAAATAGTTAAATTACCTTTGTTTTTTTATTATAAAGACTGTTTTTTGTACAACCAGAATTCTTAACACTATAAGACATTAACAAGCAGAGCGTTAAAGCTTGTGGTATATTTTGCGATGCTTGCCGCCCCTTTTCGTCCTTACACAAACACGTGCGAACTACGTGTGAAATGCACGAATGCGTGTATTTAAAATGACCGCTCAATGCACCAGCGTGGCGCTATAAGCAATAATGCTTGTGGCAGCAATTATGCCTCGACCATGAAATGCTCGCTCCTGGCGAAACGCTACAAGCGTAGAGCTTCTTTCTCTCTTCTACGCGTGCATTTAGAACAGGTCCCACCCGCTCGACCTTGACGCTATGAGCAAAAGCGCACATGCGTCCGAGTCCGTGGCCGCGCGTTTACGCTTGTGGAATTTTTTGCTGCTCAACGCTGCACACAGTTGGTTATGATCTTTACTTTAAATTCGGTAACGCAACTATTAGTCCGAACTTGGTCATTTTCCAAAGAATTGTTTTTCACATTTGTACAGAATACCTTGAAACTTGAACTATCTCGCCAGTCGCTTTCTTCGCGAAACCTGTTAAAGTGAGGATACTTTATATGTCACAGCAAGAATTTCATATTTCGTAGCATATCCAGCAGTGGAAATCGTAAACACGACGATGGCGAACACGACATTGATGCCGAAATTCGAACCGTCCGGTACAAACCCGGCCCCTGGAGTGTGTTTACCCGTCATCGTGAACTTTTGTCAGCAGCATAAGGTGCCCTACAACTACACCGTGTTCCCGAATTACATGGGACACTTTGGACAAAGAGACGCTCAACAAGAACTAGAGGTTTATGATGCCGTTGTCGACGTCAGGTGCTACGAACTGGCCGCTTTATTTCTTTGCTCCGTCTTCGTCCCAAAATGTGGGACAGGAGGTAGCGTTGTCCGACCATGCAGAAGTCTATGCTCAGGTAAAGTAATAATAATCCTTTGACATTTTACAAAAATTCAGTATTACGATCGGAACGTAGTAATATATCGAAAAGCTAAATGAATTTAGCTTTATTTTATTTGTTTATACTCAGAGACAAAAAGAAGATGCGGATTTTTCCTGGATGTATTCGGTCTACCCTTACCAGATTACCTGGAGTGCAGTCTTTTTCCAGAATCGCCGGATCCGGGGGTGTGCGTAGGTCATAAAGAAGTCAAGGAAGCAGCGTTACGATCTCAAAAACCGGGTAAGTTCATATTATACGACATAGGTCTGAATAAATTCTTATTAGCAAGTTTGCGCTAAGTTCATGCTAAAATACTTTCAACTCAAAGGGAGTACACCAGCGTATACATTGCTGATTCTCGGTTATTTATGTATATAATTATCTCGTATACAGTATTTTTCCCGAACGCTAGGCATAGAACTTACAGAAAAACGGATAACATCGCTCTCCCATGCGTTCGTACTCAACAGCGGCTACGCACGCGCTAGGATACCTAGCTACGTTGAACGCTAGCAGCAGCTGGGCGGCAGCTGCTAGCCAAGCCTACTGTCCTGCTAGCATTTGGTTGTATGCGTAGACAGTATGGACGGAGCGTGCTGTTGTGCTTAATAATAATAACAATGCACGTAGATTCGACATATGCACATTTTTCCATATTCTCTTCCAGAAAACAATTTGCAAAAATAGAAACGCTATTCCCAAACAATCAAAAAATATTGTACAAAAGTAAGTGTACGATGTCGACATAACGATTTCAAAGTGCAAATCGTTTTGAGAACGATGTGTATACGTAATTATAATGATCTTTGATGTCTCTCGTGAACTTGTGGTGTTTTGAGAGGTGCTTAAATTGAGGGTTTAGTTTCTCTAATCTTCGATAGATGTGTCGATTTGATGTAGTTGAGCTGGGACGTCCGGGATGTGCTGCTCCACTGCTAAATTCATTGTTTAACTTGTCTCCTGGTAAATGCAAAGTCGCCATGTCTCGAAACTGGAATTATAATTCGCGTTCACTTGGTGAGTGCTAGCCTGAGCCCAGGGGATAAGGAGATTACCCCATCGCGCAGACAGGTTCCGGACGTTCCTTTCTGTCCCATGCTTCAGTTTGGATGCATTCCCCAAAGCCTCCCCGAACGTGCTAGAAACATCTAGGGTGCCTACAGGTAACGCCTTATCGATTTTATTTTTCAATTTTACGCTTGGTCTCTCGCCCGCAGGAATACATTATTTTACGTCTTTAACTTGTCTACATACTCCACTGGTGCAGACAGAGTCAAATTGTACAGAATTTCCATGAGTATTAAAATTCTCGCAACGAAAATGCAACCTCAAATAGAATATACCATAAACTTACATCATATACCATAAACCGCAGAAAAATATCAGGTATATCAAATAAGCGACAGTTTGAAAGACTGTTGAATTTCGAACGTCATTTCTTCTACCGTTATGGACAGCAAATCTCCAACTTCAGAATAATGGACTGTTTTACATTACAATAGTTTCGTCCAAGTTTCTGTCCAAGTTTTCAAGCTAGGTGGTCTAGCATAATGTAAATCAGACAAATTTATTCCAAGTTTTCATACTAGAAGTCAATTTACAAACTAGAAGCGATCAAATTTTTACTTTCCGACTAGTCCCTAGAAGGAAAGTATTGTAATCGACGGAAAAAAAATTTCGAGATTTTTGCGGAAATACGCGTTTTGGGGTCCCCTGAATTCATTGCAATGATTTCTGGAAAATGTATGTGGGTATGTATGTATGTGGGTACGTATATACATATGTATGTCCGTGAACACGATAGCGCCCAGATGGAACAACGGATCGGCGCGTCTGGTTCTGACCGTCATTTGTAGTCAAAGAAGTAGTCAAAGAAAATACACTGTATTATCGAAAGTAGTAATTGCTGCCATGAAATAATACGAAATCTCAGCTCGCTTGTGGCCTAGGGTATGTGCTGGGCTCGGACCGCAGTGCTGCGGGTTTGCAGCACACGTCCCGACCCTTTTACGATCCGTTCGGGCGACCTTTGCCCACCCCAAAGTAAACATTTCGAAATTTCTTTCAAGTCTGCCGAAGTGGAGGCTTCCATTGCGACGGCAAAAGATGCATACCCAACGACTGGAAATGCGATGGCCACATTGATTGCAAAGACCAATCCGATGAATTAAATTGTACCACCTGTCCTCCTGACATGATACATTGCGGCGCTGACAAGTGCATCACCCAGAGATATATGTGCGATGGACGTGTTGACTGTCCATGGGCTCAAGACGAACGCAACTGTCGTAAGTATTGTTTCACAATTAGAACGCATTCAGAAGTAATTAATTTTCTACCGTAAGTGGTAAATGTAAATATGCTACTCTAAAATTAAATCGCAGAGTATTCATTACATAGTTAGGACGTGAAGGGTGGTAGGCAGGTCAGTAGGTCATTGGCTGTTGTTATAGAAACAATTTACTAGGTGGCTTGGATCGCTGAACTCTTCTCAACTCTATGCTACATTGATTTATACATGGGGTCAACGACATACCGTCTCACTTGCAAAATATATCACTAAACACCCTCACAACTTTGCTATTTCTAACAGAACTGAAAATTAACAAACTTAAATAAACTTAATGTGATTTTATCCACGTTTGAACAATTTTTGAATAGTTCGTCTGAGCGAAAGGAATGGGGATGAGGGTAAGGGTCAGCTGGAGGTATATAAGCCGAACCAACAGAAGTGGGTTCCAGCCTGTATCGACCATTTCGACACGACAACCCCAGAGATGATATGCCGCATTTTGGGATACTCGTAAGGGCTGTCGAGAAAACCCCTTGTCCATTTTTCTAATCTTTTTTCTTCTCTTCCCCCTTTCCGCGCACGGAAAACTTCGCAGGACTTTAAATAATAGCCGGCCACTAGTGAAAGGAATTGAGATGAATAACTCCCCTATGGGCCAGGAAACCACTAAATGGAAACTCTCCCAAAAGCGCGAAAGACCCAGAAATATTCTTAAAGAGTTTGGAACATGCCGGGGACAATCTTACACTACCATCGACATGACTTGCACGAACTATGGTAAGTAAAGTTACTTCACAAATTACATTTTCAACTACTACATACGCATTGAATTCAATACTGAAAGGGGATGATTTAATATGTGTATAGGGGCTACTCACACACGTGTATGTGTGATTTTGTGTTTGTAGTATGTGGAAAGGCAAGAAAAACGTACGCAGAGAGTCGTGTAAAGCGGATTGTTGGTGGTACGCCATCAAAGCCTGGCGACTGGCCATTCCTTGCAGCTTTGCTTGGTGGTCCAGAAGAGATTTTTTACTGTGCTGGAGTGCTCATAGCCGATCAATGGGTTTTAACGGCTTCGCACTGCGTCGGGAAGTAAGTAATACCGACTTTCACACATTCCACCCTTCTTCCGACATAGACCAGGCACTGTCAGTTCCTTTAATTGCAATTATTGATATTCCGTAACAAGTATCCGTCAAGCATCTGTAGGAATTTTATGACTGGGTTTATTGCAGCCATTCCGATGTAAGCGGGTGGACTATTCAGTTGGGGATAACAAGACGTCATGCGCACTCGTATTATGGTCAAAAGATGAAAGTGAAGAAGGTGATACCTCATCCTAGCTATAACAATGGCATATCGCACGACAACGACGTAGCTCTCTTCCAGGTGAGGACGTCACTGCAAAAATTTGAAATTAGGTGTCTACTCAGTAATTTATTCTTACAGTTAGCCTCGCGGGTCACTTTTCACGAACATCTACTTCCAGTTTGTCTGCCCCCGGCGAATAAGGTGCTCCTGCCTGGCACCATGTGCACCGTAATTGGGTGGGGGAAAAAGGAGGACACAGAAAGTAAGTAAATCTTACTAGGACCCTTTCCCATCACCCTATCCGTGAAAGAACTACCCAAAGAGATTGAATGAGACATCGACGAAAAAGTGGCTTTTAAATCTACCGCTGTTGTGTTTGTGAGCACGTTTTGTAATGTTTTGTACTGAGCGGACTTTCAATTATTATAACCGAGATAGAATATTACTCCCAGTGGCAATGGGATTTGAGATTCTGTGTGAGCAAAACTAGCACCCAATAATTCATTTATTCTGGAATTGAACATTCCGAAAGATGAGTTGTCGGCTGACTGTAATAATTTTGGGGCAGCCGGAAAGTCGGATATCGCCCTAAAACCGCCTTCTGGCTCACTCTCTCACCGTTTGTCTGTCTCTGTCGCCCGTACAGTGTCGGAGTACGAGCCCGAGGTGAACGAAGTAGACGTCCCGGTACTAAATAGGGACCTCTGCAACTCATGGCTGGAAAGCAGGGACCTGAACGTCACAGATGGAATGATATGCGCCGGTTATAAGGATGGAGGAAAGGACGCCTGCCAGGTAAGTCAGCTATTCCAGACAACCGTTTCCTTTTCCAACCATTGGGAGGGTGAAAACGTAAATTCAAACACCCCTCCCCCACCTCACCCCCCGAAAAAACGACTCGTACTTTCATTCTCAACTTAATTTAATCTCCCAAATTATTAAAACAGACATAAATCTGGAGCTCCACGGGTATATTTTCTTATAATTTTTTACACCTTCGCGGAATGTGTACCTGGAGAGAGGAAAAATTCTCAGGGCGCAAGATTTTATAATTTCTCATAAGAAAAACACTACCTCAACTTTCTTAATCCGTCAACCAAAAAGTAGCCAAGCCCCGCAAATAACTTTCTGGCAGCGCAACACATTATCTTTTATTATTCATGTCTTAAGCATGACAAATTTGCATAGGAAGATCAATGAAATTCAGCAATTCAGTTTTTCGTTTACTGCACTGAGGCAAACTCTTGCCCATTGCGCTGATACCGCCCATACTGTTCTGTCATAATGTTTGGCAAAGACCACCAGAAGAAGTGTGGAGGTTGCCGGGACCCACGGCTTTACGTCTCTCCCGAAAGGCAGCGGCAGGAGGATCTTAAGCTGATGTTTGGATTTTAACCAAAAACACGTGTATTAACACGTAAAAAATGGTGAAAAAATTTGTGGATCTGGTATCAGTTAAGAGCTGGATTAATGGAATGTTTGTTAAATGGTGCTACTGTACCACAAACACGCAGAGACAGGGAGAGAGAGGCAATTCTAATTTGTTTATCACGTTAAAATGTAAATGCCGAATACAGATTTTAATTAACTAATTACGTTTAATTAAAAAAGTTTCCGGGCTAGTTCGGGCGAGTGCCGCGTGGGTGCGCGCGTGCTGCCGTTGTTTTTATTAAAAGCAAATTGTTTCGTGCCGTAACGTCAAGTTTCTGGGTGAAATATAAGGAAATTTTGGAATTAAAATTGTTGGACGTTTCCGGTTTCGTTTACCTGTAAAAGAAGAAAATTATCAAATTGCCTAAATTAAATTTTGAACCCCTAACACCAAACACCAGTCTTTTTTGCGTTGCGCTAGAACCCCTAACACCAAGAAAAACTATTGACACCAAAACGACCGAGGTTTTAATAACATAAAATAAGCATAAGAAAAGCAAATACCTTTAATTCCGGTGCTGGTGTTGGCGAAAGGGTGATGGGCTCCAGATGAAAACCTAGAAGGGAGGGTCGCCACATTCTTCAACGACTGGTTTAAGCAATGCAAATATTTCTACTCTCTCAACATTTTAATTACATTGTCCCCCCCCGACATTGCGAATATAATTAAATATTTGAGTCCTCTACCTTCTTTGTGCCACTACCAGATATTAATTATCCGTAAAAAGTGTTTTATGGTAAATGAGAAAATATTTGTTCAAAATGTGTGTATTCTTCTCGTTTTGCAGGGCGATAGTGGGGGTCCATTATTGTGTAAGGAGGGTGATCGATGGTTCGTAGGAGGGATTGTAAGTTGGGGTATCAAATGCGCACACCCCCACTTGCCGGGGGTGTACGCTTACGTTCCGAAATACATCCCTTGGATTCTTCAACAGATGAAGGAACAGAGCGATTAACATGAGCCAATAAACAAGACAATAAATAAAGAAAAACACTCCGAATGGTACAAATTATACAAAGATTTTCTAAGTATGGTTTAAGAAAGATAAATTATAAACAGAGATCGACAGAAAATAAGCCAATCCTCTGTATAAACTTATTAGTATCATAAACACTAAACCCAAATGCCGAACTTTTGGATCACTCTGAGGAGGGATTCAATTTTGTTGGAGCTGTTTAGGACTTAGGTGGTCCTCTTAGAAGGTTTGAGTTCAGTCACTGCAAATTTGACAATAACAATTAACCATATTCTAGATTAAAATTTGAGTGATAAAGATATTCAGTATTAAAATAGTACAAAGTTGGCAGGTTTTGCATTTGGGAGGTGAATATTGTCTAAATAAAATTGTGGTGTCTAGAGTCCCCAATTCCTCTATGTGCTCCCCTAACTCCTTCCCCCTAGCCACAATTTGACCTACGCACAATACCTAGATAAAAATGAAACCCTATAGTGATAAAAAATGACAATTTTTGAACTAGTGTTCTGGCGAACAGCTACTATACATGTGATCTGTTTTTACAGCTGTATCGTATACACTTTTCACTCTGCGACGAGCCATGAAGTTATATATATATATATTTATATATATAGTTATATATATATCTATATATACCTTTTTAGATATACCTATATTATTATATACATTATATACATATACAAATTAAAAGAGATGATTTTGACAATAACAACAAATGACTTGATGCTTCAAGACTCGCCACAGGGTATCGCTTCGATATATTTTATACCCTTAGAGAAAAATGGAGTATCATAGTTTTCTATAGATTTATAATAAAATAAATGATAGCAATGTTAGATTGAGAAAATGTGCAGGTGTTTGTAAAGCCAACACGTATGCTAAAAAGTCAATAACGAATCAAATTGTCAAAATCTTTGGCTATATATCATTTATGTACGGATGTCCTCTAGTATCGAGAAGAGTAACTTCTTCTTCGTGGACACCTGTATATAATTACATAGGAAATTATCTTTTTTGTAGAGCTCTAGGATGTGTTGTGACGTAAAGAAAATTTTTACGAAATTTGTTGTCAATTGATGGTCAATATAACCAATTATCTAGAGCATTTTGACGCTTATATCAAAATATCAAGTATGTAGTGTGTTTTATGGCGTCAGTTGTGAATTTTGACACCTGTGCAGTTAGATAAGATATACCCATGCATACCGCGTGTAGGTGATGTGAAATTAAATTGCGAATTTTGTGGGCAATCACTATGTTTTAAATGTGAACTATTCAAAAAATCGAAGCTCGCATGAATATGAATTAAATTAAAAAAGAGAAATCAGTATTAAAAGAGCAAAAACCAAAGTGATATTTATAAATTATACATATTCGACAATATCATAGACAATAAAACTTAGCCTAATGATGACGATTAAAAATAGTCTTTTTGTTCATGTGAGCTCAGCAAATATAGACACCCAAAATATGTGTATAAAAATATTTCTGTAACTTTCTGTTCGTAGTTGCTAAAAAGCTGTAGCATCACTGTTAAAAAATAAATGTTCCTTGGGCTTTTACTGCTAAAACATAATTAGTAAAAATGTTAAGCGTACTGGTAGTTATGTGTGATGTCATATGCTTCCAGTAACTGCTGTTGTAATCTTAAATAAAAAGGAAAAAACCTGTGTTAAAGAAAACCGTAGTCAATATAAATCCATACATAATTTCGTATTTCGATTTTCCTTCTAAACTAGTGTGTGACTGAACGCGACATCTATGCGCCAGTAGCCCAACTGATCTTTTTTCAGTAGCTTTCAGTTGAGCATACTCACGATAGATGTCGGAACGTTCACGAGGTCATTGGTAATTTTTATTTTACGAGAGGTTATGTGAAGTTTTCTTTAACAATTTCGTAGTTAAAATGTGCGTTCCTCATCCTTGTTGATGTTTACTTCAGGTAGGACAATAGTTTTTAATTATGTATCGCTTTACATGTTTTTTGATGTTTAAACAAAAAAAATGTACGTTTAAAATATTCAAGACTAAAAAACAACCAAAATGATGACGATAAGATAATATTATCAAAACTATGAATTGTGAAGATTGTGTTAGTCCCTAAGGCAGAAGATGAATTAATTAAACAAAAACTAATTATAATACAGATTCTATGTACTACATGGTGAATTATGTGTAGTGAAACAGAAATATATTCATCATAAATAATTTAACTCTTTTGTTGTATCTTTCCGATCATCCGGTGACCATTTATCATTAAAACTGTCATTCTTTCCGCTTTTGTGTGGTGTGATCAAGTGTGCCTTGAGTGCCCCGACTACCGCAGGAAGATGAATTAACCGAACATAGGGTGGCGCAGTGGTAATCCAATTGAGATGTGATTGATTGATTTTCAATCGATACCCTTAATTTTATAACAAACCCCCTTTTTATATACCACCCTCAAATTTTTACTGAATCAAATTATTATTCTCCAATTCAATCAAATAGATTATATCATTTTCACACACGTTCGTAATTGGGATAACACGAAATTTGCAATACCAACGTAATGGCTATTACCACTTCATATAAATAGAATATGCACCAATGTAAACCAGAAAGTGTTTGTTGGTCGAGACAAGATACCACTTCCTGGACCAGGCAAAGCACATACTGGACTCGCCGGACCCGGCAGACATTTCTTTTCCTACACTATTTATATAATAACATTTTTCTACTTTGCATTCACAATGCACACATTGTGACACTGTTTTCGGTGTTACAATTAGCAAATTGTAACACCGTTTTTAGTAACTTTTTTCTAAGATTGGTGACATTGATATCAAATGCATGTCAAACGAAAATACACATAACCACAAAAGTAAGCACAAACTGATTTTTTAGAATCGCACAAACTGCGAAGTATGTATATTTTTATACATATTTAAACATGCGTGTTGCATCCTAGGTTTCGTACTACTAGTATATGATGTTATATAATAGTTATCAATAATTACTTTTTCACAGATATTTGAATTTAAGTGACAGATGACAGTGTTACCAACGGTTGCACCCATAAATACTCTAGATTGGAATTTTACCTAATATACTTCTAAATTTTTATAAAATTAATGACGCAAAGTAGAAAAAATAGTATATTACACTCGTTTTATAAGACATATTGGCGCATTCGTTCATTTGGGGCACTCGTCGCTGGCGCTCCTCGTGCCCCAAACAACTCATGCGCCAATTTGACGTCTTATAAAACTTGTATAATAATATACTATTATAGCATGATATATATCATTAGTATATTAACGTCAACCTGACATCACTTCAACAGAACATGAGAAAATTATTAAACTAATTTTTGAGTCGCATACTATATTTCTTCTAAAACAACAAAAATATGATTACTGTTGACAAATTCAGGTTTTGTTTATTGCGCACACATTAGGTATTTGGAAAATATTTTGACACGAGTACATTTTGAGAACACAAGAACAACACTCTGCTTGCCTTCAGATTTATAGTGTACATTCTGTTCTTTCCTGCAAGGTAAGTAATTTACTATTCTAGTTTAGAATAAAGGATACAATACCTCAAGAATAAGTGTTAGTCCAAATACAAAGGAGACATTTTGTATAGTAGCATTTTTCAAGACAGCCATATACATACAGGAAATCCTCAAGGAAAAAACCTTAGGATTTGAGAATTTAGACGAGGTTTTGTTAAGGTTCATTCTGAAACATTTTTGCAGCCTCAAGGCCAGAAAGAATTAAATTTTGTTCGCGATTTTTCGGCATCTAGCTTCCTCCGCGACCTCAGGAAAGGATCTTTAGCACCATCGAATGATCCGTTTTGAATAAAATCCGAAAATCTTTGGGCTTGCTACGGACCACGGTAAACGCATATACATAGTTTCTGATGCGCAGTGTTGTTTAGTCACGTGGCGCCTTAAAATCCGGAACAATGGACACACTTTTGGCATGTGCCGGTCGCTTGCCGGTTACGTCACTAGACAAAATTTCCTAGTGCGGCTTTTGTGTGCAAAGCTGAACCGATAGAGCATTAGCATGATTCATAAAAGCTCTAATTCGTTAAAGTAAGTTTCACTTCACTGGCCAAAAGAATAATTTTTTTTGTTTGTTGACAATTTCAGAAGGGGGATTGTGTTGTTCATTGGCACAGTACTAGCACAAAATGCTAAACTATTCTTAAGGGTTTTGTTTGGAATGTTTTTAAATACCTACTTTTAACATGGAATTGCACTTGAAGAATTTCAGTAGGCCAATACCTTAGTCCTGTGTATTTCGTGGTTTCGCAACTAATAAATGGATGATAATATTTTAGCGGATATTTGTAGTTCGTTGCGTGGATCTACATTTGCAAGAAAAGGCATATCAGTAGTACCCACATGGTGCAAGAAGTGACTTTTAAAACGAATGGTTTTTGAATCATTTGAATCATTTGAATCATGCCAATCTTTGAAGCTAACTTGCCACAAGCGAGGTTTATTCTCAAAGACTACCGGGAATTTCGGCAAGTTGCGACAATACTAACTTTTTTGGGCCTTAATTATGATTTTTTCGATCGGGAAAAACTAGTGGATAATCAGGCCGTTATGCGCTTTCCAATATTCTATCGTCATTAAAATCGGTTGAGAAAAAATTGGTACCTTGTCTATCGTGAAGAATTATTGAATATCTTATAAATTGCCCAAGTGAATTTCAATTTAGTTTCTGCATACAAGTCTGTACAACAGTTGAACAACATTACGTGAGGAGTACTTACTAAAATCAATCTATTGTCCCTTAAAGTGGTCTCTGGAAGTGGACAGTGGTCATTTCACGCCCCCTACGCAACGCATCTGTCCCTTTCACGGCCAATAAACTTTTACAATGGACCAAATATTATAGATCGTAATTCAACAATATGTGTCGATCACGCCAAAACTGCAATAATCCAATAATCCAAATTTTATTACCGCTGCATGCTAATACAATCATCTCAACAGATAAAATTTAGTTTACGATTTCATAATCGTACCCCCGGAAATAAGGGTGTATTTCGTATTTCACCCCTGAAAGCAATTAAAGAATATTGTGAACTACTTTTAAATTGAATATAATACGAATAATAAATTCAAATGTCGACTTGTCAATCAAAACCCCCGGAAAAAACTTGTACGATTGTGAAACTTTAAACTACCCCTTTAATCGCTTTAATTGAGTCACATTAGTCAAGGGGTTGTTGAGGGTTCTCGCACCTAGAACACCGCACTTTATTTCATTTTTTTTCTATCACAGTTTTTTTACCGACCGTTTTTTACCGCCTGGGATTTAGGGGTGCGATTAGGGAGGGCTGACCGCTGTCCATGCTATTAGGCATGCTGATGCAAAACACTCAAAAAATAATTACTTCGCACATCGAAAAAACATTTGCATACTGACCGATAAACACTTCAGTTTAATTCACGTTTGAGTGTCTTAAAAGCAAAAAATTAAAGTGTTTGCGATATCACAGTTTGGTTAGTATTTTGACACACGATTAGACTCATTATGTGCAGAATAATAGTTACTTTTTGCTTCAAAATTCAAGCAAATTCCTACAGGACGAACGAGTGGAGTTTAATCGTTTAGTTTGTGTATTTCGTCGCTTCAGAAGAAAACTATCCCAAATTTGTCAAAAGTTGGGTTTATACATTAATATCATCAAGAAATAAAACAAATTTCCTGTAAAATTCAATTTTTAGACTTAGGTTACTTCTGCTCTGAAGCGACGGTTTTCAGAAACAGATACTATGCAATCCCATCCCTGTGTACTATTGCAAAATAAGCATACATTGTCTCTATAAAATCATCTCTTTTTATCTTTGAACATTCTTGTAACGGCGCCATTAATCATTAATAATTGGATTTAAATGTGCAACAGTGAATATAAAGTGCGTTTGAAGCTATTGATAAAATTTTTGTTTGCAAACAATTATATAACTCCTTCATATTTGCAACACAAGTGTATGCTTGATGTAGCAATTTTTTATTTAAAAGAATCTGTGTGACAATATTTTTAGCGTTTCTGATTTTGGGTTCTCTAAATGTTCAAAATTATATAAAATTTTGTGACTTTGTCATTCTCTCTTGTCTCTTCTCTAATAAGGATTATTAATTGATCGATTTTGGCAATATCTTGGGTGCTGTTAAGAATAATAGAAAAGAGGACATTTCCTAGTTATTCTATTAGCTTTTTTTTTAATTTGGGTGCTAGTATTTTACATTTCGAGCATACGGATGATGTTGATATGCTAGTAGAGTTTGTCATGTTTCTCCTTTGCCTCATTACATTATTAACTGTATCTATACAATTATTTTATGAATTTGCTCTTATTTGTAGCATTTTTTTGTTGTCATTTGTGTCCGGGCCCATCCTCACTGTCGGCTTCACGAAATTCAAGAAATGCGGAGTTTTAGATGCTTTGAATAATTGTTAATTATTAGTAAATATATTTGCAGATAACGATAACGCATCCACTCTCTGGAATTAAATTTAATGGTTTATTTTTCGGGAAATGTATTTATTGTCTGTTATAATCCGTTACACATATGACCATTTCTAATAAAATGTCAGTCTGTACTACTAACTAGAATAAACAGAATTATTCTTAGTGCAAACATATTTATCCCAAATTACGTAGTAAGCTACGTCAAAAAATCATAAATATTTATTTGTTCATTCAGTTCGGTCAACAACAATAACAAAAACACAATGCCTCACATAAGAATATATTTGGTACATATAAAAGAATAATACATAATACTATAAAAACGTCACAGCCTATTTGGTAGAGGTCCTTCGCAAACAACCATTTTGAAAGGTGCTAATCAACCATTTTATGTTTGTTTCATCTCCATCACTTCGTTGTAGATGTTCTGCGTTGTTTCCAATCCACCAAAGTCAAAATCTATCATTGTGATGTCCGTCGAAACGCTGGTCCTTTCCTTTAAGGACATTGATAAAACAGACACTCGAGAATACCTCCTTCTTGCGCATTTCTTCCTTAACAACACACCAAATGTTTTCAAGACCTGTCCAACAACAAAGAAAATAACGCATTAGAATATAAAGAGTTAGAAGGTTTAATTAAATTCAACATACCTTAAGGCAGTTATTCCCCGTGTAGAAAATTAATTTCTTGACCGACATTATGGCACTAGCTTCTTCTTTCATTGGACGTTGAGATGCTAATGAGCAGAGAGAAGCGACGCGAGCTATTTATGTACTTCCCCCACTTTCGTTGCGTGGGACTAGACTGGTAATCGCAATTCACTTGACTCTGTGAAAATAGGGGGTTGATTATTGCACCCTCGTTTCACTTCCGTAAAGCTAAACTTTGCGTTGCACTGCTGCTCTCCCTGGGGCTTCGGTAATTGTGGTGGTCTCGTTTCATGGACGTTCACACGGTACCCTTCACCATTGTTTATGTAATCATATTATGGGGAAGTACGCTTGCAGTCAGTGATATTGGGTTTTAATTTGATATATTTTGATTATTTGGGGGCCAGCGCAAATGGACTGTGACTCTCCAATTTTCCTTTCTTGTGGTGATTATTATTGTTATGGACTATGGGATTCATATTCAACAGCAATCTTTCTGTTGGGCAGAATTTCAAATCGACACGATGTGGTCTACCTTAAGGTAGTCAGTCATACACGTACCGGAAATCTTCGAGGAAAAAGCCTCTGGAATTTTGTCTAATCGCACACGTGACCACTGTTCCGACCAAAACTTGGTCAACCTGGTTTATGGATATTACTCTCTGGTCTGTCCAGTATTTGTCGGTCTTTTCTTGTTTCCATTCTTCAAAAACTGATGTGATCTGAACATTATTTGTCATCCTAATACTCACCCACATGGCGCCTAAGACAATGGAATTTTCCTGTAGAACTTTTTAGGTACATTGGAGTAAAAGTGACGCCTACTTATGGACGAAATTATCACAGGTTAACACC
Organism: Aphodius granarius; assembly: GCA_963971325.1. Classification (NCBI taxonomy): domain Eukaryota; kingdom Metazoa; phylum Arthropoda; class Insecta; order Coleoptera; family Scarabaeidae; genus Aphodius; species Aphodius granarius. The sequence continues at coordinate 7,747,160 of OZ020230.1, read as the reverse complement.
TCGGTCCGTTTGTGACATAAACATATTCAAAATCAATTAGTGAGTGGACAATAACAGACAGTTAACGGCCTAGAAAACTATACAGTCATAAAAGTCGCTTGCCATTGATCCGCGAAGTAAGTGCTAAGTGAACACATGCAGGAACCAAACCAGGGGACGGAAAAACGCACATTACCATTATTTTTTTCTCTCTCGCAGCGATCATGCGACAACTCTATGTTTTGCACCAGTAAACACCATGCATTGACGACGCCAGTTACTTACGCAACGCTCACTAACTGATAATTCTACAGGTGCTTAGTACATAGATAGCTTAGCCCAACATGCGAGTTGTGGTATTGTATTATCAATTTTATCAGTTCCATTGGTGGGAATGATAATCATCGTTTCGCGTCAAGTGAGGACATTAGGTATTCTAGTTTTCTTTTTAGTACTTTAGTTTTTAGCATTAGAAATGTATTGGTAGTTGAACTTTTTAGCTACCAGACAAACACGCTCATAAAATTTGTATTTATTGTTCGACTTTGATAATTTTAGGAGTTCTTAAAACTGTACTTAGTTATTCTGGGGTAATATCTGCACGTGCCTCAGTTATTCTAGCAATTTTATCTTCATCTTCAGTGTCCCCTAAGAACACCACTTTTTACGATTTTCACAGACAGATATCTGACATGAACTAGCGCTTTATGTCACTTTATGAGATTTCAGTTAATTTCATAGTTTCCTCAAACGATTTCTTAGATATTTATTGATTTGATTTTATAATACTCGCGATTTTGAATGCGTTTTTAGCACCTGTTACAATCATCGCAAAATTGTTCATTTCCTTGGTCCCTCAAATTTTATAACACTGGAAATTGATTTTTTTTGCAAAACCATAAGAAATTGGTATTATGCACCAGCTTATGACAATAAATGGGGCCAAGTTCATAAAGGGTGGTCGAACGTAAGCGTACGCGTGTCTCACCGCTCATGAGAGATCGTAGCACACCAAATTCCCACGTTTGAACCCCACGTGCATGCTACCACCCCATATATACTCACCCTAATCTTCTCTCTTCGTTTATATTTACATTTTAAGCTGGAATATTGTTTGTACCCGACGAAATGACAACTATACCTTTAATTATCACCACAACATTTATTAAAATGCATATTGTGGTGTACAGTAGAAGAAAAATGAAAATATGCGGATAGTTATTTGGGGGATCGAAACCCTTTGTACCCATAGAAACGTAATATGCAAATTCGTTTGTAAATTTAACCCCCTTCTTGATATTTTGCACATGTCTCTTAACCAATTAACTATTCGTAACCATCGAACCAAACTAATAAGCGCACGTTTTTCGGGAAAAAGGCGACTAATACCAAACGAAAGTACAATGCGAATTATGGTAGTCCTGTTCCGCGTGATGTGGCGCAATGTTCCAAAGAAACAGGTTTGCCCTAAAGGGTTGCAAAACCGGTCAACGCAACCCTCCGCAAAATGCACAAAAAACGCCGTACGTAGAAAATATAATTTATTGGCATCACATCATATTAAAAAGTATATACATATATTATATCTAGTGACTAAAACCTCCGTATAAATCGTGCGATTTTTTCGTGGAGATAAGCAAAACTTCACACAGCAAAGCGATGTATATATACATATATATATATAACACAGTTAAGGCATTTTTTAATAAGCCAATTTCTTAGTAAGCTAATTCGGTACCCCATGGTCTATAAGGCTTCATCCCTTGGCTAGTTGGGTTGCTCTGGTTGTAGTTCTGGTGATGGCTACTAGTTGGAATGCTGAAGGAATTGACGGGATATTGATGTGGACTGTAGCCTAAAGCAGTGGAAGTAGTTGTGGTCAGCGGTGTTAAAACTGACGTTGAAGGTGGAGCTAACCTAGCTGAGCTATCACTGGTAACCACTGGCGTTACAGCACACGAAGTCGAGATGTCATAATGGTTCAAGTCATGCATGTTCTGATGGTGCAATGGAGGTGGTTGATGGATTGGTCCATGGTTTGGAGCGACTGGTGACGAAGGTAAAGGATTCAAAGGCGTGTATGGAGGTTGACCACCTCCGTAGCCACTCCATGATCCTGCACCCTGTTTCGAGGCTAGCTCTCTTTGGGCGGCGCAACATTGAAGATGTGAGGTTAACCTCAATCTCAGAGGATTTTGAATGTCCAACCCTTCAATCCTTTCTAGATATCTAGCCACTTCTGCCGCGCATTCTCTAAATCCCATACCATGATAGTCCATTGCGTATTTGTGCGGATCGTATGCAAAGGAGTCTAATCCTGGAATAGAAGAATTGTTAATTAAATGGATTCATTCAGTCAGGTGTTTGGGCAAATGCGTGGGAAATATCCATGGAAGGGTAAGGTTACCAGGTGGTTTGCCGCTGTGGGAACTACAAGTCACAGGGATACACTTGTTGCCCCACTAAACGGTCGGACAGCTGGTCTACCGGCACAAGGGGGTATCTTGGTTCCGTATCTCCTCCGATGGTTTGCTTATGTTATGCGCGTAAATTTTAACACCTATCGCGTTTTGTTTACGCTTAGTTCGAGCTATATTCGCTAGTAAGCGATTTCATAATCATTCATAATATCCGCTCGCAGAAAATTTAACACTAGACCCGCTTGAAGAAAATACTCAACTAAATAGTTTATTTAAATACATACTTAATACTAACGTAATAATAATGACGGTTTTTAGTTGATATATTATTGTTGTTTTGTCTCGTGTGGTTAAATGAAATTAACCTAACTTATTCGTAGATTTAACAATAATTTACAATAATATCAAAAATATATATTTCTTTAATAATAATAACAAATAGTATTGAGATGTAGAATTACGATAATTTAAACAACATTATGAGTTATTTAGTAGTAAGAAGCACTTTTAATTTAATTTATATATATATAGGGTGTTTAGAAATTGACGGAAAAGCTACACGTGGCGATATTCTTCGTTCGATTCTAAGCGAAAATCTAAATCTTAAAATGTTTTCAAAGTTCGCATAATTTGTCCATAAATAAACATTAATATTCAATATCTGTTGTAAAAATAGCTATAATTTAGAATAAAAAGAATTTTGAAAACTAGCTTGTTTGTTTTTTTGTTTTGTCCTTAGCTTTAAAGTTCGTTTTTTAACATTGACATTTCATTCAGAAAATATTACGATACCTACTATACAGTAGTATAAAAATACAATGTTGCCACATATTTACGTTTCTTTTAAGTGCTTCCTGAAACCATACGAAGCGTGGTACAACATTTTTAATATTAAAATTTTCACATTAGAATCGAACGAAGAATATCGCTACGTGTAGCTTTTCTGCCAATTTCTAAACACCAGGTATATAACCAAGGGAAGTTCTAACAAACTAGAAGAGCGTACATCAAATATACTTAACACGTTTGCTCTTTAAAGTAGTAGTTTTACTCGTATATATTCCTTATACATTTAATAAATACTTTGCATATTTGATAATACTAATACATAATTATGATTTAAAAAAATATTTAAGTAAAAATATTAATATTGAAATTGATAACCAGAAGAGTTAATTATATGATTAAAAGCACTTGAAGCATACTAAAATTCATCACATTAATCATTAACAGTAATTCCAGCATATAATATGCATGAGTAGGCTATCTTCGGTTACAATAAAAATTTATCGCACCTAGTGAATCAAACCTGCTGTGATACACCGAATATGCCTGAATAGTAATAATTCAAATATTCGCACTTTACACTGTATCACGGCAAAAATCCGAGTCGAAAAAAAGCCGAACCAAAACACCGTTAAAGAAGAAATACGAGCCGGAAATAGGAAACGGTTGCATTTCTGGGGGTAGATTTGGTGAAATCAGCGGACCAAAACATCATATCACGCTTGAGACAAACACCAATCACAAACACGGTAACACAAATCACAATACCTACCTTTGGCATGAAGCATCTTTAGGTGGTCCACGGTCATCTGCAAAATCTCAGCCTTCTCCAACTTCGCTGATCCTTGCTTTTCAAAGGCACTTGGCACTAGTCTCTTGAGTTCTGATAGGGATGTGTTGATTCGATCTCTTCGTTTCTTCTCGATGACACCTCTTCTCTTTTTCCTGGAGAGCATTTGGCAACTGTCAGTTTCACCAGGAGATGTACATCTATGGAAGAAAATGATATTAGTTAAATTTAAACTTGAGATGTGTCTCTTGATAACTTACTGTTCCTTGGAGGAGCCTTCAGAGAAGACATCATCGCAGTCATCACTTTCTGAGAGTGGCCTCTTGGCTGCTCTTTGGATCGGTTGCCATTGGGAGGCAGGGGTGGTAGTGGAGTAACCCCAATGGAGTGGTGTGTTGTGTTCCATGGCTGTCGGAAATAGTCGTGTGTCTTGCGTATGTGCAAACGTGTGCAAGTCTGCAAGGGAAATGTTAGAATGTGGCCCTGTTGATTCTGACGGTTGACCGGACGTCGTTCAGGCACGTTTTTCCCCCACCATGCGCTGCCGATTCGGCCAACCAGCGCTGTTGCTGCACGCGACTCCGGTAACCTTTCGCTTCATCACATGGGGTTGATGTGTATCCATCCCTCACACAGCACCACGGCACTTCAGATTTGGTCGCGTGTGTACCACCGACTACGAATGTTCCCACAACTAGGGATGACGCCCGCGCCATAATCAAATAGACAAATCGGCTGGTTTAATTATAGATTCGATAACCATTATAGGCTATGCGCACCATGTAATGGTTTTGTTTGTTTTGTGGTTAATCTTTATTTTCTGGCTGTGCTTCTTATTCTGGTTGTGATTTTCCTAGAAGTTATTAAATACCAAAATTTTACAATTTTTTTGGTGGACGTTTTTTTGCAATGAATAGGTATCGAATATAGATAATCGTTTAGTATATTTCTAAAACCCCAGGTACTCCCACCTTGCGATTTTACTGTATAAACTACTTCCTGGTTCATCCCCCAAATGTACCGTTTTAAATTTACCGTTTTCGGTATTACATAATCTTGAAATCTAAACGTGTGGCTCGAAAGAAAAAAAGCAATGTCTTCCCTCTCGCCCCATCTGGGCCACGGCAAGACGGAAAAAATCTAGCCCTACCCTCATTTTGGCAGGAGCATACCTACCTATGTCACGCGTTCCCGGTAACGTTCACTTTTGTCCTACAACCCCTTCGCCCAAAAAGGCCACTACACCATTGTATTCATTGTTTAGCTGAAGATATCAAATTTATTATTATTATGTTACATGTTTAATGTGATTATGTTTTTTTTAATAGTATGGATGCAAGACAATTTATTATACCGAATATATTGTTTGGGCTATGTGCATATCAGCATATATGTTGGTGCGTTCTTAAATATTGATACTTATAAAACTGTGGAAAGAATTTGCAACTCATGCTATACAGTGAAAGACTAATCTAAATACCAATACAATCTTATCTTTAAATTTTCTCTATAAAATATCCCAATTTCTGCGTTTCTACATAAAATATGTTAAAAATTTTTACTTTTACAATTTTGTGTCTTTATTGTCCGATTTTTGATTTTTTTTAATTGTAGATCGTGAAAAATTGTACTCTTGGACAAAGCGCCACATTTTTTTTACAAAAGCCTAATGTCTATCTAGAATTTTCGCGTTTTACTCACGAACGGTACATAGGGCAAGGAGGTCTCCAAAAATAGATTCCTGGGATAAATTTTCATCCAGTACCTTTCGAATCATCCAAATCATGCGATCAGATCAGACACAGTTTGCTCCGAAAAGAGAAAATGTCGTAGAGTAGCTGTTTAGACACACAACTTTGGAACGTCATTACTTTCGAACCGTTTAAGGTAGAGAAAATCCAATAGCGCCATTGGAATCATCGTGAACACTGAGATGGACTTTTCATCGTTAAAAATCCCAGTTTTGAAATTATAATTTTCAAGTGGCGCGTCTATCTCAAAAACTATACTCGTCGAGATCTATTTTTTGGTGGGGGAAGTTATGGCCCTACGACCAGTGGTTCAAAAGTTCGATTTTTTTCTACCTCAAGAGACAGAGAAAAAATTGTCCATTCTAAAATGGCCGTGCTTATGTTTTAGACTGTGCAGGTGTCTGAGAAAAGGACTGCACTACTGAATATCCCATCACCTTATAAAAACAAAATTCTTTCGAATAAAGTCATGTATGTATAATAAAAATATATCCTTGATAAAAAAGGTGATTATGATCATATAATAATTTCTGTTTGTATGTAAAATATAATAAGATAATATAAAAGTGGTGCCCAAATGTGCAGGGGAGGAGTTGTACGATATAGAAAAAGAAGGATAGGCTAAGAACATAAAAGAAAGAGACGGCTACAATAACACGAACTTGTCGATTAGCAAATTTCGTATGGGGTTATTGTTGGTCGTAGGGCCGCAAGGGTAGGGAGTTGTTAGGTCAGTAATCGTGGGAAATGGATAAAGTAACATGTCACACCACCGCCACGCGCCTGAAGGGTGAAATCGGCCCTCCCTCCAAGCCTCGCGTCATCCCTTGCTCGGGGATGCACTACCAAAAAGTCGGAACAAAAATAATAATAGGTCAAACTGATGAGTTTGTATTGGAAATTTGCGTGGGACGGCATTAGATGTAGGGATTAAATGTGGGAACACGTTTTTTTTTAAATACATTTTTACGAAAGGTATTTTTTGAGATCAATTTTTTTTCAATTTGCCGTCCCTATGTGCACGTTTATCTAAAAATTTCTTATCAAAACTCACACATTAAAGATATCATATCATCCAAAACTTACAAATAAAGTCGACATTCATACACGAATTTTAGGAATATTAATAAACATATTTCCCCCTAAATCGATCATCTTTAATTCATGTTTAAATGCTTAAATAGCGGTATTGCCTCGACCGCATTGCGTTATGCTTTACGCCTAAACTGAGAATTTATTTATACGTGTATTCTAGTTTCGTAGGGAATCGTGCGTGTTCGTGTGCGGCCCAAATTAAAACTGTGTCCACCACATTGAGACTGCCGGACTACGGCAGCAACCAAGTGCTCGTCGAGTCCATTTAATTAGAAATTAACGCTAATCGCCCCTTGCGGAGCCCATAATCGTCCATAAGTGGTGGCCCATGAATCGTCTCGATCATGTCTGGAGATGTACAGCCGAAGAAAAGACGCGACAAGCGCAAGAAGAAAGGTATTTATCATTGAGTCGAGCTCATCCTAATTATAAACCATATTTTGTTATTTAACCTCTTTATATAGAAGACCAAATTGAAGACACAGTTGCCCATCAACACGCCGCACCAACGCAGAATATACCGGTGGATGACAGCAACATCCACATCCACAAAGAGAAGACTATTGGTGGAGGAATCTGCGCAAAATGCATATTTTTTATTATCACCATAGCTATAGCAATTGTCATTGGGCTCACCATCACAGAACATAGAGGTCTAACAGATAGTAAGTAATGTTTTTTAAGTCACAACAATCATCCACAAAAGATCATTTCAGTTGATATCCCACTGTCGGAATCTCGTTTCGCTAGCATATTCGAAGGCTGGATTGACACTGAAAGATCTGATGATCACGATGAAGGTATAGGATCTGATGAGGTCAGCTTTGATCAAGACGAAGATAGTCATGAAGAAGAAGATGATGATGACGATGAAGGAGTGGCATCTCAAGAAGAAGATGAAGACGAAGTAGAAGAATCAACGGAGGAAACAGAACAAGAAGAAACACAGGAGGACGACGAAGAAGAAGAAGAAGAAGACACAATAGAATCTGAGGAAGATCAGGAGGAATCGGAAGAACCTGAAGAATCGCCAGAGCAAGAAGCATCTCCAGAACAAGAAGAAGACGAAGGAAGTCCTGAACAGGAATCCCAAGAAGATATGTACAAATCAGAAGAACAAGAATCTGAGGAGCAAGAAGAAGAACCAGCCCAAAGCAAAGAAGAGCCTGAAGAGCAAGAAAGTCTGGTAGATGACGATGACGATGATGGAGATCAACCTGGATCAAATGAAATAGACCAAGAGACAAACGTAAGACTAATTGTCCTAACTATTTATCCTCACAGTAAAAGATATCCTCTTCTAGAATGATGAGCTGCAAGAGGAAATAGAAGACCCACAAACCGAAGAAATCACGGACGCTACAACTTCTGGAGGTAATTTCTTCATTGATTTAACTCCCTCAAAATTATTTATGTTTAGTACTATTATTAGATTAGTAAAATTTACAATTGTAAATCAGGAAATGCATTTTATATTAAACTGCCGCTGATGTTGTTCCAGTGGCAGCAAAATTTGGCGTTGGAGTTGCCCTGCTGATAGTGGCATACGTAGTACTGATAAAGAAATGGAAATCTGGTAACACTAAAGCATGCTATGTTGTTGTTGTACATTAGGGCCGGGAAGATACGCGGTCTAAAATACATTTCTCATTCTTAGAGATCGCATATCTTCCATAGGTTCTCCACCTCTGGTACTTTTCTTCCTTCGCTTCTTCACATTAGAGAGAGCTAGTCTAGCTAACAAAAGCATTTCCTGGTACTTACCTCTCGCCGTTTTCTCGTTTGTCCTGTACAATTAATCACTAAGCGTGGCGCTAATATTTAAAACATCAAGCATCAGCTAGCTAAGACTTGCCTCGAATTTAGACAAGCTGCCTGAAGAACCAACCGCAAAAAATTCAGAAACTGAATCACCGAATTTATCAAGAAGAAATACATTCATACCTCCTCCTGAGCTGGAAGAAGTGGAACAAGACATGGATAACATTGAGGACGGTATCTAAGGTGACGCCAAGAAAATGCAATCTTTCTATTAAAACAATTTTAGAATACTCTGAGGATGAAGATGTTGATGAAAGTGATGAAGAAGAACATATTCCAGCAAGTATAAGACAATACGAAGAATTAAGAGCAACTTACACTAGGTCTTTAACACCTGAAGCACAGTTGGGACCAACTGAAGATCAATACGAAGAGGAAATTGAGGAAGAAATTGAAGAAGAGGAGGAAGAATACGATGACGAACGAGAAGGTATTGAATACAATGACGACGAAGACGAAGAATTAATGAAGAAGCTAGAAGAGAAATACGGACGAATTGACAAAAGAACGAAATATGAAGACGAACAAGAGGATGAAGAAGAAGATGATGAAGACTACGACTCTTGGAAACGTAATTTTAGTTCTTACGGACATTTCTTCCTTGTTTTGGTTTCTCCAAAACTCCATCTGTTGCTTTTTTGCAGGAATCAAAGGCATTGGAGATAATGCTGCTGGATCAGAATCTGATGATGAGCCTCATCGCCTGTCAGGCGCTCAAAGTTATGAGTTCGATAATATCACTAGTCCTTACGACTACGCGATAAGAAGAGATCTGGATTACGCGGAAGAACATCTGCAAAACGTACGTAAACAAACTTCTTTATCAACAACTATCAGACAATTTTCTTTTTCTTCAGGAGTAAAATCTAACAACCTTTTCAAAAAATTCCTCCAACACGCTTTAGTTTGATTAGTTTAGTGTTTTTTATTGCATTTTGTTGATTTTCGTGGCCTGTGATTACCTCCTTTTGGAATGTTTTTCGGGTTTTTATTCTTTTTAGTGTGTTTTATTTTTAGAGAGATATAATAACATCTCCATTATTTTTATTAGACCCGCACACTAATGCTAATAAGAATAATGGAAATACAATTCATTCAACTAGTTAAGGTAAGTCTTTGTGTACTAATAATGTTTGTTTGCATTTCTCCCATATCAACAGAACGTACCTTTAGCCTTGAACCTATTTATTAAAATCCTTGAAACCAATCCTGAATCACCTAGAGCCCTATACGGGCGAGCTCGAGCACTGGACCATCTTGCTGAGAAAAAACGAAGCAACGAAATACTTCAAGAGTCGATCAAATATTTCCTCAAAGTATTAAGAGTGAAAAACACTCCGGATGTTTTGTTTTTAGCAGCCGCGGAACGAAGTATTAACAGAATGCGTTTCATAGGTAATATAACTACATTTTAAACCACTAAACAATAATAAATATAGCTTATTCTTAGGAAGTTATTCGCGAGCCATTGAAGTCCATAACCTTCTTATAGAGAAATTCCCTAATGTTATAAAATACCGAAACGATCTTTCTGTTACTCTTCTAACCATAAATAGAATACCTCAAGCTAGAAAATTACTTTCGGAGACGCTTAAGCTATGGCCAAATAGTGGCTTTGCTCTAGTCCACTACGGGTTCATCTTAAAGACCGTGGATAATAATTTGCCTCTAGCCATCGACTATTTGACAAAAGGTATAGAAACCAAAGAACCAGGTGTTGTAGACGGAAGGTTTTACTTCCATTTAGGTGATGCTTTGTCCAGATCCGGGAAGAACGAGTTAGCCATGAAAGTACGTTAGAAAACATCGTTTTTACCTAGGGCAGTCATTGCTAAATAAATAAAATTTCAGATATACGAAGAGGGCGTCTCCCAAAACGTATTTCTATCAAAATACCAAAGATCTCTGTACAATGTCGATAGGCTAACCGGTAGACCATGGTGGGCTCCAAACGAAACTCCTTACACCAAATTATTCCAATTACTTCAACACCATTGGCGAGATATCCGAAAAGAAGGCTTCGACATTCTCAACAAGGAAGGCTATTTCAAAGATGAAGCAGAAAATCTACGAGATGTCGGCGATTGGAAGCAGTTTGAATTATACGCCAGGGGCATAAAAAACAAAGAAAACTGCCGAAAATGTCCGCTAACATGTCAGATAATTGACTCATTTCCAGAAGCAAAAACTTGTACTAGAGGACAAGTGAAATTTAGCGTGATGCATCCTGGCACTCACGTCTGGCCACATTGCGGACCTACAAATTGCAGATTAAGGTCGCATCTAGGATTAAAAGTACCTGCCAGGACGTATATTCGGGTAGCAGAAGAAATAAGGTTGTTACATTTTTTTTCTATTTATGGTATGCGTTATTAATTTTTGTCTGGGTTACAGATCTTGGGAAGAAGGAAGCGTGTTTGTTTTTGATGATAGCTTCGAGCATGAGGTTTGGCACAACGGTACAGACTTCAGATTGGTCCTTATTGTCGATGTATGGCATCCAGAATTAACGAAATCGGAGAGAATTAACTTATCACCCATCTAGTTTAATGTTTTTTTATGAGTTCGACTGTACAATATTTTAATAAAACATATATTTTATTAATTTCTTATTTATTACTGTTAAACCCTTGAGGTTATTAATGATTGTGTGTTACTTTTGGGAAGTTACGTGCAAAAAGTACATAGATAATAGCAGTCTGGTGAAACTTAGCGTCGGCACCTTTGATGTTCAGGGTACCAGATTTGCTGACCTCGAAAACACCGTTGGCGTGGATATCGATGGGATCGATGGTATTGACGTCACGCAACGTCATTATTTTGCGTGGCTTAACTCCGATTTTGATGTGAGGGGAAGCGATCGAAAACGTGGTGAGGATTGTAGGAGAGCGGCATTGATATAATGTAGAGTAGTTTCAAACTAAGAAGAGCACAGTTGTATATGCAACCAATCATACCCAGTGTATGGTTTGTAAATTGCCTATGTATATTTGGTTGCATATACAACTGTGCTCTTCTTAGTTTGAAACATCTATAGCTAGCCGCGCGCCACGTGCAACTTACGGCCAATAGCTCGCCACTTTCAGTTCCCCCGAAAATATTCTTCCGACCGCCTATCTTGAAGCAAAAAACTATTTGCGCGTTGCTATGCGCAGTGAAAATTCGGTAACTCGATTTTACTACGAGTTTCACTTCACGCTATTCACTGATAATAGGCCCGTTCGCAGAGCACATTCTGAATGCGTTCGGTGCGGAATTTACATTGGACCAATTTAAGATCTTGCAACGATTCTCCTATACTGTCATTACTATGACGCATCTGGTAGAATTCTACACATGTATTTCTGAACGTTATAAATAAATATCGGGGATCGCGTCCCGACGAGTCATGTTTACGAACGCGCTGCTGTTTTGACATTTCATAAAAACATCGCAATATGCCAATGTTGTGACACCTCATCCCAAATAAAAATTCCAATGGATTATCGTAATCAGGATATGGATTTGTGTCTAACAAAGGCCGAAATACAACAATAAATATTTCGCCAGTAATTAATGAAGCAATAAACAGCAGGTAATGCTTGAACATTCGCTTAGCAACATAACCTCTAACGTCAGATCTATTTTTTTTTTAGCTTCTCCCTACAAGAAAGTCACAACTTACGAGCACTATGGAAGGCCAGTTTTTGAGAATTTACATTAATGACACTTGCATGTCACGCCAACACGAGAACCTAACCCAGATTGGTAACCTTTACGAGGGAATTCCCGAGACGTTACTACTTAATTTCATCACCTGGATCCTACTGCTGTTGTTGTTTGCAATATTACGAAACCGAGCTTGGGACTATGGTCGGCTAGCATTGGTCCAAACCGAACGATGGACGCAAATCTTCTACAAGAACGCATCCAGAAATAACCTAGATGAACATTCGGAGGCTTTATTAACAACAGATGTTGGCTGCCAGTGGTTTCCCACAATCTTCAAGATCAACAAACAGAGGATTTTCGCTAGATGTGGACCGGACGCTTTGCATTATCTATCTTTTCAACAACATCTGTTAGCACTAATGGGCGTTATTACGTTAATTTCAATATGCGTGATTCTTCCAATTAATTTCCAAGGGAATCTACAAGGAACAGTGAACTCTTTTGGACATACAACTATCAGTAATCTATTACCGACTTCAAACTGGTTGTGGGTTCATATAATAGTCTCGTTTTTATTTGTCCCTTTAACAATTTTGATAATGCGGCGTTGCTCAAGTCATATACCTAATACGTCACTCGTTTCCTCACGTACCGTCATGATAACTAACATATCGCATAACCATCGCAATGTGGACGATATAAAGAATTATCTGATGGCTTGCTTCCCTGATTTCCCAATCGTGGACGTGCAGTTAACGTACAAAGTGAAGAAGTTGATGAATTTGGAGGAACGGCGGATAGCGGCGCACGATTGTTGTCACTATTGCGTTAATAACAAAGCGGCAAACCTACAAGTGCAAAAATACGGTTGTATCGTCTGTTGTCATTGTAAAGTACAAGATGCTGAAGCGTATTATTCGGAAATGGAATCGCAGTTAAACGCGTTGGTCAGGGTTGAGAGAAATATTGCTTTAGCTCATCCTTTAGGAATTTGTTTTGTTACATTCCAAACTGAGGAACAGGCGAGATATGTAGTAGAAAAATTCGTAGCTGGTACTGTTAGGAGTTGGGATATATCTAAAGCCCCTAGCCCGGCTGATATCAATTGGGAGAATTTACAAATTTCGTTGAGACATTGGTATTCGAAAGCTATAATTATAAATTTAATGTTATTTGTCGTATTGTTCTTTCTAACCACTCCGGCGATTGTTGTAAGCACATTGAATATCTTTGCAAATCAAGAGGATATCTTCAAGAATTTCAGCCCTATTCTTTCCGAATTCCTTCCGACGCTACTCTTGTTGACAATGTCTGCCCTTATGCCTGTCTTTGTAGCATATTCTGATCAGTGGATGTCCCACTGGACCAAGTCCAAACAGAATTTGGCTACGATGAATAAAACCTTCTTCTTTCTACTATTTATGGTACTAATCCTGCCTAGTTTGGGCTTAACAAGCGCTCAAGCTTTTGTCGAGTGGTCCCTTCAAACAAAAGACAAGACTTTGCGTTGGGACTGCATCTTCTTAGCCGACAAAGGGGCTTTCTTTGTGAACTACGTGATTACTTCTGCATTAATCGGAACTGGTTTGGAGTTGTTACGCTTTCCTGAACTAGCGATGTACGTCTGGCGGTTAATTTGGATGAAATCTAAAGCTGAAACTGTCACAATTCGTAAACAAATCTTAACCCATTTCCCATTTGGTATTCACTATTCGTGGACCTTACTAATCTATACTGTTTCTGCTGTGTATTGCGTAATATGCCCTTTAATAACACCTTTTGGGTTATTATACCTTTGCCTTAAACATCTTGTCGATAAACACAACATTTACTATGTCTACAAACCTATAACGATGTGTGAGGAAGGTTTCCAAATCCACTCCTCAGCTGTACGTCTCGTTCGAGTTGGTGTAATGTTATTACAAGTTGCGATGGCAGCTTTTGCCACAATACGTTCCGGATTTACGCTTATGGCACAAATAACTATTCTTGGCTTATTTGCCACGATCGGGTTCTTCTTCATTTTGAGTCCGTTCCCAACTTGCCGACCAAGATCTAGAACCATAAATCATATACACGAAGAGTACGAACAGTACGTTGCACCTGTATTGGTCTCCTCTGAGAAAATTCCTGACATTGCTGTGATTAGTAACCAAAATGGTTACGGATCCAACGACGATGAAGTTGTTTTTCCCGAGACCCCAGGGTCTAGCGTCGCATAATTCGTGTTTTCGACCGGAAATGTAGGGCTGTGAGAGAGTGTATTAAACGCTGTAAGATCCCCTTTTTCTAGAGTTTTTAAATTCCCAGTACGTACGAGATTATTTGTATTATTTTGATTTGCTGTTGTGTAAATGACCATATATGTATATTTTATTTAATGTTTAATAAACTAATAATAATGCATGTTTATTGGTTTTATTTAATATAATTACCGTGTTGAAAGTTTGTTGAAGATTATACTATCGTAACTAATGAAGAGGTGTTGCAATATACTTTCAAAGACGAGTAACTCGAACACGTCAAAAATGACTTGCTTTGTTACCATGTTACGCAGTAAATAGTCGTGCCAGATACTTTCCAGATACATCTTTCAATGGCGAGTAACTTGAATACTTCCAAAATGACTTGCTTTGTTATCATGTTAGACAGTAAATATTCGTACCAGATATAGATGTTTCAAACCAAGGAGAGCACAGTTGGGTATGCAACCAAATATACGCGGGTCAATTATAAACCATACACTGGGTATAATTGGTTGCATATGTCATGTGCTCTACTCTACCTAAGAATGTTATTAGCAAGTCTCAATTCTTAACTGTGTAACATCTTTCAAAGACGAGTACTTGCTTTGTTACCATATTAGGCTGTAAATAGTCGTTCCAGATACAAACGAATTTTTTGTTACTAGGTCTCAGTTCTTATAGTTGTGTAACATCTTTCAAAGACGAGTAACTTGAAGACTGCAAAAATGACGCTCTGTTACAATGTTAGGCAGTAAATATTCGCTCCAGATACTTACGAATTTTGTTACTAGGTCTCAATCCCTAGCCTTATAACATCTTTCAAAGGCGAGTAACTTAAATATGTACTTCCAAAATGACTTGCTTTGTTACAATGTTAGGCAGTAAATATTCGCTCCAGATACTTACGAATTTTGTTACTAGGTCTCAATCCCTAGCCTTATAACATCTTTCAAAGGCGAGTAACTTGAATATGTACTTCCAAAATGACTTGCTTTGTTGCCGTGTTAGGCAGTAAAGTTTCGTGTCAGGTACCTACAAATTTTGTTACTGTCTCTTTTTTAGCTGTGTAACATCTTTCAAAGACAAGTAACTTGAACATGTCAAAAATGAGTTGCATTGTTACCATGTTAGGCCAGATACCTACAAATTTTATTAGTAGGTCTCAATTCGAAGTTGTGTAACGTCTTTCAAAGACGAGTAACTTGAATACTTCCACTTGACTTTCTTTGTTACCGTGTTAGGCAGAAAATATTCATGTCAGATACCTACAAATTTTGTTCTATGTCTTTTCTTAGCAGTGTAACATCTTTGAGACGGGTAACTTGAATTTTTACAAAATGACTTGCTTCTATTAATTATATCGTTAACCTCTAATGTGATAATAAGCTCGCTTGTTTGTTTGAAAAAAGAAATAAACTCACATTTTTTATACACATAAAAATTGAATCACTATTTTTGTGTAAGTCCTGAATAAAACACATAAATTAGAAAACTTTACTCTTTATTTCTATTTTGTACAAAACAAATGCGATAATCCACACAAACTCTCTCAATCTCTGATGACCTATGAAATGACTTTATAAATTAAAAAAAAAAAAACAGCATCAAAAACGGTAAAGTCTTTCTCACTTTTCAACAATAAATTATTAAACCCTAGTGTTTCTTGGTTGGTTTGGCCAATTTTTCATACTTGCTCTTGCTGCCCCACCATAAGAAGAATGGAATTGCCAACGATGGAAGAGTCATAACGGCGAACGCAACCCAATCGAACACGTGAGAAGAGAATTTCCTATCGTAATCCTTGAAGGCAATGATCGCACCTTCACCAGGTTCGCTGCTGTATGAAATTTGGTACTACAAAGAAGAGCACTATTTAGTCAGGATATTTAAACCAAATTTAAGGTTACTTACAGATTTTGCATCATCAGAGACTTTGTAGTTAACTTCGGCACTGGTAAAGTTGAAGTACCCGAAACGTGTTGGCCTGACAACAACAACATGTGTTACATTTGTCTGTGGTGGAATTCTGTCAATGGTAGCTTCAAGCTGTCCCCCGACGATGTCGAAAGCTTCAGGATGGAAACCCTGGTCTTGAAGTCGGACAGAAATAGCAGCAGAATTGCCCACGTTGAAAATGGTATACTTGACGACGATATCTTTAGTTTCAACTAAATACTTATTCAGAATCTGTTTGGAAACCAGAAGTCTCGGTGTCGACTCTTCTTCTGTATTGCAGTTTACCGCAATAACGGCGAGGAAAAGAGTAAATAAAACTTTTTGGAACATCT
Organism: Aphodius granarius; assembly: GCA_963971325.1. Taxonomy (NCBI): domain Eukaryota; kingdom Metazoa; phylum Arthropoda; class Insecta; order Coleoptera; family Scarabaeidae; genus Aphodius; species Aphodius granarius. The sequence continues at coordinate 7,730,333 of OZ020230.1, read as the reverse complement.
GAAAGGATCAAGCGAACGATTTTTAGTTATTACAAGGAGAGTTCAAGTCAGGAATTTACCTTTATGATGTTTTTCGGACAACTGGTGTAACGAACTGCGATTCTCGTGTAAGCAACCTGCCAAATATTGCTTACGTCAAACTACTACTGCTAGCCACGCATCGGCCACATCGGCCACGTCTCTATTAGAAAGTAAATAGAGGTCGCTGTATCCCACTACCAGTCTTTGTCGTGAAGCGCCATCTATCGGACGATAGTATCGAACAGTGACAGATGCCACCGCTCTTGTTTATGTTGTTAGAAGTAGTCAGAAAAATAAAGATTTTGAGCAATAGTTTGGCTGTCCCGTATTAAAAATAAATAATAAAATGTAAGATATTAACTTTTCAGATCATATAGACCGAAATTTATCAATAACAATGGCGTACACTGCTGATTCAAAGCTTGAAGTCAAAATCAAGAAAGGTAAGAAAATAAACATGTAACAAGTATAAATACATAATTTGTTTTTTGTATTTATTCCTTTTTAGCAACTGAAAGGATCTCTGAGAACATGCACATAGTAGCAAATGAACCTTCATTAGCCTTCTACCGTTTACAAGAACACGTTCGCAAGGCTATAAATCCGATGGTCGATCGGCGTGTTGATGTGAATAAGTTACATCAAGAATTACAAGGAAGGTGTTACGATATGGAGTATGCTATAAGTGCAATAAAAGCGATGGACAAGGCTGAAAATAGTTTTAAATTCATTCAAGATAATCTGAAGCATTCTATATTTCTGAAACAGCAATTGAAGTATGAGGAATCACGTAGGAAAAAACCTGACAGTAGCTCTGTGTATAAACGTCTCTCTGCTCATATTGCTATAGATCTACCTGAGTTATCTGAATTCTCTGATGTCGTCAGAGAAACGGCAAACCGGGTAGAGTCTATCATGAAATCTTCTCACTAGTAAGAGAATTATTTCTGTAAAGTATCTGTGATTATTTTAATCAATAAAAGATCTAAGGATATAATGTTTTTATTTATTTCGACAAATATTGGTAGGCTGATACCAAATATGAAACACATTTTTTGTATCACGTCATGTTTTTTGCGGCATTTCTTGTTCATTAGGGATTCTTCTAAAAGGATAGCAACGCATAGAGTTAAACTTTTGACGTTATACGCAAAAACTAACATCATTTTCGGATTCAGCACAGCCAAATTAATAAAAACCACGTCTCATACAGAAGTCAGCAAAAATTGTGTTGTGCAGTGTAATTTAAAATTAAATTTGTATTTAATTATAGTCGCCATCTATAGAGGATGCCTGAAAACCAGAACTTTGCTAAATCGCCGATAGATGTCATTGTTAAGACGGCATTTTTGTTTTAAATTAGCGTCGCTAGGATTATTGCTATGTTATCGTAATGCAACGTATTGAAAAACTGTACTAAATCCTAGCGTGTCAATACAAAATTACATATTTTGTGCCTAAAATAGTATTTTTTTGTGTATTTTCTTTGGTTGTGATCGGGCCATGACCTTGTACGAAGGCGACGCTGCTAATTTCACTAGTTACAACCGGAGAGCGCCGCTCGGTGGTTGGCAGTACTGCGCGTGAACTGTCAGAACGTGTTTACGTCTTTTTCGCGAATTTTTGTGAATTACAAGTTAACACGTAAAATTATTCAGTTTTATTCGTCAAAACAGAGCGGAGAATTCAGCGAAAAGGTGAGTTGCCAAGCAAGTGATTTTGTTAGCGGTTTTGCGCTGTTTTCTCGTGATAGTTCTCCGTATGTGCGATCTACCAGTATAATAATCAATTATAACTGAATATTTATTAGTGCCGCGAAGGAAATAATTGTGTTGATCATGTTGGATTTTTTTGTGCTTTCTGGTTTTGATTTTTTTGGTATGCGATTTTGAGTTTTCGCTCGATAATTCCAACATTGACTGATCGTAGGGGTTGTTGCGCACGCGCCGTACCGTTATTTAAAAGCTGAAACATCGCCAATGCCAATCAAAATAACACATACATACTTTGGTTTTTAGAAAATTCGATCGCAGTATTGGGGTTAATTTTTAGGGGGTTTCCGTAATTTTGAATCTCTTACGCTCGGGGTTTGCGCGGCCTGCTTTACAGAATATCACAGAGTGATGATATTGATTTTAGTAACGGCAACCACATCAATTAAGTGGGTCTAGTAGTACCGCTTGAAAAAAGCCCGTATTTTTTTCGACCCCTACGCCGAATTTTCTAAACATTTCAAGCGATGTGTCATCAAAATAGTGACTCAACACATCCTGAAAGGCTATAATATTTTAATACATGAAATGAGATCAAACCAATATTGATCAAATATGGAAACAAATTGCGAATGGTACCCGAATATTTATTTTTTTTGCGATTTGTACGATTTTAATATGTTTTTTGTTTTAGAGGTGAAGAATTTTGTTCGATGGCAGTGCAGAAATGACCAGCCTGACTCTTACTTTGGATAATGTAGATGTAAGTGACTCGACTGAGAAAATAAGTAAGTTATTCCCGAAGTGCAGGCCCAGGAGCGACATCAACTTGAATCCGATATTGGGTGTCCGTGAGCATGATCTCATCTCCGAGAACGGAACTTCCATTGTCCTCGACATGATTAACGACAGAGAGAATGATAGGTACTGACCATTCATGCAGTATCACCAAAATTAGCAACTTTGTCATTATCATTTAAATCAGAAGCACTTCTGCCTAAATCACCGAAGATCAAATGGTGGTAGTAATGTATAATATTTTCCAAACCATCAACTTTTCATGTAATTTCTCGTAACTCAAAATGAAGGTAGGTTGTATTTCAAATGGCAACATTTTCAAAAATTCTGACTAAACCGTTGGTATTTTTATTGTTATTTGGCAACAATATATAATAATAATTTCTATCCCATCATAAATACTATATGAAACTAGCTTATATTTCAAATTGTTTCTAAGGTTTTACGTTATCAGAATTACACATTTTATGAAATAACTAGTCCCTGTATCATCAATTGCTAAAATTTTTTGTTGGTATTGTATTTGAAACTAAGGTCAGTTTGGTTTATCGATTTTTGCTTGCTTTTGCTGCCAGATGGATTCCTGACGGTCCTTGCAACGACAAGCGCCATTCTTCAGACGAGGATGACCTTATAATTGACCATGACCAAATAGGCAGCAGTTACAAGCTTCGCGACTCTAGGTACAAGCTTCCTAAAGAACATATCTCTTGTGTTATTTTTTTAGTTGCACTTTTGGGAATAACTTGATTTATTTTTGTTTGTCTTTTTATTATGCTTTTTGTGGTTTTTTTTTAAATATAATTAAAAATTGTTTTATTGTGAATACAACCTCAGTTTTTGCTCATTGCTACCTCCCATAGGATAATCGAGATAGCAGGAGGTAGGGAAATTTACTCGCAGAGTCGCAGCAAGGCGGTCAGGAAATCGCGTAATCTCAGTGATGACCTCGACAAGAAGAAAAACCAAAAATCACCGGTGCAAGGCGTCTGGGAGTTGCGGGGCCGAAACTCCGGGAACGACCCGAAGAAATTGAGAAATTCCCGGGAATACACGGAAACCGTGTTCTCTTCGGAAGTCTGCTCTGTGACGCACCAGCAACAGGGAGAAAATGATACGTCAAAACGGGTAGTGACACCACCTAAGATGGCAGCCTCGCCAAGCGACGTTGTCGTCTTCGACGACATTGACGAGGGGGAACATTCCAATCTCACTTCCACCGCTAGCATGTACAATCCAGTCGACGAGACGGAACGAGTCGCAAAAGTCATCGGCAACCTACCCATCGCCGTTTACGAGGGATCCCCCCGACGTTACGGCCCTCGACAAGTTGACGTATGCTCGCACCCACAATTGCCGAGTGCGCAGAGCCTTCTAGCCTCGCCTAGCGTCTATCCTCCGCGGCCGGGATTCCCACAGAGGATCGTCTGTTCCCCAAGCGACATAGAACAACCGTCACCTTCAAATGAGAATGCTACAAATTATAATGTGAGTATCTTAATGTTAAGGAACACGTGAAAGATTATGTGTCCTGTCATTTAACAATACCTAATAGAGTTTTGGCCACTTTGCGGCAACTATATAGGAGCATAATTTCTGCTGGAACCTCTATAGGTTTTGGGCATTATTGATAAAAATTTATAATTTCAAATATGAATTTTGCTATTGCAGAATAGTAGACCCAGTTCTCCCCATGGTGCGACAACTACAACTTCAACGTTCGACTACCTCTACGAGTTTTCAGAAACGAGAAAAGTTCTGGAGGAATTTTTCAAGTGTCCTCCTCCGGAAGAAGAAAACCCGTTGGAGACAGAATTTCAAGATCTCGAATATGAGCTGAGAAGGCAAGATTCCGAATCTGGGAACTCCTACGTTGCGCAGAGGTTGGCCAAAAGGCCAGAACAGTCCGATTTCTGCTTAAGAATCGAATCTCCCAGGAAACATATGAACAATCCAAATTTACTTCTTCAGGTATGTTTTGTTGTAGACTACATTTTCTTGGCCTGTACATACAGATTATGCACAATTATGTATGAGTTTAACTTTTAGAAATAATTATTGATTCATCTATGGTGTCATGTATTTACTAGCATAGAATATTGATTAGCCTCTAGCCTTGCATTCATCATTGAAATGATTAAATTCTATTTTGGAATAATACAGTAGTAATTTTCCACTAGGTTGCCATCTTTGGGACAATATGAGAAGATTATGTAGTAATCTACAAGTGCAAAACAAAACAATGTTTAAATAACAAGCTATTATAGTTTCAATGCACAATACAAAAGTGCATTGGTTTATTCACATATCATAAAGGAATGAATTAAAAAGCAAGTCTAATTTTAGTTATGTGGAAAGTGAAGAAAATTGTGAGTAAAATTAATCAATAAACTATGTTTTGAGAATAAACAAATTTTTGAACCAGTTGTACCAACACACTTATAATAATTTCATCTCTGTGTGCTGTGATACTCATATCAGCGGTTTTATCTGATTTGTTTGATGTGTACAAATGAAATGTTGTTGTTTCTTGGTGTGCAGGACCATGATATAACTGAGCATGAGAACAACTTCTTGGACTTATCAATTGGCACAGGATCGAGCGGCGATTTAGGTGAAACAGAAACAGGTTTACAAGTTGGTCATAGTAGGAATTTTACTTTGTCTCCAGAAACGACAGATTGCGACTCGAATTGCGGGGACCTAGATAGCGAAGTCTCCCTCATGCTCATGGAGAACGATCTACGGCCATCCTCAGGCCTGTTAGGTATTAGAACTCTTAAAAAATTTTACAAATTTTTCGTCATTTTGAAAATTTTCTAGGTTCCGCGGGAGATATTGCCATTCCCAGTGATTCGCTCAGATTATACTCCAGCATGCCCGTCTTAGAGGACGGACTATCTTCCGGACACGCCAGCGATACCGACAACAACAACCCTACGGTTATGCTCATGAAACGACAAATCACCGAAATCGAACGTGAAATTAACCAGACCATTGGAAAGGCTAAGAAATCACAAGAAAACGGAATCTCTCCAAGCAAAGAACGACTATCCACCTCTCCAATGGACATTAACGGCTGTTTGAATAATTTTGATGATCAACATTCCCACGCGCAAAGTGAATCTTTAAGTAAGTTTCAAGATTTTACTTTGATTAATAAAAAAGAAACATGTTTTGTAGAGCTTTAGATAATGTTTTATTTTGATTAAACAAAAAATAATCTTTTTATTTGTAATGTTTTAGATAAGACACCTCCTCCACCAGCACCGGCACCTCATCGCAGTTTAGGAGAAAAACCTAGCGACGTAGAGGCAGCGATCAAGGACATCAGGCTGACGTTGCAGAGGACAAAGACGCTGCCCTTGAAGTGCCACCCCGAAGAGGACAGCGAGGAGAACGCAGTCAGCCCTGTGTGGGTGCCCAGGTAACCCTGCTTGTGGAACGTTATTTGTTTTCATACTAATTTATCTGTTCAGGCAAAGAGGGCTCTCCGCTACCAGCGGCGATTCAGACCGGAAAGCGCAGAGCGGCGAGGAGGGCGGCGACGAAGGTTAGCGTATAAATATGTCTTTCTTTACTATGCCGTCACTTTCATTTGGGTAATTTATACCATCGCAATAACTTATTGTACTGTATTTTATGTGGTTAAAAACTATCGGTAATTTTACCAATTTGCATCACTAATGAAGACTTTTTGACAGCTGTTTCAATTGCGTTTTTTTTATAGAAGAAGCAGACACTGATTTGGAGACAGATCGATTGTTGGGTCAGCAGAGAACGGACGATCAGGGCTTTTATGATGATAAGGTAAAACATATATAGACACTAGTTTTAGGAATGGGTGTTTTATTTGTTGATGTAGATTAACAAAAGAGTAAGATGGATTAAGGATATTGTCGTTACATTTAAGAAAAACCTTAGGTAGTGTGCGATCAGTGGATAATGGCATGGTGGTTGTGGGTTACTCTAATCGTGTGTTCTGTTTTCTCTCTGTTTGTGCCGTTTAGGGTTGGAGAAAACCTAAAAGCAGGACAATAATGCCTCCGCACAGCCTATCAACCCCTAAAATACATACCCTGGAGGAGGGGACCATTCCGTTGGTCCCCCCCGAGTCGCGTACCTCTCACCCGTCATCCCCCACAGTTACGTCCGACAAAAGCCAGTCGCCCCAAAGCCAGAAGGGTTCCGTTTCGTCCGTCAAACTCAAAAAGGTCTGACTGAAGTGAAGGCATGCCGTAGTTGGTAACGCTCAGTATAGAAACAGATTATCTTATTTCGTCATTTTATTTTTGTTTGTGTTTTTACTTAGAGATCGTCTTTAAAATGCCTGTTTTCGTGTAGATAGTTTTAATGTCTTGTGTAAATAACTGCGGATTTTCAGTCAGCTTAAAAACTATTATGTAAGAACTAAACAAAACGCACTGTTCACTATTTTTAAGAAAAATCATATGCACCATGTAAATACCTTGAAGGAATGTCAATATGCTAGTCTCAGCGTAGCATAATTGCTCTAATCACAGACTCGTCTTTTTTCAGGAGAAAGACAACAAGAAAAAAGGCAGAAATAAAGAAGGTAAGTTTGTTTAATCTATAACGTTGTGGTGGTTGGTACTAATCTATTTTTATTTCAAAACTCCTCTTTAACAATTTACTAACTTCTTTCCACCACTCGGAAACTGGTAAAAATAACGGTGAGTGGTTTGCTATTTAAAGCGATGTAAAATTTTTGCCGTAAACAAAGATCTTCTGCAGATTCTTTGGACCGTTCAGTGCTCATCGAAGGGGTACTTTTCCGAGCTCGGTACCTCGGCTCCACACAGCTGGTATGCGAAGGTCAACCTACCAAGACCACCAGAATGATGCAAGCCGAAGAAGCTGTCTCCAGAATTAAGGTAATGCATGATTTATTTTGCAACTACACATCCCTTAGTCTTGCAACATTTAGACACTTACACACTTTTTGGTGTTTTTTTTTTTTATTTATTTTTATCTAAAACTTGGATGGATATTTTATTTGTGAAATGACATTTTTGTATCCATCTGTAGTTCACCCAAAGACAAGAGATTCTATAGGTTTTGAGTGAAATTTCAGCAGATCTTTAAAAGTTTCTTTTATCTTTGGTTTAGCACTAGATGTTTATTCTTTTTATTATTTTATGAATGGGGTTGTCTTCAGTAAGTGTGACTATAGTGAGCATGCTTTATTTTTAAGTTTTTCTCAACGGTTTTTGTAAAGGCTACCCGTCATCAATTGGAGGGTTGATAATCTGTGTCCACCCTTCCTCTGTCACGCGGTCCGTTCGCGAAATAAAAGCACGCTTCTCCGAGCTGTGTCCAGTGTCTATAATATATATATTTATATATACGTAATATGATCTACGCGTGATTTGGTTGGTTGCCTGTTCCATGTTTTGTGATACCCTTGGATTCTTTCATGAGTCGTAGCACACCTTATTTTTTTGCTTTGGATGTTCTGTACTTTCCCGAACGTGGCCCCAACTCTTATTCTTAACTTACCCCCCCCTCTACAACTCATTATCTTTTATTCTTATCTAATACTATTTATATATTTTATTATTACTATAAATGTCTTTTTGTACATAAGTTACTATAGATGAACTTGAGACATAGCAAATATTGTTTATAATTTTTCCTTAGCGTTTTTTTAGAGGGTGTTATATAAATATAGGGTTTTGGTTCTTTGAATAAATAAGTATTCAAGTAAATAGAAAGGAATGAGATGTACGATAAGACGGGGTGAACTTACAGGAAGCGCCAACCAACCAAACGAGCAGTGAGAAGGGTAGTTTCGACGATCCCCACATCCATGTGGACTCGGAGAATGTTAAAGAGATTTCGTCGACGCAAGTCGTTCAGCATGGTGAGCCCCACAATTTTTCTGTCTCTCTTCTTTGCCAAAAAACCAATTGGCACAGACTATTCATATGTGTATTATTTTTTTCTTAATAATCATTTTTAAACACATTTAACACGAAGAAAGTCTGTACCAGTGTTATGTTTTTGTGGTATAAGTATGGCGACCGATTAATGATGTGGTGGCGGTTTTTTTTTTGTGGAAGAAGGCATGCCCATGGAGCCTGGGTCATGCCAGCCCATGCCCTTGGGCTGCGGGGCTACTGGGACAGTCTTCCGACTTCAATTCCTCGGGTCTGTCGAGGTAGACGAGGAAGGGGGACGTAAGAGACGGAAACGTCTTAAGAAAAACATGGTCGAGGTTGCCGTTGCAAAAATCAAGGTGTGACTTGTTCTCAATATAACTCTCTCACTCACTACACGTACACAACCCTAGTCACGATTTGACCTTAAGGTCTCACATTTGTTTCTTACGATATTCATAACACTTAAGGGCAAATTGGAATTACCTATGTCTAACCAAACAAACAAAACGTAAATTTGTATTTTTTATTGCTGCCTTAAAATAAAATTGGATAAATCAGGCTTTGGTAAGTCCCTCTCTTCAAATCTTGTGCTTAAGTATAAACTAAAATTTTACTTACAAAGGCTCCTGATGGTGAAACTCAGCCAAGCACGGAGGTGGATCTTTTCATCTCGACAGAAAAGATTATGGTGCTAAACACCGACCTGAAGGAAATCATGATGGACCATGCCTTGCGCACAATCTCCTACATAGCGGACATCGGAGATCTTGTAGTCTTGATGGCAAGGAGACGCTTCGTCCCACACGAGATGGAGGAGGCTCCTAAGATCAACCGAACTCCGAAGATGATCTGCCATGTGTTTGAGAGCGAGGAGGCTCAGTTTATTGCCCAATCGATTGGGCAGGCATTTCAGGTTGCCTACATGGAATTCTTGAAGGCCAATGGCATCGAAGACCACAGTTTCGTCAAGGAGATGGACTACCAAGAGGTCCTTAATTCCCAGGAGATCTTCGGAGATGAACTTCAGATGTTTGCAAAGAAGGAAATGCAGAAAGAGGTGCGTGTAAAAATTTGCTTTGACTTTAGACTACATCTGAATGTTTTTAGGTTGTTGTTCCTAAAGCAAAGGGTGAAATTCTTGGTGTTGTCATAGTGGAGTCTGGATGGGGTTCTATGTTACCAACAGTTGTGATAGCAAATTTAGCACCCGCTGGGGCCGCCGCTCGTTGCGGACAGTTGAATATCGGCGATCAGATAATAGCAATAAACGGAGTTAGTCTGGTAGGGTTACCTCTGTCAACTTGCCAGAACTACATAAAAAACTCCAAAAATCAAACTGTAGTCAAGCTCACCGTGGTACCTTGCGCTCCGGTGGTCGAGGTGAAAATCAAAAGGCCCGATACTAAGTACCAGCTCGGGTTTAGTGTACAAAATGGAGTGGTAAGTTTGATTATTTAAGAACAGAATTATGTGTTCTAATCCGTATTATAAAATATCTGGGGTGGCCCTCACCCAACTTTTCGACTACATTGTTGACATTTAAACAAATGTCCGTAACATAATAATACTGTATTATTAGATCATAAAACAAGGCACCTCTCGATACAAATAACCATAATATTATACTGTCACGTATGTATCTGTGTTTTTCTGCGAGGTGTTTATTTATTCTTCGACGGCGGGCCGATAACGTAATGCGGACACATACAGTGAGCCATCTGTGAACTCTCCATTACGACATAAACCGAAGGCGCCCAATAGGTATAAACTCTTATAGTGCCTAAACCGTTCATCTCATTGATTTGTAAATTTGTATACATATTTAAAGTCACTGCAGGATGAGATGGTGTCAGTTTGGTCCAAATCGGATGAGTACCTAAGAAAACGTATTTGACAACTGCCACTTCCGGTTGTCAGATTGTCACCAAAAACAATCCAGTTCGTCCCCCGGTAATTCTAAATATGTATGCCAAATTTCAGCCCGATCCGTTGTTCCGTTTGGGCGCCATCGTGTTCACGGACATACGTACACCGTACACACATACACACATACATTTTCCAGAAATCATTGCAATGGATTCAGGGGACCCCAAAACGCGTATTTCCGCTAAAATCTCAAATTTTTTTTTTCCGTCGATTACAATACATTCCTTCTAGGATTCGGAAAGTAAAAATATTTTTTGTTGCAGATTTGTAGCTTGCTCAGGGGTGGTATTGCAGAACGGGGTGGTGTGAGAGTTGGACATCGGATTATCGAGATTAACAACCAGAGTGTTGTCGCTGTTCCACATGAGAAAATAGTTAATTTATTAGCAACATCTGTTGGAGAGGTATGATTTTTTTTAAGATTTACTAAAATATTATTTGTTTGTTTGTTTTTAGATATTGATGAAGACAATGCCAACATCAATGTTTAGGTTATTGACGGGGCAAGAGAATCCGGTGTACATTTAAGTTAAGTCGAAAGGTTTGAAGTGCCTACCCGTAGTTGATATTGACAAACAATTTTCCGAAAATTGGAAATTGCGTTCTCAGTTTGATTCACATTCATAATTTATTCTTGTGAGACTGGTTTTGTTTGTCAGTTTTGCTTCAATAACGCAGAATTGATGATATATAAATATATTTTTTAATCATACATAAGTAATTTTCTCACTAGTGGATGAAAGGAGAATAAAACATTATGTAATAAGATAAAAAGACAGCAAACAAAAAATATACTTAAAGCAGACTGAAGACAATACAACAAACGAAGATTTTGTGCGGCTTTTTCATTCGCATGCTTTCGTGATATCATATCCGCTTTGTTGCATTTACCTCTACTTGTATTATTGTAATTTATTTATTATTAATTAAGTGTAAATGTCGAAGAGAAAAACCGCAAAGGAAAAATTTTGGAAACCAAAGATGCCACAATACTTGAAACAAAACAAAAAAAAGTTGTTGAGATGCTTACGATATATTTAACTAACCGAATACGTACCTTATTTTTAAAAGGTGATTTTTCGCTTCTACGTCTTAGTTTTTATTTATAGCTGTAATAAATCGACAGAGCGAGCTATATAAATGTATTTAACGCGTTAACTGACCAATGAATGAACTTAGTTAACGTGTTAGCATGAGGGAGAATTATGAATTATGCGAAAGAGAAAAAACACACAAAACATTGTACTGGTAAGTGCTTGTATTTTGAGATATCTAATTCTTTGTTTCATTATACGTCTTGAAATGTTGGGGAGTACTGCTGGCTGAAAAATCAATGTAGCACTATGTCTAGTCAGCAAAGTATAGTTTATTTGTGTATGTGTTTAAGTTTTATTGTGTGGTAGACCTGAGGAGTCTACTGCAGTTCATAAGATTACATATAATGTACATTTGCATCTACATAGTTAATAATGAGATTTAATGTTTAGATTTATATGTTTTTAATGTGAAGCCATATCCATGTCAGCAGTGCAACAATGGATGATCCCTTTAATAATTTCCGTAGTGGACATGAATGTGGCCTGATATAATAATATATATTTTTGCTATATTGATTTTAATTCTCAGTTAGTTTGTTTCCGTAAATCTCTCCATTTTCTCGGCGGCGTTCCGTTCATTTTCCTAACCCTCCTAGTGATATTATAAGATGAAAGTATTAGTCACGTTGTTATGTTGCTATATTTTTCGATATTGTGAGTGCTCGGTGTATTTAAAAAAAAAAAACTTGAACTGCCTTAAAGTCCCCATAATACCTACCAAAAAATGCCCCCATACAACTCACCAAGCCCCTTCCGAAGAAATATTACTTGTACCCCGTTATAACAGCCCTAAAACCATATCAAATGTACGAGTCCCCCCCCGTACCTTCCTCTCCGTTTGTTCTCCGTATAAATTGTATTTATCCCCTCTCAAAACCGTAATAAAAAGAATCTACATGAGTTTTGCATTACCCCTTATTCTAACTATGCGATAACAAAAACTATATGTAAACAAATATGTACAAACTTACTTACACAATACAGTATCCCACAATACTATCAGCTTTTTATTTTTATACCTATAACTACAAATTAGGTAGGTAAGTAACTTTTATTGTAACTAAAAGAATTTTAAATGTTACTCATATGACGACATTAAAGACTTATCACGTTATCATTTATGATATGACGTGCGACGTGTGAAATCGCCAGTCATGACTTCTGGTGTCACTTGCTTCCACTTCGTGTTATTCGCTTTGAAATTTTGCAGAGTGGCACGTAATGAAGGTAAGTAACATCTTATATTATGAGCGACATGTGAAATCATATATTTATATTACCCGGTGCGCCCTGGTAGCTGTTTTGGCCAGTCCGCCCCTGTATATAGCCTTTTGGGCTGATGATCAGCGCTGACGTGTGTCCTGCGTGCATCCGTCCGTTGCGTCAAGGCCACAACACGACCAATCAAACAGCGACGGACGATCCTGTTGCTGCTTGATTGGGCGTGTTGTGGCCTTGACGCAACGGACGGACGTGACGGATGCACGCAGGACACAGCGTGACAGAAACAGGCGCTGAAATCCGCCTGACCAAGCGAATGTAGATGGCGCTATTTACCCCGCATTGTTTCATTCAAATTTCTACCACCAGAGCGGAGACTTTCGTTCGTTGAGGCGGATTGACTTTTACAAAATATAACAAACGTCACCACATTACCGCCATCTGTTGACGGGTAACTTATACAGATATATAACGACATAACCTCAAATTCAAACAGTTTATATAAAATTTAAAACGCGCTTTCATCCACCTCACAGACCATGGAAAATCCCGAAAATCCAGCAACAGAGCAACTTACAGACGCCCAGAAGGTACGAATCCGAAAGAATAGAGAGAGGGCGCTTCTGCTCAAGAAAACTCGATTAACAGCACATCCATACTCAAAGGGGTATAAAAAAACTTATTTAAAATATCAGTAATCTCTTAATGTACACTATTTGTTCACTAGGGACGTGGTTTCAATAGACAAGACAACAATTCATATCGGGGCTACGAAATACAAAGACACAGGCGGTGGATTCTTGCTGGAAGAGGAACCTGATAGTAAAGAACCAGAGTCCAAAATAACCGAACAAAACCCCCCACTGGTGATTGAAGATCGGTCTGTATGCGAAAAATGTGAGAAAACTTTTGCGACTTCATATTTATTTGATACATTTGACCATAAAGTCTGCGATGAATGTAAAGATCGCGACGAGCATAAACTAATCACAAAAACGGAAGCCATGAATGAGTATCTCTTGAAAGAACACGATCTGGAGAAACGGGGAACACCGCTCAAATACATTCTGCGGAAAAACCCTCATAACGTTCGCTGGGGCGAGATGAAATTGTACTTGCAGTTGCAAGTGGAGAAACGCGCTTTGGAAATTTGGGGAAGCGAGGAAAACTTGGAGAAGGAATTGGAGAAACGAGAGGAAAAGCGCATCTTGGCTAAAACCAAAAAGTACCAGAAGAAGATGAAAGAGTTGAGGATGAATGTCCGTAGTAGTTTATTTGATAAAACCACCTCTGCAACTCATAGTCACGAATTCGGGGAAGATACTTATAATGAAGATGATGATACTTACACTCATACTTGCACTAGTTGTGGTTTTGAAGAAACATTTGAGAAGATGTAGGAATCTTGTAGATTTGTTCATTTTATTTATTGCATGTCATTTTTATATTTTATACAAAAAAGTTTTCAATATTAAATTTGTTAAAAATTATAAGTGTTATTCTTTGGTTCTCTCTGAACCAAACTACAAAAGACAGCCCTTACCATAAATAAAACATCTTCTTTCTGTAGTTGTAGTTTTATTAAGAATAAATAGTGAAGTACAAAAATATTTCTATGATAACGGTCTTGTATTCTGGCGTAAACACTGAGAATTTAGCAACAATTTCCATTAAAAACTACCTTTTAATAAATAAAGTATTTTTTGTAGTCACGGTTTGTTATTTGCTATCCGGTGCACAGCAAACTACCTCGTCGATCATCATTCAGTCCTACGTAAAATTACACAACAAAAAGAAAAAATATATTAAAAATCTAGATATATGTATGTACAAGGCCTACAGGCCCCTCTTTCTCTCTCCAATATGTACAGTCGAGGTAAAAAAAATTATTAAGTACGGTCACGTCTCCCTTAATAAAGTTGAATTATAAAAACCTTTGGTAATATCGGCTGATGCAGATTCCACTCCGTCACATATCCTTACAAGGGGCAATAAATAAATTCTTGCCTGTACCGATATCAGCACTAACTGCTGTTGACGATCTGTTATGCTTCAGATGGCTCCTCACCAAATGTCCGGCGGCCAAAGCAGACATCAACGATAATTCTCCAGCTAAAACCGTCCCGCAGACGATCTTTGCTAACTGCTTTGCATTTTCGCCTGGATTTTCTGCATTTGCACCTTTGACGTTCAAAATATCTAAACAAGCCCCTTGCGGAGGTAATATTGTTCCTCCACCTACGGTTCCCACCTCCACGGAAGGCATCGTGCAAGAAATATACAAATCTTCTCCGTTCTCGCCGCATGGTTCCATAAGAGTTATACAGTTGCTACTTCCGACATTCTGCGCTGGATCTTGACCTGTCGCTATATAAACTGCCGTAACTACATTAGCTGCATGCGCGTTAAAACCTCCTATACTGCCTGCCATTGCTGATCCTACAATATTCTTCGATATGTTCACATCCACTAAAGATTTTACCGAGGTCTTCAGAACTGTTGAAATGACAGAGGCTGGAACAATCGCCTCGCAAACAACCCATTTTCCTCTTCCTTCAATCCTAAATAAGAAAAATGTTATGTTAAATATTACATGCCCCAACAAGATAGAATATGAAAATACACCTTAGATAATTTTTGACAGGTATTTATAAATGTAAGACATATTTTTATATTCATCCTGTATAAATGGAAGTAGGAACTAACCAGTTAACGGCAGATGGTTTCTTGTCCGTACAGAAATTTCCGCTGAGACTAAGAATTTCCATTTCGGTAAAGTGGGTCTGTACGAACTTCAGTGCTAGTTCTGTTCCCTTGGAGATCATATTCATGCCCATGGCATCACCTGTCTTTGCTTCAAATCTCACATAAAGTAGTCGGCCTGCGATGTTTATTTGAAGTCGAGTCAGTCGGGCGTACCTACTGCTAGCGTCAAAGTGTTCTTTGATCGCTTTGAAATTATCTGGGTTTTCCATCCAAGCTAATGCTTCACTATAAAATAATTCATGAATAAAAAACTCAATCGGTGACAAGAACTTTAAATCTATATTCTACGAAATTTACAACCTATTTAACATGTTCTGAAAAGCAGTAAAAAGGTATTTTAGTAATAACAGATTTAACTCTTACCTAGCTTGTGCTAAAGTTGGAAATCTAACAACGGGTGCTCTGGTCATGCCATCGTGTACAATCCTGCTGTTCACACCATTTTGGAGCACAGCTCTGCATCCTCTATTTGTGCTGGCAACCAAGCATCCTTCGGTGGTAGCCATGGGGACATAAAGTAATTTTCCATCCAATTTGAGAGGCCCTACTATACCGACAGGGACTGGCATATATCCAATAACATTTTCGCAACAAGCTCCCATGACTTTGGAATAATCGTAATCTTTGAACGGAAGATTTAGTAACGCCTCCTTGAAGTTTCCATTCTCCCTGAATATTTCTCTGCGGATGTTGACACCTCTCACTGGGTCGTTGACCGCTTTTTCTAACTGATACGCTGGGATTGCCTTGCTCTTAACCAAACTAATAACCTCTTCGTCGCTTAAAGCTGAAGCTCCCAAATCGGATTTATAGATGGCTAGGCATTCGTCAACTGGCCGGGTGGTTTTTACTTTTGGAATGGTTAGTTCTTCTATGTGTTCGATATATGGAATTTCAGTCTGAACCTCCCTGTCTTCGGTAGCTGGAAATTATCATCCCATAAGTACAACACAATAAAAAAAAGATTTTTGTACACTTACTTGTGGTGTCATCGCTTAAGAAGAACGGCATTCCTGGTCCTGAGCGGTTCCTGAGGACTGCTTCAACAGGTGTGCTTTTTCGGTTTTCGTTTATTTGTGTTTCGGGTGTGGAGAGTTGGTTCCGGAACCGTTCTGCTAAGTCTTCTTTATTCTCGAAGAAGATAAACTTCACAACCAAAGCAAGTAAAAGAATTAGGATGACGATGTGATCAGCACTGAGAGTGACCCATCTGTAAGCACTAATGTTAGAATCACAAGTTTAATTTGTCGGAAACACACTCACTTCATAATATAACTGTGTAACGCTGTATCCTCTGTATTGTTGGAGACAAGGTGTTGATCCACGGCCCTCGGGTTGTTGCCATCGAGTAAGTCTTCCCGAAATGGGAGCCGGCTAGAAATAAGAAGAGTTTGTGCTAAAAATACTTAGCCAAATGGTATTCATAGATAAGCTAAGGTCAAGGTTCAAAACATTCATATGAATTAGTTTTTTTTTTAGAGCACATCATTACCATTTTTATGAATAAGTCTGTTACATATGGGCTAGGAAAGGTACATCGGTGTGGAAAAAACTTTACCTGTGAACGTGAACCAACATTAACCCAGCAGACATAATAATCTTCACTCGTTGGACCACTGGATTCGACTTATGGTCTTCTTCCTTCAGCGCCAAAGTAATCAGAGACCTATAGTTACTTCTTGAGCTAGATAACTCAAGAATTAACGAGAGGCACGCTGGATAGAACGTCATGAAAACTATATAATTGACTATCACGGACAGGCAGGCAAAATAGGACAGCATTTCTAGGCGGTGCACCCCTGAAAAATAAAATAATATTATGAACCTACCTCGTATACGCCTCAAATAATCTTTTTATCTCCCCCCGTATAAAAATCGATATCACCGTCAACAAAATGTTGGCAGACTTTATTACATTTACGTTATGTTTCAGATGACCATTCTGAAAATAAATCCACTTATTGTTTCATCAGCAATATGCTCTCAAAGTGTAAGTAAATTGAGGTGTTATTGACCTGTGTATCTGGGGCATAAGTTTTCCTTGGTTAGCTGGCGCGAACGTGATTCATTTTTTAAAGATAGAGAAAGTGAGGAGCGGAGAAATTTGGACAGGGCCGAGAAAACTCAATGAAAAACCGGCTGAGCTAGTACGTTAGTGCCGCTACGCGCAAAAGAAAGTCACGTTGTGAAGTAATACATCGTAAACGTTTTAAACGTTGAATAACGACTTGTCGCGCATTATGAAATTCAATGAATTACGTAAAAATAGTTTTATTTTCTTTAACACAATCGGCCAAATAGGCAAGATTTCTAATTAAAACTTGGCCACATTTATTATTTTTTTCTTATTATATTTGTTTTTTTTTATGACAACCACGTCATTTAAGAGCGATGCTAATTAATCTCTGATTATAATTAGTCAAAAATTCCGAGAACTAGTGTAAAAATAGAAATATGGCTGAGAACCAAAAAGGGCTATAAAACTTTACGTTTAAATAATTCTCAAGTGCAAAACGACTAAAAATACCACAAGACCTTAAAAATGTTGTACCATATACAGGGGGTTTCTTCTTTGAGTTCATAACATTTTTGGTTGTGGCAATAATAACCAACACACTTCTAAAGACCAATCAATTACGATAAACCCTTGTAACCTGTCAACGCATCTAATTTCAGATTCATAAAGACGACACCCAACTGAAGGGCATTAAAAGCGTAAAAGAAGCCGGTAAAAAGGAGTTTCTTACCTGATAAGGTGCCCACGCCAATGACCAATGTTTCCACGATGGTGTCCAGTGTTATCGTGGGTCCAAGAACGGCCATACCTCTGGCAATGTTGTTCTTCACCTCTGCTTCGTTTGAAGCAGAAAGGGCGAACTCCGCAAGCATGGCCGCTTTTGACAGGTCGATGAGTAATAGAAAGAAAAATAGGGCGTCTTTAAGATCGCTCACGTCGAATCTCAAGAAGTTAATGACTGCCGATATGAAAACAAAACTTGAGAATACCGTAAACAATCCGGCAATACCTATAAGAAAATATGCATTAGTTGCATTCAATAATATGCAGGCGTTTTTAATTAATTCATAAAATACACATAATTTTGTGTATTTTCTCAGCGAAATCCGTAATAAGTAAAACGTAAAACAATTTGCCTCAACGAGCGAAAGAGTCCCGCTTTCAAGAACTCAAATATCTGGTGTGGCCCCCACCCAACTTTCCGACTACATTGACACACTGTTTCCACATTTATAAACTTTCTAAACGTATAGACTATAGAGGGAAACACCAAAAACGAATGTCCGTGAGATAATAATAATACTATGTCGGGATTATAACAATACATACAAGGCACCTCTCGGTACAAATAACTATAATATACTGTCACGTATCGATGTGTTTTCCTACGAGATTTATTTCTCTACTGCTTTATTTATTCTTCAATCGCGGGCGGGCGATAATATTCAAACAATAACGTGTAACCTAACGCGGTGTGCCGTCAGTTCTCCATTACGTCACAAACCAATAAATAAAAAACCCTTATAGCACCTAAACCGCTCATTCCATTGATCCGTAAATTTGTGTGTACATACTTATTTAAAATCACTGCAGGATGAGATCCCTAAGAAAACGTATGTGACATTTGCCACTTCCGGTTGTCAGATTGTCATAAAAAACAATCCAGTTTGTCCCCCGGTAATTCTAAATATGTATACCAAATTTCAGCCCGATCCGTTGTTCCGTTTTGGCGCAATCGTGTTCACGAACATACATACACAAATACATTTTCCAGAAATCATTGTAATGGATTCAGGGGACCTCAAAACGCGTATTTCCGTACAAATCTCGATTTTTTTTTCTGTTGATTACAATACTTTCCTTCTAGATTCTAGAGACTAGTCGGAAAGTAAAAACTGGATGTGCTAGAGTAATAGTAATGAACTGACTTGGACAGCATTCTTGGAAACTTGATGATCACATAATTCACCCGCTTGCTTATGAGAAAAAGAAGTATACAGCTCCAGACTAGTGCAGTTTTAAAATATAAATACAGTATAATAATTAATAATGCAAATATTAAGGAGAAACTATTGGTGGAACCAAACGATGATAAACAGCAAGACGAAATGAAGCAATAAACAAAAGTCCAAGTAAAGTTCAACTACCTAGTTACGCCTCTTCCGAAATGCTGGGACGAGGATCTTCAGCTGATGTCTGGAGTTGAACCCCAGACTTCCTAGCAGGAAAGCAACGCTCTACCGCTAGAGCCACTCGCCCCACATGAAATAGTTATAAACAATATTTTCGTGTCACACCACACCACACAACACTTGTGTTGTTAAAGTGAAATGTATGTACATATAAGTATTTTTACATTTTGACGGGTTCTGTATGTTGTTAAAAGAATGGGTAACGTTATAAGCCCGCAAAAATATCCAGGGAAATTTTGCAAATTATATAATCCATCTTGTATGCAAAAGCCGAAGAAAGAATTGATCGACGAGATATCGAGTTCACGGTTACATAGTATCACTTTCTCCCAACTGCTTCAACAACCTTGAAACATTTTCTCTTCACTTTCGCCAGACAATGAACGCGGGCCTGATGTTAGAACTTACCGAGAATGTACTTCGAACCGAGCCTATGGAGATGACGTAGTTGGTAATACCCGTATAGCACAGCCAAACATCTGATCAGAGTCATCACAATCACATCGGCAGCATTATATTCAGCCTGAAAAAAGGGAAGAAAAGACATAGTATTCATCTGGTAAAGTTCGAACTAACCCATAAATTTAGTACATATAAATCTCAAGACTAAATGTTTATAGGAAGAAAGACAATTATGTTAGTTTACGATCTCAAACATCATTACAATCGCGCCCGATCTATATACAATCATGGAAGACAAGTTCAAGGCGGTAAACTTGAAATTTATTGTTACAGTTAGTTTTTTATAACTAAACATCACTTGTCACAAAATGAACAACATTTTAAAAATACAACGTACACAATCTTGAAAAATCAATTGGATTTAACACGTCATTACTTCCGCAGTTCTTGGAACTTTGCAGATTTTTTTCGAGTTCTTAAAAAAGTTATAAGCAATATTTTATTATGTTTGGATTATAATCATGGAACCTTGATTAATAATAATCCAAACATAGTTTAGTCGAAAACCACAATAAAAGATTGTGGTAGGACTCATTAGATTATTTTTCTCCACGGTAATCTTTAGTAAAGACTGCAGACTTATTCCCAAATGAAGAGTAACCAGAATACCGCTCGCATCCTGTAGCTCAGCTTATATAAAGCCCAAAAAAGGTCAACGCGTGCGTAGAGACTGCCAGCGCCATCTCTCCACCAGTAGACATAGCAATAATTTTTAATGAAACCACTTTTTTTTATTCAAACACATAATCTTTTTACTCAAATCTTTTATCTTTCTTTTCCAAATAGAATATTTACTTACCTCAAGGCCGATATTTATTTCAAATAAAACCAGATTTATTTCGTTCAAACGTATTTCTGCAATTAAACCCAAACAATTTCTACATTACGGAAATCACAGAAAACCATTTGGTGTAAAAGAATCGTTTTTTCAGCGAAAATTATTTCTTTTTACTTCAAATAAAATATTTCTTTCAGCCCATGCAGCTCACTTTTTTTTAATTTAAAAATACTTATTTGTTTCAAATATATATACTTTCCTTGAAAGAAATATGTTCAATGAAATACATTTATTTGATTTTACATTTCTTTTCTCTCAGTGCAGGGGGAAAGTTATGTCAAATAAAAATGTTGATTTTTTACCAAAGTCTTGGCGGGCCGCACGTGGCCGCGGGCGTATGTTGTGCAGGCCTGAATGAAGACATATGTGTGCCCGTGTCTACTGCTAAAACGGACAAACATTTGATTTTAGTCTGTTTTGATTCTGTAGCGAAACAGGAAATTACAAACCATTTAAACACGTAAAATTAGAATTCGTGCACGAGCATAAAAGTACAAAGTCAATGTTTATTGCACCATTGTATATTTTTACTTGGACAAATAAATCATTTTTAGCTGGTAACGCAAAATTCCGAGATTTCGAGAACGTATGAGCGCACTTTCGCGAAACCGATTTTTGATTGTGGTTTATTATGTATTTAGTCTAAAAATAAATCATTAAACAATGAAACGATCTTGAAGAGTAGTAAACTATACTCAGCTGTAAATTTCAACGATTCTCTTCTTTCTTATGTTATCTTACTTTTTACTAAACTACAAACCTATCACATTCAGCATTCACATTCAGTTTTTGATATCCAATAACGTTTGGAGGTCCAATTAAAAAAAAAACATCAGAAATATTTATTTTAAAACTTGTATTAGTTAGTAAGAATTGCCATAGTAAACACAAGCACGGCAAAAGAATATTATTTGTATAACTGTCTTGACGTATTAATGGCACTGTTATCTCTTGTGCAAAACCATTTCAAGTTCAAGATTGTTTGACTTCATTGTGTCCTACTTAGAAGCTTCCGTTGCCTAATAATTGATCAGTTTACGCTAAAACAACTGACCATGACTTCTTCCAAACGAATCTTTAAAAGTTGCACCTCATATGTCGAAATAAAACAAGGAATAAATTCAATTAACGTCAGCATCTCGCAATTTCTTATCTTTTCGAAATGATGTCATTTCGAAATCAAATTATCACAAAAAAATGATGGAATGCCATTAAAAACTTACCTCATTCAGACATCCTTGGCAAGTTCTTACGGGTTTCGGCAGAGGTAGTTGCTGCCCTTTATCAACTGTCAACATGCACGCCGTGAAAGTAAATGTGGCAACTATCACCTCCCATGGATGCGTTGTGCAGAATTCACCGTAGGCCCGAAAAAAGTTCTTCGTCATTTTAGTTTAGGGGCTCTGAAAATAAGAAATACACCAATCAACCATAAATCTAAGCTAAAATTAACCTTACTATACTAATAACAGTATTATAAAAAGATGAATTTATTTTGATTAAAAATAGAATCCTTCTGTATCGTATTACCTTTTTAATTATATTTATGTACATATCCCTGGTCGTTAGATAAATATAAATATATTCTACTTAATAATAAATTAAAACCAGGAACCAGGAAAACCTTTTGATTTGTCTTGTCATAAAAAGTAATATGCAATACATAACAGTTTTTTTATGTTGTGGTTCTGACCTCGGACACCATAAAAAAATCTCGCCCGAAAACATCTCTGATTTATTTCCACATAAACTACCCGAGAGTGTAATATTTCTATCAACCCGTAGAGATAGGTCTCATAATTAATTCGTCTTAAGGGTTATCAGAAAAAAAGCACTTTAAAGCTCGATAGGCGGCTAATTTAGTGAACCAGCAACTGGAACGAAACTCGAGAGCTTAATGTATAAAATTAGAACCTGAAAATGTGTGTTAAATATAATGTGATCGCAAGATTCAAATTATACATCGATTTGAGAAGACTTTTTTTCTGCAAATTTACCTTGACTCAGTTCGGAGTTAAACGACAATTTGTAAATGTTAAAAATTATGTTTATATACACTTTCTCAGACCTTGTAACAGAAATTCGGGACTTCATCTTGCGGTATGTTGTTTGTCACGTACTCATTAATTCGGTTTATTTTTATCTTTTGTTTGTGCCTTACGAAATATTAGACCACGAGATCTATATTATTATATTAAACAATTGGAGAAAGATGGACTCATCAATGCCACGCCAGAAAAAAAGTGCTTTTTTTATATTCAGCACATTCACATCATATTCACAATTTTGTTGAATTCTCACAATTTTATAATATAATATATAATATAAATTGTGAAATAGAATATCATCCATATTTGCATTTTATTCGTAAGCAAATTATATGTCCTTTACTGGGCATTAGTTAAAGTAAATATTATATTGTAGGGACAATGAATTTAAGAATACTTCACTAACAATAAATATTTATTGTTGTTGATGAGTCAGGTTACACAATGTAAGAAAAGCCTTCAATTAATACGGCAATGAGGAAGAATGATTTAATAGTATTAAATATAGAATTAAAAAAAGCTATATGAGTTTTAGCAGTAAAAATTGACATGAAATCATCACAGCTTCAAAGAATGTACCGCTGCTGCTGTTCTAAAGGATACCGATTTTTAACGACTTCAAGAAATATTTATATCTCATTTAGTATATGTGACGACAGATTACTTTTAGCAGAATATTTATGGGATTCCGTTATTATGGGGACGACAGTGTGACTTCTTAGATGTCTAAACCATTATCATCTGAAGAGATCTACATAATATGAATTCCATGCGTTCTTATTTATCTTTGCTGTTGTCTTGTCTCATGCTTCTAATTGATGTTCTTCATAATAGCCCATTCCTGCTCATATACAGTGTGATCATAAAGTTTGGAACATAATTTATAATTTTTAATGTATATGGACATTTTACGTTCTGTTTTCCACTTGTATTTTGCACAAAACTAAATAGACGAGAAATAGGATTTTGTAATTTTTTACACGGTAATTGATAATGTTTTTAAAGGGGGCATTGCACTTCAATAACGGATAAGCATGGGGTATACAAGGTGAACAACATTTTCACAATCCACGATGCAAATACACGGTGCTTGTTCATGATTACATAATTTCGTTTTTCCCAATTCACAATCAGTTAGATTAAACTTGAAAACGTCCTTAAAAAGCAAAGAGATAAACTAGAAGTTGTAAACCAAATCCGACTGGAATCCGAACCGCCGTTAATCCGTGTCGCAACGCTGAAGAAATTACTATCATCGACTTTACTTTTCTGTCTTTGACGCCCAGCAGTAAAAATGCCGCTAACGCATCTCCTCTTCTAATTCATCGAAAATCGGTCGAAAATAAAGTCAAGGATGACTGCTTTCTCTAATAACTAAACTGGGAACTGTTCAAATCTTACTGATACATTTTTTATAATACATATTTGTATTATAAAAAACAAATCATGTTATTGCTCATCAAGTATTTATGTTGACGTACGCGATACTTTGAAAACAACATTGGATTGTGATTACATATTAATAGTATCATATTTCTTGTTGAGTTTTGTTAAACAAGTCACATAAGCTTTTGTTTCATAAAAAATATTAAATATTTTTTAGAATATAACACTGACTCGCTTTCTTTCCACCACAGTGCGCAGTGCTTCGAACTTCGGGAGTTAGCTTTTATTGGAAGCTATTGTGTCTTACGTTCCTCGGCAAAGCAAGGTGGATTGCAAAATTGATACCATTTTGCGTGCGAGCGGCAACTGTTTCGCAACGTAGACAGATACGACAGATACTTTCAATTTCTGATCATTAACAGGCGAAGCCGGCCATTGTAAATACCACCAAAGTGCGATTGTTAATTTCGTAGCGGTCGGAAAACGAAATTAAAGGGGAATAGAAAAGAGAACAGGAGATCGATAAAAACTAATTGAGAAACTAGGACTTCACTTATCCTGAGGGACGCACTATGAATGATGTATTAGAATGAATCGAGAACAATTGATTCTATTATAAGCACGCTGTCGCACATTGTCTTCTTCCTATATGAAATTTATGCAGACGTCAACGTCGCATATATAGCACGTGCCGCGGTGCACAGACGTGACAGACTCGTATAAAAATTAAGATCGTACAGCATTTATCAACTAGCAAAGAATGTGTTTCTTTGTTTACTACGTTTAGATCTTACCGGCTCTGTTGAATTGTTTACAGAATTTGTTAATAATACCACACACATGAACTACTTCAATTGCACTGAGTTGCCTGAAGGAAAGGTGGATTCGACTTTTATAAGATCATCTTCGGGTCAAACCGATAAACGATGTGAAAAACGTGGAAATGTAAAGTGATTGTAAACTAAAAAAACAATTTTAATATTTAACAGCCTAAAAAATATGCACAGGTGCTGAATAAATAATGCCAAAAAAAAAAAAAAACAGAAAAGTGACATTAATAGCCCATACATAATAAACGTTCTACCTGAACATAAGAACTAGTGTGTGAAATATTAACACTCCTAAATAAGTAACTCGACACCGCATAAACAGGGTAGTAAATAACCAAAAATGTCAACCACCCACAACGTAGAAAATGGTAGTAGATATTCTGATTGTCTCTGATAATTCTATCATCCTTAAGAGAGAAAAAAATAGGGACAAAAAAAAGGGAGCCCATTTTGAAGTCTATGCGACCAATATCTTCAAAAGGTTTCAGCGAGAATCCCCTAATATTGCTCCCAGATGGTTGGCAGAAAGAATCGTGTGAAGAGCGGAAAAACGCTTAACCTTGACCAATAAACCACCTAAATTATATAACACCGCTTTCTATGGTAATTTCTAAGCCAAACAGACGTTACACAAATCCGCGTTAAACTTTAGAATATACAATAGAGGTACAGAAAGAAGTTCAATGAAATTAAAGTAAAATCAACAATTATTACATAAAATAAAACCTGCCTGGGTATTATTTAAGTCAATCAGCTGGTCCTTATAAGAACGCAAGAGAAACTTCACTTTTGCTTTCTTTTCAATTTATATGCAAAGATGAAATCTCTCCGTTGGCATAACAGGGAAAGAAAAAAATTAAATTCGCGTAGCCTAGCCTTGATTATAAAACTATTACGTTAACGGACTTTAAATTCGCCAAATTATAATAAATTATGAGTAGAATATTTGATAACATCACTAAACTGGTCTTGAGCTAAGGTTCATGCCACGTGATATACAATAAAATAATCTAAACGCTTCAATCCAAATATGTAATATTAATAATAATAGTACTCACTTTTTGTACAGTTTGTATTTGGGCGTCAAGTGAAATTTGCGGTGCCAGTAGCACGAGACACTAGACCACCGCGACGGACAAACAGAAAGCCGAAACGCATCGAAACCCCCAGCCAAACTGAACTATGAAATTACAAGAGAAATGTATATATTACCAACCCCCTCCAATCACCCATCTATACAGGGTAAATCGTGTGCAAACTGGACCCGAAATCTTCACTGAATAGGAAGACAAACGTTGACCCGAACGTTGAACATCTTTTATACTGATAATTAATTAAATTAATTTAAACATTTGTATTCACGGCAGTCAAATTTTTTTGATATTACGTACTGTTGTTTCAGGAAATACCTAATTTTTCTATATCTTTATAATTAGTAAAAAATACCAATAGAATAAAAACCTGAATAACAGTTGATTCTTTAACACCTGCCATGTTGTAGCAGGACAAACAAAGAAACGAGCAAAATATGCAAAATATGTAAAATGTTAATTTTTAGCGGCTTTGGCAAATAAGGATCTACAAATAGAACTTAAAAAGGTTTTATATCTACGGAATTTACATCTAAGATTTATATTTAGAAATAAAATTCTTTAAAAGTTATTTAATTCATAATTCTGATATTGACAATTTGTAATGTTTAAAGGCAAGTTGTTTACCTTGTGTTTGAAATGGCCTTTGTAATTAAGCATTTAATAAGTATTTGTTGAAATATATTTTGTTGACATCAAAAATCGGTTTAGTATTAGTCCATTAGTCACCTATTAGTGACTTAATTCAAATACTAAGTTCAAACATAGCAACAGATCATATGAAAGATATAAATAATACATTTACTATTTCTTAGTCACCATAATTTGTAATTTACAGAAGTGTTTTGTAGTAAATCTTAAAAGTAAATTTTAAATAAAAAAAAAACAAACAAACAACAAAACAGCAAAATTACAGCAAAAGTTGGTCATGGCAAATATAACAATTCTTTTCTAACGACTCTCATTAATAAAAATACGACAATAAAGCAATTATGCGATAATATTATAGAAAGGGTACAAAAACGGATGGAGTTGATGGTTTAAAAGCCACGTGTGTACTTACGGGTACAATAGCTCTGCTGGATACCCACACAGATTGAAGTCTGCAGAAGAACTAATGGGCTACATAGAGTTTGGTGCTTGAGGCTTTTCTGAGAGTGTAGGTAGGGAACAAGTCATGAGCATATATGTCTAACTCATCTTTGTGCATCTCAATGAGCAAATAAAATAAAAAATGAGCCCCAAGATATGTTATCGCGGTACAGGTGTTAAGCAAATTAAGAAATAGAACGTGTTAGGCGTTGCTTAACACCTTCTTCCGCAATATTTCATTCATAAATACATAGAAATGCTTACTTGGTATAATACGAATATTACATAACAATTTTGATACTAAGAAACGTCACAACCATTTCAAAACTATAGTAAAACTAATGAGTAATTTTCTTCTCAATTGTTCTTTACAAGTTAAAGACAAAATTCTAAATCGAATACCATTAGAACAAGAATCTGTTGCCAGGGGATTTGTCAAGGTTCTCCTTTGTCTTGAATATTCCAAATTACGTTAATAATTTTGTAGATTTTCTTCAATTTTCAGATGACACATTTCATTTTTCATACTGATGAGCTTTCGAGTGCTATAATTGATTGCAAGAATTGAATTCTTGCGAATTGAGTGCTCATACCAAGTTTCGTTTGATATCTGGATAAAAGAAATCAATCCTTTAAAAACTGAGTTTGTATTATTATTTACCGTAGCAATTTTATGTATGTTCCTTACAAAAAATATCTGGGATGGCCCTCACCCTACTTTCCGACTAAATCGTTGGCACAATGAAGTGCCTAAACACTTTTGCAATTATTTAATTTAGTAAAGCCAGAGCCATCTCTGGACGCTACCTAAAGTCAGTTTCAGGAACAGAATTACCTTTGTCATACTGACATTTAATGTCATGTAATGTCAGTGGCACTGACGTTTGTCAAAATCTGAGAATTTGCAATACAACCACGAAGGCTGTGGATTCTGTCAAACTGCTTCTAGAAACCCCTAGAGCGCCTAAACCGTTCATCCCACTGATCTGCAAATTTGTATACATATTTAAAGTCACTGGATGGT
Organism: Aphodius granarius; assembly: GCA_963971325.1. NCBI lineage: Eukaryota > Metazoa > Arthropoda > Insecta > Coleoptera > Scarabaeidae > Aphodius > Aphodius granarius. The sequence continues at coordinate 7,701,909 of OZ020230.1, read as the reverse complement.
GAGCTGATATCAGTTTGGCCAAAATCGGACAAATCCCTTAGAAGACGCTTGTAATATTTGCCACTTCCGGTTGTCAGATTGTCACTAAAAACAATCCAGTTCGTCCCCCGGTAATTCTAGATATGTATACCAAATTTCAGCCCGATTCGTTGTTCCGTTTGGACGCTATCGTGTTCACAGACATACATACGTACCCACAAACATTTTCCAGAAATCATTGCAATCGATTCAGGGGACCTCAAAACGCGTATTTTCGTTAAAATCCCGATTTTTTTTTCCGTCGATTACAATACTTTCCTTCTAGGGTACTAGTCGGAAAGTAAAAATACTATAAAACCTAATATTAACCAAGAAAATTAATAATTAGTATTACAACAAGTTCTCATATATACAATATGTGCAGCAAAATCCGTAGAACATGCGAAAAAATATAAATTTGGTATCAATTACTCAGAAATTTATGTTCTCGTTTTTCGCACAATTATAAATATTGTTCAAAACTGACTCCTCTCCACTTCCGGATTCTCACAAAAAATGTGCAATTTTGTTAATTGAAGGGCAAAATTCGTTGTCAATTTTCCTAGACACACTGTATGAAACGTATTAAGAACACGATGTTTGAAATAGTTTATTATTACTTTTCTATTTATTACACATGTGCTTTATATGCCTTTCCCCTTTACTGCTTGAAACCACACATACACTTTTAGGCGCCGGTCTTAAATTCTAAACTACAAATACGAAGATATTTTGATATGGGTCTTTCTGGGATTGCACCATAACGTAAATAAACACAACGGCGTAAGTGCGAAAGGCAGGCAAACAAGATTATAGGCTGATCGGAAATAACCTGTCGAAGCCTGGAGAATCGCGACAATTTATAATGTAATCATAAGAGCATTAAATTTAGAAGCCGAAAATAAACTCTAATTTTCACCGAACTCAACACGTGTTCGCTTGTATAGTAAACCGATTTTCAACTGTTTATATTGCTCACTTAAGCCAGCCCCACACGTTCAGTTTCAACTGATAGTTTGAACTGTTCAGATGAAATTGTTGAGATGAAACTGTTCAGTTGAAACGGTATACTGTGAAGCACACTCACTTATCAAATTGAACTGAGAACTGTACAGTTAAACCCACACACAGACACGATCAGTTGAACCATTCAGTTGAAAAAATTACTGTACAATCTATACTGTTGAACTGAGCCGTTCAACTGAACGTGTGTAGCAGGGTTTACGGACCCGATTTGTGAGAACTTTGAATAATAATAATTTCCAAATGCGCACACTTAAAAACATAAGGACATGTTTTGGATTCCGGGTTTACCCGTCAATTATACTATTGTAAACTACTCAGAAAAGAAAATAAATAAGTAAGAAAAAAAATGAAAAAAGAAGGTTGAAGGCTAAATCAGAATAGACAAGAGATAGTTTAATCTCTTCATGGTCAAACCAAAATGTCCAGATAACTTATGGCTGGTTTACACGTTGCCAGTATGCCTGCCAGTAGAGTTTGCCAGTGACTGGCGAGTTCTACTGGCAAGCGACTTGCAAGGTGTAGACACCATCTTACCAGTGGCTAGCAAGCCAGTTGTGCCAGTTACTGGCGATGCCAACGAAACAAAACTATTTGATTCACTGGCAGACTGGCATAGTTCCCCACCACTTTTTTGAACTGGCGCAACTGCTTGCACTTTGTAAACAGTTCCAAGCCAGTCCAAGCTTATGATGACAAAGCGCAGTGTTCAGTTTGTATTGAAAATTGAATAATCATAAATTATGGCCAAAACGATCAAAAGGGCCCTAAAATGGATTGCCAAAATTCTTATTCCTCCTGCTGGCACGACATTGTCCGTTAACTGGCATTGTATAGAAAAACCGCCACTTGCATGACAGTTATCAGCAACGTGTAAATAGCTACTGGACTTTCCCAATCCTTTGCCAATGGTGGCATGCTAGTGCCGCAGTAACTGGCATTGGCATAGTTCCCCACCACTTTTTTTGAACTGGCGCAAATGCTTGCACTTTGTAAACAGTTTCAAGCCAGTCCAAGCTTATGATGACAAAGCGCAGTGTTCAGTTTGTATTGAAAATTGAATAATCATAAATTATGGCCAAAACGATAAAAAGGACCCTAAAATGGATCGCCAAAATTCTTATTCCTCCTGCTGGCACGACATTGTCCGTTAACTGGCATTGTATAGAAAAACCGCAACTTGCATGACAGTTATCAGCAACGTGTAAATAGCCACTGGACTTTCCCAATCCTTTGCCAATGGTGGCATTCTAGTGCCGCAGCAACTGGCATTGGTATAGTTCCCCACCACTTTTTTGAACTGGCGCAAATGCTTGCACTTTGTAAACAGTTCCAAGCCAGTCCAAGCTTATGATGACAAAGCGCAGTGTTCAGTTTGTATTGAAAATTGAATAATCATAAATTATGGCCAAAACGATCAAAAGGGCCCTAAAATGGATCGCCAAAATTCTTATTCCTCCTGCTGGCACGACATTGTCCGTTAACTGGCATTGTAAAGAAAAACCGCCACTTGCATGACAGTTATCAGCAACGTGTAAATAGCTACTGGATTTTCCCAATCCTTTGCCAATGGTGGCATGCTAGTGCCGCAGCAACTGGCATTGGCATAGTTCCCCACCACTTTTTTGAACTGGCGCAAATGCTTGCACTTTGTAAACAGTTCCAAGCCAGTCCAAGCTTATGATGACAAAGCGCAGTGTTCAGTTTGTATTGAAAATTGAATAATCATAAATTATGGCCAAAACGATAAAAAGGGCCCTAAAATGGACCGCCAAAATTCTTATTCCTCCTGTTGGCACGACATTGTCCGTTAACTGGCATTGTATAGAAAAACCGTCACTTGCATGACAGTTATCAGCAACGTGTAAATAGCTACTGGATTTTCCCAATCCTTTGCCAATGGTGGCATGCTAGTAGCCGCAGCAACTGGCATTAGTATAGTTCCCCACCACTTTTTTGAACTGGCGCAAATGCTTGCACTTTGTAAACAGTTCCAAGCCAGTCCAAGCTTATGATGACAAAGCGCAGTGTTCAGTTTGTATTGAAAATTGAATAATCATAAATTATGGCCAAAACGATAAAAAGGGCCCTAAAATGGACCGCCAAAATTCTTATTCCTCCTGTTGGCACGACATTGTCCGTTAACTGGCATTGTATAGAAAAACCGTCACTTGCATGACAGTTATCAGCAACGTGTAAATAGCTACTGGATTTTCCCAATCCTTTGCCAATGGTGGCATGCTAGTAGCCGCAGCAACTGGCATTAGTATAGTTCCCCACCACTTTTTTGAACTGGCGCAAATGCTTGCACTTTGTAAACAGTTCCAAGCCAGTCCAAGCTTATGATGACAAAGCGCAGTGTTCAGTTTGTATTGAAAATTGAATAATCATAAATTATGGCCAAAACGATCAAAAGGGCCCTAAAATGGATCGCCAAAATTCTTATTCCTCCTGCTGGCACGACATTGTCCGTTAACTGGCATTGTAAAGAAAAACCGCCACTTGCATGACAGTTATCAGCAACGTGTAAATAGCTACTGGATTTTCCCAATCCTTTGCCAATGGTGGCATGCTAGTGCCGCAGCAACTGGCATTGGCATAGTTCCCCACCACTTTTTTGAACTGGCGCAAATGCTTGCACTTTGTAAACAGTTCCAAGCCAGTCCAAGCTTATGATGACAAAGCGCAGTGTTCAGTTTGTATTGAAAATTGAATAATCATAAATTATGGCCAAAACGATAAAAAGGGCCCTAAAATGGACCGCCAAAATTCTTATTCCTCCTGTTGGCACGACATTGTCCGTTAACTGGCATTGTATAGAAAAACCGTCACTTGCATGACAGTTATCAGCAACGTGTAAATAGCTACTGGATTTTCCCAATCCTTTGCCAATGGTGGCATGCTAGTAGCCGCAGCAACTGGCATTAGTATAGTTCCCCACCACTTTTTTGAACTGGCGCAAATGCTTGCACTTTGTAAACAGTTCCAAGCCAGTCCAAGCTTATGATGACAAAGCGCAGTGTTCAGTTTGTATTGAAAATTGAATAATCATAAATTATGGCCAAAACGATAAAAAGGGCCCTAAAATGGACCGCCAAAATTCTTATTCCTCCTGTTGGCACGACATTGTCCGTTAACTGGCATTGTATAGAAAAACCGTCACTTGCATGACAGTTATCAGCAACGTGTAAATAGCTACTGGATTTTCCCAATCCTTTGCCAATGGTGGCATGCTAGTAGCCGCAGCAACTGGCATTAGTATAGTTCCCCACCACTTTTTTGAACTGGCGCAAATGCTTGCACTTTGTAAACAGTTCCAAGCCAGTCCAAGCTTATGATGACAAAGCGCAGTGTTCAGTTTGTATTGAAAATTGAATAATCATAAATTATGGCCAAAACGATAAAAAGGGCCCTAAAATGGACCGCCAAAATTCTTATTCCTCCTGTTGGCACGACATTGTCCGTTAACTGGCATTGTATAGAAAAACCGCCACTTGCATGACAGTTATCAGCAACGTGTAAATAGCTACTGGATTTTCCCAATCCTTTGCCAATGGTGGCATGCTAGTAGCCGCAGCAACTGGCATTAGCATAGTTCCCCACCACTTTTTTGAACTGGCGCAAATGCTTGCACTTTGTAAACAGTTCCAAGCCAGTCCAAGCTTATGATGACAAAGCGCAGTGTTCAGTTTGTATTGAAAATTGAATAATCATAAATTATGGCCAAAACGATAAAAAGGACCCTAAAATGGATCGCCAAAATTCTTATTCCTCCTGCTGGCACGACATTGTCCGTTAACTGGCATTGTAAAGAAAAACCGCCACTTGCATGACAGTTATCAGCAACGTGTAAATAGCTACTGGATTTTTCCAATCCTTTGCCAATGGTGGCATGCTAGTGCCGCAGCAACTGGCATTGGCATAGTTCCCCACCACTTTTTTGAACTGGCGCAAATGCTTGCACTTTGTAAACAGTTCCAAGCCAGTCCAAGCTTATGATGACAAAGCGCAGTGTTCAGTTTGTATTGAAAATTGAATAATCATAAATTATGGCCAAAACGATCAAAAGGGCCCTAAAATGGATCGCCAAAATTCTTATTCCTCCTGCTGGCACGACATAGTCCGTTAACTGGCATTGTATAGAAAAACCGCCACTTGCCTGACAGTTATCGGCAACGTGTAAATAGCCACTGGACTTTCCCAATCCTTTGCCAATGGTGGCATGCTAGTGCTGCAGCAACTGGCATGCTAGTCGCTGGCAACGTGTAAACCAGCCATTAGCAGTATTATACCTACTTGTGCAAGATGAAAGGACTGACGAAAGAAGGAGTTCATTAACATAACCTATTCCCCTAAGGGGCAAGAGTCAATCAAAATGGACACCATAAACTATCAATTGTTTTAATAACGCTGTTGTCATCTCAAATTCGTTTGCAGCAATTAGTGAATAGGTTGATCGTAATTCTTTATTGGACGTTGGTATTTGCAAGATAATTTGATACTGCATAACTGAATTCAGTTGAGCATAGATGAAAGATCATGGTCAAGAATCACCACACGTACAATCGTCGCTATTTTTGAGTATAAATAAATAAAGCTACTCGGTGTTATGTAATTTTGTTATCCACGATCCTATTTGTAAGCGTTGCAATATCCCAGAGATGAAGGTGTTGACACTTGCAGACGATGCGTTTACATATTATGATAAAATAATTATGACCGAGGCACACTTTTATAAAGTTGCTATTTCTAATCAGATAAGCAGATGCTTGATGAAACTGAGCTAGGTAGACGTAATCTAAGAACCCCTGACTTTGACCAGCATCAACGATAACTTTAGAGTTATCTGCTAAGTAATTTTCATCTGCCCAATTATCTTTTTTCACTGGTGAAGATGGAAATTCAATAAATATTTATGCAGATGTATATATTGACTTTAGCTTCGTAAAATTCAATGAGCTTCTTGTCAAAGTATACACATCGCATATTGACTTAAAAATAGGTTTATTGGGAACTAAATTCTTCGTTTTCTGTCTGCAGCATCCAGACTTTAAGGTGGTGCTCTCATTAGATGGCGCAAACATCTAGCACAAAAGTTGTCACCAAATTTGAAATTTGATAACTGCCAATATTATGAGTACACTACACAATTAGGCAAAATCACAAAATATTAAATAAAAAATAAATAAGGGATTGCTAAGAAGTACTTACATGTGGATTGTGAAGCTTTTTTGTTAAGACTGAGAGCCAGTTGTGTAGTTGAATTCGGTCGTTGGGGCTCTTCTGTTTGCTGTAATAACAGTACGTTGAAAATTTTCTGATGTCACTTCTCAAGAAATTTTAATTTAGATTTGTTTATGTATTCAGGAGAGCACCTACTGAGAAAAGACGGAAAACCCCAGGCTAACTGAAACAATTTAGATTGTCTCGCCCACGAATTAAATTTTCGAAGCAAAATTATTGCAGACTTTGCGAAATGTTCAGTGAAAGTGTATCACAAATTTATACCACCAGAAATGGGTATCAGCTACAATCGATAACACATTACCCAATATTATGTAAGAGATCATACATAATCTCAATAATTCAATGTTAATCCTATTTATATAGGTTATGTGTCACTATACAAGTCCATACGCAAAAGGGACAAAGGTCCAGCCCATTACTTATCATAAAATCATACCTTTTGTATTATTAAAACTATTTTTCATATCACTGAAATCACAGCACTATATTTAAAGTTAACGACATATCACAGAACACATTGCACCGCAAACACAGAAACTTCTGTCAGATTTCAAAGGGTTTCTCTAATCATCAGGGTTATCACAGCAACCGGCCACACTTCATCAATTTACGAAAAATTTATTATCAGCTGATCACAGGTATCCGCATATGACAAGTCTAGTGGCATTTTTTAGGTTAAAGGGCCGAGACTTTCTCTACCATCCCACAGATGGCACAAGCGAACACAACTCGTTCTCTGTTAACTTAGATTGTAAAGCTTTCACTTTGCATCCATAGATGGCGCAGAATATCAAACTATCCGCCTGAACGGGCGAATGTAGATGGCGCTTTTTACCCCGAATTGTTTAATTCAAATTTCTATCACCAGAGCGGCGACTCTTTAGTTCGTTGAGGCAGATTAATAGTATGTATTTTTCTATTATTCGTAAGGGCTTATAAGAGACCACTCTTTGCAGAAAGGAGGGACGTTATTTGCAGAATGGCATGTAGTTTTGTGACTGGTAAAATTATTTGCAGAGGTTTAATCACAACGGTAACCCACATACAGCAAACATTTAATTTTTAAACAAGGCTGCTGTGTAAATGGCAAGAACATTTTAATAATGGCTTGTTAGTACAAACATTCGTTACTTTGCGGTCTAGTTTTTTAGTTTCTTGTTAATTTGATTATCCCAGAGATGTGTTAATTGGCAATTTATGTGTGAGCTGTACTTTTAGTAGGCATTTTTACCTTGTAGACTCTCTAGAGTGTTTTTACAAGGTATTTTATAATATATTTTAATAGGCTTTTTATTTATTGCACTTATACAACTGAATCAAACAAAACCAATATAAATAATAATAAGCGTTTTATTTTCTCAGATTATTAAAAACATTACATTTTATTTTATTCTTATTATCATTGCTTATACAACTATAATATATAAACAATGTTATTACATATGAATTCAGATGTTGACCCCCAAAGTCAACTACGAATTTATTATTGCGATTATGATAAAAAACAAGTGAAAATTGGATAAAAAAAAAGGATTTCCGACACAGTATTACAGAGAACTGATTTAAAATGGTAGTGGTTTCCCTACTGGTCGATAGATGTCTTTGCTGATCGAATAACATGTGAGGTTTTAATTATTAATTTTAAAGAGTTATCCTTCTACGTAATCCTTGTACACCTTGGCCTTGTTTCCTGTTCCTGAGTGTGCATCATACTTACCTTACGACGGGATTTCTAAATGACACGTGACTTCTTGCACGCATAGATCACAACGCACGCAATATTACGACATTTAAGTATACTGAACAACAAATGTATTTATTACTCGTTGATCATACAACAGTTTAATCAGTTAATACTAACAGAAGAGAAACTTAAGAAAGAAATTCCTATTTGCCCATTCTTTGGATCGACCACTCTTGCTGGCAAAGGGGGCATCGGTTGTTCTGTTTTACCCACAGGGACATGCAGCAATAATGGAAGGAGTGGTTGCATTCCCCCCAGACAACAACGCAGTCCTGTTTCCCATAAAAATCTTTCTTGCTCTCAGCTTGGCATCGCAGACACGCGTCTAGAATGAAAAAATAAGAAATTATGTGCAAACATTAAATATAGGCTAGTGTCCTGGCTGCCAATGAATTTATTAACCAGCTGAAAGCATCCCAGATAACAAGTCGCTCCCGTTTTTAACCAGAACGGGATTTTTTTTCTGATACATTGCAGACACATTTCTGTCTGCAATGTATCAGCTGTCATGCTGGCAAAAAAAGCGTAATGTGGCCGCGGCTTGAGTCTTAAGCCAGTGGAAGTTTACCAGCTAAAACTGTAAAACTTGTTTTACGACCACATCGCTGTATATGGCGGAGTCAGGCAGGACCTGTACTTCCTACATCAGTACAATAAACGGACAAACGTCTGTTGAATTGGCGGTAGATTAGGGTATTTCCCAGGTACATCTTCAATGCGGACGTTAAGAAGATGTTGATCTTTGGCTACGGCCAATTGTCGGTTTAAATTGCTAGCCGAGCCTTTAAATTAATTCTCAATAGCAAAACAAACATCTCGACCAACGGACCAGAAGAGAATAGGATACGGAAAAAATAGATTACCATACAATCACGTGTGGTATGTTTTATATTTTTTCACGAGCGGGACAGTTTTTCCCTAACAAAGTGGTCGTTATTATTAATTAATATTCTTCCGGAATATATTAACCTTCAATACAAGAGAAGGATGAAAGATTAAAGACGGAGCCTCGTGGCAAAAAAAATGCAGGAAAGTGTAAAAAATTGTTTGTTAGTAAATAAAGGTCAAAAAGAGAATGTATTGCGTAATACTTGCGAATAATCTATGTACTATGTACACTGTACATATACGACAATTTTTGTTTTGTCTTCGCTTCGTCCTCAAGGGTAAAAAATAAATTAATCCAATATTTTCCTACCTCAACTTTCTAATCTATATCAGAAAATATGTATCTTGAAAATGGTGAAATCTCAAGGATGGAAGCATATCCAGTTTTGGTACTCCCAAAATTGATCACATTTGTTTGTTATATTTTTCTACATGTTCATTATAGTAAGGTCAAAACCTTGAAAACTGAAATTGCACTTTTGCAGGTGAGCGTGAAAAACATTACCGGGTCTAGGATAGAAAAATCGTACTATAGCTACTCTAGACTAATCTAGTAAACCGGTACAGTTACACAATTATGTAATAATTTTAATTGAAAATTATCATTACACCAATGTTGGTGAATAGATCTTATGATCGGAATCTTATATAAATGCCTGCTTATATAGTTTTTATTGAGATCTTAGCGTTACATAACAACACTTACACAAGATATGTACCTGTCTGGGTTACAATGATTTTTGTTCTTTACGTACTGACTGTTATAGATGAACACTTTTGAAACGCCACTGGATTTACCGGTAAGATCATCGACTTATCGGATTATTTTTAACTCTTGGATTATATATTTTGCAGAATAACTAAATTATGCAAAGTGCTGTAATAAATTTTATTGACTATTTACATATCAATGTCCCCATTTAATACCCTCGTGATTTCCACAGTATTACATTGAAGTGTTTCCCAATATTTTATTACCGGGTCCCCCAGTTAACATACAAAAACATATTTTTATCTTACAATTTTGGTCTTTTCGGATTAACAAGGTCGAAAATAAGCGAGGGGTAATCACTAATCTGTTCGGCGAAAGATTGTGACTAAAAATAAACTAAAATCGTATTGTTTGTTTGGTATACTTTCACCTGTATTGCAAAATGAATGGTTTGCCACTGGAAAAATACAACTAAGATCTCATTTTGCCCACTGGCAAACTTAGGCGAAAAAAAATACACGTCATTGACCAAAGATAATATTCATACTTACGTATACGTCCGGCTCACCAGACATGATGGAATATTTGCAAGCCGAGACATTTTTAGAAACGTGATTTCGATAAAAACTGAAAATATCTAGTAAATACTGTCATTTATTGGTTGATGACCAACAAAACAATGTTGAAATGCCATATATCGACTTCAGCCTATTAGTTTTTATCAGTATCCTACTATAATACAGCTTACAAAATTAAATTGACTTCATCTTCAATACGAATCGTCAAACGTAAACAACAAAATCAATTATAAGAGTGAATCAAATACAGAAATCACAGACAACCACACATAAGTAATTATCCTTTACCTTGAATGCAATTGGTCGATTTAACAAGCTCTTTCTACGCGAATAATCAATACATTCTTAGATTTATATTGCTAATCCATCATGTGCACTAATGACTTAATATCTCGATTAAGAACTAAGAAAATCCCTGAATAGCATTAGATTTTACATAGATTTGTAAAATGTATGTAAAATGACTGTCAATAATAATGACATGATAGTTAAACAAAAAGATTGAATTTTTCTTTGGCATCAAGCAGGAAATATTATGTTCACATTTAATTTAGCATTTAATTGAGTAAGTAACCAGCACAATATATTGGCATTTTGCTGATGTTTAATAAACAATTAATGATATCTATAAATGTGATTGTTATCATTAATTAATTAATACACTCAGAAATTGGTACGTATTAATCTAGCAAAAATCTAATGAGATATCCGGGAATTTATTTATAACTCATTTTCATTCTGATAAATATATATTATTTGATAACAATGTCATTTTTTTTGTTAAACCTACGAATATAGGTAGGTTTAATAATAATTCCTTGGCTGTTTAATGTTATATAAAATAGTATATGACAATCTATTTTACAACGTCTTTCTTCTAGTGAAAGTCTCGTCTCGTCCCGTCTTGTCTAATAGTCTAATTATTATGACAAGCAAAGAGATAACCGCAAATTCAAATCTGTGAGAATCAATGACCCTAAAGTTCACTTACAGATATTGAGATGTGTACCCAGATCAGTCCAGATGCATCCAGAAAATCTCCAAGGCAAGGTTTCTTTTTGTAACTGGACTCTTTGAGATAGAATTATGGAGATACTTGAACGAGAACTGCCAAATATCAACATTCCAATGTTAAGAAATATATGAGAAATAAACAGATATTTCAAAAGATACTTCAATAAGACTGAAGTAAAATGAACATTAGCTACAAATATTTATTACAAACACACTCATTTTAATCTGTTTTTCAAACATAAATTTTACTTCTGAACAACGTCTCAAAATAACATTGTTCGTTATTACTGAAAATAAAGGCAGTTTACTGTTATCACAAAACCGTATTTTCGAACTGCCCGCGTAAGATAGCGTAAACTTTTACGAAGAATTTCCTGAGAAATGAATAACGAAATCTTTATTTCACGAATTTCGGCAACATTCATAGATTACGACATGTGATGAAAAATCGCGATAAAATTTTTACGATTGTGTCAGTAAATTTCGAGAAATAAAACCGTGTACCAGAATTATCTGTACGTGTTGGCTGACACGCCTCCAAAGGCACTGACGTCACTTGTACCTAACAAGATGAAATTGCCTGCAATTCATTCAGCCTATCGAAAACAAATTTGTCAAAGCGTTATCAATCACTAAAATCAATCAAGTGTGTAGGGTATTTTTAAATCTAAAATGTATGCACACCCTGTATAAAAAAATCACGCGCATAATGTGAGACGACAAATAAACAATTACTTACATACGTACCTACTATAAATTTAAAAAGAAGTCTTGATGAATTATATTATTTATACAATACGTATGTCTATTATGTTGTTAGAGATATGCAAAGCTTACACGTGGTATTGTAAAACACGAAGTGTCGGCCGCTTCAAAAGTTTGGATTTTTTTAAACAAGTTATTTTTTCAATAACACTGCGAACCTATATGTATTTGTTTAAAATCTATTCATGAACCGGTATCATTGTGTCTGGAAAACTTATTAACAATTTAATTGACTAATCAATGTTGACGCTGCATCACGCTGCTTTAATTAATTTCATAGAAAGAAAAAATTACCTGTTTACATTAAAAAAATAAACCTTGATACAAACGCAACTGTCATTTTATCCACATATCTAAAATATCAGATTGATTCTGCTCAGTGTTTGGATTTGATAATAAACTCTATTATTAAATTTGGACATTTCTTGACTTTTGCCATAAAACAACTGACGTAAATCAAACAAAGGATCTATAAATTGACTAATGTGGTTGCGTATGGCCCTAAATGAACAATGAAAACGAATACGTAATGGATTTAATGCACTACATTCCTCATAGCAAGCTAGAAATAGCTATTGTTGGGGTGTAACTTTTCACTTACCACGGATAAAAGCAAACTTCTTGGTTGTATAAGCATAAATTTTCTTGATTTTTTGGAATTTTGAATTAGAACATATTCTGCAATATGATCTAAGATGAAGACATGAAGCTTGTTCTGTTGGTATTCTAGAAGGCCAAATTTAGAACCCGATTTAACGTGAACAAATAATCAAGTCAAACATACAAAAAAACAATGACATGCACTTATTACGTGTGAAACATAAGCAGGAAGGTGTGACCGGCCGTACACACCTCCCAGAAATGTTGCTATGCAGAACAGTGGAAAGAAAATGTTTCGGGATTGCATCAGCTGGTTTGCTACTTAGAACTTATGTCATTATCTGAGTGAAGCTCCTATAACCCTGCAACATCAAAGTCAAAGATTAATACCCATTCAAGTATAACTGATAAGATGGAGGTGTGTTGTATTTTGACGATAAAGTATCGCAGGTATTTGATACAGTACATCGAAAAATATGCGTTATAAGATTGCTATCTAACGTGTTCGTAATTCATTATTAGGTTCTGAAGTACCATATATATTAGCCATGAATCGTAGGATCTCCTTCTTTACGATGTTGTTAAAAGCAGTCAAGCTTTCCCGACATCAAATAATAACGAATGCATCAATAATTAGAATCATACCCACTTAGTATAGGATGGGATAGTGTAGAATTCGGGAAATCTTCAGGATATCATCAGCATGGTTGGCGCTCACTGTGGTCGCGTGCTTTGACCAGCTGACTAAAGATCAATCGATCTGTGTTAGTTTAAGCGAAAAACCAATAAGCAAGTGGCTTGGTAACTTGTCTTAACAAGGCCTGTGTCATGCCCAAAGTTGTTTCTCTACCGCACAAGTGAACCAGAAAGCCAGATGCTTGTCACCTAAGCATTACTTCAGTCGATTCTGAACGATCATCACTAGATATTGTATCACAAGAAGGCCTACCACGATTTAAATTACCTTCTGCCAATAAATCATGTTTTCTCTGATATGTCAAATGTAACTCACTGGATGTTTTCGTCAAAATAATAATGCAAAATGGCATTTTGAAGTGATCAGATCAATCAAACGTCTAATATTATGCTGTCATAATTCCAGAATAGTAGCCGTTGTGGATGAGTATGAACTCAGTTGCCTTTTACTACCATTTGAAATCTGCGGCAACCTCGTGACTTCTTGGAATTGGCCACACCATGTGATAGTGTTATTTTATTACAGAGTAGTATTAGAAAATATTCTGCAATATGATCTAAGATGAAGACATGAAGGTTGTTCTTTTTGCGTTCTAGAAGGTCACATGTAGAACCGATTTAATTTGAACATATTATCAAGCCACGCATACAAAAAACAATGACATGCACTTATTACGTGAAAATAATAAGTAGGTAGGTGTGTACTGACAGTCCACACCTCCTAGAAATGTTACTTACGCAGAATAGTGGAAAGAAAATATTTCGGAATTGCGTCAGTAGGATTGCAATCTAGAATTTTTCGTAAGTGATTATTTAAGTGAAGTACCTGTACCCCTGCAGCGTCAATCACAAAGTCTATTCGAGTAGAATGATAAGATGGAGGTGTGTTCGAAGATAAAAACCTGTGTCAGGTATTTAATAGGTGTAAGTACCATACTCCCAAAGTCCCAAAGCGCACACCTCTGTATACAGACCTAGTTCGTTGCATTAAGAACGACAGAAGTCATGACAAAGGTAAGATTTTAGTTGACATAACAACCTGTAAGTATGTTATTTATCAGCAATATTGCGTCAGGTTCTGACGAAAAATGCCTCACATTGCAAAATAGGGCTAAATAGATAAACAGTTCCATTCCACTTGGGAATATTTCCAGTTGCTTCATTCCAATCAATTGGATCAATTGATTGAATTGCGGTATATTCCTCAATTAATTTTATTTTTTCTTTTAGAATCTGCGAAATTTTCCGAATATCATCAGCATGGTTGGTGATTATTGTTCTCGGTTACACAATTCATCCCTTGAGGTAAGTAAAGGTCAATCAATTAATAATCTTAGTTTGGCGCCAAAACATAAAGCAAGTTGCTTGGTAACTTAAGTCTTAACAAGTCCTGTCGCCTTGCCCAAGGTTGTTCCTCTACGTCACAAGTGAACCAGAGAGCCAGACCCCTGGCAACGAACCAATGAAAAGCTCGCACACACCTCCGAATCCAATATATCGTAACCAATTGTATGCTGCTTTCGCGAATTGAAGAAAAAATTTACCGGTTTAGGTAGAACCAAACGTTGGGTCTTTTTTGTTTGTTTCCTCGGTATGCAGGCTACCGCAAAATGGTAGAACTAATTGGGCAATCTATGAATTTTTTGAAAAGCTCGCGAACTTGTTTACGTATGATACCTGCAGCAAACAATGGGTAGTGGTAGGCTGCGAACCAGAGGAATGAATGGTGGGGTTACTCGATAGCTCTTAATATATAAATGTTCATGCCATAATATTACCAGTTTGAAAGGTAAGGTGTTGTAACCACTGCACCTATTTGCGAACCTATTACCATACATACGATCGGTCAATTATTTTTGTTTTCAAAGTGATTATTAAAGTATGTCTACGAATCAAGAAATTGTGCTGCACAATCCATACGGGCCACCCAAGTGGTACTCGAAGTTCTGGAAAAATTGTGGAACATGGGTAAGCATTTTAATCTGAATAAAAACAAAATTGCAAACGAACTTTTCATTTTCGAAAATTGGGACAAAATCCTTTCTAGAATATTCAAATAGAAGTAAAGAGATATTATCCTATGAGCACATTGTAACATCGTATCAATCATGTTTGCACCATAAAATACACGTAAAATTTTTCCAGAAACTAAATGGTACGAGCAGTTGCGGGAAAGGCGATCTGCCTATTTATGATATGGTATGACTTCTTTGGGTTTAAATTATTTTCGGTGTAGGTTTCTTTATAAATGCTTTATTTTCTATCTCTCTCTAATTTTTCTTCTTTCATTCTCCTTCAATTCAGAAAACTCTATGGGGCAAATGATATACAATTAGATATTAGGCTCATATGATGTCATTGTTCCAGAGCGTTGATGGTACCATCAAAATTGGAAATGAAAAGATCAACGTATCTACCATATATAATCCGGTAAAACAAAATTTGAGAATTTTTGATTTATTACTTTAGAGGTATGGGATTCTAACACAGAAACACATAATAACACGTAAAGTTCGCACATATTCCACAGGATCTACTAATTAGCAGCTTTCTAAAAAAAAAAAATTGGCTATAAAATAGTCGCGTCACAAATCAAGAATTCATTTGCAGATTTCCCGAGCTAAGTTGTAAATTGCAAAAGTCATTTCCTATTATGTAGTAGGTAGCAGTGAAGCGAGATAATATAAGTAAGAACCTTATTTATATCAATACCAGATTAAATCAAAACCCAAGGCCAGGTGAAAAAGAAAAAGTCAAGTACGGGTACAAAGTGTAAAATGATAATAAAATCCGTTTTATGGCGGTTTGATTCACCGTTTGAAAGTTGTTTTCAGAAGTGCTAAAAAGAAGTGACGCACTTCTTTTTTGCAAGTTCTAGTTTTGCATGATGCTGAAGAGTGAAACGAAGATAACGATGAGCCCAGAATCGTCGAAACTCATTGTTCACGTTGTTGTTGAGAGAAGTCGAGCCTTTTGGTCCCGCTATCAAATAACAACAAATGCATCAATAAATATATACATACATACTTAGCATAGGAAGGGATTATCTCTCATTAACATAAGTACTAAAGCCTCTGACTTTTTTATTTCAGTCTGGTCAGCACCACTTATTAGCCAACAACCATACACCAACTATATCCGCTTCAACGACGACAACAAACTTATCACAAATGGACGTTCTCCAACAGTTTGGCTCGGCAATGAGCAACAACAGAAGACTTGCTGAAAATATACGGCATGCCCAACCTGAAATCGAACCACTTCATACAAAAAAGGCTGAAGAACTCACCGCCTCAGACGATCAAGTACCAATAACCGTCTACAACGAGACAACAACCAAAAAGAAAAACGTCACCATCTCACAGGTACATTTCTCCAATTCCTCTCCTCATAGGTCAATTTATAATTAACGCGTGTATTTTTAAACATCAATTTAACGTGGGTTTCTCTGTTAACAAAATAATGCCAAATCAAATGAAACCGTATTGCGTACAGTACAAGAGCGAGATAGGAAATCAATTCAATAACGCACGTGTTAAATGTTGGTGATCCGCGTGACGTGAGCATTTAATAAAAATCAAAAAGTGCTCAGATTCATTAATAAACAATAAACATCCAATCGGTCAGAAACAATCCAGCAGTAAGCATATTCACATCGCTAAAAATGAAGCACCTTATGCGAGCTGATACTCATGTTACTGTCAATTTATCAGAACACCAACCGAAAGTGAATTGCACAGCATCACAAGTATAGATAAGACATCTTCGATCGAAACTAGGAAGTTCACATTTGTTTTATTTCTTTCAGATACTCACAGCTGTCTCGGTATCAATCGTTTCATTCGTTATCGGCTATGTCACGGCGTATACAGCACCAGCTCAAAAAGGTCTAGAGGCTGATTTGAACATAACAAACGAAGAGGTATGTATTCACGCTTTGGTATTACTCAATTTCGATTTTTATTTGGTCTAACCTCAGCTGACCTAAGAGGTCCAATGTTCGAGGTCCTATTATCAAATCTGTTCTAATTCAACTCTTCTTTTCTAGTATTCGTGGTTATCCGGTTTTATGCCATTGGCCGCCTTGATTGGAGCTTTAGTCGGCGGCCAACTCATAGAATTTCTCGGCAGAAAATGGACAATAGCAATCACCAATTTCATGTTTATGGTCTCATGGATCATAACGGCTTGCGCCGTAGATGTGTATTACATGTATGTCGCAAGAGGAATAGTTGGCTTCAGTGTGGGAGTAGCATCTTTAACTCTTCCCGTATACCTCGGTGAAACCATCCAACCAGAAGTTCGGGGAATTCTAGGACTATTGCCAACAGGTTTCGGAAACATGGGAATCGTTCTATGTTTCTCCGCTGGTTCCTATCTAACATGGTATGAGCTAGGATATTTAGGAATAGCTCTTCCAATACCCTTCCTAGTCCTCATGTTCTTCATACCGGAAACTCCAAGATGGTACGTTTCCAAAGGTAAAATCGAAGAAGCCAAGAAAGCACTACAGTACTTAAGAGGAACTAAAGCCAACGTACAGAAAGAATTGGACGATATCCAACACTCGCATTTGGAAAGCGTGAAGTTATCATCACACTCCCACCTCAGGGATATCTTCAAGAAGTCCAACTTGAAGCCACTTTTGATCTCATTAGGTCTCATGTTTTTCCAGCAACTGTCTGGCATCAACGCCGTTATCTTCTACACCACTCAAATCTTCGAATTAGCAGGTTCTTCCATTCCGTCACATATCTGCACAATCATCGTTGGTATTGTTAACTTCATCGCTACCTTCATAGCAACTGTATTAATCGATAAATTAGGAAGGAAAGTATTATTGTACGTATCAGGAGTCATCATGACCATAACCATCATAATACTAGGAGCATACTTCTACCTCTTGAGTTTTGACAAAGAAAAAGTAGCTGATGTTGGTTGGTTGCCTTTGACATGTTTGGTAATCTACGTTCTTGGATTCTCTCTTGGTTTTGGACCAGTACCATGGCTAATGGTGGGTGAGATCCTCCCAGCTAAAGTCAGAGGATCTGCGGCATCTATAGCAACTGCTTTTAACTGGGCTTGTACTTTTGTGGTGACCAAAACGTTTCAAGATGCGTTAAGCACAATTGGGGAATATGGTACCTTCTGGGTATTTGGAGGTGTTTGCTGTGGCTCTTTAATTTTCGTTGCCTTGTTTGTCCCAGAAACGAGGGGGAAAAGTTTGGAGGACATTGAAAGGAAAATGGTCAGGAGAATGAGCTCTATAGCAAATTTGAAGGCAACACCTTCTTCAATTTCATAAAAAAATAAAGTACAATTCTGTCTAGAATCTCAGAAAAACCAATTCTCAATCATTGTTATATTTATGTTTTTTTTATTTATATTATAGATATTAATTATAGTATAGTTTAGTTTCTTAAGATCCTGTAAATATTTTTATTATTAAATGTGATGATCAATAAACCATTCTGCGGTTTGATAAATCTGAATTTTTTTTTTATTTTCCGCATCAATTAAATTTACAAAACTATTTATAAGTAAGGCAAAAACAGCGCGTCATACACCACAAACAACTGGGTAAAAACTTTATCGCCGCACGCAACTAATAATAAACAAATTAAAAATAATATAAATGAAAATCCGTTTAGCGCTATCCGTTGACACCAAAGTGGGAAATATTGTACAGGTGCTGCCATCTGTCAGTCAGAAGTTCAACGCTAACCTTTAAGTTAACGGTAATTGTTTACCTATTATGACAACCAAACAAACAATGCGTCATGTAAACAAATTCAAAGCGTGAAACCTACAAGGTATGCTAAATTTACTAAGAAAACTTAAAAAAAAAGTTGAGGCAGCAATAAAATGGTACGTACCCATCACTTGCACTCGACAAATGGCACAAGTGTCACATTCAACATCCCAACTCCACATGGCAACGGCATTCCACTTCTTCAACGTGAACATTTTCTCCGATTTCGGATTCTCGCTGTCCATTTTCTCAATATTATCCTGATTCACTGACATACTCTTATTCAAAAGAACAACACTACCCCAAACAATAACACAACCGCGCCAATGACTCCTGCGGTGGTGTTCGCAACTAAGTCCAGACGCGGGAAGTTTAAAAGCAGAATATATAATGTAATGAAGTTGCATACGTGTGCATGGTAATCATATTAATCAAACATGGCAATAATTTCTAGCAAAACAATATTTGAACTGTACTGAAAGATCACCGAAGCCGATATCAACTCAATTGAGTCACTGAGTGCTGTTTTTTTTTAATACTGATAAGAAAAAAAAACCAACTAAAAATTTATTATATATTACTTATTAAACATTAAATATAGATATAAATTACTTATGTTAAACAACTGGATTCTTGCATTGATGACAGTTTTCCATAACTTCTTGAAACTCTTCTATTTGGAGCGTCATCTCGAAGAAGTTGTACTTGTCATGGACGTTTTTGGTCGCAACCATCAATATTTCTTGCGGGTTTGTACCGGGAACTATATACTTTATAAGACCACAATCCAAGATTAAAGATTTGCGAACATACCTATTACCAAATGTGCAGACAAAGCAACCTTATCCAAACTTAGAGCCCATATCCTCAGATTATGAACTTTCATGACTCCCTCAATTTTCAGGAAAATGCTCATCACGTCATTGAAGTCTATACCTTTAGGTATACCCTCCATTAATACTTGCAAAGTTTCTTTAATTATATTAAAAGTAGTCAAAAGCACAATAATCGAAAACACAAACGTGCATATGGGATCTATTATCTTATAATCTGGATAAAAGAATATAACTAAAGCCGCAATGAAAACACCGAAACTCTGGAGGAAATCTCCAATGACGTGAATATAGGCAGCCCTTACGTTGAGATTTTCATCATGACTATGGCCATGGGATCCACCATGCGAATGACCATGTTGGTGTAAAGTCATCCCCATGCTACAATACACAAAAATAATCTCCATTCCATCATTAAAAACCTACTCCTCACATTATATTAACGCAAACTCCTACTGCCGAAGTTATCAACATTATGGAAGCATCCAGTTCAAATTGCTCATCTATTACCCTCTGAACTGCTAGATAAACCAAAATACCAGTGACAACCCAAATTAGAAGAACTGAAGTCAAGGCTCCTATCACTTCTGCTCTGTACCATCCAAATGGCATTCTTTTTGTTGGTGCTCTTGTTGCAACCCATAGTGAGAATAATGATATCATAAAACTAGCAAAATCGGTCAATAGATGAGCAGCATCAGTTGCAATAGCCAGACTACCAGATATGTACCCTCCTATAAAAGAAACACTTGGCTCATGCTCTGTTTTTGGGAAATCAACTAAAATAACTTTCTTGGTCATCTTAAATGGATGACCGGATGTTTATTTCATTGATTTTTATTGATTGTTGTGGTTTTATTACCTGCTATCTCCAATAACATGAAGACGACACACATAACACTGGCGATAATGAGCTTTCGTCTGGCTCTTTTATCAATATCTTTATTTTGAGTAATGTGGCAATGTTTGTTAACTAAAAGCAATTAGGTCGAAATAAATTGGAGATAAAGATGCGATAGCTACTCACTTATGTTCGTAGTATCCGCATTTTCTTTTGCGTGCGTAGCAACATCAAAATCTTTTTCAATGTCGATGATTTCGCCTTCCAAAACTTTGCAGCATCCAGTGCTTGGTTTCCCATGTACACAATAGATAACTTTCCTGGGAGATAGGGCCAAATTTCTGGATAGTTCATTTTGTGGTACCCTAGCGCCATAGTTGTTGTTACCACCAGTGCTAAATGTTGGTTATGGAGAAGGCAGCGTTATGTTTTTTTTGTGGAACAAATAAGAATGAAAACGTGGACTTACGATATAAGTGGTTCGTGTTCGTCTTTATTATCCATGCTCTTGACGAGTTGAACTCTGGATTACTTGTGTGATTGGGGAATTGGATTGAAGATCAAACAAAACTATAGACAATTATTGCACCCGACCCCAACAGAATTGTTGTTATCTTGGAGTGTTCAGTGTAAATATTCTTGTTTATAGAGCGGTTTTGCTGGTCGCGACGAGTATTTACGCTAAATTCGCTATATTTTCGAATTACCCGCGCAAAATGCACTTGCATACGTTACCTTGGGAGACGAGTGGGTGGGAGGTAAGGTGTGCGTCCACCATACGCGTTGTGTGAATGGATAGAGAGAGATAGACTGTGGACACACACAAACAAGCCAGTGTGTCTCACGCGAGCAGTAATCTTTTATCATCATGGTATGCGATTAAATCGTTGACTCAACGTTGGTAATAAAAATGTGCATCTTCGAACTGGCAAAATTCTAAAAATCGGTGTGTGGCCAAACACTAGTGGACATGGGGTTCTGCAAGCAACGTTATTTCATGCTCAGTGTATGCTTTCTACAAATAGTAAGTGTTTATTTTTAACGCTACCCATCCGTTTTCTAATATCGCAAATTTTTCAGATATCGATAATACAGAGGCAGGTATTCGATTTCCTAGGCTATCTTTGGATACCCATCCTGGTCAACTTCTTCCAGATAATTTTTGTCATCTTTGGCTTCTTCGGAGTATTTCAATACAGACCCAAGTATTTACTAGCCGTAAGTCATGCCAGAAATAAACTTAAATCATTGCTTCATACTCTTCAATATTTCAGTATTCCCTTTGGCACTGGTTTTGGTTGGGATGGAACATCTTCTTGATATGCTTGTACCTGGATATTGGCATCTTAGACCACAAGGTAAAGCTACATTTTTAATAAATTTACTTCTGTGTATGAAAATGTTTTAACCAAAACCACCAATCTATAGAACAAGCTGCAGAGTACACTGTAATCAACTTTGCATATATTTTCAGGAGAACAAAGTCATCAAACTAGACCCTGATAGTTTCACATGGTGGAACCAACATGGTCCGGGGTGTCAAGGCACATTGAATGTTACTGGTGCAATTCCAACTTATGTAGACAAGAACTGCCTAATTGACTACACACATGTGGAAATATTCCAAGCTGGACTTCAATGCGTGCTGGCGGTAATATTCTTAATTCTAAACTATTTAATTCTAATGTAATAAAGCTCTCTTGTAGTTCTTCGGCATGATTGCTGCACTCTGCCTGAACAGAAACTTCACCGAAGAGGACGACAGTTGTAAGTATCGAATTTTCGTTTGTTTCCTGTTTTGGGTTAAAAAATTAACATCTTTGGTGTAAGGGGTAGTTCTCTTAAACTCTTAATGCTTCCAGTTGATTTCATTGGTGGTTTTTACCCCCAAACTGTTTGGTAAGTCTCGTAGCACAGTATAATGCTTGCTCCTAATTTGTAGTTTTTCTTTGTTGTTGGGGATGAATACTCTTTCTTTTCTTTACCTTTCGGGACGGGAATTCTTCTAGGAATTAGTTTTTATCCATGGTTTATGCAAGAATCGAAAAAGTGGCAATTAGTTATTTTGTGCTTAGCGTTGTCGTGAGGATGTAGAATATGCAACCAAACGCACAGTTGCGCGAATACGCTTGCCTATCATAATTCTTTATAAAGTTTAGGACGCCACTTTATTGATACCTTGTACAAGAGCATGACGCATGAGGTTTGTCACGATCAGTTGTACATATCTGCACGTGTTATAACAATCAGATAATCAATATACAGGATGTTGCAAAAGAAAGGGTCGTTCAGTCTAATCAGGGGAAAAGATTACTGTTAATGTAACTCTCTTTAATCTTTCCAGTTAATTATATTAGCGGGGATGGCAAAGGTCCACAGCATGTGTCTCTTCAGCCGATGTACGTGGATAGCGCCACCCTGCCTCTGCATCCCGCGCACCCGTACCGCGAAAGCAAAACTGACTCGCTACTATCGTTGCACTCTAACAGATCCAGGTCGGCTAATGCCACAATTAACAAAAGCAAACTTACTGCCGTCCATTCCGATCTGATCCGATTCCAAAATCCCGTGTATAGGACATCCTCCTGCGACGGATTTTATTCCTTGAACGGCAAACATAACCCCAAACGACCAAAATCCATGCATCACGATACCGACGCGTACTGAACTGTTTTTTTTTGTTTTTGTTTATTATCTAATGCCTGAAGGGCATATTTATTTATTTGTAGTAATTTATATTTATCATGAGTCATATTGTGATCTCAAAGTACTGATTTTTTTGACAGCTGCATCATATGTTGGGCTTCACCCCTATTGACTAAAGGGATTACACAGAATTCTTATTGAAAACTCAATATTCTATCCCAATATATCAAGAAACAAACCCTCCGACACAATTAATCCGCCTGAGCATGTTCTTGCGCCTGTTTTAAATTCTGTATTTAGTTAGAGAGTGAACTAATAAATATATATATATATTTTGCTGCACGATCGTTTTGATTGTTCTCTATATGTTTGTGCATGTTTAAGTATCCTAAAACGAATTTCTGTGCAGTGTCGCGTAAGTCGAGGAAACAGAACAAAAGGACGACATCTTTGTACTCGATAGAATTTAGCACGCAAGAACGTGGAGATAGCGAGAGCCCTGAATTCTTGTCTGAACACGTACCTTCGCAGGTATCGCCAAAGCCGATGACGCCACGCCGCGTCAAAAGGCGAAGCGTCATGCAAAGAGGTTCAACCTCGCGCCATAGCACAAGTAGCCGAAGACAGAGTAACTCAAGATCATCAACGCGTAGCTCAAGACGCGCGGTGCAAAATCCGGTGACTCGGTTGTTGGAACAACAGCAAAAAATGCAACATTACGATTCACCCGTTTTACCATCGCCAGTCGAGAATCTTCCAAATTATTACAGCAATGTTTCGAATAATAATCTAATTGCCATGCAGAATAACTGGCAGAATAATGGACACACAAACCCGACTTACCAGCAGTCCTCAACGCAATCTTTGAATGAGCATGAAGACTTGGAGGAGTTGTACAATAACAGACCTGCTAGTGTGAGATCCAGTTATTCGAATTTTCATGGTACAAGGGCTATTAATTATAATGCTCAGCACTACCATGGATCTTCTGCTACACCTCAAGTGCCGCAGAAGCGGAGCAGCAACCCAAATAGGCATAGCATGCGTTCGATGGCGTTTCTGAATAATGGTCCGCCAGCGTATAGGTCGCAAGGACATATATCGCCAATGGACTCGGAGACAACGATTTGATATTAAAAACCAAAAATTAATAACTAGGTCTAAGGTTGATGATCTTGATGAGAAAAGAAATTCTTTCTTATAATGTTGAACTTTTATAAGTACCCTAGGTCTGATCTAAAAATAGAATATAGTGTAGTGTTTTTTTTTTCTTGTAAAGGTTGTGCACCTGTGATAAATTTGTGTTGCTAAATTTAGCTTAGTGAGTTTGATGTGTGACCTTGACTTCAAGTTAAGTCGTGTAACAAAGCGTACAAATTTATTTATTGCAACAAACTATTGTAGGAAAGAATTTTTTTAGAGGGCAGCATATATTATGTGTATTTTTCTACTCCGGCCTACCTATGAAATGTGACTTGTTTCTTTAATACCTGTGATAACCCCTAGATACATTTAACGAATATATTTTTGTACTTCCCTTATTGTACGACATTTGTACGATAAAATACTGGGATAATTAGATCCCTTGCTCACTAGAAAAGTCTATTGTATATATTTATACAGCTTGTACATATCAAAATATTAACAACTATGTTGAAAATTAGGTATTTCTATTTTATTTATTCTTCCAAACTGTTCTCTTTAGTAGAATAATTTATTTTCTTAGCCTATAGCATTTAGATATTAATTAATTACCAAAGTATTACGAGAAGAAGCATGATATGATATACAGAGTGTCCCAAATTCGCTTTCCAGGTAGTATCTAAAAACCGAATTTGCAACACGCTGTTATAGTTATATATTTTTCTATATTACTAAGATTTGTAAAGTAAGGAAAATTTGTAATAAAGCATAATAAAAAGCAGAGTGTTTGTTTCATTGGTTCCCTATTCACAAGTTGGACCGCTAATTGGCATTGAGTACATAATTCATTTTTTCGTTGGTAATAATATGGCGATAACATTTGTATTTAGCGGATTTTGACGTGCGCGCGCATGTATAGCGCCGTGCTGGGCAGAATCCTATTCCCTTTTTATAGATCCGTCGTATATTTTGAGCAGGGTACATTACGAAAGACGACGCACGAATATATTGATCACTAAAACCAAAAACATGAAACGAATTTTGGTTAGCTGCCTTAATAGATCTGAATTGAGATATACGAACCATGTTTCCAGTCCCATAATTGTAACATCAGTGCGAACTTTTTTCAAAAATTCCCGAAAGCCGTCCTATCATTCTTTCAGCGAAAATGTAAGTATTACCTTTCTCTTTTCCGAGGGGTTGACCTAACCGGAAACAAACGCGCGTTGCATTGATTCCAGGCGGATCTCACGCAATACAACGAGGGAAAAGTCCCGCAAAGGTATCTACCGAATATCTAATTATTCCTAAGCTCTGACGTCCTGATTTTTCAGTTTTTCAATTTTTTCTTTCTCGGTTATTTTAGGCATTATTCTTTTATCCACGATCCCAATTATAATTTTTTGTAAGTAATTTATTTTTTAGTTCTACTCCGTTTTTATCCAAAATAGAAACAGAAATTACTGCTACTTAACTAATCTCCACGTATTTCTCCAAATCATAGATCTACCAGTCATGACGAACCGGAAAAGATTCTCTTTGAGTTGTTCAAAAACCAAGAATCGGGACTTTTATCCATGGGAAAATTTTTGGCGGTACGTTTTCTCCTAATTTGCATATACTTCGACGCACCAATAAAACTTCTTCATTGTGTAGGCCTTGAGGAACACTGGTCTCCGTAAAAACGATCCAAGATTAAAAGAGATGATGGAGAACATCAAAAAAGCCCAAAAGAGATCAAATTCAGAAGGGGGGTCAATTGATACTCAAAAATTAGAACTAGATACATTCCGTAGGTACGTTTTAATCGTTACGTCAGGCCTAGTTGTTTTTCTATGTGCTAATTGATACTTTTTTGAGTGAATTGAGCGATAATACAAAAGCAAACACTTATTAACAAAACAAACATTTATCTGAACGACCTTTTCTTATTATTTCTTCACTTCCAGCATCGTTAATCAAAATATAGGTTTGATCATCAGAGCCTTCCGCCATCAATTTATCATCCCAGATTTTCAAACATTTTCTAAAGACATCGAAGAGATTTATTGGAAATGCAAAGATAACGGAGATGGAAAAGTATCACATCTATCCCAAAACTATTCCCTCTTTAATTAGATGATTTTAGGTTGCTGATTATATACCACAATTATCGAGAATGAACCCAAACTATTGGGGTGTTAGTATTTGCACTATCGATGGACAGAGGTTCTCCCTAGGAGATGTAAATGTGCCTTTTACGCTTCAATCTTGTAGCAAACCGCTTACCTACGCGATTGCTCTGGATGAGCTTGGCCAAGAAGTGGTTCATAACTATGTTGGCCAAGAACCTAGTGGACGAAATTTTAATGAGTTAATTTTGGATCATCAAAGTGAGTTGTCAGATTTAGTCGGAAGTTGATGATTTTATCGATTTCCGTTTTAGAAAAACCCCATAATCCCATGATCAACGCTGGAGCTATCTTGGTTTGCGCGCTTCTTAAGACTTTAGTTAAACCTGACATGACCTTAGCAGAAAAATTCGATTTCACAATGAACTATTTTGAAGTGAGTAAAGTCTTCCAGAAATTGATCAATGAGCTCATCACTTTAATGACTACTTTCTTCTACTTATGGCAAAATAATTTTTTCAGAGATTAGCTGGTGGCGAAGATCTAGGTTTCAACAACGCGGTTTTCCTATCAGAACGCGAGGCTGCAGATAGAAATTATGCATTAGGTTTTTATATGAGAGAGCACAAATGTTACCCAGAGAAGACAATTTTTAGGGAATGTATGGACTTCTACTTTCAGGTAATAACTAAATAAGAAATCTTTATGTCATTCCATGATATTCTACTTCCAGTGTTGTTCCATGGAGGCAAATTGTGATATAATGTCCGTTATGGCAGCAACTTTAGCCAATGGAGGTATATGTCCACTAACAGAAGAAAAAGTTCTTAATTCGGAAAGCGTCAGAGATACGCTGTCTTTGATGCATAGCTGTGGGATGTACGATTATTCTGGTCAATTTGCATTCAAAGTGGGTCTTCCAGCAAAATCAGGAGTTTCTGGTGCCTTAATCGTAGTCATTCCAAACGTGATGGGTATTTGTACCTGGTCACCTTCTTTGGATAATTTGGGAAACAGTTGCAGAGGTGTTCAATTTTGCGAGGAATTGGTCAAAAAGTTTAACTTCCATAGGTATGACAACTTGAGGCACGCAACCAACAAATCTGATCCTAGGAGACATAAGTTTGAAACTAAAGGCCTGAATATTGTGAATTTGTTATTCTGTGCTGCCAGTGGAGACATAACGGCTTTGAGGAGACATAAATTGTCTGGCATGGATATGACACTTTCTGACTATGATGGAAGGACAGCTCTTCATTTGGCTGCTGCTGAGGGTCACGTGGATTGTGTTGATTTTCTCTTGAAGCATTGCCAGGTCTCTTATAATGTACCTGACCGTTGGGGGAATACACCAATCCATGAAGCTTCCGTCTTTGGCCATACGGCGGTGGTTGAACTCATCCAAAACTGGGAAAAAGATCTTGAGAAACTCCTGCCTTCCGATGAAGCAAAAGGCGATGATAGTACTCCTGTTCCGTCGCACACAACGTAAGCGTTTCTTCAACGAACGCGTGCTTCTTAATGTTTTCCACTATGTTCTTTTGTGATGTTCGCATATCAGTATTATATACTTGTTCCATTTATGTAAACACAATTCGATGCAATATATCGTTTTTAAATATAGCAATAATTAATAAAAGAATGATTAAATAAATGAATAACTATATGAATAAATACATCCTGTGTCAATATTCGGTTGTGTAAGTGAGAATTTATCTGACAATAAAAGTTTTCTCTTTACCCGTTTGTGGTTTGCTTTTCCCGCAATTGTAACTGTCCTGTAGCCTAATGAAAATGACACGAAAATTCAACGTGTGAGATATGTATTTGACTTGAACCCGCGAAAATATACAGTTGTCTCTTTTAATGATTACCTGGATGCAGGACAGAGTAGCTAGTGTATACGAGGTGGCGCCACATGTCTTGCCCCTTTGATGTCATATGTGCCAACCAGGCTCAAAATTATCATTGGGGCTTTTGATTGGGCAAAGAAGAATGTTACTTATCACCTTTATACGTGTGAATAGGGTGTTATCGAGTAAACATAACGCTGAGCATTCCAGGGTGGCTACCCCTATTAATTACCTAGAATTTGACGTATGAATCAAAGTTATGCAAGAATATTTACAAAAGTTATTAATGATTTTATCAGTTTGGCGGCGGCTTCCTTTTTATGGGCTAGGTCAACCTTCATTCAAGGGGTGTTGTCGAGTGAGCAAAACTCCGAGCTTTCCAGGGTAGCTACCCCTATTAATTACCTATAATTTGACGTACGAATCAAAGTTATGCAAGAATATTTGCAGAAGTTATTAATGTTATTATTTGCCTGCCGACGCATTCCTTGTTATGGGGTAGGTCAACGTTATGATCATTTAAGGGATGTTATCGTGGGAGCAAAACTCCGAGCTTTCTAGGGTAGCTACCTCTATTAATTACCTACAATTTGATGTATTAATCAAAGCTATTCATCAACTTTCGCAATTGTTATAAACATTTATATAACTCACTGGGTAATCCGCACACAAATTTACTGCTTCACTTATCTAAGAGGGTTTGTTACCATAACCGTAGTGTCGTGATGATACCATTAATGCAGAATTCCATGTGGATTACGAATTTGTTATCACCGATGTTCTACGCTGTCGGAGGATGACGTTATTTACAAATCCATCTGAAGACGCCATGCGCTCTTTTAGATGACGCGCTGTAATTAAATCAATTTTCTTGCTAAACCGTTCGATATTTTTTGTAGGAAAAACTCTGGGGTATACTACTTGAATAGCTGTATCGATTGACATATGTTTCGTTCTGAAAACGATTCCAAAACTAAAATCGTTTTAAAAACGATATGTGCATTGTGCATACACTATCTATATCTCTAAATAAATTTTGGACCACGTATGTTCATAAATAGTATCATTTTACTGTAACATATACAAATATGTATATACAGTTGTCCAGGAAAGTCCGCACCATATGGGAAAAACTTTTATTATCCGTTTCTCAGAAAATTTTATTCTCTATAAAAGATTTTCCCATATGGTGCGGACTTTCCTATATATCGGAGTATCAAAGACCAACAATAATAAATAACTTGAATTGTTTCATACACAATTTTGGAAAAACAGCGGAATGTGCAAAATTTATATAAAAATTGGCAAGAATCTTCGGTTTTATTTGATAAATTCCTTCGAACAAATTCGCTATTCAGGGCATTCGCGAAATGAATTGGAGGTGGATTGCGCTCCCTGGTGTGAATTCCGTTCATTAACCGAGTGATATTTTTAATAACAGGGAATTGAAACCGAAATCATACGTGGATGTACGAACCGACAATTTTTCTTCAAGCTCCAGGCGAGATCAAAATTTATTGAATTAGAGTGAGCAAATACCGATGCCGAGTGTATAGCCTAGGGGTCCTGAATAAACAGTAATTAAGGACGTCGGTTAGGTGGCGCTCTAGTCGCTACACTTGATTGCTCTGTAATACGTCTCTGCCATATCATCCTTCTAAATTTAGAATGTGCTTAGCTGCTTACATGCAATCGCATTTATTATCTACTTCAATGTTATAAAATGTGAATTACCGCGTTTAGGTACATATCGTTTCAAAAACGATGAAGTATACATGAAATAAACGAAGATCAACAAACAAATGTTTGACTCAAGGAGGTAAATTACCTCTTCATCTTCTCAAAACAGTGGTTTTCAAAACGATATTTATACGTGGTAAATATTAAGAATAAAAGATATTAGAGATAAAGACATCTTAATAGGGGTAGAAAGAGTGAAACGCTGTTTGTTAGAGGTCGACGCCGTAATGGGGTGCCGACAAAAGAATTTCAAGCTTCTCTTCAATATTGGATATGGATCGCAAATTATAATGGAAAGTCCGCGAGCTCTGTTTGCTCTGCGGTTTTGCCAAATAAAACAATTCCCAAACTTCTCAAAAATAAGGTAGAACATAATTTTGGTATAGCAAACTATACATTTTTAACATTCTAAAGTGTTCGATCAGTATCTATCTACGTATTAGAATTTAAAAGTCAGAAATTGAATGTTGGCTTCAGTTCTACTGGTTGTGTTGATGTGAATCCTCTTGGTTCCGAAAATCGTGACTTCTTTTGTTGGAGTTTTGTCAAGTTTGGTGGTGTAGTACACTTCGTTGTGTAATTAACTAGTCGTATAGTAGACTTCGTTGCAAAACCAACATTGTTGTAGGCTTTGTTGTTTTGTGAACAATGATACAAAAGTCGTGTAAACATTATGCCGGCCGCACACGTACAGTTTCAACTGAATTGTTCAAACAGTTCAAACTGACAGTTGAAACTGAACGTGTGTGACCGGCATAGTCACACTCATCCTTTCGCGCAGGTCTCAGGCCAACTTCTCACTGCTTATACTGTATTCTAACACCTTAACAATTACGTATTGACATACATCCGTTATTACTTGGGTCAAGGTAATTTTGCTGACTCCGCAACTATGTCAGCTGCATAGGTAATTGTTTTAAATTCGAATTATAAACATAAACACGTACTGTAAAATAATAGATAATCGATGACTCGATGAGTATGTTAAAAAAAATAAGCCGATCAATTGACTTTAAAGAAGCTGTTAGGAGGAGAAAATGCAATTATTTCTAAGCAATGAGAAATTGATTTTCAAAACAATATAAAATCAAGAGAACCTACTATATAATATACAGTATGTTTTTGTATACATGGTGCTATATAGTTTTTCATAGAAAGTTGCTTTGAAGACTAAAGTAACCAGAAAATGCGATTATTCCAAAATCCACCGGCAAGAAATAGATTTTCACGGGTGAAATGTTTTTTTTTGCTGGTGACTAAAAGATAGAAAAACGTGGTTATTTTTCAATCTAGCATTGAGAATATTTCGATTGGAGACTTCCGCAGTCAGAATCACTAAGTTCTAGATTTCCGGGAGAAAACCGCGTCAACGACGATAAAGTAGTCAACGTTTCGCTCTCTGTTGCAAGAGGCACCTTCAGGACGTAACAAAGACAGCTACGAAGAGAATTCGTCTTACTGTTATGGTATACATGTTTATTTTAAGATCAAGCGACGGGTTAGAAGACATTAGAAGAACGAGAAAGTGTGCTTATTTTTCAATCTCGCGTCGAGAAACGAAAGGTCATGTATCCTACTAGACGAAGAGAAGAGGAACAGAAAACGTGTTTATTCCACGATATAAAGGTAAGAAATTTATTCTCGCCAGCTGATAATCCTAGTCAAATGCCAAAAGGAAGAAACCCCCTGTTTATTTCAAGATCTAGTGGTGGACATTGATTTTCATATACCAATATGCTACACTAGAAGGACGAAAAATGTTATTTCACAATATAAAGCTGGCCACACACTATCAGTTTCAACTGACAGTTTGAACTGTTCAGTAAACTGTATACTTGTGCTTTATCATTCACTAACAGTCCAATTCTTCAGTTTTTAAAATGGATTGCAATAAAATTTTCCATCACTGGATTTGACTTATTACGCGACATCTTTACAACCAAACGCACTGGCACTTGCAACTTATTGAACTAACTAAGAACTGTACAGTTGAACGCCCGCACATGCAATAAGCAGTTAAACCATTCAGTTAAAAGAATGAAATTTCATTCGTGTCAGTTTAACTGTGCAGATGAGTTCAACTGAGACTGAAATACCCACAGACGTAGAGGTTAAACTGTACAGTTGAACTGAACAGTTCAAACTGTCAGTTGAAACTGAACGTGTGCGATAGGCTTTACAGTTCAACCCTTCAGTTTGACTTATTAAGCGATATCTTTATAACAAGACACTGGCCCCTGAAACAAATTAAACTGAGAACTGTTCAGTTAAAACCCCACACATGCAACGATCAGTTGAATCATTCAGTTAAAAAAATTTAATTCGTCTCAGTTTAACTGTGCAGATGAGTTCAACTGAGACTGAAATACCCACACACGTAAAGGTTAAACTGTACTGTTGAACTGAACAGGTCAAACTGTCAGTTGAAACTGAACGTGTGTGGCTCGCTTAAAGGTGAAACATTTATTTTCATCAGCAAACTGTTCTAGTCAAATGATGAGAAACCCTGTTTATTTCAAAATTTAGCGGTGGAAATTGATTTTTATAGGTCAATATTCTTCACAGACGCTTAAGAAATCGGTAAAACTCGAGAAAATGAGAAAACGTGTTTATTTCAAATTCTAGTGCCCGAGCATTGTTTTTCAAAGGCTGATTTGTTTAGAGACGTTAAAAAGACAACAAAAGAAAGGGCCAATTGGCTTAGGAAACGTTAAAGAACGGGATAAAGAGAGAATTTTACCTACCAATTGCTATCAAACGCATATATAAGGACGTTAAGAAGACCAAAAGATAATGCAATGTCAAAAAATATGTATTTTGTTGTATGGTTTATTTAGAAAGAAATAAAATATAGTTTCTGTACGCCTCCACCATTGTGACAAAATGTACATTATCCCCCAATCGATTTTAATCTCCACTTATGTACAAAACAACCCAAAATAAAAGTTATTCATTATCAACGACATTTTTCGACACTCCCCGTTTTCAGTGTTTCAGTGGGTTGTTATTTTTTTATTAATCAAGGGGTATCCTAGCGTGTCATAATTGAGCGTTTGTGGTATTCACATTTGTCACCAGGAGCATGTGTAACGTGTCGGTGTAAACTGAAGAATCCTGACAAGCGCATGCCGGACAAAAGGATAGGGTCCCACCAGGATAGTATATCCATCCCGCTGCAGTTGTGTTCGGGACTGTGCGAAGTCTGGACGTGCTTCCAAGCCTGTTCAGCCCTTCTCCACGTGGTAAGTCTCCCTCTTACTAGTAAATCTATACAAAAGCAATTCTCACACCCCTCATATTTTTTCTTAATTAATTTATAAATTATTTATACTGTGGATACTCCTACTTCTAACGTTAATTTTTGATTTATCCTGTGTATAAACCAGCACATGGAACACAGAGTTACAGTAGGGTTAAAATTTCAAATTATTGAAAGAAAAACGTCCAGGTTTATGATTTCTGGGTGTATGCTTTTTTTGTGAGTTTTGCGCTAGTTTTGTGTTAGTTGGAAAAGAGTGAAAAAGTTCATATACGTGTACCATCGTGTACCGAGCTTTCATGGCCTGCTGATTTTTTCCGGTGCTGCGACCGGCATGCATATTTTTACACCTGGCCTGAAGTTGCTTTGAAAAGTTAAAGTCAACAATCGGGATGTCTTAACCTACCCCAACGTGACCGAACAGCGTCCCCGCAAAATGTGTTTGCTTATTTATATTCATGGTTTTCAATCGGGAATTCGATTGGTAGCATTGTGAAGGAAACTCGCACGTCTTTGGTAGTCTACCATGGAGATCATTCAGTTGATACCAGTTAAAAAATGGATTCCATTCGAAATAAATGGTACCTACTACAAATAAATGGATAACTAAGAGAAACTTGTCTTTCATCAGGGGAACCATATTGGGCAAAAATCAATCACATATTTATTAAATATTTTTCAATTTTTATGTATTTTATTACATTCGTTTTTGTTTTCTTACTTTGTAAACACGTTGTTGATCAATGTAACTGAATCAATCTGTAACTTTGTCGTTTAAAACCTCAGTTATTATGAGGAAATGAAAATTTTTCGAGGCAGAACACAATCAAAGGTGGTAATTTTTTGGGGAGATCAGAAAACGAATTTAAGAAGTATAGTGTAATCCTACGAATAGAGTTCACTCTTGAGTATGGTCTCGAGTTAATATTGAAATGAAAATGAAATAATTTAATATAGTGTGTCCAGAAAAGTCCACACCATATGGGAAAAACTTTTATTATCCATTTCTCAGAAAATTTTATTCTTTATGAAAGTTAGCTGTAGGTCTAAAATAAAGAATACCATCATAAGATCTTAAAAACATCGCACCATGTACCGGATGTTTAAAAAAAGTGAAACGCGCCTAAGAGTAAAGTACCTGGAATATTAATATTATCGAACAATTTTATTTGGGAATGTTGCGTAGAATTAATAATTACGTTCAGGTTTGAAATCACAGCCCCTATGACAGAAAAAAGTGGTTTTCTTTTTTGGCTTTTTTTTTTAAATTTTCACTATTTGAGAACAGTTTTGTATCTGCTAGTGATTTGAAATGATTCTCCTTAAACGGTTTCTTAGATATTTGTCCAAATTTCCTATAATACTCGCTATTTTGATAGCGTTTGCAGCGCTTTTTAAAATCATTGCAAAAATACCTTTTCTTGGTGCATTTATTATTTTTCATCCAGTAAAGATAAAAATGTCATGTAATACGCAACACAGGTAAGTAAAATAGCTTTCATTGACTTATTATTGGTGATTGTGGGTGTGCTGATAACACTAATTTACCAGCTGTTCACGTATTTGTATGGTATACACCTCAAAAAATTTGACGAATCCGAAAGGACAGCATAGCAGCGTCATGAAATTATTTTATTGGTGTGTATACTTCATGAATTTCCATAATTAATTCAAATTTCAAAAATTTATGGTTTACCTATGTATCGCATGATATTTTGATATTTACTGGCTGAAAAATCACAAGCGCACCAAGAGAGCGGTAATTTTTTAATGATTTTAAAGAAGCGCTGGAAACGCTGTCGAAATGGCGAGTATTATAGGAAATTTTAACAAATATCTACGAAACCATTTAAGAAGAACCATTTTAAGTCACTAGCCGCTACAAAATTCTTCTCAAATAGTGAATATTTAAAAACAGACTTTAAGCAACATTCCCAAATAAAATTTTTCGATAATATTAATATTCCAGGTACTTTGCTTGATAATGGTGCGGACTTTCCTGGACACACTGTATATCATTATCCACGTCATTCTTGTTGTTTTAATAATAATAATAATAGTAATAATAATAATACTAGAATATTAAATATATTTCATAGAATCGTATACATTCTCGCCAGTTGAAGTGAAATCCGACGAAATGTTAGGAAAAAAGAAGTGTAAAAGGTCCAGTATGTACTAGTTTGATCTCCACTGGCTCTCTCGTCGGACGTGTTTGCTTTATGTTAGAAATAAATACACTCCTTTCTAGCGGGCATAAATAATGTATATACCCTAGCTGTTGATTGCTGCTCTAAATTCGAGTATTCCTACTAGGGGAAATCCTAATGCATCTTTCATTATATAGAACTTTACTTCCACTATTGCGTAGGCACTACAAGACCCTATACTGATATTACATTGGTGTACTTACTTATCAAGTGGAAAAATACCTTAAAAAATGATTAATTATAGAAATGCCGTATATAACTGAGTCAAATATGTGATATCGACTATTATTCACTTTAATAGACATATTCAACATACCAAACGAAACAATGGTAAAGAATTCCTAAATTAATATGCAACATAAAGGCTGCAGTGATAACGATAGCTGTAGTAGTTAGAACCGTGGTGTGGCAAGTGTAGCAATGTAGGTTGTCGATGAATGGTAACTTCTTAATGGATTTTATCCATTTCGTTGGTAAGATAACGTCCAGATAAATTTTCAACGCTTAACTTTAGTTTCTTATAGCTTCAATTCTTTGTTTGACTGCTGTCAACCTCGGTGGGGATCACGAATTTTCTCAAATTTGGAAGGATGTGGATCTGTCACAACCGTATCCGGAGATAGCCTGCCAAATGGTGGAAAGCGTCTACCTGTTTCACAAAGTAATCGCGTTTCTCACACTGAAGATGTTCCTTATAACAGGAATTGTAATTTACATTTTAATAAATATTTTCATACCAAATGAGAACAACAGAGATTTAATTTGGAATTATCTACAGTTCTTCTGTCGATTTATCTGAGCGATGAGGTATTAATTTTAGTTCCCGCATAGTTCAATAAAAATTAGTTTATTCACCAAACAATCAGATCGTCTTGTTATTACTGTTTTATGTCATTTGTTAAGAGAAGTAAGAACTCACCATTTTAATACGTACTATTTATTTATATAACGCATACATATGTATAACACACTTCTTTAGGCACTTCATTTATTTATATTTTTTGCACTAAACTATCATCAACATTGCATGAACTGCTATGCATTAATTATCGCAATAATATTTACAACAAAAACATTTCTTAGTAACCGTAGGTTTCTGTTGTGTACTAAAATGCCTGCTATACAAAAAAATATGAGAAACTAGATAGTTTTTGTAGATTTTTGGAACCTTAACTCCTGGTTTTCCATACAGTAATTATTAAGCCGTCAGACACGTTCAGTTTCAACTGACAGTTTGAACTGTTCAGTTGAAACTATACACTGTGATGCACACTCACTGACAGTTCAATCCTTCAGTTTCTACAATGGATTCGAGGGAGCTGTACGATTTTGCCACTCTCGGTTTACAAATTGAACTGAGAACTGTACAGTTGAACCCCCATACACACAACGATCAGTTGAACCATTCAGTTGGAAAAAATGAAATTTCATTCGTCTCAGTTTTACTGTGCAGTTGAGTTAAACTGAGACTGAAACACCCACACACGTAGAGGTTAAATAGTACAATTGAACTGAACAGTTCAAACTGTCAGTTGAAACTGAACGTGAGTGGCCGGCATTAGCGGTCGGTGAAAGAGATATGACATTCGTAGTAATTTAACTAATACATATTCTCTGTAACATATGTTAAGCATAAACCTTGACATGAATATTGCCGCTTTAGATTTCTTGGAAATCGTTCATTTCTAGAGAATGAGAATAGGTTGCCTTTGTTACGTATGTATAGGTATATAAATATTACGTAGGTGGTGTGCTTAGAGGAATGGATAGGTTCAAATTGGCAGTTTCATCGCAGGATGGCGTTGTATACCATAAATTTACTTTTATTGAGACGTATAGAATGCTCGACGGCCGATAAATGATAGCGGACGAAAAAAGCCGAACATTGATTTATTTCGATAGATTATGGCTATAATTCATGACAGCGGGTGCCTCTCTTTCTGTTACTGTATCACTCTGCCGTTCCTTTTGCACTTCGCAACATTTTTCCCTTCCACCAAAATCAGTAAATAAAAGAGACTGAAAGGCCATCTACCAGACTATAATTTCACCCAGGTAATCAATGACACCACGACATGATTTATACGCTTTGTCACGACATACTTTTCATTCAAACGCACTTACAGAATTCCGTCCCTTCCGAGTCTTGTTACGATTTAAATAAAATCTTTTTTAATGTGACAATATATCAGAATACATTTTATTAACAACAACCTTAAACCGTGTTTTCCTAGGAGCAGGTTACCGCTTAGCGCAACACGCCGTCTTATCGCCGGCGTGTTGCGCTAGGCGCTAACCTGCTCCTAGGAAAACACGGCTTTATTTAAGACTAATTTTAAGGTAGTGCACATAGTATGTCAGAGCCTCGATTCTGTAACTTCTGTGTTTCTCGCAGTCAGCTGGTTCTCGACGTCACGAGTGCAAATATGACATTCTTTTATATAAAATGGAGAGATTCTGTCAATTGACGAGTAATTTTTAATCATCTGGGCGTTGCGTTGGTGGACAGGGTACATATATAAAATTTTTGATTGGAGTGGACGGCTGTCGAATGTCGATACTGCGCAACCTGTGAAGTGTAGAGAAGTGTGCTGGAGGTCAAAAAAGTGTATGCGTATTGTCATTGCGGGCCTGTCCGTACTGAAAATTTGTAATTGATTGTCGTTACCTGCGCGGCTCAAAAATTGGTGCAAATAGCGCGATGCGAACCAGTGGCGTTCGCTTTTCAATTAGCACTCTCCCCATTCTGATCGGTCAGTGGCGTTCGTACCTATATGCTGTATTATAATTTTCGGCCTATTTGCTATCTTGTTACCAACATTTGTTTTGCGCCGCGGGACACCGGGCTGCAATGAAAAGTGCAGATATGTTAATGTAAATTTGACGAGCGTACTCGTCTGCTTTTCACAGAAGCGGGATCAATACTAACCGGGTCAATCCCACCGATAGTTCACCACCACACCAAATTAATATTCGGTATTTTGCTTGGAATTAAATATTACACAAAACAGACCTGCCTTAAACAATATTTCCTCAATTTGACTTTTTCTGATGTTTTTTTGATGCAATTTATAGTAGAAAGTTGAAAGGCGAATTAAAAATATCTGGTGAGGCCCCCACCCAACTTACCGACTACTTT
This sequence comes from Aphodius granarius, assembly GCA_963971325.1. Taxonomy (NCBI): domain Eukaryota; kingdom Metazoa; phylum Arthropoda; class Insecta; order Coleoptera; family Scarabaeidae; genus Aphodius; species Aphodius granarius. The sequence goes on along the minus strand of OZ020230.1, from coordinate 7,663,097 downwards.
GACACACTGTTTACACATTTATAAACTCTCTAAACGTATAGACTATAGAGGGTTTAACACCAAAAGCGAATGTCCGTAAGGTAATAATAATACTATATCGGGATTATAACAATACCACTGATTGACCTCTCGATATAAATAACGTTAATATACTGTCACGTATCCGTTTTATCATACTAGGTTTATTTCTGTACTTCTTGTTTATTTATTCTTCAATCGCGGGCGGGCGATAATATTCAAACAATAACGTGTGTGCTAACGCCATCATACCGCGTTATGATGACGTCAGTTCTCCATTACGTCACATACGAACTGATATAAATCCCTATAGCGCCTAAACCGCTCATCCCATTGATCTGTAAATTTATATACATATTTAAAATCACTGCAGGATGAGATGGTGTCAGTTTGGTCAAAATTGGATGAAAACGTATGTGACATTTTCCACTTGCGGTTGTCAGATTGTCACCAAAAACAATCCAGTTCGCCCCCCGGAAATTCTAATTAATATACCAAATTTCAACCCTATCCTTTGTTCCGTCTGGGTGCTATCGTGTTCACGGACATACACACATTTTTTTCCGTCGATTGCAATATGTACTTTCCTTCTAGGGACTAGTCGAAAAATTGGTAATTTTGCCGTTGTAGAATATAAATAATGGACGTGGTTCTATTTTTACTGTAAGAGGGTGGTATTTTCTGAAGACTGTGGAAGTAATGAGGGTTTTCCGCTTGTTATGACTCCTCCCGGGGCAGATCGTAACCCCATATAAATAAAGGCGAAAAATGAACTGTTAAAGTCGACTTCTGAGAGCTGTGGGGGCTGCTAATTGGAGTAATCCAAACAAATCAGCGAAAGAGGGGGTCTGAAGAAACAAATTTTGATTAGTTTATTCCACGGTACGCTTCAATTTTATTGTAATCGGTTAATTGGTAAATAGCTAGCCCAAAGCGGGGCGAAAAGAATCGCCCAGGATCGAGTTTCAGTATTCCAAAGAAGTTTCACTACTACCACCCGACAAAATGATGTTAGGGAAATTAAATTGTAATAGACACCCTACGGTAATCGACATGCTGTTTTATCAACTTTTATTTCGAACCCCTGTTGACAGGTCTCTCTCTGGTCTACCCTTGCAGTACAAGAGTTCCATTTACCAACTCATTTTGCACTTTATTCTCTAGCCACTGTTGCCTTTTTATTTTCATTACTTTGTAGACACACAAGTGCCGAAAAACAAATGTTTTGAAAATTGTTTGATTGAAATGTCTCCTTAATGACAAAAGTGCTACAAGCAAAACCTGCATGCCTTGGAAATGAAATGTAACGTTACATTTAATTCATTTAAACACGATATAAAACTTTTCGGAATGATTGCGACTATAAATATTCCCTGGCAATTTCAGGCCAACGTAGTAGTCCTTATTTTAAGTAACAAATTTCTTTAAGTAGCGGAATGCGAGCTCTTAGCGGCCGTGTGGGAAACTTTTCAAAATTAAGAGTTACAGTGCGCAACTTTTAAATATTTCAGCGGGGTTCCGCTCGCGGTTTTGTCTGGACAATATACTCTACACCCCATAAACCGAGGTAAAATTACAACGACAGCACGTTTTATACTAACGTTGCCAGATAAAAATTGCATATATAAATTTAGGATTCTACTCCACACCACGCTAAAATGTCTCGCTAACCTCGCCTTCTAAACCATTCCGGAAATACGTTGGATAATTACATATCAAACATTGAATTTACAGATAGAGATACTGTCAGAGACGGATTTACAAATGTGCAGCCCACACAGAGCGTATATAGTGTAGGATGAAGAGGATTTTTTTCTATCCAAATAATATTTTATTGTAATAAGAATTTCAATATAGTTGTTTTAACGGTTAGTTATTCTTACGATTTAAGAATTTAGTATGTTTATGTTAAGTATATTTTTCTCTGACGAAGAAAAAGTTATTCTTCAATAAAAAAGTAGACGTTCGTCTTACAACAACAAAAATGTTTCGTTGTACGAAAAATATATATGTGCTTCAACGAAAAAGCAGTTTCTTGATCTAAGGTTCTTACCCTGAGAGATACATAGAAAGTTGTGCAATTACTTTACAGATGGCTCTAACAGTTTCTCGCGTCTTTTGCAACATATCACCGCTATATAAGTTCGACGATATGGAGTGTTCGTATATCATTTGTTTACATCTATGCATAAGTGTTTGATTTCATGGGTGACTTACAAGAATTATGAGGAAAACCAGGATTGTAGTAAAATAGCCTACACAGAAAGAACTCTGGATATCAAGAAAAAATGTTCTTGGGTATATAGTGTAGCATGAAGAGGATATTTTTGTTATCCAAATAATATTTTATTGTAATAAGAATTTCAATATATGTAGTTATTTCAACGGTTAGTTATTCTTCCGGTTTAAGAGGTTAGTTTGTTTAAGTTGAGTATATTTTGCTCTGACGAAGAAAATGTTATTCTTCTACGTATAAAAAGAGTAAGACGTTCGTTTTACATCAACAACAACATTTTGTTGAGTGAAAAATATACATGCTTCAACGAACAATTCCTATTTAATGTAAACAAGTAACTTACCGTGGCAATAGAATGTGGCTCTAGCCACATTTCATGTTGCTGAAGACATTCAGGGAATTGGTTGTCTTCTCAGTGGTAGACTTATATGGCTGGTAATAAGTAATAAAAGTCTTTGAAGCTATCAAAGGCAAACCTAAGGACATTGATTAGTGAGGAATGTCCTGTTTGTGCGATCGCAGGACAAGTAGGATGTTCATAAAATAAAAACGCATCGTGAGTGTGTAAGTTTATCGCCCGATAGCATAGATGTCGCTCCACGCTAGCGTCGATGTTTATTCGAGGATTATCAGAGTTTGTGTCTTATACATTGGAAGTCTTAGTTAGCGAAATGGAGTTGACACAGAATTTCGGCAACATAAACATGAAGACGATTCTGCCATGTCGGTGAGCGGTTGCAAAGTTTCGCACTCACATCATATCGAGGAAAATTAGGAAGGGGGTGAAAAGTCGACAGAATCGATACAAAAATAATTGTCAAAACAGAAGCCGCACAGAAAATTCCATCACGCCGAACAGTATTATCGGAAATTGGGATACAGCTAGTGGTGAGCCTAGCCAGATATAAAAAAATTGAATGAAACGAATTTGTTTCAAGTCAAAGATAGATCGATGTTAAATAGTGACAGACAAAGCTTTGGTTGCCGCAAAGAAATTATTTCTTTGGTAAAAATTATTAAATTCAAAGCTATCGTATTTGTATGAACGTTAATTAACTTAAATTTAATAACAAAATATTTTAAAAGTAAAGTGTACTTTCAAATTAGATAAATATTGTGAATTAATGTTTTGTTAAATTACAATAGGTAACACTAGTCAACAGTCAAAATGTACATTGGATGCGACTATTTTTTTTATATATACTAAGGCCCGCTAAACTCAAAAATCGCATTAAAACTTTTTTTAATGGATACGTTTTCGAGTTACAATTTCTTTTCTTTTTTTTGTTTTTTTTTCGGAGCTTGTTCGACTATTTGGAGCATATCTCGGAACGTCCAATCTGGTCGCTCGGCACATAAAATTGAAGCTAATTGTATCACCAACAACTGTCACTCATATAGTTTTTCAATCGCTTCAGTAGTTTTAGCGCAATAGGCCACGATATTATAAAAATTTGGCCAAAATGAAAATGGAACATTTACTCTATCACCTGTGAATGGTAGAAATCGTGGAAATATAGTTAGTTTAATATTTTTTACGTAGAGTTTGAACTTTTACGAAGATAACAAGGTATTTACGATAAAAATCTATGCAAAAATAGCGAAGTTATGGTAATTTAAGATTGACAGGTACCAAACTACCAAAATTCTACTTTGTCTCTGTTTACATGTTTAATTCATTGTGCTTATTTTTAATGTGATGTTTTTATATATAAATGAGATTAGAAGTGAGTTTGATTGCTGCTTCGCCTTATATTTTTGTCGATATCTGTTTTTCTTATGAGGAACCAGATGTAGTTGCCCATCATTTTTTCAATCCAAAATTCCTGGTAGCGCCGCTCAATAGTCTTCATTTCCTGGTGAAACAACTCACCATGCTCGTCACTAACGTCACCAACATTCTCAGGAAAAAATCTTCTCCACATGGGATACGGTATACACCTGGAGCTGGTGTATACCGTATCCCATGTGCTTGTGGCAGTGTCTACATTGATGAGATAAAGCGCTCTGTCAGCGTTGGGGTTTCAGAACATGAACGTTGTACAAGGCTGCGCCAGATCACCAGTTCAGCGCTTGCTGAGCACAGACACAACAATTCTTCTCGACCAAACAAAAAATATCACCCGGGAATCACGTTATTATCCTCGTAGAATCCGCGAAGCGATCGAAATCTTTCAAGATCCCTCCAATCTCAATAGAGATGACGGTTGGCATTTGCATCATAGCTGGAAACCACTTTTACGACCACCACAGCCAATCACAGCTACCCCAAACCGCCCTCCCAACCAATAGTTGTTTGACTACCTGCGCAGGCACCTGCGCCAGGTACGTATAACGTCGCTCGAAACACGTACTGACATATGTGAATATGATTTTTTGGTGAGATATGCCACTACGTGTTTTGAGCGACGATAAATACCCTCACTCTTCTACACACGTTCATTCTCTCCGTCCTGAAGATGCCTCTTGCAACAGAGTGCGAAACGTTGACTAAAAGATGCGCATCTCGGTGCGAATCACGTGACGTACTCGTCTTCCGAATGGATCCGACCTCTACCATGCATTTAAACTGCTATAAATGACGAAAAATACAAAATAGAGAAAAGGCTGAATTTTGGTAGTTTCGTACCCATCGGTCATAATTGATCATAACTTCGGTATTTTTTCATAGATTTTCATCGTAAATAACTTGTTCTCTACGTAAAAGGGCAAACTGTACGTAAAAAATAAGAAACTAAGCATATTTTTACTATTTCTACCTTTTCCTGGCGGTTAAATGAATGTTCGATTTTCATTTATACTAAAAAAATTCAAATTATGGTCAATTGCACGGAAGCCACTGAAGCAATTGTAAAACAATATTAATAACATTTATTGGTGATTCAATTGGCTTTAACCTGATGTACCGCACGACCAGATTTGATGTTCCGGACTCGAGATATGCTCCAAATAGTCGAACTACCTCCAGAAAAATAAACAAAAAAAAAGAAAAATTCATAACTCGAAAACGTATCCATTCAAAAAATTTTTAATGCGATTTTTGAGTTTAGCGGGCCATGGTATCTAAGAAAAAAATAGTGGCATCTAATGTACATTTTTTTATTATTTTGTTGACTAGTGTAATTTTTCTTTAATTAAATCATTATTTTATTATCTTTGGATTATAATCATGGCACCTTGATTATAATCCAAACAAAGTGTGGTCGAAAAACACATTAAAAGATTATGGTGGACTCATTAGATCATTTTTCTCCACGAAAATCTTTAGTAAAGACTACAAACTTATTCCCAAATGAAGAGTAACCAGCGATAATTTTTAATGAACCCGCATTTTTTTATTCAAACACATAATCTTTTCACTCAAATCTATTATCTTTCTCTAATTTCAAATAGAATATTTACTTACCTCAAGGCCGATCTTTATTTCAAATAAAACCAGATTTATTTCATTCAAACGTCTTTCTGCAATTAAACCCAAACAATTTCTACATAACGGAAGTCATAGAAAACCATTTAGTGTAAAAGAATCGTTTTTTGAGTGAAAGCTATTTCTTTTTTACTTAAGAAATATTTCAAATAAAATATATCTTTTAGCCCAGGCAGCTCACTTTTTTATTTAAACATACTTATTTGTTTTAAACATATATCCTTTCCTTGAAAGAAATATGTGCAAAGAAATATATTTATTTGTTTTTACATCTCTTTTCTCTCTGTGTATTCCATCCAGAAGGGTTCGTAAACCCTTCTAAAACCACTTTTTCGACGGTGTAACTTCCGAACTGTCAGACTACAATTTTTAGTGAATAGATTACAATTGATTGTTTTAAAAATATGATCAAATTCAGTATGTTCTATTGCCTGAAATTTGGTCACGTAGTGAACATTGAGGGGAGTGGGGATCTCTCTTCTGTAAATATTACCGTCATTTCTCACATGGGAACGATACGAGAACTCGGAAGCGTTTTCCGATAGGTAGCGAGGGCTATTGTTAATTTTTTTTTGCGGCAGAACAGCGTAACATGTATATTTTTACGGTAGTCGCGCATTTTCCGACCCCTTCCCCCTAAAAATCTCCCCGTCGTCTTTTTATCACCCAATTTCGCGGCGGCTCGCAAAGATTGTTTCATAAAAGTCATCTCGGTAAATTGGGTATATCGTGCACAACTTCGCTCGGTTGACTCCCCCTGTGCTCTACCCCGCGAATTTGTCGTTGCCCTGCTGAGTTAGTAGATAACTTCACGGCGGGAATTTCATCGAAAATGTTAATTATTCCTGCCACTTTGCTTCGCGACTGCCCTCGCCGTCGCTCTTTGCCGAAGGCCAGGAGATGAACTAATAAAAGGTACGTCCCAGCCGGAGATGGACTTCTTAATTAAACGAAGTAATTTGAAAATATTTTTGAAAGACACCCGAACCTCAAGCTTTCATGTTACTTATACTTTATATGAGGTATTTTCTAATAACTTAACTGAATGTAATCTTTCGTGGATTTTGAAGACCAAAACATCAGATTCTTAGAAAAATAACGAGTGCTGGAAATGTGTTTATTGCGCCGAGGTCATGTCAATAGTAAAATTAAAAGAAACTTATCATACCATCTTGATGTTTCTGTAAAAAAGAACATTTAATAATTATTTGAATAGATCTTGAATTTTTTTAATGTGGTGCTGCCTGTTGTATGGCAGTAGCTTTGTTTGCGGTAACAGTTTCCAACTAATCGATACTTCAAACTGCGTGTTTATTTAGAAATAATTATTTGTAAATTGAAATGAGCTTGGTTGGTATTAGTTCCCAGAAAGCTTCTGGTCGATAACAACGTTAAATTTCGTCTGAACCTCAATTCGGATTTATGTAAACAGAGACCTAAACAGTAATTTGATCCACTGGACGTAAACAAAATCTTTTACATTACCGAGGAGATTTCATTTTCAATCATACGTACTGTATACTATACAGTGTGTCCAGGTTTGCATTATATGAGAAAATATCTGGTTCCGACTACATTGACACACTTTTACACATTTATAAACACTCTAAACGCATAGACTATAGAGGGTGAAACACCAAAAACGAATGTCCATGAGATAATAATAATAATACTATGTCGGGATTATAACAATACATACAAGGCACCACTCGATACAAATAACTATAATATACTGTCATGTATCCATGTGTTTTCCTACAAGATTTATTTCTTTATTGCTTGTTTATTTATTCTTTATTCTTCAACCGCGGGCGGGGCGATAATATTTAAACAATAACGTGTGGCCTAACGTGGTGTGATGTCGTCAGTTCTCCATTACTTCACATAAAATAGATAAAAACCCTTATAGCAAGTAAACCGCCCATCTCATTGATCTGTAAATTTGCATACTTATTTAAAATCACTGCAGGATGAGATCCGTTGTTCCGTTATTAATTCTAAGCAACATTCCCAAATAAAATGTTCCGATAATATTAACAATGCGGGTACTTTGCTCTTATGCGCGTTTAACTTTTTTTTAAACACCCAGTATATGGTGCAATATTTTTAAGACCTTATGATGGCATTCTTGATTTCAGACCTACCGCCAACTTTCATAAAGAATAAAATTTTCTGAGAAATTGATAATAAAAAAATTTCCCATTTGTGTCCAACTTAGTGCCCGACCCTGTACATACATACACACATACATACACACATACATATAGGTAAACCACTGTAAAGGAGACCTACTCGCACGTGTAAATAACCGGTTTTCTTATGGGAGAATTGGTCGTATTTAAAATGGTTAGACCGTACATCCATACATTTTCCAGAAACCATTGCAATCGATTCAGGGGGATATTTCTGCCGAAATCCCAATTTTCTTTTCCGTCGATTACAATACTTTCCTTCTAGGATACTAGTCGCAAAGTAAAAAGAAATCAATTTCTTCTTTTCTTTCTTTATAAAAGTTAACGGTGGTACTGAAAATAAAAATGCGATGACTAGATCTGAAAAATGTCGAATCATGGGGAATCACCGGGTGATTGAAAACTGCGTATAACAGAAAATTATCTTTAATTTTAGTATTATGCATCGGGAATTTTATTTACACATAACCTTTCGACAACTATAGCGAAGTGTTATCAAGAATACAATATTCTGAAACCATTCGATGTTGGTGAGCGCAATGAAAGGTATACGTCTAAAAGGTAGAGGCAACAAGAGTAGCAGTTCAAGGTGCAGAGTGAATACATCCTATAGTATATTTTCATGTCGGACAAAAAGGTAGGAAAGGAAAATAGCTTTAACGGAATTCGTTTACTGCGTTGTACGACAACAAATCTCTCGGTTATGGGTTTGTCAAAAATATATTTGCTACCGAGCAGCACAGCTAATATAATATTCAAGAACCTATATACCCGGCAAACCCAAAGATTGAGCAGATCCAATGCATGCATATTTCAATGCGAGCATCTATAACCCCGGCTGCAAAATCGAAATAATTACGATACCATACAAATATTTTATTTGGTATCCGCATTTAACTTCTGCAGTATTGTACAATTTGATATTTAATTACCGATTTAGACAAGGTCCGTGAGAAAACGACCTACACTATTTCTCAGTGTACAGAGAGAACTCTACGACGAAAAGTATATATGCTTCAACGAAAAAACAGTTTCTTGATCCAAGATTGTTGCACTTAGAGATACATAGAAATATGTGCAATTACTTTACAGATGGCGCTAACAGTTCCTTGCGTCTTTTGCCACATATTTCCGCTATATAAGTTTGAAGAGTTCAGTGTTTGTATATTGTTTGTTTACATCTATACGTAAATGTTTTGTTTCATAGGTGACTTACAATGATTATGAGGAAAACCAGGATTGTAGTGGAATAGCCTACACAGAAAGAACTCTATTCTTGGATATCAAGAAAAATTGTTCTTGTCGCATGAAGAGGATATTTTTGCTATCGAAATAATATTTTATTGTAATTAGACTTTCAGTATATGTTATAGTTATTTCAGCGCCTGGTTATTCTTCCGGTTTAAAAGTTTAGTATGTTTATGTTGAGTTTGCTCTGACGACGAAAATGTTATTCTTCTACATTCAAAACGAGTGAGACGTTCGTTGTACAACAACAACAATATTTTGTTGGGTGAAAAATATACATTCTTCAACGAACAAATAGTTTCTTGACCCAAAAGTATACGTACGTATCGCTTAAAACAGACGTAATTTCTTTCAAGCAGTTCCTTCATACTTAGAACACGAAAAACGTAATACTTGGAACATCAAGAAAATCATATTCTTACTCTGAGTATTTTGCATTTTACTTGAACCAACCAAATGATCTTTCTGCGGATATAGAAACAAGTGATACTCTTCACTCAAAGATATTCGTGTTGTATCGAATAAATTTTTCCCCCTGTGTAGGGTTATACAAAAAGTTGCATTTGATTTTACTTAAATTGTTTTAAACTAATACATATTCAGTACTTAAGTCTGATGTCTACATAAACGACTAAACGTAATAATTCGTATAACTTTTCTTGCATTTTCCTCGGAGGTTAGATGTGCTTTCTTTCCGTATTATGTATGTGGTGTTTGGGTTTTCTATGTGTTTACAGTGCGCCCGCTGTTATAAATAAGGGTTATATTTAGTTTTATAAGGGTAATTCAAATGCAAATGCAGGTCTGTGCCACATAAATATAGGGGCATAAATTCCGTCTCGGAATGTGGTTGCGGTACGTTTGGGATATGTTTGCAGAATTAATGATCAAAAACGCGTTAGCTTAATTTATTCTTTTCAGAAAGGACCTCAACGGCATCTACGGGGAGGAAGACTACATTTCCCTGCGATTGTTAGCTGCTATAATGCCAGTTCAGTTCCCGTTTTCCGATCCAAGCTTAGAATGCATTTTTATCGCCACTTTTTCGAGCTCATGATTTTACACTGTGTTTTGCAAGCTTTTCTCAACTGAAATTACGCCTAGACGACAAACTTGTTAGTTTTGGTAACACTGAACAGGCACTATGTAAAAAGAGTTTACGGTGAAGTGAAGAACAGTAACCACATTTCATGTTGATGAAGCCACAAGTAAGCTTCTACAGGACATAACTCACTGACTCAACCAAAGTAAACAATACCATAGTACAGTACGCAGATATAGCAAAGTATAGGTTGATAGTAATTACACACAAGGAAAAATTTATTCGATACAACACCAATATCTTTAAGTATGAACTGCTTGAAAGGAATTACGTCTGTTTTAAGCGATACATACGTATACTTTTGGGTCAGGAAACTGTTTGTTCATTGAAGAATGTATATTTTCACCCAACAAAATATTGTTGTTGTTGTAAAACGAACGTCTTACTCTTTTTATATGTAGAAGAATATATTATATACTCACCATAAACATACTAAACTCTTAAACCGGAAGAATAACTAGCCGTTGAAATAACTACATATATTGAAATTCTTATTACAATGAAATATTATTTGGATAGCAAAAATATCCTCTTCATGCTACACTATACACACTATATTCTTGATATCCAAAAATAGAGTTCTCTCTATGTAGGCCCTTCCCACTACAATCCTGGTTTTCCTCATAATCCTTGTAAATCACCCATGAAATAAAATACTTATGCATAGATGTAAACAAACAATATACGAACACTCAATATCGTCGAATTTATATAGGAGTGATATATGGAATAAGACGTGAGAAACTGTTAGCGCCATCTGTAAAGTAATGGCACAACTTTCTATGTATCTCTCAGAGTACCTAAGAATCTTGGGTCAAGAAGCTGTTTTTTCGTTGAAGTGTATATATTTTTCGTCCAAGGAAATATTTTTGTTGTTGTAAGACGTCTACTTTTTTATAGAAGAATAACTTTTTCTGCGTCAGAGAAAAATATACTTAACATAAACATAGTAAATTCTTAAATCATATCCAAGAATAGTGTTCTCTCTGTGTACAAAGCTCAACTCTGAAAATTTTACATTTGAACTGTCAGAACCTAATAATCGACTCTGCTCACTCGGTAATTGAGTGATCGATAATTGATATTACTGACAACTTCAGAATTATAGCAAAAAAAAAACATAGTTAAGACATCACAGTAGTGAGTTATTTTAGTGTGTCCCATGTTCAAAATTACCATGTGGTTATCTCCTCAATTAGTGTCACTTTTGTTTATGTTGCTTTGTAGTTATAATGGAGAAAGTTGTTTTGCGATATGTATACAAAATAAGTAAGAAATCGGGTTTGTTATAAAAGGATGGAAGAGAAACCCTTGTGGTCTAAAAGGCTGGTTAAATTTTTAATCCGTTCGGAGACTTGAGAACATTTATTTCAGCTGAAGTTTCATTTTCGTTCCCGAAGGAGTAGGTTCGTTTTTTGCCGGTTGCTGTCAAGAAGCAGCGTGGAGTTGAGCATAGCGTAGCAAAGAAAGTAAATTATTTCGGAAGCATCAATCAGTGTCCGAGAGAGCAGTTCGAGGAGTTGTAATGGAATTCGGACACATTATACGGCTCGGTGAGTCATCTATCAAAGAACTCCGGATAATTAGTTTGTAAACCGGGAGTTTCGATCGTCAATTGATGATGGAATTGATGGACAATTCCGGTAACGCGATTATTCAGAACGGGACGTCTTAAGGGTGACTAGCCCCTTCCATAGCAGTAGAGCGGAAGCAACAAGTGCCTTGCCCCATTATTATATGAAGTGAATAATAACCGGATGCGAAGCTATCCCGCTATATCAGCGTCACGCTTCAGGTGGTCTCATAAGACTCCGAATTAAGGCGAACACTCGGCACTGAGAACACCCTAGTTAATACTGCGCCATGTTTATTACCGTTTCTTAGTTCTGCCGCCGAGCAAACAGTTAAAAGTTTATTGAGGTTGTACGCGAGAATTAAATTAGCAAAAACAACACCGAGTTAACCTCTCTAGCCACTTCTCTTGTGGTTAAACACAACTTCATTTTAGCCTAATTTTCTACGGCACTTAGATACAAATCGGATTTACAGGATATATGGGTAGAGAAAAATCATGTGGAGTTATTACGTTATCGATGTTTGGAAAACATTTTCAATCATATAAAATTAATTTAAAATTCATTCTTTCCTTTGTTAACATTTATGTGTAAATAGTAGGGTATGCATTCAATAATTAAAGAAATTCGTTTTGTTTAGTTATATACAAAGTCCAATTGGATGTTCAGTAATATTATTTTAATACGTACTTAAATAGCAAGGTAAACAAATTGGTATGTTACTTAACCTTTTTTAAATAGCACATTTACTTAAAAATAAAAACTTAATTTTACTGGAATTTTTTTTTATTGAACCGAAAAACAGCACCAAATTTCGTACAAATGTTCAAACTTTTCTCTACAAACCATTTGGCTTGACCGATACGAGCGTAAACACTTTGTATGTACACTGTGCTCCAAAATGTTAGGAACAGTTTGCTGTACTCCAGCGCGAATTCTTTGCTTAGCTCCTGGAAAGAACAATTTGAACATTTGCGCTAAATTTTGTGTTTTTTTAGGTTCGACAATAACTTTTTCCATTAAAATTAAGTTTTTATTTTTAAAGTCAAAGTGCTATTTTTCCAAAAAAAAAAATTATGCAAGGTAACAATGTCTATTAGTAGTAAGGAGTTCTATTGAAAACAGCAAAAAATTGGGGTTGCCGTTTAAAAAATTAAGGTTTACGTCATCCCTCGAAATAAGTGACGTCATAGATGACAGTTTTACGTCATAATTTGGCTTTTAAAACTTAAAATAGACGTTTTTTTTTTTAAAGAGCGTTTTTCTTGGAAACATTAAATAACAAAATCATGAATTTTGTTCCACTTTATCATGTGTATTATAATATTTACTTTCATCGTCTAAGAGTTCATAAATAAGTCTTCTGTCAGGAAATTGTTAATTGCAAAGCAGCGACTATAGATTAAGTAAGATTAAATTAGTTTTAAGTTCTCTTTTTCCGGTAATGTTGTAAACCGGCCTTGCTGATATTTTTTTTTATTTGGAGATGCCGTATCTAATCAAATTTATTATTATTATTATTGCATAATGTTACATATTCTTCTTCTGTATTTCTGCGTTTTAATATTTTATGAACCCACAAACGTTTTTGTTCGGACTTTCCTATTTTGTTTCTCTTCTTCATCCAAAACAAGCGCAATTTTGATTAAAGTTGATGTGGAGAACATTTTTGCACGTTTCAGACACCAAACTGACTGCCGGTAGATCACCAGTATGAATTCATTGAAAATTGACTGGATCGTGACCGGCCCGTAACTTGACCGTTCTTTGACCGTTAGTGTGAATAAGCCTTAAGGGTTCTCGTCTTTATATACAAACTGCAAACATTTGACACATGAGTTTGTTTTAAGTAAGTTACTAAACCGTCCTATACTGCTTAAGTATCTTGAATCAAAGTAGCTTTAAAGTTGTATATAAACTTAAAGGAGAGTTAAAATACATAATAAAAAAAATGTTTATTTGGGTTGTGTATGTGGGCAAGCTATCAGTGGCATTAGCCGCCGCTGACCAGTATATTAACTGATTTTTAAATATAAAAGGTCAAACAATACGGTGTGCTATAGGTGGATGAAATTGCTGGTAGATTTTTTCATTAATTTTACCCCAATCTGGCCTGAGGGTCTGTTTTGTTAAAGGGAAATGCCTTCTCCGGGGGTTGAGAGGCGATGAGAAAAGAAGAGTGGAGAATGGGTGAAAACTCAAAGTGGTAAAGAAATAAGGGGTGACCGGGGGTGGTCCGTTGACCTAAATTGTTCGCGGAAAAAAAGTATACAACAGATCAGCTAAATAATGAAGCCGCAGAGTGCCTGGTCGGAGTTGAAATCGTCAAGGACGTTGACCGTTGACGGAGGTAGATAGAAGTGGAGGAGGAATTCACGTTCTTTTCATATAGTATAGAGCCGCAGGAGGCAAGTTTAACTCGCGGTTTACTATGCCATCGATACGTTCATCTCGTAGAGTGCAATCGAATCTATTTCCGAAGCAGAATTTCGCTCAAACATTGTAGATAGAGTGGCACACGGTTCTCTTCAGGTTGGCAAATATCAATTTACCAACATCACTACTTATAACCTCCCCTTGTTAATCAAACATCTGTCCCACCGAATCTGTTTACCTAATATACCAGCACACTAATTTGTTTATTAAACAATTTTGCATCACGACGCTGCTGCGTCGCCATAACCTACCGTATTACGCTAAAAGCTTCCAGGCCCACACAACCTCCAATCCATCAATCTCGAGACCCTCTACCCAACCGTTATTTACATAATCTACATGCGCCCGAATCCTGTAACCCTGTACTCTCAACTGATAGTGCACTTAAAACCAGAAAGCATCTATCGAACAGCCATCCAAAATCCCCGCCCACAAATCCTACTCCTATACGATTTCCTAACACTTACTTCGTGTTGACATTCACACACATACACCTAATTTATATACAGGGTTCTCTACGTCTAACAACACCAACGACAACACGTCTGATTTGGCTTCGGTCCACTTTTAAGCAGGATAGATAAGGGAAGTATTAAGTTCTTGAGAGTAAATTACTCTCCAAAAGGATTGTAGGGTTGTATAAGTTTCCCTACTTCTTATGTAAGGATTAATTGGAAGTTTTACGTAAGTAGCTTTTATAACTGAGTTATACTCCCAACCATAACGTAAGAAATCGGGTGAACAAGTTTAAATTCAGGTGCAAAAGCACGTGGCTGAAGAACGACAACACAGCACTAAAAAATACTAAAATTATAGTTTGTCTGCTAACAGGAAGTTTAGCCTTTATTGATATACCCGCTATTGATCCGATTCATAGATCCGCTCTTAATTCGATACAGCTAAATCGGTTTTTGTTTAACCGGTTAGTAATAGCTTAAATTTACCTGTTAGTAATAGTTAATTGCTCCGGTGATGCAATTGCTATTATTCACATCAAACAACCCCTGTAGCGTCGTGTTTTGCTGGCATCGTTACAAAAATAGATCGCGCAAAGGGGGTAAAATTAAATTGTTCATTTCCAGTATCGCGCTTAGGGGGGTAGGTATGTTGATACGCAGCCTTTTTAAGTGAGTGGAGCCACCTTTGTAGTTTGCGCAAAGTGCGCATCATCTCGCTTATTTTAAGCTATTCAATCCGCTCGCTGCGCTTACCGCATCTCATTTTACACTAACTCGACACAGAACAGGAGTGTACGTACGTCGGTATACAAAGGGGACTTTTGTCGCGTTAGATACTCTCTTAATTAATTCCCATGCGTTGGGTAACTAAAACACCGGATCCGTATCGATCACAAACTAAAACCACTACATGTCCATTCCGAGAATAGCACTGATCAGTTGCAACTCGTGTTGTGAAAATATAGGGGCTTACTTTAAGCACGTTCCTTCAAAACCGATAGTTTTAAGTTATAAGTACTGATAAATACTGGTATGGCAAGTTATAAGCAAGCATACAAAGTTACAAACGTTAAACGAGGTTTTCTCTGTAACTATTTTTTACTCAGTAACCCCTTTTAATATGCAGTTTTCATCATATATATGATATTGACTACTTCCAGTTGAATATAGAAATGAACTTGAAGTTAACTTTTGAATGTGGTCCATAAAATGTAATGGTAATATGATATAGCTAGTGAGAGCATGTACGACGTTCTTAAAGAGAAGTGAAATCGACATTTCAGTTTTCAGTTCGCACATGGCTGTCGGTTGGGGGCAGCGAAGTCGACGCTCAGGAAAGAGAACTTTTTCTAATTAACTTAAGGAAGCTGCTGAAACAAATAACTGGATAGAACCTAACGGCACGGGACAAAGAAAAATCTTGAAAATACCAATTTCTAAATGCTCCTACTGCGGTTTTCGAGCCATTTTCTTTCGCCCCAGCACTCGACTTCAAACACATCGCATCTGTGACCGGAATTATTTATCTCTTTATCGCAATAATAGAGAAGAACTTATTGAATCAATGGATCGTCGAGCAGATCACATCGGTCATGAATACACATTTATCTCGAGGTATTGTACTGTGCATTACTGTCACAGGATCGTGATAAGAATTTACGCTGGAAAATTCAAATGCATTAATGCGTTATCAAGGTGGAATGGTAAAGCAAGAAGATAAAGAAGCACCTTTTTAGGACATGGTGTGTAGACCGGAGAAAAGTAACAAAAAATCTCATTTAGACTTAGCCAGATAAGGGATTTAGTAAAAATTCCCATCTCTCGTAGTTGTATACGTGGCAAGGATAAATGCAAATCATTTTTTCAGTGCTGAGGGTGACGAGTAAAGGAATTAGGTTGGAACTGGAAATGCAGGAATGTAAAAAAGCTCGAGGACCACCGGCATACATACACACATCCATACATAGCAGAATGAAAACAGTTATCACCTAATGAAAATGGCATTCTAGATGGAAATGGAATACCGAATGCGGCTAGCTACTGCCAGGAGAGTGAGAGAGTTTCGGGGGCGGGTGTGGAACCCCACCACTCCAGTTTACGGGATTGAGGTCTAGTGTAACCCACCTCAATTAATGCATTGGGCTTAGAGTAATCCTACGGTATCGGTCAAGCATAGAGCCCAATGCAAATGAAACCGTTACACTATAACATAACCCTGCGTAACTAAAATCTCAATATCTCAATATTAACATCCGACTATCACTTAATAAACGGGTGGCGAACAAATATGCAATGTGATTACAATATTACGGCACAACTGTATTCAATTCGCCGTCCGACAGGCTTAATATACCTATCTACCTAAATATCAATATTAATAATATCCACTTTGTATTGTTCAGCGACGTGACGCGATTCGGGTCTGCCTCCGAATTATAACACTCCATAATTCATTGTTTATACAGACATCACGATAATAATTGTAATAATCGAATTTAATCTGAATCTCGCTTATTATGAATTAATCTTAAATTACTCAGAAATATCTCGAAATATCGCTTTCGATCTCTTTGATACTTCTGTTAGTTCCAGATTTTACCTCAATGCTGTGATTTATCAGAAATATCTAATGAAAATAATTTCAATATTCGAATTTTCAAAGAAAAGATTTAACCCTTACTTACCTTTAGTATTAATGGTCATTAAAACTCAAAATTGCTACTACATTTCGACAACAGAAACCGGCAACTTCGATAATCTTCTAAATTACATAATTGGAGATTTTTTTCTCACTTTATTGGAGATCAAAATTCGTCAAGTTTTCAGGCGGGTCGCTTTTTGTGAGGAAGATATTTATGAATAACTGATTTCATCAATAGATTGAAATCGATTATAAATCAAAAATAAATTCACCAGCAATGTCCATTATTAGCTAATTATGATAATTAATTACGTCAACATTTAGTTTCAACTTTATAACTAACTGTATAACAATAAATGTGAGCATCATTAATAATAACAAAAGAATATGAAAAAGTAAGAAAAATTACAATCCCGGCGACTCCACCATTTTGACGAATTAACAATAACACAAAAACAGCACGTTTTTGTATATAGATAAATTGTGCTTATACGATTCAGAGTGTCAACATACATCAGAATATAATTTAATGTTCGAGGAAATTATATTTTTCTCCAACGACAAATTAATGAAGTAGAGAACAACGCGTATAAATAGAGACCAGTGGCATCCGTAGAAATGTGAATGCTTTCGTATGACTGAATGGCATGCCTATTACCGTCTATTATTATGTCTTTCGGCGTTTTATTGAATCACAAGTACCAAGCGCGGTATCAATACAGAGCAACGTTGGGCGAAGGAATAAAAACGTTCAAAACAGAACCGATGCCACAAAAGAATTCATTGTTATGGTTTATATTACACCGCCTGCGTATATCTACGGATATACGCGTATGTATAGTGAATGAAACGAACGGGGGAAGAAGTAAAAAAGCTGAAACCCACTGAAAAGCTTTTAAGTAATTAAAAGCGAAATATTATTAAAGCGGATAGCATATCCACCGCGTGTTTTTTATTTTCCATCTTAATTAAATAGCCGGTTTTATATTCAGTATTATAACATAAAAGATTTCTCACACAACAATTCGTCCGTTAATTATAATGTTATTTGGTAGGATTGAGTTGTCGACAGTGCATAGTTTATTTTGCCCGAACACGGCCTACTCTGTAATAATTCAATTGGTTTTATTTATAGCATGTTACACGGATAGCTACCTATCTAATTTATATCAATGAGTGTTTATATTATAGCCGAATGTTCGTGTTGGTTTGTATACACAACTATTCGCATAGCACTACACAAACAGACCATCAAATTACTGCTAAATTTATCACTTCGTGCTGCTTCCAATTTCGCATACCACGCAACTCCCTATTACAGCTTTAAGTATATATGTTGTAGGAAAACGACAATTATAAAATGCAAGGTTATTCGTTTAAAACGAATAATGACAAATCTAAGTTGGAGAGACGAGAATAGAAAAAAATTGTACTTCCTACTTACTTGTTATGTATATTGTTAGTAATATTAGAATTATTCGATATTTCTAATAACTGTGTCGTAAATCGATATAACTCATAGCAAAGATCTAATGATTCACATTAATTGACCATATAACAAAAAACATAATAAATTATTGCTAAGATAATAATTATTACCAGAGTATCAGCGGTCGTATATCTTTATATAAGTATGGGATGAGGGTATAATCGTAGGTCATAATGGTGACCGTAGCGAAATTAGCGAGGTCAAATAAGGTTGTGGGTCATAAAATTACCAATATATCTTCGTCGCAAGGGCCAACAACAATCCGCGTCAGGGTAAGTAACAGCGAAGAGGCAACAAAATAGATTTTGGGGCATCAGCACAAGGCAAGCCGGATGCGCGGGTCTCGTCCGGTCACTAACTTATTTCACGACAAACTATCCCCTCTTCATTCACCCTAATTTTATCACGGGTCTCTCGTGATCTTTTATATGTTATTCTTCGGCTTTGTGTGGCTTTATGAAAGCCCGCAGTCGACTTTTTGAACACAAACGTGCCAGATTCTGTACCACAACCTTCTAACTAACAACAGGAAATATGCATACTTATCCACCAATTTAGAGATTTACAGTGCAGTAAAAATGCCAGAAATTAATTTTTCATTCCATTTAAAACATTTGCCTCTATTCCGAATAGAGATCAAGCTGACTATGCAATATTTAAATGCAGGAAGAGGGCTGATATTCTGCTATTATCCTGCTGCTAGGGTCTGTTTAACTTTAGGGTTGGTGTTAATGCGGGTTGTTTTGTTTCAGGTGTCAGCATGTGAATGAAAATCGACTAAATGGTTGCTGCGGTTACTTTACTGGTCTATGCCTTGGTATCCGGTGAGTAGGAACTCTCCAATTATCTGGTTATTCTGTCGTCATGCTTCATACATTATATCTCGTGGTGACCTCGTTTCTCGAGGCCTTAGTCGTTGTCCTTTAAATGATTTTCTGTCTTAGTGGGAAACCCTGGATAAAAAAATTAAAAGAAAATCCTTTATCGGTTTGTCAAAAGCATGATTGGCGATTCATATATATGTGACTCAACGCTGGTGTACGAAGATTTTTCACACGTGAAGCAGTGACAACCCCTAGATGAAAGGTTTTCTAGCGACAAGACGGGAACGTCGACTTGAATAGATAAACCCGAGCTTGAAATAAATGTAATCCCGACCGGCTCCTTTGGGGATTAGGAACTTTTTCAAACTAAAATCGGAAACAGAACTTGCAAATTCGATTAGAGACAACGGAGTGACGAATATACCCACCGTTCCTACACCCACAACCCCTCAGTATCTCTCCTATTCTATCCAAACATCTTTTTCAATGTTTGGTTATATATACCCGGTGTTCAGAAATTGGCGGAAAAGCTACACGTAGCGATACTCTTCGTTCAATTCTAATGTAAAAATCTTAATGTTAAAATGTTGTATCACGCTTCGTATGGTTTCAGGAAGCACTTAAAAGAAACGTAAATATGTGGCAACATGGTATTTGTATACTACTGTATAGTAGGTACTGTAATATTTTCTGAATAACAATAAAATGTCAAAATTACAAACTTATTACTACGTTGCCAAATGTGTTTTTTTTGTGTGAAGATATGATAATGATAATGACAAAAAAACAAACAAGCTAATTTAAAAAATTCTTTTTATTCTAAATTATAGCTAATTTTACAACAGATGTTTATTTATGGACAAATTATGCGAACTTTGAGAACCTCGTGAAGACATATGAAGCATGGTGCAACATTTTAAGATTTAGATTTTCAGTTTAGAATGAAACGAAGAATATCGCTACGTAAATTCACAAGATATTAGTTAAAACACTGAATCTTCTTTGAAAATTATGTATTTGATTATATATAATTTGGATATAATAAATTTGGATATCTTATTAATTGTATACACATAGGCATCCTTTGAAATCGCCGATTTCCATTAATTTCTCTAATAAAGGGGGTTTTTGTTGGAAGAAGGGTTTACCGGTAAAATCACCCTCTGTTTACGTCTTCATTATATCCCAAATAGGCGGGGTGGTTGCTCCACCTCAGATTCAACAGGTAAACTTTAGCTATTGAGAGAGCAGACTCCGAAAGTTAAATGGAACGTTATAAATTAGGGAAATTATAACGGCTATCAGGAATCGATTTTCCTGCATCCAGCGCACTAGTCGAGGTCTTTTTCAAAGGGACAACCTTTTTTAGACCAACTATCGACGAATTCGAGGTCCCAAAAGAACCCGCTTTGCAAATTAACGAATTTTACGGCCTGCCCTATAAACGCCCCTGTGCAGGGGGTAATTATTTTGTGTTCAATAAAATGGACTAAGGCTGTAAAAGGGGTAAAACGCTGAAAAAAGTCGAACGACGTCAGTTCATTTTATTGCGCACCGTTAACGTTCCTACGCTCAACTTCTAAACTCCGAGCGGTCTTATATAAGCATTCCTCCTAAAAAAATCTATTGGTTTAGTATCACAACTCCAGATTCTTTCTAAAACTTAATGAATATAAATTGTGTTATAAGTTAGGGAGTATAGAAAATAAGCGACCGAACGAGGAATGCATATATACAACGCGACAGCAGGTCGAAAACATCAGCGTGCCAGGGTACCGTGTGTAGCACACTGTTTTCGATCTGCTGTCGCAAAGCACAAATGCATTCCTTGGTCGGTCGACTACACGCCCGGCATGCGCAGTAGTCAAGGGACTATTTTCTAGACTCTCTAGTTATAATAAAAAGTATATAGGCCTCCCTTAACCAATGATTTTTGAAAGCTTTATGTTCTCTTTTTTAGCGCAATATATATTTAAATAGCGTAGATTGTGTAAAGAAGAAGGAGAAAGAATTTGTTGTTGGGTGAGTTGATGTAAAATTTATAAATTAGTTGGTGTGTATAGGGGAAAAGGAGAAATAGAAGAAGGATGAGAAGCGGAGTTGAGAGGATTGGGGAGGACTCGGTGTGCGGGAGGGTGTAAAAGGGGGTAAAGCGATGAGGGTGGGAGTTTTACGCTGTTGGTCCGTTTCATCTGCTTCTTTCTCCGAATCGCATTTGCTGGAATTACTTACGAAAGTCATGAATGATCAACGAACGCCGCGATAAAATAGATAGGTCCGCGTGAAATATATACAGCTATTTGAACCAAACTCTAATGAATTCTAAACCTAACTGGATTGAATTGCCCGGTGGATCAGCGTGAGCAAACAAAATCGATACCACCCCCCAAACCATATGAAATTCAACTAACACATTTCGAGGTTACCCAAAAGCCACAAGATCATACCAATAAATTCTGTCCACTAGTTTACAGCCACTCAGTAAAAATTTTAAAAACGACACCTCAACATGTAATTAGGTAATTCAATAAAAGTAACGTTTTTAGTAAGCAACCTGGGTTACAGAATCGGTCTGAATATTTTTGTTTCATTCTCGGTATTATCAGCGTAATAGGCGTGTGGGGAGGGGGGCCTCTGTGGGTAAAAGGGCCACACCAGAGTGACGTCAGCGCGTAGTAGAAAGCACCGATAATAAAGCCCGTCTAATCGGCTTAGTGCTTCTGTGGAACTACGCTTCAGCAACGCTAGCAAACGCTACGGACCACCAGCAAAAAAGTTTAATGCCGTTGTTATAATCGAGTTGGATATTTATATTTAAAATTTTAAACGGCAAGATTACACCCCTACCCTTTGTAACATAATAATTACAAGGAGAACTCATAAGACTGTGTGTGACTTGGTGACAACGTGTCTGATGGTGTCACTGTGCTGAAGTAGTGACTAATTAATTAGTTCATTAGCGTGTGTGTATCAATAAACAAATACTCTACTGCACTAACCATACTTGATACTGAAGTGTTTTGTGGCAATCCAACTGGACCAGCTGGACGCGTAAAAGTACCAACTGGACCACCTGTTCAAAAGGATGTCAGAATTGCTGTTTCCTGACACAATTAGAAACCCCTTTGTCAACTTAAGGAACGGTCTCACAGTAAAAACTCAGGAACATGAGGGAATGAAACTATTGCGTTTCTAGTCGGTTTATTCCGCTTCTTTTTATATACAGTTATTTACAAGTACAAGTTATTTTAATTTGGTGAAGTAAACAGAGTAGGAAAGGAATCGAGCTTCAGTAGGAAATAAACATTTATTTCAGTGAGAGTTTTGCTGGTTTAAACCTGTTTGCTTTCGCGTCGAGCGACGGACCGATGTTTGTTCATAACTTTCCGAGCTAATGAGGTTAGAATCGCTGTAATGAAATTGCTGGGAGCTAAACGTAAAAGTCCTACTGTCTACCTACACTTGGACTACATTTAGAATTTGAAATGTGATAAAACTGTTCCGTATTATTAATTATTTATTTATATTTTTTATCTTTCCAACAAGATGGACACCTATGTATAGACAAAGAGATAATGTACAGCCCAGCTTTTCCCAAACCGTCGCAATCAACACGTCATAAGTGTGAATCAAGATGCCCGCATCCAATCTAACACAAGAGTTTTCGGAAAGGTTCTCCTTCCGCGCACCTCCTATTTTTCTCAATATTTTATTCATACGACATCCACGACGGTTCTATGTAGTCAGTAGACCGAAATGTTACCGCCGGAGCCCGGCGTCAGTCGACGCGCGTAATAAAAACTGATGTCATCACGTCACAAAAGATATGACGACCAACCGAACACACGACCCTTCGATGCTTCCGCGGTCATTTCAGTACTATGTGGTGTACCTTTGGTGAGTTTGTATGATTCTTTCAACAAATTATACAGACAAATTATTCTTGATTTATATCTGATATTGTTCAGTTTGTATGAAATTATATATTATTGAGACAACTGACACCGCGCCGACGTAAAAAATATCGGTTCTTCTAGCTAGACGACAAGGTCTAATGATGATCATTCCTGTCTAATTTGCCCGCTCCTGTGTAATTAGCAACGTGACCGAGAACTGATTTCATCATCACACGTGATGTCCGCAACCGTACACACGGCCGGAGGCGGTGGTTTCAATTTACTTTGTCATCCGAGTCTGTTAGTAGGAAGTATGCGTGCAATTCCGTACTTCCACGCCTAATTAAGAAGCAATTTGCCACCGTAACCCAACCGACCACTAGCGATTCCTTTTTTTAACCGTTCAAATACTCGAAATATCTATTCCCCCCTCTACCATACTGCCATAGCTATGGCTCGCCGCACATAATTCAATAAGGGTCGGAAATCGAGTAATACGATCGGTGGTATTATGTGGAACTAGTCATGTGTGTTATTGTTCCGTCTGGTCGTCAACATGAACACCACAAGAACGCTTACTACGCTTTTGATTCTGCCAATGCATGACAATCGCACATAATATCACATATCCATAGACCTATTGATGAAATATCAATGCTTCATTACTTCACTCAACGCAAGAAGACATACGAATCCCACCTATTCTATCGCGATTGTCATTTGTAGCCAACTTCAGATCTAATACAAGATGGTTCCATGGCAGTGCTGACGTTTAAAAGCCACCTAACTGACGCCTCGGTCTGTGGAATTGTTTTCCCTATAATGATAATAGCAAGAATGAAACGAAGGTTGAAAAATCTATTGGCTTTGAAACGTCATCACTTCCACCGCTACGGTTGTACCTGATGTTCTGCCATGGATGGACAATGATTCATTACTGCACTGAACCGAACTTCACATATAATTCCAGATGGTTCCATGGCAGTAATGGCGTTTAAAAGTCAATTGACTGACGGTCTGTCAAGTTTGTTTTTCCCTATAAAGTGCGACTACATAACGTGTTACTACAGTAGTAGACTGACAATGGTACCCCTATCTAACAAATACGTTCCACATGCGCAGATACTCAGACTAGATACATACTTAACGAGCCTAGTGTACATACATACAATAATCCGGTGTTTGTTGGATGGGACGGTTAGTAAAATAGGATTCGGTTGATGTTGTGGGTTTGGCGGTAGGCAAAAAGTGTTACCGGCTCGTGTAAATTTGATATTAACATGTTTAATCCAGCGTATTGGTACCCATGGACACGCCGTGTACATAACGTAAACGGATTACCGCATGCAAATTACTGACTGATGAGAGTTAGACTCCTTCTCGTACTGGCATTCAATGCCGGTATGGTATAGCGCATCGTTATAATTGACCGTAGGAAACTGCTATAATCTAATGATAAAACTCTCGAAACAATGTGGTAGTGCATGACTATACGCTTAGCAAGGGACCACTAAATCCATTGGGCTTTCTCAAGTCAATTTGATATTTTTAGAGGTATGAACTTTGTAAATGAGGAAATCTGCTGCGGAATGCTATGAATTAATCCAATCAATATTCCCCTTACGAAAGCCTATTAACTGAATTAGGTAGGTACTGTACTTGATATCAAATATAACATAATATCCAATTACATTTTCCACCCTTTATAATACTCTTTTGGCTTCCGTATTAAGTTTACTCTTGCCTATCTCACCAATGTCCTTCCACGTAAACTCATAATAAAATTTCGAGTTTATATTATTAAGAATCGAAATGAAGGGTAAACACTGACATTGGAAATTACTTTCTGGTAGTGGCGAAGGTGACAATATCCCCCTAGGAGATGCTGGGAGTTGAGGTTGAGACATCGGGAGGGTGCAAAGCCCGAAGAGATCCCGATCTCTCTTACTTATCGAGTCAACACCTAAACACACTTTAAAAGTTTAAATTAGATAGGCTTCTCGTGAAATCGGCCGAAAACGCCACCTAGCGGAGACAACGCGACCTACCCTCGCCTCGGGGGACCCGAGGTGATATCGGAGAGGACTATGAACTTTTGACACCATATATATATATATATATATAAAACTATATATATATATATAAAATGTTTATGTTCTCATCTTTTACGGACCTCCCTAAGATAATATAGAACATTTTTATCGGATATCTATCCCTGGGGTAGTTTATATCACAACGTTATTCATTATTTCTAGTTTTGTTTTTAATGAGACAAACAGTGGACCGGCAGTTTGCGGAGAAAGACATCAATGGATATTCCATTTTGAGAATATGGAGGACTTTGTTTACAAATGCATGGATTTTTTTGGTACGGAGATGAGGACAGATGGGTAATTTGCATATTTACAACGGTTGATTTGTTGTCTCGCTTGGACTCCCCCGAAGAAAGAAATTAATGTGTATACAAGTTGAGATTGATGCAAATTCTGTTACGCCTGGGGAAAAGTTGCACAGGAACAAGATCCAGGCTGATATATTCATTATTGTACCCCCGCAGCCCTTTGCGCCCCACCTCGGGTGAGAAAAATGAAATGCAAATTCCAAAGAATATACAATTTTGCACTCTAACCATTATATATATAATATATGCATTTTTTTTAATTTATTAACTGGCACAATAGATATCCAGATTTAGTATGTACAGCAGGCAGTACCAATCAGGTTACGAAGAAATTAGTGTTTTGACTAAAACGTTTTAAGCATTCAAACCGTTGTCAAACGATATGAATACGTTTTAGGTTTTGCTTATAGAATTGAAGCCCTGACCGAGAGTTTTGTGTCAACGATAGGTCATCTAGTTGAGATAGGATTTAAAACATTCACATGAATAACGCAGAGCATCGCGTTTTGCAAAAAGGTGTAGAAATAAATATCTCGGGAAATAAATCAGTTAGTCGGGTGGCGGGGTAGCAATTGGGTAACGGGCGCGTCGTTTTTCGCGTGCACAATGCGAAACGGTTGGTGTTGCCGCGGTAGTTTATTTTTGAATATTAACAACGATTGTAGATTGTCGTTGTGAGCTGTGCGAACGCATTTGTGTATGCATATATGTGGTAGTGTGTGTTTACGGGAACTACACACATGATTCATGGTTTAACCACGATATACCAAGATGAATGGGCGCTGTGTATCAGGGCACATTATCAGTAATGTGTGTATGCTATCAAAATGTAGATAGCTGGCCAGTACGTCCGTCCGGGCAAATCATTTCGCCCCACTTAATTTCAAAACATTACATCCCCGAAATGGGTTCTGATACATTTAATCCCATCACTGCAGACACCGCTTCAGCCCCCAGCTCTGCGCCAACGGGTACAAGAGGGACACGAAACTCAGATCGTTGTCATCCATGCTATCAATCAAACTGGATTAAATAACCAGTACTGTTACTAAGGTTGTGTGTTTAAAATTCGGTTTAATTTCACTTTTGGTGTTCCACTACGTGATGGTATCATAAAAAGGGCAATTCGTTTTCAAGCTACCTGGCTATAACTCTCGCAAGGGCAGTAAGGTCGATAACTAGATCGATGAAGGTACCTACCGAATGTAAAAATAAACGTACATTAAGCATTCCCGATGGCTCTAAGCTACCTCTTTCGTTTTATATCCCATATAAAAGCACCTCCACAAGACGGTGGCGCCATTAGCTTCCTTCCCCACCAACCATACATACCCACCTGCCATACATACTCACCAGCCGTACATACATACAACATTGTTTTAAGAGCTATAGAGAGAGATATATAATCTTGTTTCTTCTACTTCAGGGGTATATGGCCAAAGTCACGGACCTGTTTTCCTACAAGAACCACCGCCACATCTCACATTCTCCAACACCACAGGATCACAAGTTAGTTGCGCCGCCCATGGCTCTCCAACTCCTCAAGTCGACTGGTTACTACAAGATGGACAAACCGTAACAGCAGTCCCAGGCTTAAGGTAACTACGCTTAATTATTTATTTTTAGTCTAGAAGAATTAGGAAAAAGCACACAGTCCATCTGGACTAAATATTTACTGGTATGGGAATCTTCGTCAAGTCTAATCCAGGAAGAGTATTAGAATCTTGAAAGGTTTTGTTGACGTAAATAAATCCTGGTTACTGCTTGATAATTTCACGATAATTGCACCGTTGCTGTGTTCACGAGAGATCTTGTGATGTAATATATTATCCTTGTGTTGTTTATAAAATGAGTTTCAGGAGGAACGCACAAGGAGATGGGATAAAAATCAAGTCAATAACTGGGGAGTACTCACGAAATGACTGCGGGCACGAACATCAATCTGAATTCTCGATTCTACTCAATCCTCTCGCTGTGTGTAGTAGGGATTACTACTCCCGGTCTGGCCCGTTGGTCCCATGCATTTATAATAGACATGCCAAGGTCCATTATTTATATGGTTCGTACTGTGTCACATGTATTCCCGGTATCGATCAGGACAAAGATAGAAACGAATTTACAATTCATACTCTGTGACCTCATAAAACACGTCCACAAAAACCCGTTGTACCGCCAAACACTTTGTTGTTTACTTCTTAATTAGTCGTGCTTATTGTGATTTATTTTCTGAATAACTTGGTTATTTATCTGCGGAATACTTAGCGAAAGAATAGGGATCAAGTATTTGCGGAGGTTCTAGCTATATTTCCGTATCGCACGCTTGTTGAGAAACGACGTCCCAACCGCGCAAGTAATGGCAGCGTGAATAAATAAATAAGAGAGTTGGGTTGGGGGGCAGAAGGGCCACGGGGAGGATATACTTAAATGGAGAAAGTTGAATGAAATAGGGCACAAGTAATTACTATGAGGCGACGACACAGTATTATATCTAGTTCGCCGTGGTGTCGCTCACCGCGTTTAATCGTATCTTCTTTATGGAGATGACATTTTTTGCTTTTTTTCGTTCCACTCGCTTTCCGAGACCCTTATAAAATGGAATAATGAATGAGATGGAGACGAACGGGACTCGCTAGCAGTGAATGGACCACATAGCTATAACTGCCGCGACCACTTCCCTAATCAACACCAAAGGTTCACCTCACTTATATCGATGACTAGACTATTTTCACGCTTTGCTCAACACTAGAACTCACGCAATCGCCATTGCTTAGTTATGCAGATATGTCCATCAAACAGGAACAAAGGCGAATTATTAGGTGACTGCATTTAGACCCCACAGGAATTCCCATTGAACAGGTGCATATTCCCTTATGCTTCTCTATGGAGTCGACAACGTATTACTTTATCTCGTTCTACTTTCTCTCCGAGACCGTTATAAAATGAAATAAGAAAGGAAATGAAACTCGACGATACAAATCTAACCGCAACTGGCCACAACTGATTCTACTGCCTCCACAATTAGCAAGAAAGATTCACCTCATCTAACTGCAGAACAGAATGTTGATCTGTTTCCTCTTTTTACTTTCCGACTAGTCCCTAGAAGGAAAGTATTGTAATCAACGGAAAAAAAATCGAGATTTTAGCGAAAATACGCGTTTTGGGGTCCCCTGAATCGATTGCAATGATTTCTGGAAAATGTATGTATTTATGAAAATGTACAAGGGATCGGGCTGAAATTTGGTATAGGTATTTAGAATTACCAAGGGACGAACTGGATTGTTCTTGGTGACAATCTGACAACCGGAAGTGGCAAATGTCACATACGTTTTCTTAGGGACTCATCTGATTTTGACCAAACTGACACCATCTCATCTCTCAGTGACATTAAATATGGATACAAATTTACAAATCAATGGGATGAGCGGTTTAGGTGCTATAAGGGATTTACATCAGTTGGTATGTAACGTAAGGAGAACTGACGCCATCATACCGCGTTAGCTCACACGTTATTGTTTGAATTATCGCCCGCCCGCGATTGAAGAATAAATAAACAAGAAGTAGAGAAATAAACCTCGTAGGAAAACACACGGATACGGGACAGTATATTAGAGTTATTTGTATCGAGAAAACAGTCAGTCGTATTGTTATAATCCCGATTAATATTATTATTGTCTTATGGACATTCGCTTTTGGTGTTTCACCCCTCTATACGTTTAGAGGGTTGTGTAATGTAGTCGGAAAGTTAGGTGGGGCCCCCACCAGATATTTTACATTTTATCGATGCGTATCCTTTAGTACTGTTGTTTAGAATATAATGGCAATGATGAAAGTTTAATTTTAGTTCGTCAGCAATAAATTCACAGGACTACAATGACAAGTATGAATGGTTGCATAGTATGAAAAGTAGGTCATCAATTGTGGGAGTTGTTGGCACCTGAGTGCATTTAACTGTAACCAATTTGTGCGGGACAGTGGTGCCACTGGTTTAAAGATGAAATCAATATGGTGATGAATTATACATGGGTAACGTAGAAGGGGTGTTGAGGTGTGTTAATAATAAGGTATTATCCACGTTCGGGAACATTCACCAGTAAAAGAGAGGGCTGCTGCAATTGCATGAAGTGTTTTGCTGCATTTGACTAGTTGACGGTTAATGGTTGTCATTACCTGTCCATACGCAACAGTAGAATTTTGCGCGCGAAGGGTTGTCATGACATGCAGTGCGGAGCTTCAGCAATTACCTAATTGGTTCTGCGAGATGGATTTCAACGAAATTGTTAATCGGCAAAAGCTCGGATGTTTGTCGCGCTCCTGGTTGTATTGATATTTAGCCAGCTTCAATTTACGGTTGATCGATTCATTTAGTTAATTAGCAGTAACGATTTGGTGAAGATACCCGGTAATTTAAGGGTAGCGAAGAGTAAAATTTACCCTTAGCCACGCTCGAGGTTTATATTACGAGCTACAGCGAATAACTAAATCTAAAGAGACAGCCTACAGTCGAAACGTAATTTATACCGTTTTACATGACCTAAATTCATCCTATCAACCGAAATTGTGTACACACACCACTCAATTTACCCATTCAACATGTCCATCGAATGCAGATGCACTCCATAGATTGATAAATTGCCACTTTGGGTACTCAATGGTACCAACACTCTTTAATTATTAAAATTCTATTCCGTCATATGTGTGTTTCACAACAACTTCACAGCCACAGAAACGTTAAAATTCAAAATTACTCTCTTAAATACCAGTACTACAATAAGACAATTCGTGCAGAAATT
Source organism: Aphodius granarius (assembly GCA_963971325.1). Lineage (NCBI taxonomy): Eukaryota > Metazoa > Arthropoda > Insecta > Coleoptera > Scarabaeidae > Aphodius > Aphodius granarius. Next base: position 7,632,365 of record OZ020230.1, on the reverse strand, counting down.
AGAGATAAATATATTTCTTTTGCTGACAGGTTATTTTTGTGGTGCACGGTAGAAATGTTCGTTGGCTGTAACAAATGTGCAAGGGAAATATAAGTCATTCTTAAGCAAAGGGGAAGCACTTTTTGTAACAATGCAATAAAAATTGCGCGCTCCCGCGAAACAACAATAGAAATAAAATTTATTTTAACTGCGACCCGGTCATTTTGAAGCGAGCGGAGGCCGTTTTTGTCCCCCTTTTGTTTCCGTTTTTAACGGGTGGTGATATGTGGCCGCTTTCGGCGCCTTTCCCGCCGAAAAAAATGCAAAAGGCGCCCGACACGCAAAATTCCACCTCGGTTGATGCATTTTGTAACAAAAATAGCGACCTCCGGCTATTTCACAACCTACTCCGTTTTGCATTTGATCATTCAAAAGCCAAAAATTCAACCAATTGTTTGTTTTTCAAAAAGTATCAATTATAATAATCTTGTTGCAACGAGTTTAAGAAATTATGACTATTATACTGGTAAACTTTGAATATGAATAAAGAAAGCTGTGGAGTTTACAAAATAAAAGAAATACTTACATCATATACGCTCAGGTCCAAAAAAATCACTCGAATCACAGAAACTTGACAACTTTTGTAAATTTAGCTGGATTTTGATGTTATACAGCAATATTAATTAGCTTTTGGAGTCATCAGAAATCAGCAGTACAGAGTTTATTAACAATCATACAAACAGATAATAGTAAATAATAGACCAGACATAATAAAAATATTAAACACCGAAAAGATCAAAAAGACCTGGCAGAAGAAATAAAGTCAACGTGGAAAATGGAAAAAGGTTCTTCTATTGCCTATTGCTATATCAGTCACGGGCCTTATATAGATGTTTCAAACTAAGAAGAGTATAGTTGTATATGCAACCAAATACACGCGGATCAATTTATAAACCATGCACTGGGTATAATTGGTTGCATATGTCACGGTGCTCATCTGAGTTCAAAACTACTCTACCACCAGAGTTTCCAAGAGAATTAAAAGAAAAACACACAACTTCCCGGTTTATTTAGTAGCAGAAATGCATGCCGTTAATGTTCTGAGATCTATGGGATATATTTGAAACGTATACACATTTAATACAGTTGGGACAGCGTAGAATAGTTAATTTCGAGTAGGCTGGGTATAGGATAATCGAAAGAGAAGCATCAATGGAGGATTTACCGCTCGGGGATTTCAATTGAAATGTTTGGGGGTTATGGCGGATCGGCACAAATACTATGGGGTAGGGGTTGGTAGATCCATCGATTATATTGTATGCAGACCGTATTCGGAATTAACTCCTTCCATGTGTATGTTTCAGGCAATCACTGGGGAATGGAACGCTGTATTTCCCCCCTTTCAGAGCGGAGGACTATCGCAAAGACGTCCACTCGACCGTATACCGTTGCAGGGCGGCCAACCTCGCAGGCACTATAATCAGCAGGGATGTCAGCGTTCGAGCAGGTGAGCCAACCCACCGCAAAAGTAGCAATAAATATAGATAGGATCGATTTTTTTATTTGGAGAAGGTACGTGTCCTATATAGACAGACGCACAAAGTAATTGCCAATACGTTGCCTGGTATTGGAAGGCAACTGTCACTTCCGGATCTCTCAAAAATCTGAATAACATGAGATGTTCTATTTAATAACCACGTATAGGTACATATCGTTCTGTTTTATATCTAGAACAGAACAGTAATAAGTTAGTAGAGTATACACCAAAGTGAGATTATGTGAAGCAATGAGCGTTTTCAAAACTCGTAATATTTTAAATATATAAAATAAACAATATTTTTGTTGTTTACCTCCGTTTTGAAACCCCTTTGGGACGCCTCATGTGGAACTATTCAAGGTCATATTTTTCTTCTACGCGCATAACGTAGTAATACATCGTTTTTTTTTTTATTTTGGGGGCTAAATGAAGTCACAATCGACAAGCGAAATTTTTATTTATTGCAGCAGTCAGAAGTGGCAAACGGGTTCATCAATCACCCTGTCAACAAGATACGCAAATAGTGATCCGCGATATTGAAAAATGTACCGAACGCGAGGGTGTGGGGCGTTTGGTGCATGAACGCATTAGGCAAAATTATACGATCGTTATAAAATATGGGCTGTCATCAACTATACCGATTAAAGACCTTGTTATCATCAATTTACTTATTACTGGATCGCTGTGTCAAATTTACTTCGTACAACAGGGAAATTAATTTCGTATAATACGTTATTCGTAAGGTTCCACTGATCGAAAGAATTTGATTTCAATTTTGAACTACTAAATCGGTTAAAAGCTCTTAGACACTTGAATAATCACACAATATTTTATTGACTTTATCCGTTACAAAACTCCTTTGTTAAAATATTATCTCCTTTTATTGGGCGACTTGGACCCTTTATCAGGAGCAACACAATGGGAGGATAACTCCATAAGGGCTGAATATAACGTTGAAAGTGTCGATTGTTCTACTAATTAAAGCTCTTTCCAATGAAAGTTTTGCCTGAAAACTTGAATAAAGAAGCCAAGCTATCAATTTTCGACAGGACAATGATGAGATTGTTGATTCCCATCTAGTTTTTCGTTGGAAATGTTGATGTTATGCATTTTATAGGCAAGATATATTCCTCCTTTCAGAAAATTTGCGCGTATAAGAAGCCATCCTTGCCTGCCTGCCTGCCTGCGGTATACATTTTTCCTTATAGCTAGGACGATCACTTCTGCCTTTGACCGCGTTTGTCGGTGTGGCTTGCAAAGGAAAATTGATGAATTGAGATTGATATCAAAGGTCTCTCTCCATTTTCAAAACTAAAATATTGCCAATTACCCTTCAGCTTCAGACAGGACCGACTCTGCGTCTCAAACAGGTTTCTTGTTGACGAGAACAAAATAACAAATATAACTTAAATATGACTTACCTCATAATTCCTATAATGGACTAACGGTGATGAGGGTTTTATCTTTCAAGTTTCGCAGTTTCAGCATTGATTATAGCTCAAGTCACTTCTACAGACAACTTCGGCGTATGACAAAAAATCTTTTACATCACACGTGCGCAAAAATGTGCAGCACTTGCACGGAAAATAGTATGAAAGATTTTCTTCATTTATTTTGAGATATCTAACTAGTTTTACTGGTAAGAAGAAAACATATTTCTTGTTTAATCTGCTTTAGTACTATTGATGTTGGAGCATATGGAAAGTACAGTGATTCTAATGAATTATAATACACTTCAATGAGAGTTAGCAAACAATATATCTGGTCATGATCGGGACTTCCAAGAACATGATGAGGCTGATGATCTATATACCCCCCTTCTCTACTGTCTGGAAAGACAGAACAGTCACTCGTCTGCACGGACATATTTATTCATGTATGTTGGATAGCGAGCGACAATTGTTCGACGGTTGCAGAAAATAGAAAAAGTGCGCGACATGAAGTAGCTCGTCTGTGCTCTTACATTTAAAACTGTTATTTTCATTTTTGACGTTACGACTGTCGGACCTCAAAAGTTGTTTGTCTAGCCATACCCTTAATTTAGCACTGGTAAAAAATCATAGCGGTCTAAAGGCGGAATTTAGGCAGTAGCGAACATTTTACGAAAGTCATAATACGGTGAAGAGGGGGTTTGTCGGCATTTTTGCCGGTTTTGGGGTTGGTGCGCGATGTCAGGCGTCGCGGCGTGGGTCATCTGTTTAAATATTAGACGTTATTATCTCCGCCCCGCAATCCACCGAGCCCGCACGGTGGCATAAATCATTCAAGACGCAAAATTGAACTCTTCTCGCGGATAATACCGCCGTTTAATTTCGGTATTTTATCGCCCCCAGCACACAATCGCAGAAACAATAAAACTCTTTTCATACCGCCACCAATTCCCTCCATCCACACTCCAACGGAAACGAAGCGCGAACAGAACGACTTCACCAGGGGATCTTAAGTATACAATTAATGAAAAGCTGATAATGATTTATAATTTGCCGATTTGTTAAAAGAAAACTCGCTTTTAAGACGATCGTCTAGATGTTACTGCTTTTTCTGAAATTGTCAGTATTCGAACCTTGATTTCAAACGTTCCAGCCATCAAGTGATTCTAAACTAATATCAAGTTAAATTCTAACAAAAATTAAATTAAATTAAATTAAAAAACTAAAATGATGAGTTCGGTTTCGAAATAAAGACAGCTTGTATAAAAAGTTTAGTAGGCCCTACTCTATACCCATTAAATAGCAAGAGTTATCATATAAACACGTGAATAATGCGTTACAGAATTCAGGAGTTACATATTTTAACTAACAATCCATTCTATATTGTGCTGCTGCTCTGGTGGTGTCATCAACCTCGATTGTGGGGTCGTTGGCAAAAGTGCACCGAGTATGCAGGTTACGGGTAACAAATGGTGCAATGATACAGTAGTGGTGGTAGTATTTTTTGTGCGCGAGTGTACACCAGCTAGTCCACGATTATACGCGGCCGGGCTTTCGTCAAATTAGAGATCGATGCGGCGTTGAAAACACGTAGAGGAACTGTCTATTTCAATTCCAACTTCATCAATCTCCGCACTGATCTCGCTATATGCCCGACCGCATTCATCCAGTCCCATTGAAACATAAAATTTCCACATTTGTTTCTTTACCAGCTTACCGGTTCCATTCCTTTTCGATTTCCCTGCCTCATTCTATCTAATATACCTTTTTCACACCGTTAAATGACATTCTTTTACAAATGTCATAACGCATCATGCCACATACAAGAAAATCTAAGACAGAACACCTGAAAGCTGGAAGTAAAGCTGATCTTCTTACATGATGAAATATCAGATTCTTTGTTTTTATTTGTGAAGGTAGACAGTTTGTGAAGGCGAAATTTTAAATTGATATGAATATGTATGAAATCATTTTGTAAAGGGGTTGAGCATTGAGTATGCTAAATGAGTTCATTGTATGTTTATTTAAAAGACTGAAGAGATATAAATGAATGGCACAAGAGCGCTAGTGACCATTAGAGCTTTGTGTCGGCTATCGGATCTAGAAATCCGAGCAGTGTCGAAAATATATCCCCGATCCATGGTTCGTTACGGTGGCTAGAGCGGGTGCTAGTGTAGAGGCTCGTAAGCCCAGACCCTGAGCAATACATTCAATCCGCGCATTCGGTACATCCGACTAACACAATCAGGCAACTTTGTGAGTCAATATCAAATCACCGAGAAAATGTACTAAAATATTCCCTAAATGTTCCCCTCCGGCCCTTAGGCAACATCCAGCCCTGCCAGTTGCTACTCCCAAAAACGAATACGCTAAATATAAACCCGCTTCATATATTTATATACCTCTCTCCCACAATACTATGAATAACATAAATATAAAGTTTTCCGACTTTTCTCCTCCATATCTTCTCGCATAGAGCTGGGAAAATTTTGACTCATAACACGAGGGTGGTTTTGCGATTGGTGAACAGTATCAAAATCGATTGACATGAACAAGACCGAAAAGCAGCTTACTTTACTATTACGCACATTAAATAATTATGAATTGTGATAATAACTGCAACTGGAAACGTAAATATGAGGAGTCAATTTGAAGGAAGAAAGTTGCCTTGTTGTTTCAAATAAACACGTTCATGAACTGTTGAAGGGGTAGTATTGACTATTTAGTTGAAGATGGCCTAACAGCCGAAACTACTCGCAAGCAATAAAAAGTCTTTTCGTAATACTGCTACACAGAGAGAACTCTATTCTTGGGTATCAAGAAAAATTATTCTTGAGTATATAGTGTAGCACAAAGAGGGTTTTTTTCTATAGAAATAATATTTTATTATAATAAGAATTTCAATATAGTTGCTTCAACGATTTAAGAATTTAGTATGTTTATATCAAGTATATTTTTCTCTGACGAAGAAAAAGTTATTCTTCAATAAAAAAGTATACGTTCGTCTTACAACAACAAAAATATTTCGTTGGACGAAAAATATATATGCTTCAACGAAAAAACTGTTTCTTGACTCAAGATTCTTACTCTGACAGATACATAGAAAGTTGTGCAATTACTTTACAGATGGCGCTAACAATTTCTCGCATCTTTTGCGACATATTCCCACTATATAAGTTTGGCGATATTGATTGTTCGTATATTGTACGTTTACATCTATGCTTAAGCGTTTTATTTCATGGGTGACTTACAAGGATTATGAGGAAAACTAGGATTGTAGTTGAATAGCCTACACAGAGAGAACTCTATTCTTGGATATCAAGAAAAATTATTCTTGCGTAGCATGAAGAGGATATTTTTGCTATCCAAATAATATTGATTATAATAAGAATTTCAATATATGTAGTTATTTCAACGGTTAGTGATTCTTCCGGTTTAAGACTTTAGTATGTTTATGTTGAGTATATTTTGCTCTGACGAAGAAAATGTTATTCTTCTGAATATAAAAAGAGTAAGATGTTCGTTTTACAACAACAACAATATTTTGTTCGGTGAAAAATATACATGCTTCAACGAACAAACAGTTCCTTGACCCAAAAGTATACGTACGTATCGCTTAAAATAGTCGCAATTCCTTTCAAGCAGTTTCTTTATACTTAAAACAAGAAAACGTAATACTTGGAACATCAAGAAAATCATATTCTTACTCTGAGAATATTTTTTATATTTCTATATTTATTTTTTATATTTTACTTGAACCAACCAAATGATCTTTCTGCGGATATAGAAACAAGTGATATTCTTCACTCAAAGATGTTCGCGTTGTATCGAATATATTTCTCCCTCTGTGTAGTATTTCTGGTATATGTTTTCTGACATTGTTTTTCCATATTCCATATGGAGTTACACAGAATCTCCCATATATGCAAATGGCTTTTGTCCATTATGGCTGTGAACCAATGGTTTAGTGGTTTTTTGATTGAGCATTAGCAGTGAATCAAAGTGGACTGACGTCAATACAGAGCCCGACATGCAGGTAACTTTCGCATTTCGTTAATTAAACACAATTAATTACGGATTATGATAGTAACTGTAGGTTCGCTCGTGAAATTAACGATTAGTGATGTTAATTGGAGATAAAATATCCGATTTTGAAATGGGTCATGGTGCTCTGTTGTACTGTGCCGGGCAGTATATAAATCACTACGTATCGTAACGATATTTCGACGAGTGTAGTCCAAACACGTACTGGGTGCCGTGCCCGCGTATATTGAAACGTAATTAATTGATAGTTATTGCATAATCGGATCGAAATTTGTTTGTAATTGGGCAAAAAGAGTTTTCAGCCTACCGATATAATACATGTCGCTCAATCCAAATTAAAATAATAATACACTTTGCATCGACCCATGTTTCTAGCACGGAATATATGGACTATTGTTCCATAATAGGGGTTATAGAGGGACCAAGTGGGGTATTTACCTCATTTTCCAATAAATATTACAATATGCGTCAAAATCAATCAACCCGAATGCGGTAATATTAAAATGGAACTGCTACTTCATTGTTAATACCAACGGCAACCTTACGAATGCTACAAGGAGGACAACGCCGCTAAAAATTTCGAATTAATACCGCGAATGCAGAATTCTGGAAATCAGATGAATATTCAGATGTGTTCACATCCTAGGGGCGAATCCGGTAATCATTTTGCTGTATCATAGGCCAATTGGGAGCTATCCGAAAAGTAGCTAAATCGAATTTGAGCAGAAACGTGTCAATCCTGCGCCATATTGGCAACAAGCTCGTCGTTCCGTCGAGTCGCAGAGCCGAACACTCGTTTTTTTTTGTTTGGTGACTACGAACGAGGCGTAGGGGTTGACAGCCCTTAAGAGGCAGGGTGCAAAATTAGTACCGTGAAATTATTATGATGTTTACACGGTGTAACAGTAAGGGTTGGTGTGGAAGATGGCGTGAATGGCCACACGTAGGGTGAAAGAGTACGGAACCAATTATTAACGGGATGTCTACCCTGCCTAACCAACCAGCTTCATGCACTAGGATAACGCGTGGCAGTACCATCTGGACAACACCGAGCTGCCAGTCGCTTGTCCCTGATTGATGTGAACCTCCGGTTATATTTATTGGAAAACGGGGTAAACACCCCACAGGAGAACCACGTTGTACCCCTCGTCGGCTCTCTCACTGTGCAAGCAAAGGGCTATAATAAAGGCAAGCCCAGTAGTTAGAAAAAAGCAAATTGACAAGAAATCAAACAAACTAAAACCGGAAATGGGATGGTGAAGACAAAATGAAATTGAAGTGTCACTCAGCCTATGAAAACCTGCTGTGTGTATAGGAATAACATCATTTCCTGGACACATAGTAAATTTGAAAAAAATGCTGTGTTAATTTTTAAGCACTACTGCTACTGTTTAATACCGTATTTTCTACCACCCCTGGAATCAAAATGACATAGAAATGATTAATAATTACGGAGGAAGGGATTGTTGTTGTGGAGAGAGTTAACTGAACTAATTAAAGCGGCACGGCTTTATTTTATTTTCTCGTAAATGCGTCGCACTCAGCGTGGAGGCGTCAAGGGAAATCACGACACTACTGGCTCTATTATTCAGAAACGCGGGACACACGCCGCGGCTTGCACATTGCCCAGCTTTGCGGACTTTCGAAGTCCGCTACATACAATTAGCGATTTCATCGCTGAAATGACCGGTTTAATAATAATTACAATATCTCTACTCTGTCACATCGATACAATGCAATCGAACAAATCGACATAATGCCATCGAATAAGTGATAAAAGTCGAGAGTGAAGAGGATAAATTATACCAATTGACTATATACAACTATGACGAAAAATAATTCTTTTTCTATATTAGAATAGGTGGTTTCTTAGTGTACCATTTTCTATACACTTTTTCACTCTTATGTAACTGTGGACTTCTACATTATTACTGATACACAGTAAGTTATCGATTAACACTATTTCGGATTATATTAACTTAAATAAGTTATAAAACACAGAAAACGTGTCAGCTATAGTGCTGTAACCACAACCACAATGTTAAGCTTTACGGTTACGACACTATGGCTGACGCATTACCTAAGGTCGATTTATAGTGCCGTAACCGTAACACTTAACCGTAACGTAGAAAAGTTGACCTTGCACGCTTCTTTCATGGTGTTTATAGTGACCGTAACGTTTGTACGTTAAGTTCAGGCAAGCGCAATGTTGAACGCACGGTTGCGGATACGGTTAGGTGTTACGGGTACGCCACTATAAATCAAGCCTTAAGCCCGATTTATAGTGCGGGCTTAAAGCGGTCTTAAAGCTTGATTTATAGTGTCGTAACTGATATACAAAGAAGCGTTACGGTTACTATAAACACCGACTAAGAAGCTTATAGTTATAAGGTCAACTTTTCTACGTTACGGTTAAGTGTTACGGTTACAGTACTATGAATCGGCATTTAAGATATAACCAAAGGTTTCATCTCATCGCTTTTTTGGATATCCTCAGTTATCTTAGCGTGTTACGACAGGATTTGTAGATATTCGTTCAATATGGATGCTGAAACAAATCCCGCAATAAATCATAGATGGCGCTGCACTAATAAAAGGGCACTATACGCTCGCCGAAACCTCTCCCTATGTATTGTTATTTTTTTATTTCGCTCGCGCAAATTGTTTCAGCCGTAAAGCATATTCAGATAACGTAATTCATATAAAACCAGCCCCGACAATAAAATATTTATGGTTTATCGATATTGAAACAATTATCGGCGGAAATGTAAAAAAACACCTATATGCATTAAAATATACACGGTTTAAATAACACAGCACTAATACATAGTATAAAGTTCAAATTTGGTGTGCCCTCGAGGACTTTCTGCAGGATACCTCGTAAAAGAAACAGCATCTTACTGAAGATACCCGGAAACAAAATAAACAGTTAATATTCGTACGGGGTTTGGCCGATATGGCTTGAGGACATCGACAATGGTTGGGGTGTACACACATATTTTCTTTTATTGTTACGGCAGCTGCGGTATCGCGTTTCTTTTGTCACCTTTTTGCATTCACAGCGTGAGGGAGATCAGAGGGGATAAAACGTAAAAAGTAAACACATACACAGAGAGAGGTAACGGTGGTGCTGCGGCCTGGCGGTCGATAGCGAATTGATGAGCGGGGGGAATATGAAAAAGTGCAAATGTGAAGTGCTGGGACATAAATATGCATGCCGCTCACTGCGGACCGAGGGGTCTGACTCAGAGAACCAAAATGACATCCCTCTACAGTCTACATACTAGGACTTCAATTGCACGCAACCAACGACGATATTCTGCTTCAGAATTCATTAATCACAAAACTACAACCATGTCTTCTTAAGACCCTATATAATAAAAAAGAAACAACAATTCTGCTCAAGTTGAGCTCTAGATTCCAGAAGAAGGTTGCCAAAGTATTGTGCGAATTATTGTTGTTTAGCAACACGTCTAATCTGTCTATCTGGACTCTTTATTTAATTTTGGCGTGGCACTTGTGAACATCACCACAATAACTGTGTTTTATTTCAGCCTTTCAGAGTTATAGAAATAAATTCCGGTTCATTTTTGTCGACGACATTGCTAAGGCTTTGCTATAATATGTCCGCTTGGGTTGTGTGAGCTGAAGAGACATATATCATCAGATAAATGACTGTTGTTTGCGGAGCAATAAAACAAAAACGGCTTCATATTTCCTACTTAGGGTTTAGGCAAACACCCTCGCATTTCATTAATAGATAGCTTCAGTGTGTATATGATTCAATACAGTTCTGCGGGTTGTTATGTATTCGGCTCTGAGTTCTATCTTAAGTTGATCTAATGTCGACATAATTAAAGATTGGTCGCTTTGGTCACACTATACCAAACACACCTCCGGTTGGCATTTTAATAAATTGCCAACAATTTAAATTATAATATGGCTTCAAAGCCGATTCATACATTTCGAGGTAATTGAGTACACAAGTAACCTTTCGGTTCAATTTTATGGATATGCGTTATTATAAATTCTTATTTATTCACGAGTGTGTTGATTTGCTGCTAAACTTTATTTTTCTTCTACCGATATTTTCTTCGTTAAAAACAATTCGAATTCTTGAAACAGTACTCATTCAATTTTCTAAGAAAAGAAATTCCCTTTTTTTAATTAAGACAGAAGGAGATTAAAATGTATTGTTTGTCTGTAGGGTTGTTTGGTATGTGCGAGGTGGTTTCAAGTTGGAAAATAAAAGCTGCGGCATCGGGGGTATGAATAGAGGGCAGATTCTATCTAACCATATCCGTTCGGTAGGCATTTCATTCCGGGTAGGAAACAATACCCTTCTTGATTCAGCTTTTTGAATCGGAGGGGCATTTCTCAATGCTTAATTTGCATCGATTCTATGCCAGAGTCTACACGGCCGCAAATTACGGCCGCTTCAAGTGGTGAAAACCGATGCCATTATTTATAATTTTCGTCCGTTCGAGTTTCCAATTCGTATACCAAAATTACAATTTCACATTCTTTTATCTAATATCCGATCGATAGGCCACTCGCTTCCAGTAAGAACAAAATCAACTTTGTCGGGAAATTTGTCGACAACGTTTATTTTATTAACTCTATAACTCCGTGAAACACCTGCTCCACGCCTTCGCCAAATGCAGTAACTAGGTACCTATAATTGATGAAGAATGTGGACTTACAAATAATCGAATTTGAACCGATCAGTGTGTTGTGTAAACTTCTGTGGAAACACTTAAAATGATATACATGATTTTAAACTTACTAACCAGAACTAGCGTGGTGACCATGGATTTGGATGATTCCGTGATCTCTGTGTTTAGACTTTTGTGGAAATTTATGTTCTTCCGAGCTACATTTTCGTTAAATATATATATTCAGCAGGTTTATGGTAATAATAGTTGTACAATGTAATACTTCAAACTATGAGAGACACAAAGTCGACATTATACCGTCAACTACGCGGTTTCGTCCCGGAAATCAAGAAATAACTGACTTGAGCAGCGGAAGTCTTCAATCTATACATAATACTTAGATTGTTGAAACAAGTTAAATCAAGCTTATCCAACAAACTACTAACATGAACTAATAAAGAAAAACATTTAACTAAATTGTACTTTTAGCCAATTATGCAATGAATAGTCTTTTAGCTAACCATTGAACCAACTTAACACACACAAATATTATTTTAGTTATTACTATTATCAGCAACAATAAGAACGTAATTAAAAATTATGTATTTTTATATTTAGATTGGAGACTTCCGCGGGCCGAATCACTAAGATTTCTGGGAGAAAACCGCGTCAGCGACGATAAAGTAGTCAATGTTTCGCACTTTGTCGCAAGAGGCATCTTCAGGACGTAACAGTTGCGAAGAGAATGAACGGGTGTGTGGAAGGGTAATGGTATTTATAGGTACCTGGTGCAGGCACCTGCGCAGATAGTCAAACAACTATTGGTTGGGGGTAGCTGTGATTGGCTGTGGTATTTTACGACCACGTTCATTCTTTTCGTAACTGTCTTACTGTTACGTCCTAGAGATGCCTCTTGCAACAGAGCGCGAAACTTTGACTACTTTATCGTCGTTGATGCAGTTTTCTCCCAGAAATCTATAACTTAGTGATTCCTCCTTGCGAAATGCTGCGAATCAAACATCTTAAGACATTCTGCAGGCGCGAACGAAAATAGTAATAACTCTGACATGCCGATGCCCTCTGTAATTGATTGAAGCTGTTGGTGGATGTTAAGACTTGAATTATTATTAATAATAATATAGAAAGCAATAACATATTAAAAAGAATTTTTGAAAAGAGATAGCGGATCTTGTGCTTTCCTACATCGCATCGTCTCAGCGAAGCTCGACTTTTGCACCGTGCGAGACATCGGCATGCTGAGGAGATCGGCATGCTGATCGGCTTCCTTTGATAAAAAATTAAACACGTTTGGTTTCATATGCTCGGCCAGGCGGCAAAGCCGCAGAGCATGTACACATCAACAGATCGGCATTGCTTAAAGCTGCATCCCCACCATGCCGTTCGGCATAGTAGGGATGCAGCTTAAAGTTGCATTCCCACTATGCCGATCGGCTTCCTTTGATAAAAGCTAAACACTTCGTATACTCGGCCAGGCGGCAAAGCCGCAGAGCACGTACACATCAGCCGATCGGCATTGCCGGTTGGCAAAGCCGCGTTAGTGTAGACATACCGCGCGGCGTTGCCGCCAGGCCGAACGGCATGCAACCCAACTCTCAAGCTGCATCCCCACTATGCCGACCGGCATGCCTATCGGCTTCCTTTGATAAAAACTAAACATAGTGAGGATGCAATTTTATCGGTCTTCAGCTGCATCCCCACTGGCGGCTTTTCCCGCTAACAAAGCTGCCTAGTGGGGATGCAGCTTAAAAGACGTTGAATTAGGAAATCGATATCGCTATCCATTCATGTCCATCAATGTTTTTTTTTCAGTTGTCAATCAGCACTATGATGTCCAGGTATACCACACTCACGTTTTGGCGGGAAATACGGCAGTGTTGCTGTGCGTGATCCCGTCGTTCGTGAAGGAGCACGTGAGCGTGACGTCGTGGTCCCGAGACGAGTCAATTTTACTTCCGGGTTCGAATATGGGTGAGTGTGTGTAATTAAATCATTATTGACACCGGATATCTCCTCCGAGAATTTAGTTACAAAGTAATCTATTCCCCCAAAGTGGCTTCTTGACGCATTAATATCTATCGCTCGATAACTTGGCGCCCCATCATTGGATGTTTATAACAGCAAAACGTAATTCTTAGTTAATTACCTATGGCACATAATCGACGGGATTAAAATTTCCTCGAAAACGAAAGCAAAGAAGAAAAGAAAATAGAACACTGAAGTCTATCATAACAAATGGACTGAGGGTTTCGAATTGGGAATAATGGTAACGACAATGGCGTATCGTGAATGGGGGGCGCACAAGGTTCGCTTTGGGGGGATATAAAGTAACCCGGACACAATGATCCAGTGATCTGGCTGTCCGTTCGGGATCTATAAATTGATTATTTCAGTAACAATGGATCGGGGTCATTTTTATTCAGCTGTAACGTTTATAGTTCGCACGGGAATGTGCAGAGGTCAGTCGCGTATAGGGTCTAGATTGGGAGCGGGGCAGAAAGGGGGACGTTTCCGCCCTACGCCGTTCCGCAAGGAGAAAACTAACACAATTTCGTCACCCCAAGGTCCGAGAAGAAACTTAAATTGAATACCAGAACCGGTCGCGGTCTACTACCCGTTATGTGATAAAACAAAAAAAGAGGCGGGTGATGGGATGCCGAAAAAAAGGTCGTGCAACTTAAATTTCTCTTAGGAATCCTCTGCAACTTCGATAATGAACTCCAGGGGATGCCATATGTGCCTCAGTGTTCGGTGTTGGCATTACATATTCAATGTTTACTGGAAGCCGTACATCATCCCCCGTTTATCGAATTTACAGCATTTGTCCACGTCTATTAAGCCAGTGGTTAGTTTGCATGATTAAATTGAGACTGCTTACGAGCCCTCAACAATTTATATCGATTAACAGGAGGTTTAGAAACTTTGAACCAATTCGTTGTTATCGCATTATGCTATATTTACATAATAATCTCTTTAAACTTTAGGTAGTTATATTATACGTGCAAAATAACGTCGTAACAGAGTATGTAATATCACGGTGAATGTAAAGGATTTATCTAAGAAAAATTTAACAAAATTAAAACTTAATTATGGATTTCCTGAAACAAAAATATAAGGTCAATATAACGTACAGTTAAGGGTCAATGCGTAAATAGATTACAACATGTTTGGTTTCGATTAATTGAACTAGATATCAAATTGCCTCGTTAATAAACAGCGCAAATTGTAATATTTGTAACGTACTAGTAATATTTCGCATCAATAACTGCATTAACACATAGCACATTAATTTCGAATAATCCGCTAAAATAAAACTAAAACAAACGAATTTATCCACAACCAGAATCGATATATAAAATTTGCAAACCTATCCGAAAAGTAAAATAGGAGACTTTACAGGAGCGTAAAGTTCATTCCGTTTTGTGTGTCGTTATTTTGAAAAATCGTCCCTCATGCGTCCCGCTAAGCATATCCGACCCGGTGCAGAGTACTTGTCACCGACAGGAATGCATTTTAACCAGAATCGAATGAAACATGACAATGTATACACACGTTCGCGTCGCATTTTACTTCAGGTGGCCGCATAGTTGTGACTTATGGGCCCGGGGAACTACATATAAGATCCGCCAGGGCTGAAGATGGAATGGCCAGATATTCATGTCTGACACTTCACTCCCTAACGCAAGAGAGAAAAAGGAGTGCACCAGCCATACTCACTGTCACAGGTTAGTTACTTTAATTTCCTGAATAAGACAATGTGACACTGTATTTCATATAGTTAAGTGGTGAGTATATTAAAGCCTCTCTCTCCACAACCTTCTCTCTTCTCATAGACCTTGCATACCACCAGTGGTGGCTCGTCAGGTGTACCAGTGCCTACCCAAATAAAACACGATCAATAATAGAACTTCACATTCAGTAGTAATAATTAACGTTATTACTGGTATGGCTCAGGCAACAAAAATGCGTCTAATGATGTTTTAGTTATTAGTTATTGGTTATGTTATTGGTGAAGAATCATTTTATTCATATTTTGTCTGCGATTTGTTACAAGCAAGGGCACAATGAAAATGAATGTATATTTGTAGAACCTACAGGAAGTATGCCACCACGTTTAGCACCCTCTGTCCAGACAGTAGCGTCTGCTGATAGAGAATCCGACATCCACCTAACGTGCTCGGCGCAGGGGAACCCTCCCCCGACGTTCAAGTAAGATTTTATTACGTACAATTTCATTAAACCCTGTTTAACATACCATACCACACCCAGCTACATCCGTAAATGTCTCGTAAACACTTTATTATCCCCGGGTGGGGTTCATTTGTTTTGATTATTTTAATCTCATATGCTCGCAGATACCCCTTTAACAACCTCTTATCAGATAATACATTGTTTCTAATGATTGCGATAGGTTGGTTCCAACGCAATCAAAACCCATACCGATGTTGTATTTTTTGAGATAGACCGGTTATTTTATAATGAGAAAAACATAGCAGTTGTTATTTTCGTTGCGTTGCGTTGGTACAGACCTAATAACTGAAATAGTGTGAGATAAATATAAGACTTAGGAGATAAAACAGTAAAATTCATTCTTCGAAGCAAAATATTGCATATTTTCAGCTGGTTTCGCGAGATTAATGGCCATTTGCAACCTGTCCATTCATCAGCTAGATTTGAGCCTCTGCAAGATGTACTGCTCATCCGCAGATTGAAGCCGGAAGATAGTGGAAAGTGGACTTGTAAAGTTTCGAACCATTTCGGGGAGCAGCGTCTGGACACACAACTGACTGTCACGGCACATCTTACTTTGCATGTTTTGCCACAGCTTCAGGTACGAGGGCGGTAATGGTTATAGCGAAAATGTCGACTGCGCAGTCTATTATAGGCCGACCACTGAGGAGACGACCAATTCGCTCATAAGAAAACTGGTTATGCTTACGTGCGAGTAGGTCATATCCTCTTTATCGGCTTTAGCCACAGTTTTATGGCGTTTTGTCAAAGTGTTTTTTTACGTCTTATATTTGTGACGCCCTTTGTTTGTTGTTTATACAAAATACTCAAATGACGCTCGATCGAAAGCAAGTTTATACAAGACCACATAAAGAGAGAAATATCAAAGCGTCCTCTGGTTATCGCAATGGGAAAGCTAAATGTATCAAATCTTTGCACAAATAAAGCCACTCAGTTGTCTCAATTGGGACACTATAAATATTGTATTTGTGCTTTCGTCTTTATTTCGAATGTCGACTTAAAGATTGGGCCAAACGCGAACTCGAATAATAAACTTTACAATGTGTAGAGTAACGCTATTTCCGTACACAGGTTATAAACTCTGGAGAAAATGCGATATTCAACTGCAGTGTGTCTGGTTCGCCAGTAGGCCACAGTTATTGGCTCAGGAATGGAGAACTGTTGTCTCCCGAAGGAAACCCAAGGATTAGGATGTTAAGTCCTCTCGTACTGGCCATTAATAGGGTAACAAGGCATGACCGAGGCATGTATCAGTGCATCGTCCGTAATGACAGGGAGAGTGCCCAAGGCAGCGCAGAATTAAGACTTGGGGGTAAGTTACCCTTAAAAGATTGATTTTAAACGATTTGCCAGAGGAAAAACTGTCGATTAACCGAAACATTCGATGGAAACGTTCTTCTTGCACTAGAAACAATATCAAAATACTAATACTATCAGTACTGTTACTTTATAGGCATCATCTGAATAATTTAATGAGATGATTATATGGTAATAATATGATTAGTAAAGTCTTGAAACTAATAGGAGATAACGTGTGACTAGGAAATATGAGATTTTTGAAGTGTTAAAAGGAGATGAAAGAGATTAAATGCTCCAGTGTACGTCGCTGGGACCGAGATGATGAATAATATTGAGGCGTCGAGTTGTAGGGGGTGGAATAACACCCCCTTTCGTCGGGCGGAGGTAAAGATACTTTAATGGAGTGATTTATCATCACACCCCCGTAACTTTTAATGATATTTTCTTTAATTTTCTACTCGGCCCGTCGACCTTTACGAGCGGGCCGGATTCAGATTCGGCTTTACTCAAGTATAAAATTATTTTATGGAGAAGGTTTTCCTTTTCTCCGCTCGAGGGGTTTGAAATACGGCCGACGGAAGTCGAAAGTCATTTCCGCTTAGTTTTCCAGCTAACGGGCGATAACCTCTGCACTGAACGCATTGTTATTAATTACTCAATGGGTTATTATCTATCTCTGGAATTCCAGACACGGTCCCGGAACTACAGTATACCTTCATCGAACAGGCTTTAAGACCTGGACCACAAGTCTCCTTGAGATGTTCTGCCACTGGGTCTCCACCACCACAATTCCGATGGCTTCTCGATGGGGAATCCCTTTCTGAACTGAATCTTGGCCACAGGTAACAATAATAAGGCATTTCCGTCAGGAGTAACTATCGAAATGTAAATTCTGGCATAATTACCCCTCAGAGATAGTCAATCTTCTTAGAAAGGGGTGATAAATAATTTGGGGTGTAATATTATAGGTACGCCATTGGGCAATACGTGGATCAAGCGGGGGATGTTATAAGTCACCTAAATATATCAAACGTAAGAGTGGAAGACGGAGGCTTGTATAGCTGTCGAGCTGTGAACTCCCTGGGGTCGGCTGAACACGCGGCAAGACTCAATATTTATGGTAATGTTTTATTCATTATGGCGCGAAGGAAGTGAGCGTAATATACTTTGATATAGGGCCACCCTTTATACGGTCGATTGGACCTGTGAAAGCGGTCGCCGGCTCAGATGTTACCTTGCATTGCCCGTACTCCGGGTATCCGATCAGCTATGTAAAATGGAGACGGCAAGGCCAAGATCTAACAATTGATCTAAGGCATCGCTTGGAGGAAAGTGGATCCATGACTATTACCAGACTTGATCCTAGTACTGATAATGATATTTACACATGTTTTGTTGCTGGGAGAAATGGAGATGTTGTCCAGAAGAATATCCAATTGGTAGTCCATAGCCCTCCTATCCTGGAACCATTCTCCTTTTCCACCCAATTGCAAGAAGGTGGAAGAGCACAAGTCGCGTGTACCGTAGTAAAAGGTGACCTGCCCATACATTTCGCATGGTATAAGGATGATTCTCCTATATCAGCTAATCTACAGGTAGGTTGTTAGTCAGTATTAACAAAAAGCTCGAGATTCTACGATTGCAATTTAAATGTACCACGGTTTAGTTTGCCGTATAAAATATGCCGCCGTGTTTACTGCAGCTACAAGAGATTTCGAAAGAAATCAATAACAGATTACACTGTGGAAGTTTGCCGAGTTACACAATAAAATTCTGAACAATCCTAAGCCATTTTAAGTTTCGAATAAATAACTTTTGCCCGGGCACAATCTCATTTTATATTAAAAACCTTTTGGAACAAAAGTGAGTAAAGCGCCATCGCCAGCTCGTTTAGTTCTGTACTATACATAGTAGAGACGGAACCGGTTGATTACATTCGAGTTTGTCAATTACTGATCCAATTTTGGTCTGATCGTTGACGGCAAGCAAAAAGTTTGTCGAGTTGATAGTCGTGTGGTTGTCGATCAAATTGAATTTCACCCTTCACCGAAATAAGGTTTCCAAATACATATTAACCGAAAACTAATGTAAAAATTCACGTCACACATTCGTCACAGATGATCAATTCAATTTGTAATAAGTGCCAGTTTTATTATTAATTAAAACGAAAGCGGGTATTTTGGATGTATATTTGGATTTAAAATCGAAAGCTTTTCTGTGTAGGTTCGACAGAGGCGGTCTGAACATTTCAAATATTTAGGTAGCTCTAAAATTTACCCGAAGCCTTTCGGGGGGCAAAGAACTTCCAAACAAATTTCTGTCTGAAGTATTCATCACAAAAGAACAACTTACCTTCCAGGAAAGATTTTTAAATCCCGCAAATTTTTTAGGTTTCCTCTCTACCGTCATCTTGTTCTTTTCTTATTAATGAACCAAAGTTCCACTTCTAGAATCCTCAGGACGTGCGTCCATCCCTATAGATAAAATAGTGAAAGACCGTTCTATAAATAACATATTAAATTATTTCACGCCTTCCCAAGATTGAGGAACGCGCTTCAGAATTCTTCAGCATGTTAATATTTAAAGAAGTATCTTCGAGACACAGCGGGGCCTACACATGCGTAGCCAGCAATTCAGCAGCCCGCGCGAATTACACTGCCAACTTGATGGTCAAAGGTACGTCAACGACAACCACAATTCATAAATAACAAAACGTATTACATCACCTATTTATTCGCATAGTTGCACCACAGTGGATTATAGAGCCTCACGATATATCGACATTGCTTGGGAATCCGGTCCTGGTCGATTGCTCCGCCAAAGGCTTTCCCCAACCCCAAATCACCTGGCTCAAAGGGCAAGGTACTCGTATAATATTACTACGGTAATTTTAGAGCTAAACACTTCCCCCAATCTCCAGGGAAGACATCCAGCGATTATCAACCCGTGTTGAATTTGCACGGCAGGACCTTACTGCTAGCCAACGGCTCCATGTTCCTAGAGACCGTCAGTTCACAAGACGAGGGTCATTACCTATGTAGGGCCACCAACGGAATTGGATCTGGACTCGGTAAAGTCATCTACATCGATGTCAATGGTAAGACAATATTTACCAAATTATTCGGTTTAAACCTTGATTGTTTAAATATTTCTTGCCAAGAACCTGCACGATTCGACAGCCCATCGAGGAACATATCAACGAAAAGAGGTGCTCCCATCGTCCTTATATGTCATGTTTACGGTGACTTGCCGATCGAGATAGCTTGGTCTCGTAATGGACAAAGAATCGACCTCAACAACTACAGGTACCTTTTATTCGTTGTGTAAATCATATCCCCTTTCAGGAAAAGACGACAGCTTTATTACGAATTTATGTAAATTTGGGGTTTTTAATAAACGGCTCTGGTGTCGGGGAGAACTTTTGGTGTAACGAAATGAAAACCTTTATTAAAAAAAGAATTCTTGGGAATCAGGTGTATCTTTAGTATTGGGGTGATGAAATCATCCGAGAAGGATATATATTTAGACGATTTTAAGGTTAGCTCTACAGACTGAAATAACTAGTGGTTGTCGTGAAGATTAGTGGACATGGTGTTGTTGGGTGTTGTTGCAGGTTGTCGATTAGCGAGTCTAAGGGCGAGAATGGAGTAAAATCTCAAGTGACTATTAATAGGAGCGACAGAGAGGATTCTGGTGTGTACAAGTGCCAGGCTGAGAATTCGTACGGTCTTAGCGAACATGTCATCAATCTTGCCGTGCAGGAGCGGCCGGATCCACCGGGATTTCTGGAAGTGGTCGAAGTTGGTAGTCGTTCGGTCCGTTTGGCGTGGAGGAAGTCATTCGATGGGAACAGCCCAATATTGGGTTATCTAGTGCAGTACCAACCTTTAGGCATAGGGATACCGGATTGGGAGAACGCGGCAACTCAGAACCTGACCCTGCCGGCTGTTACCTCAACGAATAGGTTAGTTAATTAATTTTTAATTAACACTTAATTATGCCATCTAATAAACCCCCGGTACGTAAACTGTTCCGAAGTCGTTACGGCACCCTAAAGCCCTGAAGTAGGGTGTGTTAGGCTCAACCCATCTGCCGATTCTAGAAAATTGTTATTCGGATTCGTGCCTTTTGAATTATAAATGGGGATTAGCAGGATTACACTAGCAGGGTGTGAACTTAGCCCTTGCGGCTTGAAATTAATACATACGGAATTTATTATAAAGATTTAAAAGTAGGTAACCAAAGCAATTATCACCCAAATCCATCAACAACTTCTATCTGCAAATATACCCTTAACTTATAACTCACGGGTTGACAACTCCTGGCAACTCAATCATCCCTCTACCTCCCTCTGTGATAAATTGCTTTATTCCAGTGCGGACGACCCTCGCGAATCGGCTATAATAGGCGGTTTGTTCCCGGCGATCGCATACAAAATTCGCATGCTTGCCGTTAACAGCATCGACCAGAGCTCGTTTACCGAAGACGTCGTCGTCAAAACTCAAGAAGAAGAACCTTCAGAATCTCCTAGAGACCTGAGAGTCGAATCTGTGGGCGCTGGAGAGATATTTCTAGCCTGGCAAGTCCCTCCTAGAGAATCCTGGAATGGGGAGCTGTTAGGATACATAGTATCCTGGAACGAACAGGGAAAACTAGCTAATAACACTAAGACTCTTACTGTCAAGGGTTGGGCAACTACTAAAGTCCAGTTGGCTGGCTTGAGGAAATTTACGAGATATGATATTACTGTGAAAGCTTTTAATAGCGTCTCTTCTGGTCCGCAATCACCAACTATCACCGGTGTCACAAAAGAAGGAATACCGGAAGCGCCTCCTCATGATATAACATGCACGCAGATTTCCTCACAGAGTATGAAGATCTCTTGGTCGGCACCTCCACCTCAGCTTCATGGTGGAGTTATCCAAGGATATAAGGTCTTCTACAGACCAATTGTCTTAGATAATGGTAAGTCTACGTGATCGTGATGCTTAGTAATCCTCATGGTTTTGGGTTTTAGTGGATTTAGAAACGGCTGGTGAGGTGAAGAGGACCCAAAGCTCCGAGACCTACCTCCATGGTCTTTACAAGTATACGAATTACTCTATTAAGGTTCTTGCGTATACAGGCGCTGGTGATGGAACCCTTAGTGCGCCGTTATATTGTACAACAGAGGAAGATGGTAAGTTGTTTAGTATTTTTATTTTGCGGTTGGTTCGTACATACTATTATTATTATGATAAGTTTGAACAAAGGGCAGATATATATTGTACCTTTAGTGGAGATGCAGCAAAGCAAGCAGCGATATCAAATTTAATTATTAATGCGGTGAAATTTTGTGGGCATATTATCTGGCGTGGATAGATTAATGAGAATCATCACGTGCGGCTATATCAGTTTTAGTTTTGTATGTGCGCGCAGAGATCACTTGCTGGTTGGGAACTCTTTGTCCGTTGCAACATGCGTTATTTGTGCAACGAGCCATTCATCCATTTATAATTGCAAACTCCTGTCCATAACTTTATCATTTCACCTCTTTCACATACACACGTAGCGCATATGCTGAATATGTGCGATATATATGTGTACCTTTGCTACTCCCACAGGCATATAACAAACGATACCCCTTTCATCACTGCGTAACATAAATGTATCTTTTTAGCCACGTTTCCACTTATCTATTTATATTTCACACTAATAAAGCAGCTAAAATAGCTTGTTTTGATGCTTAAAATAAACCCATTTTATTAATTAGACAACCAACTTTGAACATACATCAGTTTGAATGCCTAGCTTCTGCGCTTAAAATCCTTTCTCTCAAGCGCTCGGAATATGCAGATTGTGCTTGAGCTGGTTATTTGTATTCAATACACACCTATAGTCCTCCTAAAGAAAAACTTCAGGTAAACGGACCGAAAACCGAGGTATATCGAAATGACATCTCATTTTGTAACAAAGAGATTATCTTAAATGCGTCATTCGCAATACACCAAGCTCTTCGTACGCCATTTCTTAAACAACGCCTAATATTCTCTACTCGGCCACCGTTGTACGATAGCATACCGGTTGGGACCTGTGACGCGTATTTTTTCTTATAAATATATCTTTAGTGCACATACAAACGTGTACTTGCAATAGTTCCAGGTCCTCCTGCTAAAATCAAAGCTGCAGCTTTAACAGGAGAATCAATTTTGGTTTCCTGGTTACCACCGGTAAAGCCTAACGGCAAGATCAATCATTATACCGTGTATGCTCGGGAGGCTGGACGAGTTGGAAAGCATGTAAGCTATCCTTTACGAATGGAGGAGAATCCACATACTTATGGTCTTATCTTCGAAGTAAGAAATTTGGTTGAAGATAAACTTTATGAATTCTGGGTGTCAGCTACTACAAGCATAGGAGAAGGTGAACCTACACCAATAGTAACGCAATCGCCACAGTCTAGAGCTCCATCGAGGATAGCTTCCTTCGACCAAGTCCTGCAGAAAGCGGTTAAAAGCAAAGTTCTCTTACCATGTTTGGCGGTTGGTAATCCGACGCCTAGAACCAGATGGATCCACAGGGATAAAGCAATCACGTTTAGCCCATTTTATGAAGTCACTGCTGAAGGGCATCTCAACATATTCAGTGAGTGGTAAACCCCTACTAACGGGGTAGATTTGGTGTAATGGAAAAAGTTGCAGGTGCGGATAATTCCCTGGCCGGGAATTATACTTGTTCGGCGAAAAACTTGTTTGGAGACGACGAAATAACCTATACTTTAATTGTGTTACTTCCCCCTTCTGCCCCTGGCTTAGAGGTCCAATTTACTACAACGAAGAGTATCAGACTCCACTGGAATCAGCCAGAGGATGGCGGTACACCAATACAAGGTATGGGAAAACTTTTATATCAATTAATACTTCCGATTTCGTTTCCAATTACGTGATTATTGATCTACCTATCTGCCTTCCAATCTTTGTTTAACTTTTCGATGGCAAGTGAGAGTTTAAAAAACTCAGTTTAGTTTTCCGAGTTTCGATACAGTTCAAGAACGACAAGTATGTAGACAAGGTATTACAGCCAGTACTGACAAATAACAACTGTCTCAGCAAACTACTACGTACATTAGCGACTTCTTTGTTCTCATTCAAAATTTTGCATCATACATCATACACAGAGTGGTATGAAATTAATGTGGTTACTGACCAAAAAACTGCTTTTAGTTAGGATAGTGTTGGTAGATAAATTCGCTAAGTTGATTATATACATGCAAGCAAGTTTTATGTAATGTTGAGCGTCGAGCTGGTAATTTTATTATAAATGGGTGTGAGCGCGCTTTTACCGTATCTATGATTCCAATTTTATGGTATATTTGGTGCAGCGTTTCCATATCGTCGCCGGGACCGTTCCAATTTGATTCTATTGCTAACACCGGCTTATGCAAGAAGATTTCACCCGACTATTAAGAAATTATTTCGGTGATATGTAAATTTTCAAGTCGTTAGAAATCGGAAAAGCAGCGGGTGGTGCTAATCATTTATAGATCAATTCGCGTCATTTCGAAGTCGCCATCAAAAACTCTTACGACACCTCTATCATCGGAACGTCCCTATTAAAAATCCACTAAAGTTAAACTTACATTACATATAGAGATATGCCCTGAAGTTAAGTGAGCTAAGTAAGCGTCAACCTTAGTTCTGATGTATTTCAAGTATAAAATGAAGCCTTTGGGCCTACTTAAAAATTTCGTTACGTCAAATGCGACCTTTGTAGACATTTTAAATGAAATAAAAGCGAAAACCAGTGTTGGGCGTGCCTATAATTTTAAATCACCACCTACTACGACCTTGCTATTTAAATGCAATTAAATGAACATCGGCGAATAGCGTCTGTTATGCTTTTTTTCTGGTTAATCGCCCCGGTGAGCATAAATTGAATCGTACTGTGCAACAGGAATAATAAGACGCATAATAAACGCAGGATTGTCTTTGTTCAAGCATGGATGGAGAAGTTAGGACACCTATTAGTCATCGATTATAGGGACAATTGGTCAAATTTCGATTGGTGATGGTGATTGGCTACAGTGCGTGCCAATTGACCAAAAAAACGCCACATCTTATACCTTTCGTTCAGGTTTAAGCAAAGTATCGTTAAAGAGGCGGTCAGCGGATGCATTTGACAGTATTATGTAATGTTCACACCTTAACAGACCGCGAGGTGTGAAAATGTAATAAAGTTTGATGTAAATTGAATTGAAATGTTATCGTTGGCTTGATTAAGCTATTAAATAACTTTTTTCTTTGAATAACGTATTTATTAGGGTACGTTCTCCACTACAAAAGAGAGACAGACAACTGGTCTTATCTCGACCTATCTCCAGAACAAGTGGTTTACAATTTCGAAGACCTTCCCTGCGGCTCGCAGTACCACATCTATATACTGGCGCATAACAAGGTCGGGAACGGAAGCCCGAGTCCTATATTGACGACCAGGACTAAGGGTGGCCCACCCCAGCTTCCTAAGGAGAATGATTTCATCGGAACGAACGCAACGACCCTACAGTTAAATTTATTCAATTGGCCAGACGGGGGTTGTCCGATATCTCAATTCTCCATAACTTATAGACCTCTGGGAGCCGATAGGTGGCTCTTGGTATCTAGTAGCGTCTCTAGCGAGAAACTAATGGTTCAAGATCTACAACCTGCTACGTGGTATCAGCTCAACGTAACCGCCGAAAACGACGCAGGACATTCGAATGGATTATTTAACTTTGCCACAACAACACTAGCTGGCGGTAAGAGTGATTTCGATACAGTAATTGAAGAATTAACAATCTACTGGTTTTAGCGAGAATACTACCCCCTCCAAGCGTTTCAGAAGATCCTGACGAATCGGTCGGTTTCTGGAATTACGATATAATATACGGCATACTGTTCATAATAGGGTGCTGCCTGCTTTTCTTGATCGTAGCACATGTATGTTATACTTACCATAGAAGATCAAGGTAAACCTTCCGTTATTTTGATTTCCGGGAGGAAACCGTTGACGGTACTTGCAACGCGATAAATCCGTGAACTACGCGCTTTCATCCCGGAAATTAGATAAAACTTAAGTGTTTTTTTAAAGAACGCACTCGAATCGGCTTTGTAGGGATCTCGCTGAACAGCAAGATGTTCAGGAAGAGGTACAACAGGACGAGAAGATCGCAGAGCGCGATAACAGAAGGAACTGCCAACAAGTTTACACTTCATCTCCTGTAAAGAGTGGTGAGAAAATAAACGATGATGGATCAGGTAGATAGTAGATGTGCGTTTTAAGTTTTGGTATAATTGTTGTTTCGTAGGAATGTACGAAATCAGTCCGTATGCGACATTCAGCGTTCCTAATAATAGTAGATCAGTGACAACGTCAACTTTGGATTATACCATGCAATTCAAGACTTTCGGGCATATCGAAGACGATGACCATAATTCAGTCATTTATCCCAAGAGTTCTGGAAAGCATAGTTGGCATAAACATAGATATTACAACACCGAAGGTGAGGATATCCCGAAACCATATGTCCAAATTGACCAACTCTCTCCTACAGGTGTTTCGCAGAGTAGGATAAGGCAGAGTGGCCGTATGACTGCTTCTCGCGACTCGGAGTCTGATGATACGAGCGGTAGCCCATGTGGTGAGTGCCCTAGTAGTTCGAATTACAGAGTTCCAGTGAAGTCATCCCGAGGTGAGCTTCACAAGAAGTCAGCGTCTGGTTATGAGACCTTGCTGGTTTCAGATCTCTTCCGACCAGATTCTAGCACTGAGTCTAATGATGTTTCACCACTGGCAGAACGTAGGAATACCCCTCGACATGTCGGGGGTCATCGCAGGCATCATCGGGCCGCAAGTTCCAGCAGGTAGCCAAGGTACCTTAACCATTCATTGCATGCCCCAGCACTCTGTCATATTATCAGATCACCAAATCATCACATAATAGCCCAAAGCACTATGAGGATGGATAATACAGACGTGAAGACATTAGTTTTTGTTTGCAGTTCTGATGATGACCAGGTTGTGGAGGTGCCTTCTGGTTTATGCCTTCAGCCTCCAACTGGGTTTTCTGACAGCCGCGAGCTAAGCGAGGCTGAATGTGACAGAGACATCAACCAAGGCAAATTGTCGACTGAGTTGGTGACCCTCCTAGCAAGGTAAGGAAACGTATTAGATAGTATTTGGTTTAAGATGACTGTGTTTTTTTTGATAGGTATCAGGAAAGGAAGGACCAGGATAGGAAAGAGTTTACAATTCATGTTTAATGTTTCATGTCGCTCGTATCTCTTCTGTACCCTTTACCCTGAAGAAGACTTTTAACGAAGAGTTGATGTTCACGTGAACTTATAGTGTTCATAGTTCTTTGACCGAATTATGCTAATTTTATGTAAATATTACGAAGTCGTAATAAATAATGTAAATCATAGGTGTTTTGTTTGTTCTTTGTTATTGCCTTGTGTTGACCGTGGCTTTATCTGCTTCCGTTTGGGCAATGTGCATTATGTTATCTTTACATCTCTTAGATCAATTGATGTAAGTAAAATTTCGACACGGAGCTCTCTTAGCAACAATACGTGATTAGATCGGGATATCAGGATATGTATTTTGCGCGGCATGTTTGAAGGTTTTGTAAAAGTTGTTTGTAACACTCAGAAAAAAATGTGTATCAGAAATTCCAATACTTTCTTCCTACACCCGCGACCGACGGCTACGAAGAAAAACGACAACCTTGACGAGCCTAGAACCTAGAAAAGTACATTAAGGTAAGTGAATGGGTATCACACGTCTTTGCACTACTAAAGTTCAAACCAGCTAGCGAAACAATACTTTCAGTTTATAGCACGACCGCCATTCTGCTCCATTTACATGACCACTACGTCAACATATCACTCAATGTGCCAGTGTTGCTAGTTCTCTATTTAATTATAACAGAAACGCAACAAACGAATTGTCGCAGTTTTTAGCGAAAGTTTGCTCAGAACCGGTATAAATTTTGGCCATTACTGTGGTTATATTACTTTATCACTTTCACTAAACTTTGAGATAGACCTTCATGCAGGCCACTTATCGGGGCCGCATTTTATTCCGCTATTATTTTACTACAAAATGACCTTAATATCTTTCTTTCGGTCCAGCAATAACAGGCAATTATTTTATTTGTAAGTTACAGGACATAAGCAAATGAAAATAGGTAAGTAATAAATTAAAGCTAATTAACACAAGACAAAAGTGAGCAACTCCGGCCCTGAATTTTATTATACAATATATATATCGGATAATGTTGGATAATATCAGAACAATTCATGAGAAAGACCGATGGAACAATGCCCTATTCACAAATGTTATGTAAAAGAAGTGTTACGTGCAAAAATACTTTTATTTCTAGTAATTAAATTTTGCGTCAAGGGTGGGCTCTCAAAAGTATTAAATTACACTTTTATTGTTAGCAAAATTTGAAAATACCCATCAATGAATAGAGAAACATTTGCAGAGTATGGGATCGCATTACTGCAGGCAATTATTTATTAACGTTTATTTGCTGAAATACACATTCCATTGTTCCGGTAATTTGTCTGTATTTTAATTGGTGATTGCATTCTATCATAACATGAATACGTAAAAATAAAATATTTTATTTGAAATATATAATTTCGACGCAGAACGTTGTAATTAATATTGGAGTTTGATTATTTAATCATCAAATAACTTTATTGTAAACTTTATTGTAATACCGAATAAGTTTATTCACTCCCAGATGTAAACGTTTAGAAACTGAATGAGGGAGGCATACGACGGAAATGCACGCTTTAGGGTACGATCAGACAGGCGACTTTTGAGCTTCGACAGTCGTGACGGCAATAATGAAGTTTTAAGGGCACAGACACGCTACTTTAAGTCGCGCCTCGTTCTATTTTCTGCGATCGTCGGCGTTGCCAGCGATTTTTCTCGTCATCGCCCGCTGTCCAACATACAAGAACCAATGTCTCCAGGCAGACGAGCGACTGTCGTAGTTCATATAGTCGGTTAAGTGTAGACATATTTCCTTTGGGCATAATTATGTAAACATAACAAGTTTGAGTTATTAATTCAGCAAAGATTACATGTACTTTCATAGGTTTATGGAAAACTGTCCATTTGTTCTTATACCAAAGGCACATTTCACCATTCTTTTAGCTCAGCTCAATCTATATACCTTGCAATGTTATTGGACAATTCAATGGTGTTCATGTGTTTCATTTGCTTTGAAATTATACAAAATAGGGCAATTTTTATAAAGCAAAATGGTGAACGGTCTATACTTTTGAGAGGGGATCTATTTTTTTTTTTGAGGTCTAAACCACAGTTGGGGCAGTGACTCAAAAAATTGTTCTTGAGGGTGGCTTGTGGTCTATGGTAACAAGAAGACCTTGCCTTTACCAAGTGAGCGCGTTTGGCGAATGGAAAATACTCCAGAATAGTGGGGACTACAAAGTTTTCTCTCATGGTACTGTGGGTCCCCACTGGTAGGTAGCATTTCACTTAAGAACAACTTTTGATACAGTACCGACTTAGTCAGTGTTGGCACGACATTGCGATTTCACTTCGCGCCGTGCACTCGCGGTCACATCACTGAGGAGAAAATTCAGTCACTCACTGTGATGTGTTTCTAGCTCCTGTATGTGACATAGTGTTAAATTTTTTTGGATTAAAACAGTGCCAGCAAACACTGCCCAGCAAGAAATAACAAAAGAAAAATGGTGTCTATCAAAGGCGCCCTTGTACTTCTCTTC
Organism: Aphodius granarius; assembly: GCA_963971325.1. Classification (NCBI taxonomy): domain Eukaryota; kingdom Metazoa; phylum Arthropoda; class Insecta; order Coleoptera; family Scarabaeidae; genus Aphodius; species Aphodius granarius. The sequence goes on along the minus strand of OZ020230.1, from coordinate 7,602,370 downwards.
GCCATAGTCGGTAAGTACCACACCAAAAACCCACCCTTAGGTATATATGTAAAAACATTTACCATGACTTGCACATATGTACCTGCTGGTTCATCTAAAGACCTACTGGTTCATCTAAAGACCTTTATTTGGCTTCCCAACCAGAATCTCATATGGGATGGATTAGTTATAAGATGTCAACCATAGCACAAACCTCTACCCACATATCAAATTACAACCGTTCTTTAAGCTAATTGGTTCTTCTAAATACCTTATTAGTCTTCCCGATAAGGAAATCGAATGGTACTAAAAAGACCATTCGAAGAAGAAAAGTCTTCAACATGTGACCAAACGAAGATTAAAACATCTCTCCAGTAACAGTTCTTCAATAGTCTCATAAGCTGTACACTAAGTACATTCTTTGTTGTTATTTATACAAAAAAAACACATAGGCAGTCGATGTTATTGTCTTAACAAGATCGTGTTGCGCAAATAAAATAATTAATGGTTGGGTAAGATCTGAGGAGACAATTAGACATGGATTCTCTCAGAACTTTTTGTATATACATTTCGACAATTAGGATTGTATAATCCCTTTTATTAATCATCAAAAATTTCACCAGATGATCGAATTATAACAGTCTAAAATGATATTCGCTATGCGGTATAATGGCGGGTGGTCATACCTTGCAAACCACGAAAATGATCTAGATTCTTACGAACTGGACGACCTTGTAGTTGCACTTTTTCGGAATTTTAATGCCATTATTACTTTCACGAATTTTGACATACCGAGTATAATTTCGTTAAGTATAACATTGCACTGCGTTTTCTTGGGAACTTTTAATTTATCATCAATTATATAATATAAAATCGTGTTTAATTAGTTTATTGGAGCCGTCGAACGTGTGTATTATATAAAATTACTTTGTGCTTGCGTAAGGTAATAAATAAAAGTGTATTAAATTTATTCTTGACTTGCAAAATCGCGACAAAAAATCAAGTTTTCGAATTTACGTAATGCTGGACGATTTCTAATAATTCTTAGCTTTTTGCAATAATTTTTGCCCCAAGAATGTCGTTCATAGGTAGATAAAGGAACATTGATTTATTATACTGAAAGTAGTCGTACTTTTGCGCAACTTAGATTTATTATGCATATTAATTGAAAGTGCATTTATATATGTATAATATATTTATCTATAATAAATGAGTTCATGTATTCGTTCTTATAGAAAATATTGCAAACAAAGAAAAAAGAACAACAATAAAGTAACACAAAATAATTTACTGGCCGATGCATTCGCAAAAGCCAGAATAATTGTCCTTAAACGATAGTAACGTTTTGGTGTTGAAAGTGTCCCTTTATAATGTAATAATAATGACTGGCCGCCAAAGCAAAAGTTTGTTTAAGTTAATTTCTATTTAATTTACCGTTTTTTGTGTGTGTAATAGTAAAGAATTCTAACCGCTTGAGGCGGTACACACCGAGACCTAACAATAAACTCGATTACAAAGTTTATACACCATTGTTAGATGGGTCTGTTCAGATAGCTTAGAAAATCTTAAACGGCATGTTCAGCCTGAGGGTCTGAATGAAGTTACTTAATAACAGCGGTTTTAGCCGTGCGAAAGGTCAATGGGTGCATTTGAATACACCTCGATTCCAAACTGGAAATAGCGTCAAAACAAAACGAAAAGGAAGATAAACGATTGTTGACTTTACTCCAATTATAATGGCGGTTTAGTGTGGCAATGTATGGGAGATCTGACCTATTGAGTAATACTCCCATGACCAACGTTTGTTGGCGTAGTTTTTCGCGATTCATATAGCTCAGCCACAACAACGTTATTTCATAGATCACGATGCACTTACGGAATAACCACGCTCAGATACTCACGTTAACAGAAACCGTTACATAACGACGTTAATCCCACTATTTAAGGTAACAGGTTCATCGAACAGAATATTGAGTCAAATTAATTGAAGAAGTGAGAAAACGAGAATTGTATAACAATAATATTAATTTATATACAGTGTGGGTTGATGTATTGTCGTTTGTGTTATGTCACCCACCATATTCGGAAGTAACAGAATAATGAAATAATAAATCAAAATAATTAAATTTCTAAGAATAATAAGTGTTGCAATATTTAAATCATTGTGTAATTTGGTTTAGTATTTCTTCTTTAATTTTAAAGAAATCCATATTAACTCATTAAATTCATCAAGAAAATTGGCATCACTGCGGCGTTGACAACGTTTATAAGCTTTCCCGTTCCGATAAATTATTAATAATTACAGCTTGTTTACGCAAACACGGTTAATAACCGAGTTTATTTAACTGTAACTATACCACATCCGCATGTACATTTTCTTAAATCTGTTTTGTCAAGATTTATCGACTTCGCTCTTCATCAATGCCAGTCCTGCTGCACATTTTCCACTGCAACCGAAGGAATATTATACAATGCCTCGTTCAAAGCTAATCTATCGTATCATTTTTATCTATTTATTAAATTAGAAAGTCCCAAGTCGGTATAACCGTCGTGTTATACAACTTCTAGAACGATTCAAAGCATTTTTACCGTGACATTTGCTCGATACTGCAGTCGGCAGGGGAATTATGATATAGAAAACGTTTGGTCATCAAAAAAAAGATCAGTAATTTTTCTACTACACCGCAAGCATAACTCTGTTGTAATTACCAAAAATATTCTTTGAAACAAGAATTGCAACTGATCAAAAATGTCCCCATAACTGCACAAAACTGTCCCAACATGAGGACACTTTTGAACAGTAGTAGAATTGCCGTAAGTTACTTCATTTATATGTCTGGTGATACATTAGTACCAAATTTGCTATTTTTCATTTTATTTTTTGAATAAATAACCCTGATATAGTAAGAAAGAAATTAAATAAACGCCATGTTATAACGCAATTAGGTAGGCCAGTTATATAGAAACTTTGTGGTCATCACAAAAAAAAAACTAATTTTAAACAGCTGTAATTATTCCTTGTTATTATTACGTTCGGATGGATTCTGATAAAGAAATCTGTAAAGGAGAAAAGTCCAAAAAGTAGGTGGCCAAGTCAGTGGGAAATCATGTCCCGGTACAGTGATTACCAAACCATCATCAAGAAGGGAAGCACTTAAGAACAGGACGCGGTTAAATAGCAATTTGGCATCGCGATTTTGATCTCTAATCTTGTTATGTCGAAATATCCTAAAGGAGATATTGTATCTATATCACCAGGAGGTACAAGAGAACAATTGGCCAGCAGAAGAACACAAAACGAGATGAAAGAAAGACAAGAATGGAGATATGCCAAACAATGGCTTAATATTTGCTATTCGCAAATAAAATAGCAACCGTTTGACGCGGCGAGCGTATAGCGTAACATAGAAGTTATGTTGCGGCCAATGATGGTTCGATGAAGATACTCTACAAGGTCTAGTCCGAGCGAGCGAGAGTTTGTCCTACTTAACGGTTATACAAATTACAAACGCGAGAGGTGAATCTTCTTTATTTTTATATACCGATCGCGGAACATCTGTCACTGATCGGTTTCAGTCGCGCTGTATCAATTTCTTTTTTCATATTGCACTTTCCTTCTTCACCTACGTTGTGAAAATTCCCATCTCTACATCCAGATCACTATTTATCTTACTAGAAATTTATCTTACTACTTTAATATATTCTAATACCCATGTCTCTTAGTTGGTCCTGATGTACTGGTACACATGTTTCATGAGCACTAAATAGCACCAACTGCTTTTTGGCACTTTCACAGTTAACTAACACTGACTCTGCTTTTGTCACTGACATAATTACACTAACTCAAAAGACTTCTTTCTCTTGAGTCTTCCTATTGGGCCAGTGTTGTGGAGGAGCTGGATACCTCAACATTCACGTGTTGATGGAGTCTTTGTTCGTGGTTTCTGGCAATTTTCTAGATTTCGCAGTATTCCATCTCCATTTTCAGGTCCTTATGAAGATCGTCATTTCTAATGCCACCAACAATATATCTTAGTACTTTGTTTTGGAATATCTGGATAATTGTTATATAAGTTTTCTTAGGTGCAATACTGTTCAATTTTGTTTACTATATCAATACTCTTTCCTTCTTTTGCTCCTGCATTAAAGAATATTGCGTAAAATAGACTTCAAATATAATATCGTTAATAATAAATTTGTGGTGTTTCAAATCAAATGGTGTTATTGCATATGGCAGCATTTTTTTTATTTAACGCCGAAGGCTGCGACATAGTTAGTAGCAGGAATGTTTCGAAATAAACCAACATTACTTTTTGAGGTGTTATTTTTGTGTTGATGTGCTAATTCTTGAGAATATCGCTTCTGTCGTTTGAATCGTATAGGTTTTGTTAATCTTATTAGAACTACCTCCGTTCCTTCTTTGTTATTTTGTGATAATACAGTTTCTGGTTAGATTCATTTGGTGCCCTTGCCGTGTTACCGAAGGTATTTATCTTGATCTTTCCACCCTTGCAAGGGTCCTCGAATTTTACCACCTACACTTATTTTCATTTAGCACAGCCCACAGTATATTTATTACTTTATTTCCCCACCAAGAGTAACTTCTACAACACAAAATTACCTATCTCTATTCATTGCTGGTCTCTCTAACTTTGTAATTAACTGCGAAATAACTACGATAAAATATATATGGGGCAATTTCGATGTTTCTCCTTCTCTAGAACATTTACTACATCCAATAATTACAAGAAATACAAGAAATCAAAATCTCATAACTTCATGATTTCAAAACGTCGCAATTATTAGATGCGTCAGATTTAATGTCTAATTCAACACAACCTCAAATGGCTGTGGTGCAAGCATTTGAACTTTTGCCATTTCACTCGGCAGAAGTAAAAAAGTAACGACATTATGATGGAGAAATAAACATCATCAAGAAGGATTTATGGGTACAGAGGTCAGGCCTTAAAGTGAGTTAGTTACTCTAAAATTCGTGTATAAGCAACCTAGTTATCTCGCTATTTCCATTACAAAGCCGCGGCATAACCAAATTTCATTCGCGAGTTATTTATTACAGAACTGGGTGACCGTATTAAGTCCTGGTGTGTTTCGACTGAACGTACCATTGGAATATTAACAACACGAGTGAAAGTAATGCAGTGAAAGTAATAGATTATACGTTTTTTTTTTCAAGCAGGTCCACCCACACAAGTGGACGTTACGTCAAAATAACCCGATTACGTAACCCAGACCGAGGTTAGACAAATTAAGGTATTGTGTTCCAATATTTCCTTGAAGAAAATCTAAAATTACGAATTATTATCAACGCAAAAACGACCAATATACCCAACAAGTTATTATATCATAAACTTGTGGCATATCCAAATATCAACGATGTCATAACATCGACAATTTGAATAAACATTAATTGATTTAGTCTTTTATCTATGCTGTTATATAAATAATATTAAAAACGGTCCACATTTCGAGCTCGATATAATAAATTTTCTGCGCATTGTGTAATGTTATACAACTATCTCAAGCCTTTACGAAAAAAGTTATATGTATACTATATCGTCGAATTTGGGTCGCACAGACTTCGAAACGCGTGTGTGCGAACCATTATAACCACAAATGGACATTTCACACGATTAGGAAACGGATAATGTGATTTGATGGCTACATAAACAGCCGAGAGTAATTACAATTGGCAATAATCCATCGGCTACGTTTTTGTCATGTTTGCACAAAAAAATCAAGTGCTCAATATAAAGCAGCCTCATACGTTCAGGTTCAACTGACAGTTTGAACTGTTCACTTGAAACTTAACGTGTGTGGCTAGCTTTAGGAAGTTCGCTTAGCAAGCAGAAACTCTTTTTGGAGATAGAACCATCAAAATTAAATAAATTGACAATAATTTCTCCATACCTTGAGAAATGTCGAAGGAAATCGACTAAAATGCTTCGCAAACATTGTAATAACTGCAGAATTGCGAGCATTATTCATTCCCAAGCGATCCTAAATTACACAACCTAATTATACATTCATTTGGAATGCACGAAAAGGAGAAACTGCAATAGAACGATAATTCTCATATATTCACAAATAAAATACAGCCCGTCTATGCAATACCATATCAAAATTGTAAAATAAAAACTGCGCTTATAGCTAAGCAGCTTACAACGACGAGACAAAGTTTCATTTCGACTGATAGGTTAGTTACTGAAATTGTATGTAGGGTCTTACCAGTGAAACCAGTGAAGTCACCAAATACATCACCGGAACATCGACAAACATCAATCCATTATTATATTTAAATGACGATGAACCTAACATAACATTGATTATTGTCAAATACAGAACGATTGTGGAACGAAATCGATTTTTCCACTTCGGTCTAAATTTGCAATACAAACACAAACATATCACCATAATTGTCGTAACTATGTCCACATCAACTGTTCGAAGCTCATTAGAACGAAAAGTTTCTGTCAACTACCGAACAGTATAGTACTTAATTAATGATAAGAGTTGACCGAAACCAGGTGTGAATTTTGTCACTGTATGTCGAAACTAGGCAAAACAATAAAAGTAATTTTGGCTTGTCGCCTTCGAGCGCTTGTGGTTGGCATTGTTGGTAAAAAAAAATTGGTTCATAATGGTCGATCAAAGTGGCTGCACCAGTTTTCCAAGCCACCTTCGCCAACGGTTTTGTATAACAGACATAACAGTGAAAGTAGTCATACTTGCTCCCATATAACACCTCGATTACGCGACCTTCACGTTTACTTTGCAGAGCTTGAAACTTACAGCCCAGCACTGCTTGCATCCGGGAAGGAAAAAAAGAACAGACCCGAGAGCTTATTATTTTGATTAGTTAGAATTGAAAGAATAGCTATGTGTATACGTTCAGGCTGCGCTTGGCATTTAAGGAAATAATAAGAACACACGCCTACAGTTGGTGCATAGGTGACCCTCACCAACCTACTGCTACAAGAATATGTACATTCACTTTACAAATGTGTAAACAAAAGATATTTCTTGAAATTGACGTAGCAACTAGACGAATTTTCTTTGTTTCCTTTTTACTTCTCTTGTACTAATACGAAATAATACCAACATTCACAGGTGTACTTCTTATTCATAATGCTCACCTGAAGCAGATGTTTTACAGAAACCTATGATGCATTCTTCCAACACAAACCAAAACCAGTTATCTACCAAAACTAGCAACTACAACAAGGCCCTTTAAATAAAAAAAGGACAAATTAAAAAAAAACCCAAAGGACAACTCGGGCATTTTAGGAAAACGTAGCTAAATTTGAAGGAGTTTGAACAATTGAACAAGATTATCGTGCTGGATTATATAAATGCTGCTTTAGGTTATCCCCTTGCATATGTAACAACGACTAGAATAGTCGTATAATTAGCAATAAATTACGGTTGAATTTGTAAAACGACGGGAGGGCAATGATAAAAAAAGAAGTCAGTGACAAATTATAGAGTATTTAGTCTTTCTCTACGCGGTGGGTCATTTCTTATGTCCAAATACGACGCGAAATGCATCCTTTTTTCCTACAATAAAAGAACAACACGAACCAGCCGAAGCGTTGCTCGGGTATAACACAATTCTTGCAGAACCGTCATATGAGTTATTATTTATTTTGTTATGCGAACGGAGAAATATTGCTTTAGCTTCATTGCTAGGCAACGTTACTTGTATGCATGAGCATGCAAAACGAAGAATTGTTATTTACTATTTGTTGTGGATGTGTGTGTCCCAACGATAAATTTATCTTTATTCTTGTGGCTTGCTGTAACTGAAAAACGTCCACTTTCCTCTTTTTAATCACTGTGAACATACGTACTCAAAATTTATTGATTTTTCTTAATTTATGTCTGAGTTAATGGCTTTTTAAGATGCATTTCGTTCTAGATTAATCACCTGGGCGATTCTCGGATTAGTTATTTAATTAGCACTAGGTCATCAATTCGATTGGTCGGCGCCAACAAATTCTTTATAAGAAGAGAAAACCAAAGGTGAAACCACTTTATTTACGTAAACAAGAGCATGTTATAAATCATTTATTATTTAACAAAATAAAAAATTAATTAAAAGACGAGAAAAAAACTATTTTTACGTTTGTTATTTGCGACTATACCATAAAAATGCCATTATTGTCTAACAATTCAAAGGCCAGCCACCTACAGAAAAAAAGAAGAACGTTAATAAAAATATTTATGCAAAGCTAGGAAAAGTGTAACCTTGGTTGGATTGTAAGTTTTACAGTGAAAACGGCTTAATCAATCTATGATTAATATTACGCACGTGTCGAAATGTCACGTTTGTCTTTAATATCATTTTTTTTATTCTCAGTAGAAACTTTTACATTAGACCTTGGTGGTCGGCTTATCCAAATACGTTAATTTGTTTAACCAAAGAATAAGGTGATTATTTACTGACAACCTTCACCTCTGAACTCTGGAATTTCACTGATTCTAATCCAAAAAAAAGTACCGTTTACTTTATTGGCCAATATTACCTGACACTCTATTTTAATTGTTAAGAATTCTTTGTATCCGCACGGTTTGACCAAGGTTCTTCATGATCTGCCCCGCCTGTGAACTCTTGCAATTTATGGAGAGATGTCCATTAATGTTAAATGCTAACCCAGTCCGATATAAAACAATAATTGAGTTTTCCAAGCAATTCTATTGAATAATAACTTGTTTGCGCAAGGGTTCATTATACCTATAAATGTCTAAAGTTCACAACTGAAGCCATAATTATTAGTAGTACATATCAAGGTTGGTAGTCAGTACTTTCCCTTATTTAATTTGCCCCATATGCAAGTGGTTCATTTGTATTTCTCAAATGAAGTTAAAATTAGCGCTGGGTATCCAAAATTTCTAGTATTAAATAATCTTAGGCATTTGTCAATTTATTTTGTAAGAAAAATGGTACAAATGTTCTAGTAATTGGCAAAATGAGCCATGGTGGGCGAAAATACATACCTAGGCACGTCTTTCGTTGGCTTGCAATCGGACCATAAAAAATGTGCTAATGGGTTACCAAATACGTATCAGTGAAACTAGCCTACTATTTCTAAATACTTCCTGTTTTGAAAAGAAAAAACCGCTCAATCCTTTCTACGTGCCATTGCTTGCTTGCTCAACATAATTAATTAAACAAATAGATCTCGGTGTTATGTGTAACACCTTCCTCGAACCGTGAAGTCTATAATGTGTTAATTATTTTTCGTATGCATTTAAAACAGACTTTCATTTTCACGCACAAGATGGCACAAGCAGCAATTATACTTCAGCAAGGTCGTTAAAATCCATCCGATATTTTCTATTCAGGAAAATCGACCACAAATTGACAGTGCAAAGTATTTAGAAAGCTATATTTACGCGTAACGTTCGGAAAAAATATGCATGTGCGTGTAAGAAATTTATATAATACAGGGCGATCAATTTTATCGAAAAAAGTTTTAGATCTGTATGATTTGCATTTTGCATTTGAGGCGGTTTAGGTGCTGCAAACATTTATAGAAGCAGTATGACAGAATCCAAACATCAGTAACCACTGACATACTGAATAATTGCAAAAGTGTTTAGACACTTCAATGTACAAGGTGGCGCATCATTTGTGAAGTAAAGAGATACAAAATATACGTCTCTAAGACATGAATCGCTATACTCCTCAAGAACGCGGAATAATAGTTTAAAATAATAATTTAATGTTTAAAAAATCTTTCGTATATGTATAAACAGGTTTGTCGTTTCCTCTGGGAAATTTGAAGAAACAGGAAGAAAAATAAATAATAATGTAATTGTCGTGATATTCAGATCAATGATCGGTCTTCCCAAGGTGATCAACACAATTTAAAAATCTCTTATAACAATCGAAAATGTCAAGTGAATGCAGAACAACTTCCGCGTATCAACAACTGTGGTCCCAACCATTCCAGGAAACCTCCCAAAGACGGAGGGAAACAACTCCGCCAGCGTAGGAGAGCGAAAGGTTACGCTTTTCAACCTTTTTGTTTATGTAAACAGCTAGCAACCGTTAATAAACTCGTTAGAGCACGTTTCAAGCTGTTAATCGTGATCGAATTATTCGCGAGGTCATTATAATATCGGCCACACCCGACGTGACCTTACTATCTCCAGCATATCCTTATTTCTGCCTTTTTTTCTTTGTTATTCTTATTATTCTGTGTCGTAGGAATCGAAATAATTTAATGGAAAAGTACAAAGTCCATTTCGCAATATCAAATCCGTATTCTGTCAGAGCTTTTGTTAAGACAAAGAGAACTTAAACGTACGTCAATATTCCACACGCTGAATAGAACCCTTCGTGTATGAAGGATTTGATAAATTAGTATTTGATTAAATTTGACATATTCAGTGCGTGGTTTGACTTCCTATAGGCTTATTGTTCATGGTTTAGTCTACCAAATAGCAATTTGTTGCTGATAGTTATTGGGTAACGGAGCAGGATGCTTGATTGTCTCACTAATTTACAGATTGGTTACATACACATTGTTTGACAGTAATTAACATTAACGTGGACAATAACGTATACGTCACCCGGTGTAGAGGTCACTTCTTGATGATCTTTTTTCTGGCCATTCCAAGAAGACAAGAGGACTTGCTTGAGTGCCTTTTAAGAACTTTTACCTTTTGCCTCTTGACAGTTCAGACAGAATTTTTGGTTGTTTTCTTGTTAATTTTCTTTCCTTACGACGTGTGTTAAAAAGAATGTTTTTGTAACCACTGTAAGGTATTTAATGAAGTAAAGTAACACCGAGTAAAAAGTGGTCAACATGACTTGTGCTTCTGTCAATACACCACGCCAACGTCCAGTTTTTCTTCTTCTAACCTAATTGTTAAATATAGCACTAAAAATACTGTCTATAATCAAACGACGTTGTTTTTATGTGGAAATATTTTTGTGGTTGTTACCACAAACTTTCGCTTCTATTATGAAATCGACTCTCAGTAGACACAAAAGCCTATAACCTTTATTAGAAATTCAAGGAAAAATCTACTTTAATCTCGAGATAATCTGAAAAAAGGAACATGACCGAGACTGGAAGATCAGATCGTCGTTAGGTCGCGATAAAAATCAGCTGTTTTTTAAAAAGTTTTAATTGATTACTGTCCTTGTAATGTTACCTGACTTCGGGCTTTTACCTTTATCTAAGTGACATCTATCTGTTGTTATGAATGCATTTGTACTTGTCGAAGTAAACCACATCGACCACCCACACATTCAGTTAGTATCACTGTTTATGTGCTACATAAAATGCGTAGGCCTTCAAGACATGTTGACAATGTAATAGCAATAATAAGTTAGTCTGCCGTCCATTTTATCAAGATCTACAAGACTCCGGGCATCGGCAAGATACAGAAATCAGTTATTTATAGAACCTAGTATAGTTGTTTATATTTTTAGAAATCTTTCATAAATCTTTTCTATGTTTGGTATGCATATTATGCCAGGCAAGAAAGCTTCTGCAGTTCCTAATTAATTATTAAAACAAAACCCGAGCAAGCAAGCTCATTGACAAAACAAATCCAGATCGAAAGGTTAACGGATATAATATTAAACAAGTTTGGAGTATTATGAAGCATTTCTTGGCTATGCTAAACCACGAAGTCAATAGCACTATTAAGTTTATTTAGAGAAAATATTTCAAACAATTTACAAAAAAGAGGTGCAGGTTATTTATAATTAAAAATCAATGAATACTTATATAAGTCAAAGTTCGCATACTATGAAAACAACGTTTAATATAATGATAGGTGTATAATTTACGCAAAGGTTACTTCTGAACATGTTAAAGTCATCAATGAGCTCAATTATTGTTCTTTGGCATTATTACATACGTGGGAAGAACGCAGATTACATAAGGAGATATTTCCGTACAATAACATTTTCTCCAACAATAAGTCAATGAAATGTCATTCATTATATGAAGAATTTATACATCCAGAGAACATAACATTAAAAAATCTTGAGGTAGTTTCAAATAGCGCAATTTATTGTTCACGTTAAAAATCTGAAAACAACATATATTCCAAACACAAATTTTTATATCAATCATTTTCACATTTCAAATATATTTAAGATATTGGAAATAAGACAAATGGTTGCAAAAAATCTTATGATAAATAATCAACCAAGAAAAAATAATAACAAAAAATCGAACTTTTATGTTGTTTATATGCAACATAAACATTTTGCAAACTTAATAAGAATCTGGATTAATGTTAAGCTGGCCCCACACGTTCCGTTTCACTGACAGTTTGAACTATTCACTTCAACTCTAGAGCTCAGCCTCTACGTGTATGGGTCTTTCTCAGTTGAACTCAAAAACTACACAATTAAACTGAGACGAATGAAATTTCATTTTTTTTTTCAATTGAATGGTTCAACTGATCGTTGCGTGTGTGGGGTTCAACTGTACAGCTTTCAGTTCAATTTATTTCAGGGGCCAGGCGAAATCGTCCTGCCCCTCTAATCCATTGTAAAAACTGAAGAATTGAACTGTTCCAACAGTTCCAACTGAACAGTTTTAACTGAACAATTCAAACTCTCAGTTGAAACTGAACGTGTGTGGCTGGCCTTATGTTGCCATTCGTTACAGCACTTTCACTTGACCCTGAAAGAAATCAACTCTTTACGGTGAGGATATAATTGAGAATGCAAATCAAGAATTGGGTTATACTTGTCAGATTCGGTTATTAATTTACGAATTAGATGATTAATCTAATTTCCTTTTATATGTTATAAGGTTACCAGTCTCCAACAATGAAACTATAATTCTTCCGCAAAGATTGTATCTGCATAATCAGCTTCTATTAGCTGCCAATGCTTAAGGAAAAGTTGAGCTGCTCCTTCCGCTTTTCTGCTAAATAATGTTGGTCGGAAAGTTTTTGGGTCATATCGTTTAAAATCCGATTTTTCACTGCTCCGCCCGAGTTGGAGTTGGCCCAATTTTTTCAGCTCAACTGTGAATTGTCGTTTCCATAACAGCGTTCCGTACCGATTTCCTCAATTATGATGTCCGGACTTGACGATTAAGTAATGGCAGACGGCAGTAACAGCAAATTTAGTAGCTCTTGCTGTCTGTACGTGAGATACCTACGACTCGACTTATACCACAGCAAAATGCGCAACTCAACTGTGAGAACGCATGGCGAAACATGTTACAACACGACAGGGTAATTACATTATAACCCAGAATTAAAAAACTAGAGCAATCTTACAAACAAAAGGACGCAGTCTTAAAGCCTTACGAAAAAAAGGCATTTAGAAAAGAACTATAAATAGAGGTTCTATAGACGCATTCCTTTACATATGTCGATTCTAACTGGTGGTATGAGTTTCTAATGGCCGCGAACAGACCAGAGTAAGAGTGAAACTAGAACCGCTAAATGTAGGTTCTTTAGAATGTAAATGGACCAAATCGAACAGATCAAGCGGCGAAAATTTGCAACTTATACACTGTAATAATTATTATATAAGTGGGTTTATATATAAAACGGGTGCGTCTAATCTAACAATATTGTCTCTCGTAATCGACAATAAATGTCGTAATGGCATAGGATAGCATCTTCACTGGGATATACACTTGACATATGACATCATCTAGCAATTATTGGAGGATTAACATATTTTGAAACAAGTGTGTCCAAAGCACGATTTGCGTTTGCTTACTACTTCCAAGGAACAATAACTAACTGTTGTTGTGTCAGGTGTACATGTAATAATTTAATTTATTGTTATTTTTGTAGTACGGCCCTGTTGTTCGCGACACAAGTGGAAAGTTATATTTTAAAATCGAGACTATATATAAGCGTGTGTCAAAAATATGATATATGCTGCTGTCCTAAATTTGCAAACTTTTACTCTTAGCTCGCTTGTTGTTATTATTTTTAGGAGTAGACCGTGTAAATAGGTTTCCTTAATTTCTACTAAATGCCACTCGGAGACATTTGTTAAAAAACCGTTAATTTTCTTACTTTCACTGCAGAATTTTTTATAGAAGAAGTTAAGAGTTGCAGTTGTGGCCCAACAATTTTCGAAGGAAAGATCGACCCAGTGACCTTTATGTAACATTTGTAAACAATGGGGGAGATACACGGTGGATAAGAAATTACAGGAAATTTACCATGGTTATATAAAAATAGATTGCAATCGTTATTCGTTGTGTAATGGATTATCTATCTGATAATTAATCGTAATGCTCTTACATGGGACTTTGCTATACCTTTAATTAATTAATACGTGTCCGTTGTTATCTTGTTCTCTCATTAGGCATATAACTAGCTAACTTTTACTCTTGTCAAGTTTTACCTAACACAGCATGTTTAGCAGAGACATAACTTTTACTTTACTGTTAAATAATAACTAAACAAAAAATGCTTATTTAAAATGATCTAGAAATCCTTGAATCGACGGGAGACAACAAAACATAGCTGCTCCTTGGGTGTGGCCCAGAACGGTCCCAGTAGCAAACTAATTATGTAGCCAAGGCCCCATTTTTTATACATCCTGATATACACCCACAAACACAAGGCTTGCCATAAGAGGATATAGACCAATTTCATAATACGACCTTGTCGTCGTTTTTATAGCGGTTCTACTCAAGTTCAACGAGCTCTAAACCCGTACTTCCTAAATAAACCACGAGTTCTCTTCCTTTATAGGTCTATCCACAGCCCAAAGGAAATTGAGCAGGAATACTCAAACCAGCGAAGAAACTAAACCAGAAATCAACTTCCAATGTCCCGAAGAATTCGGTTATTATCCTCATCCAACTGACTGCACCCTTTACCATGTATGTTTCTTTGGAAGACCAGTACTTGAATCGTGTACTGGTGGGCTCATGTACAGCCCCGAGTTGCAAACTTGCGATTGGCCTAGAAACGTTGGTTGCGATGGTTCTGGTGAGGTATCAGTTACTGCCATAGTATCTTCTTCGAGTGTTCCAAGCAGATCTGAAGGAAGAACTAGATATACTGCTCCACCACCTCCTCCACCACCAGCTCAGCCAGCTGCAATTGTCACTTCAAGAGGGCAACCAAAATTGCATCACACAGAAATCATTAAGGTAAGTTTCATTATAAAGATCCAGATTGAGGCCTTGGCCAAAAAAAAACGAAACGTGGTTATTACATATTAATGCATCGATAATAGGCCTAATAGCTATTAGATGTGTTAAACTGGATCAGAACAGGCCACATGTACCATACTTGACACAAATTGTTTATACAGCTGCACACAACTAGTAAGATTGTGCGCCAGTACGCAATATCAAATTACAAATGATATTATATGGGTCTAACCGAGCTGTCGAAACGTTCGTGACAGGTATTTATAATAAGTAAAAGTCTAAAGTAACGCAATCCGCGTTGTGAGAAAAAAATGGACACCTTCTGATTGTCCGTAACCTTCAGGTTGTAGATGTGACTGTGCTGTATTGCGCAAATAAACGAATGCATAATCTGTATTAATTGCGTGCGTGACATTGGTTTTCACTTTTGGTTGCAGCAGGCACGTTACTATGACGAGGATGACGATGATACCATATCAGAGCAGATCAGCGACAGGCAACAAAGAATCAATCGCGGACAGCCAAAGAAAGTTAGCGATGTACAGCGAGATCGTGATGGTCTAAGTTTAGCTAACGCCATACCGGTACGTTTAGGAACTAGAGAGTTATCAAATAAGGCTTGCATGGCCAACGATTTTCGTGTTTCAATTGTGGGGAACATGCCTTTTGCATAAAATGACAAATGTAACGCGGTGGATGCAATACTCTTGCTATCCATAACTTATTAAGAAAACCGGATTTCTCATAATGCAAGCATAAACTCTATCGATTATCTCTATTACAGTCCTATAGCAGTAGAGGCGAGAAAATCAGCTCTATTTCCTTTGGAACCCAACAAAATCTTAACTCATACAGGTTAGTTCAATAAGAATTTCTCATAAAATTGAATCATCATTGCATCATTTGCTTAGTTTGACTGACATACACGACATTGTGACGAACGACTTGACTGCAAAGCGGAGAAGTAAAAGACAGATACAGAGAAGGTAATTAGAGGATTTCAAAAGATGGCTTATAAAAACTAAACTCGTTAACCAAATTTTAGCCGTCCAGAATGGCATGGTACTCCCCAAGCAAAACCACAATATCCTAGGATTAACCCTCCTATATTGTTAGTCCCGCCACCACCCCAACAATCATACAACACAAATTACCAAAACTTCTTTCCTCCACAACCTGAGCAAGAGGAGTTTAAACCATTCGTACCTAACTACAAAGTGCCATATCCTGATTACAACCAACAAAGTAACTACCAATACTTTAATCTACAAGCCAATGACAAACCAACTACCCAAAAAGCTCGCGTAACATTCGCTACAAGACCCGCAGTAACTCAAAACGACACCGTAGTCAAAATTTCTTTGATCCATCAGGAAAAACCAAAAATTACTCAAGCCATAACAAAACCGTATGATCCTCCTAAAAATCATAAACCAGTTTACGAGGAGTATGAATATGAAGAGGAGACTACCAGACCAGTGTATCAGCAGCACCAGAATTTTGAGTACTTTCCTTTTAACCAACAGAATAAAGATTTTGATTTTCATGGATTTCTGCACCAGTTTAGAGATCCACTTGAAATAAAAGAACCGGTGCAATCTACAACTAAGAGATATGTGACAAAAGCAACAAAAACCACTACAGAAAATATTAGGACAACGACTTTGAGTGACGATTATTACTATGATGATGAAGAACTCGAAACTACCACCAAGAAGGTAAAGGTGACAACTCCATCGCCTAAAACAACCACTGTAGATGAAGAGGAATACTACTATGACGATACTGACGATTATGAAACTCCAAAGCCAGTTAAAGGTAAATATTCGTCAAAATATAGGCAAAACCCAAAAGTCGGAATTATAGAAACAACATCCAAAAAGGTAAAACCTCTAGAAACTACGACAACATCACCTCCTGTCTATACCATCAGACAAAGGATTAGACCTCCTATTCAAACTACACATCGACCCAAACCAAAACAAACGACAACTAAAGACTATGACATGACATTGGACAATACGACCGACAGGTAAATTTATTCTTATTCTGCATGTTCCCATATATACATACCTTGAGCAGCAGTAATTAAACTGTTAAAGGTCGAGTGACTGTAAATAAAATTGATTACATTGCGTAACAGTTGTGTACAGTTGTTGTGTATATAATACCCATTCGTTAATTTTTTTCTTTCGTGCGGCACTATTGTTCCCACAGCTAGTGCTGGGTTAGTGTCATAATTATGCTAGTGAAAGTATTAGCAATTATGAAATTGGTCTGTGTATGTATAAAGGGTGATACAATGTGACCTGCACGATTTTTTTATACTTGAGAAATTGACACGACCTCTTTTAGAACTGAAGACGCAAGCATTGTACCACAAAAGACTGTAACGACAGCCACTGCCAAACCTGTGTACAATACTACTAATTACGAATCAACACGTTACGATCCATACTACAACATCTATGATGAAGTAGAACTCTATAGAGATGCCGGTAAGTTATTGTACTCGACAGCTATGAACTGAGGGATTAGACGAATCCATTTCAGATTATCCTCAGCAATACCACAGCAGCAATGCTGGTCGCCAAACATCTCAAACAACATATAGAGGCACTCCTGCTCCAGCCGTCCAAGTGATTCCAACAGCAGAGGAAGTGCAACCTAAACGCCAAAGGCAAAATGTCTACATACAAAACACATATCAGGCTCAAGATGTCTACCAACCAACCGAATACACTGATGATGCTTATGTATTATATCAAATACTTTTGATTTATTTCCTAATAATGTTTGGTATACTTGTCCTTTTCAGGTTGATGATCAGTCTAGCTATAGACAGACCAGTCGGCAACCATCAAAGTGAGTATTTGATCATTGTTTAGGTTTTATTTTCTCTTTTTGGACATATGTACATATTTTTCAAGTCTTAGGGGTGAGAGCTATGACCTGAATTATTTAGAGGATCCAACGACTACGAAAAGAACAACAACGTCCACTAGAACTACAACCACAACAACCACTACCACTACAACGACGACTCCACGTCCAATTCCCACTCAAAAGAGCACCGCAAGGTACTACAAAAGGCGTCATTGGCTCATACTCAAAATCATACTGCTTAACGTCTTTAATTCTTTTTGTAGTATCTTTTATCTATCTGTAATCCATAGTACTGCTTCTCCATGCCTTACTTTCACTGTCCTATTCTCTTTGTTTAAGATCATAACACCTCATACTCTGCTGAACACAAAAGAATAGCTTTATTATTCATTTTTGTCCAGTGGTGTAGATAATTTCCTAATCTTTCAAATAACCAAAAAATCGTTTATTTAGTTGTTGTTATAGATGCGTAGTTTAGATGTTTATTAAAAGTCTATGTAGGTCCAGTCATTTGATCAGGTTGTTTATTTTAGCAGATCGCCGATTAGAAACAGCGCGATTCAAATACATGCACAAACATTGCATAATCCAGAGGCCCTGGAACCAACTGAGAGTGTACAACTCACAACAACCACATCCACAGCTCAGAAACCCGAAAACCCTGCCCAAACCCATCCCGAAATCCTTGACAGCGGACTTGATGACACTCGACCGACCTCCAAACAAAATCTAGACAATGTCGCTGAATCTAGCACACCGGGCGTTGCCAGAACTGCTGTTGTAAATTTACCAGCACCATTCGGCATAACCACAACAACACAAAAACCTTCTTCCTTCCATTTTATTACCAGAGCGTCCAAGTCAACTCCAGTTCAAACTACAACGCCAAATTATGTAGAAAATTACACCTATAGGCATAGGGTTAAAGTAAATAGAGTAAATAGAATCATCATTCCTACAACTTATGCACCACCAAAATTTTTCCTCAAGTCTATCTTACCAAAATCTTCTTCTACGACTGAAGCTAGTAGAATCATAGATACTAACCCGTCTCCTTCTTTCTATTATAATAGCAATGATAGTGAGGTAGAAAGTAGTACGATAAAGCAGCATAAAGTTATTAAAACTATAAGAAAGTACATTAACCCAATTGCCATAAACAATGAGTTTGCTGGTACCGCGGGTAGTTATGACAGTAGCGGGGAAAGCATAGCAATAGACTTCTATGATTCCTCAGAACGTTTCAAACCAGATAATGTTTATGATTATGATTATAACTCTACAACGAATAGGTATGTCCCAAGAAGTACTACAACGACAACGACAACTACGCCAAGAACTACAACAACGAGGACAACCACGACAACAAAACCTCCCACTACCACGACAAGGACGACAACAACAACAACAACGACAACAACATCAGTACCTGAGACAACAGTTATTGAACTGCTTTCTCCCATAAAACACTATGACGAACCTAACCTTTACGTGCAACCTAACGAGAAACGGTTTAGACCTACTGTTGAATTTCCAAATCCTGAAGACTTACTTGATAGAGAAGAACAACCAAAGGTTGAGCCTGACCAACCCCCACCATATAAACCAAAGCCAATAAAAAATCCCCAATCGGACATTTTGACCACAAAGACAGGAAATACCTCAATTCCCGCTCGTATTTCCCGGGTAAATACTGCCATAAAGTCGTTAATAGCTCTTGGTGGAACAAGACGACCACAGACCAAATGTAGTGATGCTAAATGCAACGAACTGAAGCAGAGGTATTTATTCCTCATTTAGTGTTGCGAAACATATAAATTATAATTAAAAACCTGCATGATTACCTACCCCAAATCTGTATAAATCTCTATTTGCACCATTTCCTTAAACCCCTAACTAAAACCCGGACTGAGTTATTGGTCTCAATTGTTGATGCTTATTATAACGAACACGACAAGTATATGAAGGAATTCTTTTTGGTATCTTTTATTTTTCAACTCCCGAAATGACTGGAAGTTGACTGGACCGTTTCCCTTCCTAAATTGAGCACATGTAACACCTACACGACACTTGGCCTACACAACATACCCCTATATAAACGTAGCTACTTACACAGCTGCATGGTAGATGCTGGTGACTGATTATTACGCACAACAAAAACGGTCGCCAATTCTCTAAATAACACTGAAAATATTTTAGGGTGAACACACGTGGAAGAGGATCAGCCCACTATAGTTCAGGTGATGTCGCCCAAGTCAATAGAGGAACACCGCCACCGTAAGTGTCTCGTCTCTTCATTGCAAAATTAACCGTCCCTATATCAAACAACAACTTTTAGGCGTCTTCGTTCCACTTTGAAACCATCAACATCTATCGTTTCCAAGGCCCAAGAATTTGTAGATATCTACAGATTTCCTCCAAGAAGACCCGATGCTCTCTATCCACAACCGGTCCCAGATAAAGCTGCTGCTAAATGCAGACGAGATGTTTGCCTTCTTCCAGACTGTAGCTGTGGTGGTAAAGAAATTCCTGGTGAGTAAGCTTAAGATTGATGGTAGAAGTAGGCACTTACAGGGAGGGTCCAAAGATTCTACCAGGAGGTTTGATTTATTGTTTGATGATATATTTCTGAATAGGCGATTTACCTGCCGAAGAGGTACCTCAAATAGTCTTACTGACGTTTGATGATGCAGTGAACGACTTGAACAAAGGTTTCTATAGTGAGCTTTTCGAGAAAGGGCGAGTGAATCCAAATGGATGCCCAATTTCAGCAACGTTTTACGTATCGCATGAATGGACTGATTATAGCCAAGTACAGAACTTGTATGCTGATGGTCATGAGTTAGCTTCACACACAGTGTCGTAAGTGGCCTTATTTTGGCCCTTCATGGTGCAGGCTGCCCCTCTATGGTCTCTTATTTTAATGTTTACCTTGATTATCTTATTGCTTTTTAAATCTTTTATAACGTGTGTCTTTTCTTCTTTTTTTTCCCGCTGGGCTTACTAATGCAGGAGACCTACCCGTCGAGCAGGTACCGCAAATTGTATTGTTGACGTTTGACGACTCCGTCAATGATTTGAACAAAGGACTATACAGCGATCTTTTTGACAAGGGCAGAGTAAATCCAAACGGCTGTCCAATCGCTGCTACATTCTACGTATCTCACGAATGGACTGATTACAGTCAAGTTCAGAATTTATATTCTGATGGTCATGAAATAGCCTCACATACCGTTTCGTAAGTCGCTCATATCCATTGTATATTGCACCCACACCATAACGTCGTTTGTATGTATATTTTGGCAAATTGTCAGATAGACCATTGGCAACTAATACACAGCATTTGCACTAAACGCTTCCCTAATTACTTTATCTCTATTGTATATTGTCTAACTCTAATAACATGCCAAAACACACCAAAGATGATAACACTAATTTTACTCACTCAAACTAGGCATAGCTTTGGTGAACAATTCACTCAAAAGAAATGGACCAAGGAAGTCGCCGGACAAAGAGAAATCCTATCAGCTTATGGTGGTGTCAAGTTGGAAGATGTTAGAGGCATGCGTGCTCCATTCTTATCGGTAACATACGTTTAGATATTTTCTGCATACAATACATAACTTTTAACGGTTCAGGTTGGAGGAAACAAAATGTTCAAGATGTTGTACGATTCCAACTTCACCTATGACTCATCTATGCCCATTTATGAGAACAAACCACCAAGCTGGCCTTACACCATGGATTACAAGCTCTTCCACGACTGCATGATCCCACCATGCCCAACTCGATCATACCCTGGAGTATGGGAGGTACCTATGGTCATGTGGCAAGACTTGAATGGAGGAAGATGTTCAATGGGTGACGCTTGCAGTCACCCAGCAGATGCTGATGGTGTGGTTAAGCTTTTGATGAAGAACTTCCAAAGGCATTACACAACGAACCGGGCACCGTTCGGTCTCTTCTATCACGCTGCTTACTTTACCAAGGACCATCATAAGGAAGGTTTTATCAAATTCTTGGATCAGATCAATTCTTTGAAGGATGTATGGCTAGTAACCAATTGGCAAGCTATTCAGTGGGTTAGAGATCCAACGCCAATCTCTAGGTTGAATGGATTCCAGCCTTTCCAATGCAATTATCCTGTAAGTTGCAATTAACATGTACATATTTGGTTTGGTGATTGATTGTTTTTTTATTTGACTGTTTAGGATCGCCCAAAACGGTGCAACAATCCCAAGGTCTGCAATTTATGGCATAAATCTGGTGTGAGGTATATGAGGACTTGCCAACCATGTCCTGATATCTACCCATGGACTGGAAATACAGGAATTCGCAGTAGCAAAATAGATAACGATATTGAAGATTAAGAACTCACTGCCAATGGCTCACTGCCAAATTAATACTTAAATTATTTGTAATTGGCAACGCGTTGCATTATTTTCAATGCTGCCCGTTGTGGAATTATTTATAAACAATGCTCCGATGTTGCTAAGGTGTCTAAACAAACGAAAACCCGTATGCCACATGCCTTGGCAACATCTTTTTATCTATTGGTTATAATTTGTACATACCTTCATTATTTTTTGCCAACATAATTTCTTATTGTCCTCCTACCTCTTACACATGGCAGACCACCATTTTATCTACATGCCTATCTTTGATTATTTATTCTAAGTGCTTGAAATAGATGTTACATACCTACCAATGAGGTGGAGACGATATCCTCTATTAGTAGTTCTCTTCAATATTGTAGTTTAATCCGATAAATAAATAGGAAAAAAATGTAAATTTTGTGGCATAATAAAAGTTTTTTATAAAATCAACAAATTTGTTTCAATTACCTCATCATCAATAAGTATTTATATTCCATTAACTTTAAACAAAACGAAATCAGGTAACCACATTATTCGACGTGACCTTTCCAAAGCAATAAGCAATAGATTATTCAGATGACCACCTGCACTCTATAAACCTATATAAGCGACAGATGAACGCAAATAATAAGGAAACCACAATGCATCTAACCAGAGCAGTCTTATTTTTACTTTTGGCGAATATGTCCCAGTCAGAAAAGCAAAAGAGGGCTCTACAAAAATCACACGAGAAACCCCAAGTTGAAAAATGGTCTGAGACATTTTTGCCGAAGTCTTTAAAACCGCAAAAAGAAAACTTAGTAAGCTTAGTCACATATATATCAAATACTTATTTAAGTAACTGCGTACCAGTACTACTTTACGACCGCAATGCAGAAAGAGACGTTTTCTTGATGAACAGTCTGCTAAAAGAGAGCGAGCTAGCCGTTGTTCACGGAAACGTTAATTGGAAATATAAAGTACAAGAAAAAAGGCTACTACAAAGGCAAGAAAATAGCTGCACAAATTACCTTTTGTTTATCACAGATGTATGGAAAGCAAGACAAGTTTTGGACATGCAAACTTACGAAAGAATTGTCATAGTAACAGATTCGTCACAATGGCGTGTACACGAATTTTTGTATAGTGATGAATCCAGAAAATTCATAAACTTATTAGTCGTGTCTCCATCTTCTGAACCTCATAAACATGATGTAAGTTAAACAACCTAGACAACAATCGTGCTATAACATGGTGCGCATGCTCCTGATCTTAATTGCTTTTGTGAACAGCTTTTTTCCATACAAGTTTCATTTTAGGATACTTATATTTTGTATACCCATAAGCTTTACACAGATGGCTTGGGGTCTAGTAGTCCTTTGGTACTTACTTCCTGGAGGAACCATTCTTTAACGAGACCTTGGATAAATTTGTTCCCTCAGAAGATCGAATATGGTTTTTCTGGTCATAGATTCGTAACAGCGTTGGCCAAGCAACCTCCTTACGTAATAAAAAAAGGTTTAGATGATAATGATAACGTTATATGGGATGGAATCGAAGTACGTTTATTACAGTTATTATCGGAACGTTATAACTTCACAACCGACTTTAAAATAACTAAGGAAGGCTCTACATTAAGTTCTGCAGAACAAGTCATCGAAAGCGTTCTGAGTGGTAGAACGAACGTTGGTATAGCGGGTGCTTATATCACCACCGAGAGAATTGAATCTTTAGATTTGACATATCCCCATTCGCAAGATTGCGCTGCGTTTGTATCTTTGACATCTACAGCTTTGCCGAAGTATAGGGCTATAATGGGACCATTCCATTGGTCGGTGTGGTTGGCTTTAACGGCAACATATTTATTGGCTATATTTCCTTTGGCATTTGCTGATAGGCACACCTTGTCCCACCTTATTAAAAATCCAGAAGAAATGGAGAATATGTTTTGGTATGTTTTTGGTACCTTCACGAATTGCTTTACTTTTGGAAAAGGTACATGGACACAATCTGATAAAGTAACACCGAGATTATTTATGGGGTTTTACTGGATTTTCACTACCATTATCACAGCTTGTTACACCGGATCCATTATTGCTTTTATTACGTTGCCAACCTATCCGGTCACGATTGATACAGTGAAGCAATTGCTTTCTGGGAGGTTTCAAATTGGAACTTTGGATAAAGGAGGGTGGGAGACATGGTTTCAAAATTCGTCCGACCCGCATACAGCAAAACTCTTCAAAAGTGCTGAATACATCTCGGATTTGCAATCTGGACTTAGGAACACAACGAGAGCGTTCTTTTGGCCATATGCCTTTCTCGGCTCCAGATCAGAGTTGGACTATGTAGTCCGCACAAATTTTTCAACAGGAAATAAAAGATCACTACTTCATATTAGCGAAGAATGCTTTGTTCCGTTTGGTGTGAGCATTATATTTAACAAACATTCCGAATACAAAGAAATCATCAACAGCGGCATTTCCAAGATAGTTCAAAGTGGTTTTATCAAAAAATTTAAGAATGATGTCGAATGGGAAATGATTAGAAGCGCCACTGGCAAGTTACTGCAAGTAATTATTGGTTATTTTTTGTTCTCTCTCCCTTCGTAATGTATTTACTACATTTCAGGCTAATCAGTTTGGTGGTTTGAAGACTGTAACTGTTGAAGACAGGTCGTTAACCTTGGATGACACCCAAGGAATGTTTTTGTTGCTAGGTGCTGGTTTTTTGATGGGCGCGTTTTGTCTAATATCGGAAATCTTAGGTGGATGTTTCAACTGTTGCAAACGCAGACGCATGAGTATTATAAGCATTGCATATAACTTCAAATTACCATCACCATTTTCTAAAACCCGTGTGAATTCTTTTCAAACAGAATCTTATTCTAGAAGAAGTATAATTGACAAAGTTATTGAAGAAGATCATGTTCAGGATCAAGATGGTGCATCAAATTCTAGTTCAACACAAAGTGGTAGTACTGATTTTGAGAGAGAATTTATAAATCGATGCTTTAATTTTGATGAATTATTCGGCGAGGAAAATTATCAAAGTTGTTCTGAGGACGCTGGTGATGATCCTAATGTGTAGATGTCGTCCTTAAAATCAGTTGTGCATATGTTAGAAATTTTGTAAAGTAAATTCTCCAAAATATGCACACCAAATTTGAAGAACCCGTGGAAACGATGTCATCTTGGTCACGTCTCCTTCCTGTAGAAGAAAACAGAAGACCATAAGAGGAACAAGGAATATAAAGTGGCATTTAACATCAACATAAACTAAGTGCCACCTGATATCGCCTAATCACTCTTAATGAAAAATAGAAAGCTAGAACAATTAGAAGAGTTTCAAAAAATAATAAATAAATATATGGTAGCCTCAATTAGACTAATTAATAATTAAGAACCACCGTATATCAACCCATTATTTTCCGATAATATTACAATATTAATTAAGAATTATCTCTACCTATACTAACCAGCATTTTGCACCACTACACTTGGAAATACCTCACGAAAGCTAACGGAAGAATTAATATACCCCAAACCTAATTGTTTTTAAACCAATTATCGGTCCCGATAGAAAGAACAATAGTCCAAATTTATAACATTCCGATTGTATTTCATAATTACATTGTTCTACGCGAAAAGGCCAAACAACGAATAAAAAACATGGTTTTGTAGAGCTGTAATCTCAGTATTATTTGTAATTTGGATTGTTCCGTCCAATTACCAAAAGCAATAACATTCTAATCGAATCTCGCTTTCCAATAGTATTTTGTATAATAAACTTTTAGATGCGATATAGAAACGACATCTATTCGTAATTTGACAAAGGGTTCCGCTATTTAACATGACACTATTTAATAATAGATGGCGCCATATGTATTTATCCTATCTGATACCACAGATACCAATAAATTATTAGTTGTGTTTTAGATATTTAATAATAGGTAATAAGTAAGATAAAACTTATATTTCACAATGTTGAGTAGTTTTTAATAATGGCTTCATTATTTTTGCCTTATAAGGATTTGACAGAACAATGATTTCATCTATAAAAATATGCTTTGTGGTAATGACATCCGTATAGTACGGAAGTCGATAATACGCAAATAAAACGTAACATTCCGGCTATGTATTGAAATATTCCATAATAAATAAATAAACAGTACATTTCAAATTCCCTGTTTTTTTGAATGCGTACGTAGTTATCGTTTTATACATAAAAACCTATAGTAGAATTTAAATTTCCCTGTATTTTGGGTGCGCGTATAGGTTTGATTAAAAATTTTGGCTACGTTCAGAAAATGCGCTCAAGAAATCACCATATACAGTAATAATGATATTCATGCGAGTTCCATTGTGCAGGTTTTATTATTTCCACTAAAATCGTGTTTACAAAGAATTTTAAAAAGCTATTAGCACATAATCGCTTCACTGGCTACCTGCGTCAAGTGCTTTATCTCGTTGTGGTGGCATTACACACCATTGAAAATGAAGTGTTCCTAGCGATTTATCGTGTGTCGTGTGTGAGAATATATATAATTATTTACTTTATTTCGTCAGAAATTACTCAGTAATACAAAGTTCTGTTAAACATGAACCCGATACAAAATCGTAGGAATGCCAAATCGCCTAAAGGAACTCCTATCACTGATGACTATGAAATAACAAACCAAGTACTAGGGCTTGGTATAAATGGCAAAGTTGTGCAATGTTTTTCCAAGAAAACCAGGGAGAAATTCGCCCTCAAGGTAAGCCTAATAACTCCTCAAACAAAAGCTTAAGAGATATTCAAATTCCAGGTTTTACACGACTGCTTAAAAGCGAGGCGTGAAGTGGACTTGCATTGGAGAGCTAGCGGCTGTAGGCACATCGTCAACATTATAGACGTCTACGAAAATACCTACAACAATACGAAATGCCTTCTAGTAATCATGGAATGGTATTTTGTCTCATAACATACCTATGAACAATCATAAGTAAAATCTTACTTTTTTAGCATGGAAGGTGGTGAATTATTTCAACGCATACAAGACAGACAAGATGGTGCATTTACGGAGCGTGAAGCTGCGCAAGTCATGAACGAAATTTGCATTGCCGTGAAGTATTTACACGACAATAACATCGCGCATCGCGATTTGAAACCCGAGAATTTACTCTACTCGAGAAAAGGCCCTGAAGGCATCCTCAAACTAACCGATTTCGGTTTTGCTAAGGAGGTTCACATGAACACACTACAAACACCCTGTTACACCCCGTATTACGTCGGTAAGTAATCCATTCCCTCGCAAATCATAGATTAGCTAATAAATTCTTTTTTAAGCCCCTGAGGTTCTGGGGCCCGAAAAATACGATAAGAGCTGCGATGTTTGGTCTCTAGGAGTAATCATGTATATTCTGTAAGTTTTTATCGTATCGGAAACCTTAAAATGTTATGTTACATGTTCGTTTGTAGGTTGTGTGGTTTTCCACCGTTCTATAGTAATCACGGCTTGGCTATTTCTCCTGGGATGAAGAAGCGCATCAGAACCGGTCAGTATAATTTCCCGGATCCCGAGTGGGCCAACGTCAGTCAGTCGGCTAAGGATTTGATCAACGGAATGCTTAATATCGATCCATTACAAAGATTAACGATCGACCAGGTCATCAGGAACAGATGGATTGCTGTAAGTTTAAAATTTATATTAGTTGAGAATTTTACTAAAATATATATATAAAAAAGTTATATTAAAGCAAGGTACTTTTTCTTTGTTAGCAATACATGGCTGTACCACAAACCCCTTTGCATACGAATCGTATATTGAAAGAAGGTGAAGATATCTGGCCTGAGGTTCAAGAGGACTTGAATAGATCGTTAGCGACGATGCGTGTTGACTATGACCAAGTGCATATAA
Source organism: Aphodius granarius (assembly GCA_963971325.1). Lineage (NCBI taxonomy): Eukaryota > Metazoa > Arthropoda > Insecta > Coleoptera > Scarabaeidae > Aphodius > Aphodius granarius. Next base: position 7,574,120 of record OZ020230.1, on the reverse strand, counting down.
AAGACTTGGATAGTTCGAAGAATTCTTTGTTGAATAAGAGACGTAAACGCACTGCCCCGCCGCTTCCGCCCAAGGAGAGCTAATCCTACAACTCGTCATGCATGTTATATATAATGTCAATCAGTTTGGTTCACCGATCAAATATCCGTCAAAAGGTGCCTTTTGAGGTTTCATTTTCTTCTTAAGTAGAATATTTTTACCTTAAAGTATTGTTTAATCATTGTTTTATAAATTTGTTATTTAATTATTATTTGTTCTGTGGACGAGATTGACCGTAAACTTTTGGATTGATTAATTAAATTAATTAATGTACATCACAAATACGGGGACATACGTTTTGTTTTGCATTTTATTTTGACTTTTTTCCATAGATTATTTACGATTTAAGTCATTTTAACCTGTATTGTATAGATTGAACAGATTTGATTTTTCTTTTTTGTTGAAGAACTCTTTTTGGAACCGCTTCGCTGGGTTACATATTTTTTATGTAGGATTGTTCTTCATCTACTGTACTTATTATTAGTTTTATTCAAGAGTCGATGTTCAGAACAAATTAAAATTTATAGGCTCCTATTAGAAAAATGTACAATAACTTAGTATATAAAAATATATAAATGATAAAACATGTTAAACTGAAACAATTATGTTTAATAAAGTCAAAATGTTATTAATGCTAATGGTTGTTTTGTATTAATATTTTCATTAATATGTCTCACTAGATAACTCAATGAGGAAAAATGTATGGGATCGAAATAATTATTCACTACTGAACTGGTAAAATAGGAAATCAAACAGAACTCACAAGTCATATAATAAAGTATATTTACATTTTTAATCAATTATTCGGATAAAATTCAATTAAACGCCATCAGTTCACATGGATTATATAATACTATGATCTAAGACAAGAGGTGGATTTACTTTCCATAATTAATAAGGGATGTTAGGTATTCATGTGCTTACTAAAATATTTGTATTACAAATTAACTTAAAAGGAGCTGGGTGTTGTGAAACTGTGCTGAAGTTTATTTATAATAATAATCCAAGCCTAAGCATTCCCAACACCATACGCCAATTACAGGGGCATCAGCAGGGAACAGTTATTATTATTATAAGCAAACTTGTGAAATATATATAAGAAAGATTTTTTTTATCAACTGAATAAAAAAACCTATTATCCTTTAAAGTTAGTGCACTCAAACCTATTACACCCTGTATAATAGAAAAGAAGAAAACACTTAATAAAAACTAATAACTAAATAATAATAAAATTGCCAGAGTAATTCACGATGATGAAAAAAAAAAAACCATTAATCACTATTTACATTCACAATTAATTCGATATAAGTCACATAACATGAAGAAAAAAATTACTTTATAAAGAAATAAAACTATAAATAATAGAAGTAGCACTACTAAGCTTAACCTATACACGATATCCTTTGACACCAAAAATTAATAATAAAAATTACATTACTCAGTTACATAAGAAAACAATAAAAAGATAGAACTTATCCGCGGATAAAAAATAATTAAACATTATGTACACACATGATTAGCCTGTTACCTGTCACATATAATATGTAGAAAATTAATTCGATAAAGAAATAAAATAAAGAAAGTATAAAGAAAGCAAAAGATCAATCACTACCTTAAACTTAAAACTATATACGATATTTGTCGACACCAAAAATTAATAATAAGAAAAGCGGTACATGATGAATTAATAATATACGTTAGCCGTCTACATGTGGGGAGGCGCCGGAGACGTTACGGCGGCCGCCTGCGGAGAAGGGGGCGTCGGTGTGGTGCTCGGCCCCGTCTCCGCGGATGGCACCGAATGGGGCAGCATGTTCTGGTGCTGTGCCCATTGGCCTTGCTCCGCCTGCAACCTCTGATGCGCCTGCTGTCTAGCTCTAAATTCAGCTGCTTTCAACTGCTCCAAATGAAACTGTTGCCTTTCAGTGATCAACTGTTGACGCTGATACTCCAAACCTATACAAAAAATATAAAAAAAATTATTACCAAGAATATTATTCATTACTAACTAAACAGTTTGAATCATCCAAATCACGCGATTAGATCGGACACAGATTGCTCCGAAAAGAGACAATGTCATAAAATAGCAATTTTGACACATTTTTTTAAACTTTGCAACGTCATAACTTCTGAACTGTTTAAGATCGAGAAAATCCAATAGCACCATTGAAATCAGCATGGAAAACTTTAAAAATTTGCTGGTGTAGGCTATAGCCTAGCTGGTCTATTTAAAAATCTGCCACTGTATATAATTGGACCTTTGGAACTGCTAAGTACTAGCAGCTGCTTGTAAAGTAACTGGTATTCTAGCACGTTAATACCAGTTACCGTGTAACAAATACTAACGTTTTTTACATCACTAAAACTAACCTTCTCGTTCACGTTCCATAGTGGTTTCTAGTTCCTCAAAGTGTCGGAGTTTGATCTCAAGTTTCTTCATCTGTGTTTCAACTAAGAGTGCAACCAAGGATTTGATCTTTCGTTCTTCAACAGCGGCTAAATGTTTAGCCTTAACGGCTGCGGCAGCTAAAGCAGCGGCAGCTGCCGACTGCATTTCCGAGTCACGTATGACCTTCTCGGTTTTGACTTCGTTGGTGTCCATTTTGTCATCTTTGTCGGTATCCATGGGTTCGGCAGGTTTTTCCACAGGTTTCTCATCTGAAGATTCGATACCATTTTTCTTTGTCTCTGAGGAATCTTGGGATTTGTCTTCTTCCTTTTCAACAGAGGGATCCTTTTTAATCTTATCTTCTTCTTCCTTCTCTGGGACGGTTCCAGCAATTCCGCTTAGGCTTAATCCTGCGGATGGGTCAAATTTACCGTCCGTTGAAGAGGCTTCGACATTCTTCAGGTGAGCGTCCATAATCGCAGCAGGGACTTCGTCTTTAATGTTTGCAAATTCGTTCATCGCAGATTTTGCAGCTGCTGCGGCAACTCGAGGGTCTACGATAGAAGCCAAGAAAGCCACGGTAGACATTATGGGATTCCCGGCTTTGCTGAAAGGAATTGGTTGATAGGATAGAGGTCCTAAACAACCACCAGCCTCTGGATCTTCTAAATACGGATCTTCTATCGGTAAACGCAAGAAATGCAAGATACATTCGTCTTGCGTTCTAGATCCAACATGTTCACAGACCTTATTCCAATCGTCTTTATACATCTCCAAACCCTCGAGAAGCAATAAAGTTTCTTGTTCCGTCCAATCTCTTGCGAGAGAAGCGGCGCTTTTGTTCCTCAACGCCGACGGTTTCTTTGCGTATTGATCCAGTTTCAATCCAAATCCGGACATTGGATCCGTGCCCTCGATCTTCTTACTTTCTTGAGGGCGATCCAAGTCCAATAACGTTTTCGCGGCACTTGGTTGTGAAGTCTTCGGAGGATTAACCGGTTGTAATCCTGACGGAGTATCAGATAAAATATGGAAATGCGACGTCGGAGGTGGTCCGATAGGTGTAGGCCGGGAATCAGCGTCTACTTGGTAATTAATTAATCCCCACTGTTCAAGAAAAGCGTGAACTCTCATTATAGCGCATACATCGCCAGCTAAATTTCTACGGCACGCCGTGCTTGTGATATATTCGGTTGGATTTAACCGATAAGTATCAACCATGAAATTTCGATACGCCAAGTAAATTTCAGGAGTTTTCGATTTATTTCTCCCATTAAAAAACTCAGGCAACGCCCTCTTCTCGATCTCGTGGATAGAGTTATAATCAAACCACGAGGAATACGAAGGGACGATAATATGATGTGTTTGTTCGGTGACATTATCCTCCTGTCCGTCGTCTTGAGTATTACCATCGGAATTCTTTCCCGTTTGAGAATCTTCATTGCGTTCTTCACCTTCATCTAAATCTGTAATTGAGCCTCCCTTCAGAGGTTGTAACTCATGATCTTTCTTGTTTGGTTGGCCCGGAGGTCCGGGAGTTACGGGATTTACTTCTGTAATTGCTGGCTCTGGTGTCGGCTCATCCATGTCTTTTGTGAGGTCTTCAGATTCTGCATCTTCCGGACGGGACTTCTTACATACCGCGGGGCTACGGCCACTCTTACGTTTACCCGCCGTCTTCAAAGGTGGTGATGGCGATCTCTTCCGCTTCTGTTTCTTCCTAATGATGCAGAAAAATAACTTAAGAAACTTACACATTAACGTCACCCTAAATACAAAAAATATCAAATACTGAATCTAAATCATACTTATTTCTGTCCAAGTCTCCAGAAGGGTTCATCAAATCTTCAACGGACATCCGCATTTTGTGTACTTTCTTGCGGCCTATTTCATCAACTTCGTAATCTTCTTCCGTCATCCATTCATTATATTGGTCAGAATCGAGTAACCAGGTGGAGGAGACCCGCCAAACACCGACATGCGGTGGTGTGATCTCCGAAGGGAGCCCCTCTAAGGCCCCCTCGATGTTCACGTAGGTATCGTAGGAATCTGGGAAATAATACCAATGCATCAAAACCATCTTATCTCTTCTTGCCGCAGGTCTAGCGTATTCTTCTTCTAGTGGGTCGCAATGGGGATACAAAATATGCGTAGCTGCTTCTTCGTTATCGGCAACTTGCCCGTTACGTTTACGAATAATTTCCTTCAGTTTCATACTTAATTTTACATCGACGTCAGGTTTAACGTATATTATTGGAAGTGTGTACAGTTTATTTTGAACTAGGCTTTTCTCCATGGCTTGGAACATTTCTATTAATTTTTCAAATTGACGGCCAATGTTCTAAAATTATTAAATGACGAGATTTAAAGATTAATTATTAATCTATAAAGGTAGAGTAGTTTTAAACTAAGTAGAGCACAGTGACATATGCAACCAATTATACGCGTATATTTGGTTGCATACACAACTGTGCTCTCCTTGGTTTGAAACATCTATAACACTTACTTTTGCTACTTGTAACTCAAAACGACGCCAGTTTTGTTCATGTTTGAATTTGAATGCGGCGGCTAGCATGTGGCAGAGAGCGCCTCCAGTCTTGAAATCCATGAAATATCGGACAGGTATTCGTGTCATCGGAGGCTTTTGAACATTTTTTCCAAGACTGTCCTCTTGGAATTGTAGTAGTTGTATGATGAGGGTAGATAAACTTTTATTGGTTGGTGGGTCCGATTGTATGTACTAAAATGATGAGATTTATCAACATCAGTGATAAAAACAAAGGTATACGGTCACACAAGTACAAAAATATATATCTATAACATGGATGATTTATCATAAAACAATTTTAGTGTTTAAAGAATCTCTGAGGATCATACTATATCACTACTAAGAAAAACAATTGTTTTATTGGGTAAAAAATTGAAAGTTTGAGTGGCTTTTCCAGGCGTCTTTCCAGCATACCTTCTTCGCGGTCTTTTGTAGCCATTGTTTAACGTTTTCCAGGGCTGTGAGAGTTTCCGGGGACTCGAAGTATTTAGTATTTGGGCTACCATCTTTCTTAGGGCCGTACGCGATCATTTTATTCCAGAAATTAATTAATTAAAACACAAACAACGCCATTCGTAACGAGCACAGGCAACAGCACGCCACACAACTGCTACCGACATTTGGTAGACACCACAAAACACCAAAGCGGTATACAACCAATAAGTTTATTCCCACGCAAGCGGAAACCGTACTTGAATATTTGTGATGGACCGGTTATTTTCTGCACACCGCTGGGAGATAAAAACATAGCAGTGTTATACATGAGCCGCCACAACGAACGGTTCCGAAACGGAGTTTTTGTTGCGTTGGAACACGCCCTAGGGTGGATCTTGTGCTCCCTCTAGCTCGGACCCGTGTTTTGCACCGTGCGGAACAAGAACAACAATAGTCCACTGTGCAAATAGCGCAGTTTGTCCTTGTCTTGCTCGATGCGATACAGAGCACAGTTGGGTCAAGGTATTGGGGTGGCAAGATCCACCCTTATAGCAACCGGCGAACACATATAATAATTTTACGCTTTTTTTATTATTTAAATAAACAATTTCTGACTTAAGTTTTGTAGTATTAAGGATTAAATTACAATAAATACGTAAATAATGCTGTAATGATGGCATAGGCGGCTAGTAGAAAGCCGGTGTTGTCGTTTTGTAGAAATAGATTACCTGGGAAATTTACAATGCATTTATATTTTTAATTAGGACTTCTCAGGGATTCATATTTGAAATAGTTATCCAAGAATTAAAATATAATAAGGAGTTTGTCGTATTAATTATTATTATTGGATTTGTTAGACTTAATCGTGAAGTTGGCTGCGCTTGGAATGCAACAATCAACAAACGCGAAGTTGGTGCCAGTTAGTAGACGTCAGTGGTTAGAAAATGAAAATAGATATGTATCGTATGTATCTTAAACATTTGATATAATTCCGTGTAGGATTTTACAATTTCGAGTTCTTATAAATAATGGCATACATAAAAAGTAGCTCTCCTTTGCCTCCTCCTGCAAGTCACCCAAAGGACTGCATGTCTGCTGCGACAAAAAGGTACAAATACTTACGTAGGATACTAAAATTTAACCAAATGGACTTCGAATTTGCCTTCTGGCAAATGCTTTACTTGTTCATCGCTCCCCAGAAGGTTTACAAGAATTTTCAATATAGGAAACGTAAGTTGTCATTTCGAATATTTTTCACAATATTTATGTTGATTTTGATCGGTTTAGAAACTAAATCACAGTTTGCCAGGGACGACCCAGCTTTCCTAGTTTTGTTTACATTCTGGTTGTTTGGTGAGTATGCTTTACTAATACACACGGAAGATTTAATTTAATTTTTTTTCAGTGACGTCAATTGGGTTTGCTGTGGTATTGGGTTTACAGTTTTTGTCCTTTGTCTGTTTCACATTGTATGTGATTTTCGTTGACTGTATAGGGGTCGGTGTGGTGATAGCAACCATATTTTGGTGCGTATGATCAAAAATTGATTACGTAAATTCTAATTTTCTTGTTTTTAATCAGGTACATTTCAAATAAGTATTTCCGAGTTGGTGGTGACCAAGATGTTGAGTGGGGATACACTTTTGACGTCCACCTGAATGCATTTTTTCCCCCTTTGATGATCTTGCACTTTTGCCAACTGTTTTTCTTTAAACTTTTGCTGGAGAGCGATGGGTTTATCTCAACATTTATCGGAAATACTTTCTGGTTGATCGCTGTGTGTTATTATATTTATATTACCTTCCTAGGGTACAACTCTTTGCAGTTTTTGCAAAGAACACAGATCATTCTGCTTGCATTACCTATTGCGGTAATGTTCTACATTGTAGCCCTAGCAGCAAGTTTGAATATCACTCGCATGTTGATGACATTCTACCAGCAGCGAGTGTTCTAATTTCTAGTTCTCGTTCATAACTGATGATTTTGTATTTATTTGTTCAGATGTTCATATGTTTATAAAATAAAAATGATAATTTAATACGACAGATTTTTATTTTTGTTTATTCCCGGCCAATATTTTAAAGCAGAGTAGGGTAGAAATAGAAATACGTCAAAGGCATTACAGAAACCTGTAAGAAAGAAGAGTTCTCTGTTATAAAATGAAGGTTGTATATGTGGTTGCCTTCAATGTAGGCGGTAGATTCTAATGTCTGGCGAACAGATGTCGGTAATAATTCGATAGATTTAAAGTTTGTGTTTTGAGTAAAATGGAGTCTGGGTGTTGAGGCCCAAGACCGCCAGCTATATTTACGTTGCTTAGGGATAGGTGTAAACACGGAAATAGCGTGACATGAGTGGAGTCAGGGCGCAATTTGCGTTAGAGATGTCATGATGGGGTGTGTTTATAAAATTTTCTGTTTAGTCCTATGCATTTTTGAGCCTTTGTGCTATGGTCTGGATCAAGGTATACTATATTTTAGTTATTTTTAGTACACCACTTATAGTACATTGTTTGCAGCGTCGTTCTATGGAAATAGCTATATATTCATACCACTCCAAGAGGCAAAAAGCACCACTACAATACATTTCAAATTTAAGACACGATTGTCGAATAACGCTCTTATTTTATTAGTGGCTGGAACCACTGATTATTGTGCCGTTAAGTTACAAAACGGAGTGCTCCAAGTCAACATTAACTTAGGAGGGGGTGATTCCGAAATCAACACTCCACCTGCGCTTGTTTTAAATGATTTTAAATGGCACGATGTTGCTATCGACCGTAGAGAAGCAAATCTCACTATTTTTATAGATGGAAAACCCACAGTTCGGTATGTTCCTTTTATTTCCAATTACTAGTTCTCCAAAATTTTTTGTTTTAGGAGAAAATTATCCGGGAAATTTTTTGAATTAAATATTAACAGCGGGCTTTATGTGGGGAGCAAACACGACGTTGACCTATTCTTGGGGCACCTTGGAAATTTCCGTGGATGTCTCGAACAGGTAAATTATAAAATTCTCTTTCAACCAGGGTTGTTATAAATTTTTTTTTATTCTATACAAATGTTTGTTAATTTTTTTTTTACCAAAGCAATGTTTAAAAACATTTGTTTTAATTTGCTCATTTCACTTTATGCATCACTGTTTTTTAAAAACAATAAATGCAAAATTTGATAATCAGACAAATTTATATTAAAATTTTCACTTATATTCAAATAAGGTCCAAAACTAGTTACTTTTCCCACATATAGATGTTTCAAACCAAGTAGATACACTGGGTATAATTGGTTGCATATGTCACTGTGTTCTACTTAGTTTAAAACTACTCTACTACTAAATAATTTCTCAGCAAGTACAGTATTACTTAACAACCTTGCTCTCAACAAAGACAAATTAAGTATCGGCAATTTCTATAGGTGATGTACAATGGTCACTTGGTATTGGACATTGCTAGGCGTCGTCAGTCTCAAGCGACAGTCGAGGGTGTCACTTGGAATTGCGCATCTGAATTTGAAGCGGACGTAAGCCGACCGATAAGTTTCGTGGAAGATAAAGCCTTTATGATGGTGTCCCGGCCTGTGGATAAGCTCCTGAAACTGCAGTTTGAATTAAAAACAATCTCGAAACATAGCCTGGTCTTCTACAACACCGGGCTTCCGTCAAAAATTGAACACTTTGCCCTAGAAATCTCCGACGGGAAAATTAGAGTTTTAGTCAGATACGGCGATAGTACAATCGAAAATATTGGTAATACATACATTGCTGATGGAAAATGGCATAAAATTTCATTACGGATTACCGCAACGAGTATAGATTTAAGTATAAATTCGAATTTGACCACAGTAAATTTAGCTAGAAATCACTTGATGGAGTTTGATGATAATTTTTATATTGGTGGTGTGGAAAAGTCCAGGATTAGTAGAGCTATGAGTAAAGGTTTAAAGACGGCCGACTTGAGTTATAAGGGATGTCTGAAACATATAAGTTTCTCTGAACATAAAATCGGTCTTCCCGATGTTGCAGTGTCATCTGGTTTATTCCCAGGTTGCTTATGGGATTATCGCTGCTTACAAAAACCATGCGGGTCTAAAGAACTGTGCTTACAAGACGGCCTAGACAACTATAAATGCAAGTGCAAAGAAAAAAGTTGTAGTAATACTACAGAAACAATTTACGCAAAAACAAATTCTGCCGATAAAATAGAACTATTGTCTTTGGAACCCCTAGAGGTACTGGAAGGCGAAAACATATTAATAACTACATCAAATCTCCATATAATTCTTGACTATCACAAGTACAACATCCAAGAAACAGGGATCAAATTTCGGATACTCGAAGGCCCATTGTATGGTACTATCACCATCGATATTTGGTATGAGGACAAGAATTTTTTTACGCTGTCAGACGTATCGAGAGATAAAGTACATTACATACACGATGGTTCTGAGAGCGATAAAGATCACATAGTTATTGAGGTTTCTTTATTTTCCGTGGAAAATACTATACTGCCTTCGTACCTTCAAGGTTCGTTCAAGTTTACTTTGAATGTGAAGGTAATACCTGTGAACGATCCCCCTGAACTGAAGATCCCTTCAACGTCTGTCCTTAGGGTGGCTCAGGTAATTACGCATGAACCCCCTTCAGAATTTTGGAATGCAGAAATATGGAATGCAAAAATATTAAGGAATGTCTTTATTTGTAATTTTTTTGTTAACCGTTTGTTTATTTAGAGATTTGTTGCTAACTCTGCATAAAACTACAAGAATCGTCAAGGTGAGTTTAGAGATTTTCTTTTTTATTTATCCTTTTTGCAAACCGAATGCTGCTTTTTATAATTACACAGTTATTTTGTGCGCCGTATAATGTGACCATTCGTTATAAAAATCATCGCAACTGTGAGCCTTCCCTTCTATAACATTGAATTTATAATTCAAGGGAACAAGAAAACTACTGGAACCCAATCTCCTAATAGTCAAAGATCGTGACTCTTCATCCAAACAATTAATCTACAGCGTGAATAAATCCTCATTCGGACATTTTGAATATCTCCACAAACCGGGGATTCCGATAACATCGTTCAGCCAGAAAGATGTTGAGAACTTGCAAGTGTTTTTCGTACACCAAAAATCCTCTGCGAACGACTCGTACATAAACATTCAAGTTTCCGACGGGATTGAAACGAGTGCACCCGCAAAACTGCGTGTGCAGACCTTCCCACAATTTTGGAGGTTACAAAACAACACTGGCGTGATGCTTTTGCACGATTCGTGGGTCGTAATAACACCGTATAATCTAAGTTTTACATCTAATGTTGCAAACTCTACCGAGAATATGGAGTACAATATAGTGCAAGGGCCTCTATTTGGCGTGGTTGAGCTTGAAAAGAACGGCGGATTATGGGAGAATTCTACCATGTTTAGTAGTGAGGACTTACGACAGAGAAGAGTAAGGTATAGACATACTGTTACCTTACCCGAATTTGACGAGTTCCAGGTAATCTTAGGTTCATTGAACAAAAATTGCATCCTATGCTACTTAAGTTTTGTTTCACATTTGTAGACTAATGTTTTACTGTTATTTCACTATTTTTAGTTCTTAACGTCTTTCAACAAATCGCAAAAATACACCTTCCGAATGACATTTGCAAAGTGCAAGTTAATAATGTTAAGAAACGATTTTATAACTTTACACGAAATTCAAGAGGCTACTATAACTACGGATAACGTGGAATACCAAACACAGCCAGTAAATTTGCCAACGACATCGATAAAATACTTAATCCTGCAACCGCCGGTGTACGGGTACTTATTTTCAGCAGTCTCAAAATACCAGATGCGCCACTACGACGCTTTCTCGCAGGAAGATATAATATCGCGCAATATTAAATACCGTCTACATAGGAAACCGTACTCGGCGGTTTATGATGTTGTAACTTACAGTGTTGTAACTCCTGGTTGTAGAAATGAGACAGGAAATATAACCATCGTTTATACTCCGTCAAATGATACACAAACTCAAGTTAAGACGGTTTTTCGGAGGTTGAAACTCGAAGAAGGTGGACAAACTGGTATTAACCTCAGCAATTTAAATATTGAAGTTAATTTTGTCTCTGATTTATTTTTCAATGTCACCCAAGGTCCAAACCATGGGTTTCTACTAATTTCTCAACAGGGTAACATAGAAAGAAACAACACGTTATATTTCACATTAAGCGAGTTAAAATCAAGTCATTTATTTTACGTTCACGACGATTCTGAAACAAAACATGATAGTTTCAAGTTTTTGGCAATCTCCATGCGCGATGAAGAAGATTTTCAATACGTTGAAGACTTCCATATAGATATTGAACTAAAAAATGATAACTCCCCGATTAGGGCTTTTGAAAAGAAGTTTTTTGTAGTCGTCAATGGACAAAAACTTATCACAAGAGACGATTTGTTATATACTGATGCAGATATTGATACAAAACCATCAGATGTTGTGTATACTTGGGGAGAATTACCCAATGGAGAGATATGGAGCGCCACAAACGCGTCTGAAAGGTTATCACGTTTTACCCAAGACGATTTGAATCGGCGGACCATACTTTTCAAGCATAAAGGACCGGTTTACGGAAAAATCAAACTTTGGGTTACCGACGGTCAAAATCATGTCAACGGAATCTTGGAAGTTGAAGCTTCAGCCCCATTTGTTAAAGTCTTTGCGGAGAAGAAATTGATTGTGAAATTAGGGGGTAAAGTTGTCATCACCAGTGAGCACTTGTATTATACCACTAATCTATACGCTGAAGATGAAGATGTTTTTTATGCAGTTACCGTAAAACCCCGGTTTGGAAGGGTTATTTTCGGAGATACAAATAAGGTGCAGAATTTTAAATTCTAACTAATGTATATATTTAAATGATAATTCTGTCTTTAGGAAGCTCTGCAATTTACGCACGGCGATCTCATATCAAGAAGAGTTATATATATCAATGACGTAACAACAGAGAATGCTGACGAAATTAGTATTAAAGTCAGATGTCAAGATGCCATCAGCGCAACTCAGCTAAGGATATGGATGCTTTCCGCCAGTTATTGGGAACCGCTAAACTTAAAAACTTTGAAGAAATTGCAAGTAGAGGAGAGCACAAGTGCTTTTATAAATAATAAAGTCATAGAGGTATCTAATTTCAATAAAATATTTTGTATTATAACCCCTGAAAATTTTTTTTAGATATTCCAAACTGACGTTTCTCCGTCTTCGATAACATATTACGTAACAGAATACCCAATTCACGGATATCTCACAATGTTGCCTAATTTCAAGAACACAGAAGAACAGACAAACGTTCGTTCTTTCACTCAATCCAGCATCAACGAAAATAGAATTTTCTATGTCCAATCGGTAGCCAACGAAACAAGCGATAGAATAGTTTTTAATGTGACCAACGGAATGGTCTCGCAACCAAATGTCGTCCTGGACATCCAAATAATCCCAGAACACTTATATTTAGGCACTAACACCGTAAACGTTTCCGAGGGCGGAACAGTGTTAATAACAGTCCTTCACTTATTTGTTCAAACTGAATATTACAAGTCAAAAGTCACAGAGTATATCGTACTTGAACAACCAAAATTTGGCTGCGTATACGTTAGAAAATCTTGCACTAAGTTAGCAAAGTTCACACATAAGGAGTTAAAAGCTGGATTAGTGTCTTATAAACATGACGATTCCGAAAATTTGCTTGACGAAATACGTGTGGTTGGAGCCGCTGGGTTAAAACGCAGCTCACCCGTCATTTTGCCGATTGTTGTATTGCCGAAGAATGATGAAGTTCCCTATATTGTTAACAACACCGAGTTGACTATGTGGGAAGGAGGAGTTGCTGTTATCACAAATGAAGCTCTAGGTAATCTAAGTTTTATTATTACTGACATTTTGCTTTTTGCAAATTCTTTTGAAATCGTTAACGAGTACCGTTCTACAGTGTATAGGCTATAAATTTTCTATTCTAAGTGCTATTTTGCTACTACCATCTTTTCCTTCATTATTGTTGTATGTGATCTTTTATTGACACAGCTTTATTATGATTGTCAATATTTGTAATAGCTGCAAAGGATAATGATCGGCCTGCAGAAGTTCTAAGATACCAAGTTCTCGGATGCTGGTGGGGCAACGTATCCCTACTGACAGACCCTTATACCTCTTTGCAGTTCTTCACGCAAGAATTCATCGATAAGAATTTAGTGGTTTTCCGACATTTGAGTGAGTATTCAAAAATTTAACTGCTAACATAATTGCTCAATATTTTATGAACTGGAATTTTTTCAGATGGTACTGAAGCAAAATTCACGTTTAACGTAACAGATGGTCTGCACAGCACTAAGGAACATACATTTAACATAAAGACAAAGCCGGTTGTCCTTAACATTAAGGTTAAACCTCTGCATATATTTCCGTTGCAGAAGAAGTACATAACATCAAACTACATCCTATCTACAATATCGGATGCGAATAGATCGATTTTTTATGAAGTGATAACCCCTCCTGCTTTGGGGCGACTTATGATTGAATCGGAAGAAGGGTTCAGCGCTGTGAATAATTTTACGCAAGAGGATTTAAACTCCACGCGTATTTTTTACGAGCATACACATCCATTTGCAAATTTATACGCCAATGATTCGTTTACGTTCAATGTTCGAAGCCATCTCGCGGAGTCTTTACGAAATAAGAAGTTAAATATTGATATATCCGTGTCTTCAGGTGGCCTAGACGCGTATGTTACTATCCCGAAGGTTACGGTGGATGAAGGTGGGCAAGTTGGGATTCCTTTGAATTTATCCGGGGTGGTTACGTTTTTGGAGCAACATGCTAGGGTGCAATCGCCAGTGATACATGCCTTTGCGGTAACGCCGCAACATGGCTCCGTGTATCTTCAAGGCAATCAGAGCTTGAGGAGTGAATTTACGCAGCAGCAATTGGAGTCCGGACAAGTTTTGTATCAGCACGATCATTCGGATTCATTGGGAGACAATATTTATTTTTCGTTGTTTCTGCTTCCCGGCCGTATTATGCTATGTAACGTCACCGTTCCCATTAAGGTAATCCCCATCAACGATCAGCCTTTCCAATTGATGACATCAGCTCCAACATTCACTGTGGTGCAAGGAGGAAACCACACTATAACCCGGCATGAGTTGAATACTGAAGATGCTGATACATCTGCTGAGGATTTGAAGTATGATATTATATCAGGACCACAACAAGGACAGTTGATTGTTTTGCCGTATATTCGAGCTTCAAGTCAATTTTCACAAGCAAATATTAACCAGGAGAAAGTGGTTTATGTACATAATGGGACTGGTCCGACGGATACGATACATTTTAGGGTTTGGGATGGATCAAAATTTCGACCAACCTATGCGTTAATTAGTGTGAGAATCAAACCAGTTTATCTTAATGTAACCCCGGGTGTTCCCATATTTCTACAGCAAGGTTCGAGCGTTGTGCATCTTTTAGAAACGCAATTTATCATAGATACAAACGCGGATAAAGACAGCATCCGATTTCTAGTGAAGAATAAGCCTAAACACGGGAGATTTTTTGTAAGGGATGTTATTTCGATGCAGTTTACGTACTCGGAGATTTTGCATAGAAATGTTATGTATATGCAGACTGATATGACTACTGCAAACGACACATTTGATATATTCCTGGGGATTAATAACGTTGGGAAGACTGTAACGGTTGTGGTGATTGTTCAACCGTTGATGCAAATCGGCAACTTTACGGTTCTGACCGGAAAAAGTAGTAAGATTGGGTTGGGAGTCTTAGATGCTACCCCATTAGCTAAATTAACAAGCACCAACCCGAAATATTCGATTATCGGTAAACCGAAGTACGGGGAAATCAGAAAAATAATACGAAGCTCCGGAGAAAATAGGAATTTGTTTGATACTGTCATTCATACATTTACCCATGAAGAGCTGCAAAGTGGGTTAATATATTTCGTTGTTAATGACTTTGAGGTAGGGTATAAAGGAGTTCAAGATCGTTTGGACTTCATTTTAAGCTCTAGTATATACCAACCTGCAATCGGAGAATTAAAAATAACGATTTTATCTGCGACATCAAACGAAGTACATGCTACTCTTCCCGGCCCTGATGATCCAGCAGGACATGAAGGGGATTTGTCAAAGAACGTCACGCGAGACTATTTTTTTATTGGTAAAATATTCCAAACCCTCCACAAGTATTTATTATCGTATCATTTCTTTTCTTTTACAGTTAGTATGATAGCGGGTGTTGTTGTCTTTGGAATACTTATCGTCCTTGTCATTAAATGCAGATCGTTGGAGCCGGAAACGTTAAATAAGGAGGAGCAGTGCTTGCAGCCCATTCCATTGCCGAGACCTCCAGATCGACTCATGTCAGGATCACCGCCTTTAAAACATCAAGATGGATTCTCTTCACCTTTGTTAACCGCATTACCACAATGTAAAGTGACTCCGATTAATCGAAATGACTTGGACATACACGGAAGGTATCCGTATGGTGTCGACGAACCTGGTGACGAGTGGAGTAGTTGCGATGCGTCAGATCCTGCTTGTCCTAGTAGGAATATCATGCTGCGTAGGAATCAGTATTGGGTTTGAGTTTGCTTCCATTTTAACCGTTACGTACGTTCTTTTTTTGTATTACGATTTCTCCCATGTTAGCTGATCCCATTTTTTAATTATTACTCGGAAAGTATTTTGGTATATACGTACATATATATTTTATAGGATGATAGTTTCTATATCAATTTTTGAATAGACGGTTGTTGATATATATAAGAAATGAGAACCTTTAGCTGTTTTTATATTGTGTGTTTAAGAAATAAATTGTGCTAATGTACATTCTATTTTATTTCATTTAATTTTATTCCATTAAATTACTAAAATTATTGAGACCTTGCAATTGAGGCTTTCCGGCCGCAAAATGTGGTCCCAAATTAGAAAACACTGCATCGCTGATTCATATCCCGGATAATAAATTGACAGGTAAGTCGTTGGTCTTCTAAATATTTTACGTATTTAATAAATGTTTTTTTATATTAGTTTGTGGTTATCGGGATTATAACAAAACGACTGATTCACCTCTCGATACAAATAACTCTAATATACTGTCACATATCCGTATGTTTTCCGACGAGGTTTATTTCTCTATTACTTGTTTATTCAAAATACCTATTTCCGCGAAAATCTCGTTTTTTTCCCGTCGATTATAATATACCTTCCTTCTAGGGTACTAGTCAGAAAGTAAAAAGGTAGATATGACACAACTTGGTCATCCATGTTCACCCAAGATATAAAACATCTTTTTCTGTACAGTTTTTGAGATCAAGTCATATGCTAGATAGAATAAAGAGTCAGTTTAGGTTTGTAACATGTTGGAGAATCATCCAATTCAGTCGTTTGCTGCTAGGCTGATGTGCGAATACAAATACCAATTTGTCATTTAGCACCAGATGAACAAACTAAACTTGTCAACTATATCTATATCTGATAGCCACTCATACACTGAAATAAAGGGCAGATAATACTGAAAAATTATTTATTAAATATAATTAACACCTTAAATTACAAATAGTAAATACATACAGGAAAGTCTAGGAATGTATTCCAATTAAAACTACTTAACTCCATACTTAACCCATTTGCAGACATGTCTACATATTCAGATAAATGCGGACAACTGGTATCCTAGATGGTTTAGCGTACGCTAATGTGTTAATAAATGCAGATTTATATGTGAACAAGACTAAATAAAACTGTTTTACGATTATCATGACATACATTATCCAAAAAATCATCAATTAGGGCAATGAGATATAATAGTTTAAAACAGTCATAAATAGCAAAGTAAACAAACTATAATACTTTAAGACGCTGAATCAGTTTATAAAACTATTCGAGCCACTAACTAAACAACCTATGACTCTATGAAATCACATGGTTTTAAATTAAATCACAGTTCATCAGCTTGTAGAATCTTCAGTCTACGAGAATAGTGATGTTGCTTTTATGTCGCAGGTATTCGGGCGCTCGTGGGGCTGATTAGATAACATACGACCCAAAAGAGCAAACTAAAAATAACAAATAAATAATTAACAAACTTAAACTTAACAAAATAGTACCTCTTCTTTGTGGTTTTCCACAAAAGATGGCGGATACACTCCGTCCCTTAACTTCGTCAAAGTGTTCACTCTTTCGGATTCAGTCGAAAATGGCACTAAGAGCTCAAATAATATTACACCTAGGGAATAAATATCGACCTTATAGTTGTACTTTTTCTTCTTTATCTGCTCTGGACTCATATATAAACGAGTCCCAACACCCTTTGTGTGATTATATTGCAGCGAATTGTGCATGTTTACATTGTCCTCATATTCTTCGTTCATGGTTGTCACCAAACCGAAATCGCCCACTTTTATGTCACCGTCCATTGAAAAAAATATATTACTTGGCTGAAAATAAAACATGTTATTATTCAATCCAAAAAAAAAAGCATGGTTATTACCTTTAGATCCCTATGTATCAACCCTTTGGAATGTACATATTGCACAGCATCCAAAATCTGCCGAAAAATCCCACAAATCTCGATAAGATTCCGATTTTTATCATGTTCAAATAACCATTCTTTCAAGCTTTCATGCCTGCAAAGCTGCATTTGTATGTACAAGAAGACAGGCCTCTCGTCGTGGATCACATGTCCACTTGCTTCGGCGTTTCTTGTATTTATACTACTGGTAATTTTCGATGCCATTTCAGTATTTACCGTTTTGCTTAGCGTAACTTTTACACATTTCTTATTTCTGGCAGAGCTTTGGGATTCAGATTTGGTTACATCTTGCAGCTCTATTCCTGTTGCATCATCAGCAAAGACAATTCCGCCTGATGATTCTGTCACAGTGCAATTATTACAGACTTCTGAGAGGTCTATTATCGTTGAGTTGTTTCGACGATGTGTTTTTGGTGGTGTCGTTGACTGCACGTAACTTGTTGAATCACTAGAAAATTTAAATGTTTTCTTTGCTTTATATATACAGTGTATCCAGGAAAGTCCGCACCATATGGGAAAAACTTTTATTATCCATTTCTCAGAAAATTTTATTCTTTATGAAAGTTGGCGGTAGGTCTAAAATCTCGAATACCATCATAAGATCTTGAAAACATCGCACCATGTACCGGGTGTTTAAAAAAAAGTGAAACGCGCATAAGAGTACCTGGAATATTAATATTATCGAAAAATGTTATTTGGAAATGTTGCTTAGAATTAATAATTACGTTGATTTGAAATCGCAGCCACCTACGACAGAAAAATTTTTTTCGCTTCTTTTTTAAATTTCCACTATTTGAGAACAATTTTGTATCTGCTAGTAATTTGAGATGATTGTCCTTAAACGGTTTCTTAGATATTTGTTCAAATTTCCTATAATACCTGCTATTTTGATAGCGTTTCCAGCGCATCTTTACAATCATTGCAAAAATTACCTTTTTCTTGGTGCATTTATGATTTTTCACTCAGTAAATATCAAAATGTGATGCAATACGCAACACAGGTAACTAAAATAGCTTCCTTTGACTTATTATTGGTGATTGTGGGTGTGCTGATAACACAAATTTACCAGCTGTTCACGTATTTGTATGGTATACACCTCAAAAAAATGACGAATCCGAAAGGAAAGCATAGCAGCGTCATTAACATGTTTTATTAGTGTGTATACTCCATGCATTCCCTTAATTAATTCAAATTTTTATGGTTTACCTGTGTATCGCATGATATTTTGATATTTACTGGGTGAAAAATCATAAGCGCACCAAGAAAACGGTAATTTTTGTAATGATTTTAAAGAAGCGCTGGAAACACTGTCGAAATGGCGAGTACTATAGGAAATTTGAACAAATATCTAAGAAACCGTTTAAGAAGAATCATTTTAAGTCACTAGCCGCTACAAAACCCGTCTCACATAGTGAAAATTTGAAAAAGAAGCAAAAAAAAATTCTGTCATAGGTGGCTGTGATTTCAAATCTGAGCGTAACTATTAATTCTAAGCAACATTCCCAAATAAAATTTTTCGATAATATTAATATTCTAGGTACTTTACCTACCACCAACTTTCATAAAGAATAAAATTTTCTGAGAAATGGATAATAAGTTTTTCCCATATGGTGCGGACTTTCCTGGACACACTGTATATAGGGTGTAACAGGTTTGAGTGTGCAAACATTGAGGGATCATATATTTGCAGCTATTGAACAAAAAATTCTTATAAAAAATTATATGATGTTTCTTTAAATGTTACATAGCAAGAAAATACAAAAATAAAGTAATAAATAACATATGGTATGTATTTCATAAAGAGAGCTTTTTTGGTCAACATGGTTTCCCATTGTAACTTTCAAAATCAATTAAAATTTATTTTAATTCAGTTATTAAGAAGAATAGAAAAACTGAATTTATTATCAGGTAGCCAGAACCTATCATCAAAGCTGATACACCACACCCTGTATATGTAGAAAAACTCACAATGCCCAATTTTTGTCGTGTTCATACTGATACCCAGGCGGAGGTCTCTCAAACCAAGAATTGAAATACCTTACAATATTTCTATGATCTAAAGTAGCTAAAGCGCGGACTTCCCGCAGTACGTGATCTGGAGTGTCTTCACTTCGTAGACTGATGCGTTTGATGGCATAACCGCATTGGTCAATCTTTTGTTTTGCCTCGAAAACCACCCCAAAGCCGCCTTTGCCCAAACATCCTATGGTTTCGAAACTAGTCTCGTAATGCGAGGTAAAATTTGGCGTGTCCGGCGGAACTTCAGTTACGGTGGTCTCTGAAGATTTCGAGGTGTTTTGGCTGGGAAGTACGCAATCCGAGCTGTGGCTCGCTTTGAATTCAAACGAGACAAAGTTGCAGAGGAAGTAGGCTAAGCATATTGCTACTACTACCGTCAAATGGACAGACCAATGCCACTGGAACGGCCAGAATAGGAACATCGTCTCATCGTGGTCTCCACCGTCAGTAGCGTTTTCGGGTGGTATGAATATATCTTCCGGTTCTGCGGTCGTGTATAAGAAAAATCCATTTCCTAGAAGGTAAAAGTACTTAGTTTGTATTTTTCTGATGAAAACAAAATCTTACCATTGACATATTCAGAATTGTAAAGAACTGATAATGCTGTGGTGTGGTCCTGATCCTTGCTCTGTCTTAGAGCAGTAGTTGAAGCAACTACAGGCTTCCATGGGAACTTTGTAACACTATTACTTTCCAAAACATCATGATCACTATAATGCCTCTGTTGCAAAGATTTCAACATTTTATCGGATTCATGAATATACAGCTAAAAAAGTTATTTGCAGTTTTAATGCTTTTGTCAATTTCTCTGGTTATTGTTATTATTTTTAGTACCTGTTTGTTGTACATCGCTAAATAAATTGCCGGGCTGATTTGCACGTTATTCTCGACAATGCTAGACGATTCGAAGGTGTCAATATTGCGCAAATCTTTTCCGTCCCAGAGCCAAACTTTGACGATTGGAGTAGCAAATTTAAAACTCCACAAAACTTGGGTTCTGTCTCCCTTTTTAGAAGCCTGTATCAAGCCGTCTGGCAAGACGGTGGTAAGGTTGAAGTCGATCGGTTGGGGGGACAAATTCAGACATCCGTGATTTGGTATCATGACATTGTGATGTCCCACGCTAAAGTTCCACCTTTCGCTTCCTGTTCTGGGTTCATGGGCCCTAACAATATGCATATTCCGTTCAATGATGATAACGTCGTCAATTTCGCCGTCATATTGCGTTTTATTTTGGCATCCGCTTAAAGAACAGGTGTATAAAACATGTCCGGTGTGCAATCCAACCCCGTAGGTGCGTACTTCTTTTCCTCCAGCAATAACGAGATCGCTGGAGTAAACAAATGAAGATTTAAGTAAATTGTCTGCGGATATTGGAATGGCATCGACAGTTTTTCCGTTAAATTTATATAAACTTCCGGATAACGATGGGATAATTCGACTCCATTCTCCATTATTTGTAAGCTAAATAAAGATAAATTTAAGAAAGTTGATTATTAATTGAGAAAGATTTAAATAAATACGTACTTCAACATTATGTATGTTTGATTGAAGTAGAGGCCCTGGATCTGTAGGTATTTCCCAAGAAAGTTCACCTTTTGTTGTTAAAGCGCTTAATTTACCATCTAGAGTACTTATCAGCACAAGTCTGCAATGAATAACTTGAGATAACAAGTCATTACATGTCTGGTTTTCTTACCCTTGTCCGGAATTTTCAACACAATGCGGTAGTTGCTTGACATTCTCCGCAAATGCTAATAAAACATATGTATGCACTAGTAAAACACATAACAGCTTCCAATTTCTTAATAACATAGTAATAAAGTCTTTTGCTTTACGCGAAAAAGCATAATCTTTACGAACAATACTACAAAACAAATCACCCGATCGCAGCAAAGCGGCAACTGCCAAAAATCAAAACATGAATGACGTGGTGGACGTGGTCGACGTGAATTATAGACATTTAGTTCATGTTGATTATGTTTATGATTTTATTGAGATAATACTGACTCGTTATTATCATATTATTAATATTTTAACTAAAAATGAGAAGTTATTTAAATTAACAGCCAGCGACATCTGAGGACAAATAGTACATGAACGAAGAAAGCAAACAACAAACCACTTCATAAATTACTTATCAATGCCAGGGGGTAGCAATATATTTAAACATAATATATATATATATATATATATATATATATATATACTTTAAAAAATATTTGCTTAATTAATTAATTTTATGAATTTATGTTATTATTAAGTTTTTCACTGACTACATTTCAAATTCTACTCAAATCACAGCTGCCAACGCTAAGAAATTTAAAGTAATTGCAAATTCCAGCGTGTACTTTCATAAAAATGGCATAATCAATGAATAAATAGGTAAAATATCAATATTGTCTGCAATATATTTCTTTAATCTATGGTGTTCATTGCAGAAATTCGAAATTAAGAGCAGCAACCATTTCTTCAGAAGGAGAGCGACATCTTACGTCGAGGTGCAAAAAGGTAGCCAACACGAGACCTAGTTGAAAATAGATGTGCAATATTGAAATGCCTTTTAATCATTTTAAATTTGCACCCACCTGAAGTTATCATTCAGAGAAGCTTTTCAATTTATAAAGATATATTTATTATCCAATAAAAAGCACAAGTTTAATTTAGACAATGTATAATATCTAATTGTAAATTCTTATTATATACAAGAGCCCAGAGTATTAATTCTGTTCATAAAGTTTAAATAGAATATTAAATATCTGGTGGGTCCCCATCCAACTTTCCGACTACACTGACACACTGTTTACACATTTATAAACTCTCTAAGCGTATAGATAGAGGGTGAAACAAAAAAAAAAGGAATGTCCGTAACAGAATAATAATACTATATCGGGATTATAACAATATGACTGACTGAGATCTCGATACAAATAACTTTGGGATGAATCCCAAAGAAATCGCGGTTGTCAGATTGCCACCAAAAACAATCCAGTGCGTCCCCGGTAATTTTAAATATGTATGTCAAACTTCAGGCCGATCCGCTTTTCCGTTTGGGCGCTATCGTGTTCACGGACATAC
Organism: Aphodius granarius; assembly: GCA_963971325.1. Lineage (NCBI taxonomy): Eukaryota > Metazoa > Arthropoda > Insecta > Coleoptera > Scarabaeidae > Aphodius > Aphodius granarius. The sequence continues at coordinate 7,551,030 of OZ020230.1, read as the reverse complement.
ACATACATACGTACGCACATACATATTCCAGAAATTATTGCAATGGATTCAGGGGACCTCAAAACGCGTATCCGCCTCAACGAACGAAAGAGTCGCCGCTCTGGTGGTAGAAATTTGAATTAAACAATTCGGGATAAATAGCGTCATCAACAATCGCTTGTTCAGACGAATGGTGCATTTCATTGGCTATTCGCCTCAACAACATAACGAGACCCACTCTGGTCGTAGAAATTTGAATTAAACAATTCGGGGTAAATAACGCCATCTACAATCGCTTGTTCAGGCGAATTTCCGAGAAAATTTCAATTTTTTTCCGTCGATTACAATTCTTTCCTTTTAGGATACTAGTCGGAAAGTAAAAATAGTTTATATAGAATTTTTTTGTGTCTGTTTTTTTTTTGTTTGTTGAATGTACAATTTATTTTCATATTATATTTGTAATAATAAGGAAAATGCGCTAAACTTATTCAACGCCGTAAAAATTCCGCCAATAGTTAACAACGCGACATCCATACGAGATTGAAAAAGAATCAGGGTGCGATTTGGGTTACATACCCTACAGGGTTGTAAACTTTGTAGTCGGTGTTGCCGCATTGCGAGTGTTTACTTTTATGAATGAATTAGAGAGGAGTTATGATGGTTTTTGGATTGCGAAGTGGAGGGGTTAAAGGGGAAAATAATAAACATTTTGGATGGCGGTTACGTAGTTACATTGCGGTGGGTAAATAATTTTCCGCAGAAAATTTCTGGTGGTAATTAAGTTATTTTGAACCGACGGGGTTGGTTGAAAAGGGAGGGAAATATTTATATAAGAGAAAGTAAATATTGACCTCTTAAAGGGTTGATGGTTTGGGCATGGTTAGCTAAGTTTTCCTTTTTGATAGGTGTTTTTGTATTTTTGGAGTTTATTTTCTATTGATTCATGGGTCTAATGTATGGAGGTGAGGAATACAGTATAGCGCTGTTGTCATGGAGATGGTTTACGTAACAGTAGAAAATTCATGACGTTGCAGCGCCATCATTACACGAGAACTAACGTTAGGGGTAGTAATTTCCCGATAGGTAGTCGGAATGCCGCTAGAGTGCGCTGTCGGACTCAGTTTGAAATCCTGCGGATGGCTGAAGCCTGCAGGAGTGATGTTATTCGTCTGAAATACGCAACGTAGGCGCTAGAACGGTTTGTTTCTTGTAAAGTCGCGGGTGCAAATCGTCTGTAGGGTTTTTCTAATGGTGGTGTCATAGTGGAAAAATGCAGGCGGTGTGGATGGTACGCAGAGGAGGGGAGATAGTGTGCTTCACCCCCACTTCCTGACATTTTCTCTCTCTCTGCGACAATATGGACGTACTAGCAGTACTAGCAGAAAATGGCGTTTGCTATGGATCCGGGCGTACAGTCGTGGGCAAGTAAAATAATTCCATAATGCCCACTTGTCCGCGTAAAGTAACATCATCACGTAAAACGCACGTTAATGCGGGTGTGCCGTTCTTGGTGAAAGTTACACCTAACACTAGGATTCTGCAAAAGCTGTGCCGAACAACCACCAGCAATAAATGAAGACTAATACCCCGCATGATTTTTCAAGGACATACATTCATAACAAAGAAAGTTGATGTAAGTAAATAAAGCCTTTGGTGCAACTGTTACGCTTGCTTTCCTGCCTAGTTTATTTTATGGGTCAATCCTTGATATCGATTATTCTGTCGCATAGGGGTGACTTTAAGGCTCGTTCTCTCGCTATCCAACCGTAACTAAACTAAAATGTGCTAGAATACTTTCCCCACATATTTTCTTCATTAAATCTTTACGACACCCCAGCTCATCCACCAAATCGGGCACTAAGTTCCGCAGAGGAATTTTTTTAATCGCCATAAACGGCTAAACAATAAATCACATGTTTTTACTTTCCATTTCACTTTTCTCGCTTTGCGAATTATTTCCACCACTTCACTTGATTACATTTCCACCTTTTACGCACAATCCCCTTAAGGCCATCGAATAAATTTCCGAAACAATTCCTCATAATCATCGTTCTATTTATATCTCCGTTAGTATGAATTATTTAGGAGATATACTTTTTTTATATAAGTAGTAAACAGGCTGCCCTTTATGTATTCACGGTAAATATTTACACAAATTAAACAAACTATCTATCTTAAACTGTAAAACCTGAAATATGTTTCCAGGACAGGTTTACTATCCCAAAAATGTTTACCCGAATAGAACATTGATTGATAATCTTAATTCATCTTTGTATTCACTCTACAATAACGTTAATTACTTTGTCCTTACTCCCTTAGGCAATTAATTAATCCATCTATAGGTTGATTTCTGCAAAGAAAAAAGAGTCGACATTTCCATTATACATATATTGATTTGAATTCTTCCGTCGCAGTCAAGAGTACATTTCCTTTGGGTAAACCCACATGGGACGAATCGGTAATAATCCGGAAATTTCAGACCCCGACGCAAGAAAATTAAATAAAATAAAACACATGCTGTGCGTGCTTGACCCAGTTCAAGAGTTGTTTCTTGTTTCACTTTTACCCCACCGAATACTAAAAGGTATAGACCTAGCTAAATATTTATAAGGATATCAGATCCACCAACACTAATTGGATACATTTCTACAGGGAGAAGGTCATTAATTAAATGGATAGCGAGGATCAGTTTTCATGATCTGCAGGATGTCGTGTCTTTAATATTGTCCTAACGCATTAACGGTCAGAATAATTAACGTGACCGAAGGACGTACTTTACATGACGACAGAAAACGCGAAAAAAGAACACATGGGTAATTAATAACAAATGACTTTTTTTGCTTTAGGGGTTTAACCGGATTTCATTTGCTAATGAAAATCGATCTGATTTCTTATTTCGAATTCATTCAGAATTATCCGAGAGAGGAATGAATGAATGAATCATATTTTTATCTTAACTAACTTTTCACTTTTATTCAACGGCAATTTTAATTACCAATAATATCTTAAAACAAAGGTCCAACCAAATTAGTATAGTGGTCATCGTATGTTAAAAGTAATGCCACATTGATTTTTATATATATATACGTACATATATAGGTATACACTCGAGCGGAGGCGAAGGCAGTAACTTGGATTGGGCGTGCGCTATAGCAGTGACGTTCGTGTACTCGCAGGGCCAAGAAGTCTGGAAAACATGTGACGTCACTGAGGTTACTCCTTCAGCCAAATACACAACCAATTTGGTGTCAAGGACTGACAACCAATTAAAAAAAATCAGTGCCGAAAGTGAAAAAATGTGCCGCAGTCAACAGCAATGTTTAAAGTAGTTTAAAAAAAGATAGTGCTCCTTACTCATCTATGTAAGTAATATCCTAAAACATGAAACGGTTTCTTGGAGATAGAAAAAAAAACGTGAGGTACAATGTCAGTTAGATTTCACGGGTCCTTGAATTCCGATGAACAAAATGAAACCACGCGAAAACACGTGAAATGAGCTGAGAAGTCGAGATATGGAATTTATTCATTGCCTCCAGGTGAGCTTATGACATCCTGAAATTCTATTACCCACGAGATATTGAAACAAACCTTTCTCCTTTTACCATTTCAGACAGTTATTTTCCTCAAAATTAATTCCGATTTTTGAATGATTGATAAAAAGTTTTACCCGTATTCTTTTGGTGACTTTCGTCAATAATACAGCGGAACCAACAGAGACGACTAATTCGCCCATAACAAACTTTATGTTATCTCGGGAAATTTTATGATACATCCTTTTTGATTAGGCCTGTTAATTTGTTGTGCGCAGTTCGAGCAAATGTCAAAACGCAATCACCAACATATATGTAGAAAATACCAAATGCAGTGGTTTTCCAACGCATTTACCCGCTTAACGAGTTCCGAGAAATCCAACAGGGTTCGGATTACCAAAGTGGTTGAAAACAGAAACCTAAATATGAGTTACTAGTGTCGTTGCACTGATAAGATAATAAAAATGAAAAAGAGATAAAAAAAAGCTTAAAAGTAATAATTAAAGCAACAGTGAAGGTTTATCTTCAAAGCTCTTCAAATAAAACTGTTGATGAATTCTCAAAGCAAATAATTGACTTTATTCAGTACAGCTTGATTTCGTTGTAAGTGTACAAGATGTGACACACTTTATTTTTTATCCTACACTTAAATGTAATAGTTTCCCAATAATATAACTCCAAAACTTCAAATTTACGAAGGTTATATTAATGTAACATTCGTAAATTTGAAGTTATGTGCATTATGTTGCATTACTTTCGCATACTTTAGGATAAAAAATAAATTAATATGTGACCGAGCTCGTTACAAATTTTCTCGACAGTTTTTTTAATTTGGTTGGGTGTTCCAACGTGATGGTTACGACTGAAAAGTTTGTTTTTAAAAGTGAAATGCTGCATTAGGAAAGCGGTGCGAATACTCGCGTAAAAGTTATGAATTAAATAGGTTGTAACATTTCTCGTCCGCGTTCCTTTTTGATATGTTGCTCCCTGAGGCAACTCCGCCAATAAAAGCGTCCAGCAAAATGCCGACCTGGAACTAACCTGAACATGAAACAAAAAATAATATCGCCGCGCCGTAAGGTGATACCGTACGTACGGCAATTTATGTAATGGGATAACAAATATGAAACAGGCTTAACGTAAGCGTTCTTCCGTTTTAAGCGAAATCCAATTATTCCTGGGGGCATAAAGTCCAGCATATATACAGGTGGTGTATATATTTCTACCTGTCTGACTTTAACACACGGTTCGATGGGCGTTCGAATTTCTTCCGTACGGATGGATGGCAACCCCTTTATTTATCGTCCCTTGCTACCGAAAAAAAAGTACACGATAAATGTCAAAAATCCAGGGGTACCATAACTTCGCCTTCGATCCACACACATTTCCATTCATTTCATTTCCCCAGACGTCGCATAGACCTCGGATCCAGTAAGTGTTTACTCATTGAATTTTTATCACCTCAATATCGATATTGCTGCCTTCTCCACCCACTCCCTTTCTGCACCATTTACTCGATTGATTTTACCGATACGCAGAATTATTTTAACGCTAAATTACACAATAAACATTACTAATTTGTGTTTTAAATGTAACAATCGTCTTGAATTCCACAGAATTACTGAGATAATAGGGTATTTTTCTCTACATGCTGGATGGTAACTGGATAATGAAAAATATGTGTAAGATTTCTACATTTGACGACACATTTGTGTTTTAATGATTGTAAGGGTCTTGAATTTTCCTCTACATGCTGAAATACAAATTATGCCTTCAGATGGTATTGATAGTGTTGTATTTTTGTTGTTATAGGGTATCGAGGGGGCCTAGGTGTGCGGAGCAATGTCCAAGGCCTCTGACCAATACGAGTCCGAGGAGGAACTTAGCTTATTCCGTCCATTCACACGAGAATCGCGCGCTGCTATTGAGCAACGGATTGCTGAGGAGCATGCCAAGCAGAAGGAGCTCGAAAAGAAGAGAGCTGAAGGAGAGGTAAGATATTGTTCTACGCGACGTTTTAGTAAAGAAAAAAGAACTGACCTAATAATTTTGCTACACAGCTTTTTCAGGATTCTCTCTCTCTATATATATATATCTATGATTATTGTGTCTATTTTATAAGTGTGTATATAACTGATATATCTATATGTATAATCATTTCTATCCATTTAGAGGAATGTGTGTTGTAAATCTGTGCTTACAATGTGCATGATTTTGATCATAAACTGGATAAGTAAGGTATCTCTACATTAGCATGTATGTTATATCTATATTATTATATCTATTTCTCTGACGACCAAATCATACATACCACATTTGAAACATACTATGTTCGATTTTCGTTCAACTCGCATCATCACATCTCACATTTTGAAATTCTAAATTAAAATCACGAAGATAATATTAAAAAACGACTGCATTCTGCTATCCATGTGCTTATAGATGTTAAATTTTCAACTTTATTCCAGACCGGTTTTGGACGAAGGAAAAAGAAAAAAGAAGTAAGATAATCCCCTAATAAAACATATAAGCAAATAACACTTGCTTATTTTAGTTAGTCCATGCTTCTGACGATACAATAAAATACAAAAAATACAGATCAACCATATTATATATCTTCCTTTACAGTTTTACTACTGTTTTTACTCTTGTATATCTTAGATTCTCTTTTGTCGTCAGTTGCATCATGCTTAGACATTAACAAGTTTCTGCTTGACACTTTGATTACAATTCTTACACTGGGCTGTTAGAAAGTAGCGTTTCTTATGCCATGCTTTATAGGAAACACATACAGTCTTTGTTACTTGTACAAACCATTCACGTTCAATCACGTTGGCTTTGCGTAACATGATTGTGCTTGAATGGCCCTTGTTATTACTTACCACCACTAAATGTCTACTTATTATTTTACAACCTGTATGTACACAAGATCGCATGCTTATAGAATTTATAGTTACTTAATTTATCTATATACAATATCATAAAATGTTGGTACTGTATATCGATCAAAACCAAATAATAATACATACATACTTGTCACTAGTGAGATTCACTGTTATTATTTTTTTATTTTATGACGCTGTTTGAAAAGAAAAATGCAAAGCCTCAGGTATGGTAGTGTTGGAATCCGGATATTTCTGGCCTTTAGTGTTATAGTTATTAATCAAAACAAACGCTGTGTAAATCAGAAATATATTGCGAGATGTTTGCTTTCTTTGTACGAAAATATAACATGGTCATGTTAGATAGAACGCCATGCCAGCGGATTTGAGTTTTTTTTTGTTTCGTGCTGAAAGCAAAGGAGTAACACCATACTTTAAATAAATATTACCAATATTATCTTTCCAACTACCGCAATGTGTGTTAAATAACTTATGAGGGACATAATTTACAAGTCTTCTGGGGGTTACCACAACAGTAAAGGCTTTACTGCGGAGTTGTAAAAACAACCCCGACATCACGTGCTTTACTCCTAGTCCCCCGTTTTTAATAAAAAATTAAGACCCTCCATATAGGCCACCACAAAGTTAATCATTCAGTAAGTCCTTCTTTACGTCGTCGTAGTGATTCTAAAACGCATTTTTTTTCATATTTTCAATCTTATCTATCTTATCTTTTATTAGTGTATGTCATGCTGTCAAATATGAAATAAAATACAGGTAATTATAAGTAGTAGTAAACGCAAAAACAATGTATTGCTTCAGGAACATTGGTTCAATACAGCATTTAGATATATTGTTGCTTTCCCTTGATACTGATTGGTTTGAATCTCGTCACATTTCGTCCGTTAAAGAAAGTTAGTTCAATGTGAGGCTCCTTTGTACCCATCGTTGAAAGAAAATACTAAAAACCTATACCAGTATAATTAGCCAATTTATCTGATTACTTTGGCTTAGGTAAAATCGTTATTATATCTCTATAAATAGCAAAATCAGTGCTTCAATTGCTTAGATGTACACTAACGCTTCATTATGACGTACACCTATATGTACATGAATATCAAAACATTTATGTTGTAAATTGGCTGAAAGTTTTTCAGTGTTCGCTGAAAGACTTTTCAAACTCACGATTGTAAGATGATGAAACTATAATGCACTCTCTGTGGGTGGATTCCATTAGTATTAATTTCCGTCAATTTCTAGTAAATTTTTGTAATTTGGTCTATATTGAAATAGGAATTAAAAATGGAGGTAGTTCTATTTCCGTAAAGGTACACACTACATCATAGTTGTCGTTTGGATTACAAAATTACAAAATCGATTTGTAGGTCTGCCATCTAGCAAGTTTAAACTTGCGTTGCGACCTTTTAATTTTGTTCCCCCCTCGTTCGGCGTAACGGAAAATAGGTCTGAAATGATTTTGATTGTCGACTTGACGCAAAAGGCGATATATTCAAGGTCTCAGCGTCGCCTAGCATACTGCATACGAACTTTAACATTATAAATATAAAACAGTTGTACCAATCGATAATAGAGGGGTGGAGGCACAAGGAACTACCCGTTCTGGCTGACTTCCACGGAAGATAATATAACATTAAAAGCGGTTATAACGAAACTAAATTAATTAACCAATCTAACGACACAGGCTGGCAGAGTTTGAGCTTCTTGCTTTTTAGCTTTTGTTCGTTTGACTGTTTTCGTTTGGTTTACTTTATTTTTATAGATCTACCTCTTATCTACCATCAACACACTCTTCATTCCACTTCAAACGAAAAAGTCAACTAACAGCTCAACCATAAGATTGAGTCTTTACCTTGTCTTCTTTAAAGCTCATACAAGATGATGATAATGTAAGCTTGTAAAAGATGCTACCTTCACCAACCTTTAAGAACAGTATTCTAGGAATACAAACTTACGTCATGGCTGAATAAGGGCGAATTAAGGTTATTGTGTTGAAGACTAGTTATGATGACGTTTCATTAGAAGATTGATGATGTTGATTGTGGGTGATTGTGTAGTATCTTTAGCATACTTGAGGGCAATACAAAGTGATTGAAATGGAATTAGGTTTTTTGGAGATGTATTGTTCTGGAGATTGGTGTTGAGGATGTGGTGTAGTGTTTGAAATGATGTCTTTGCAGATTCGGTATGAAGACGAGGACGAAGATGAAGGCCCCCAACCTGATCAGACACTGGAGCAGGGTTTACCATTACCAGTTCGGCTGCAGAGTAGTTTTCCACCAGAACTGTCCAGTACCCCCCTCGAAGACATCGATCCTTTTTATAGCAACCAAAGAGTAATTGCACCAAAGCACTTTATGCGTTTCTCATGATCTCAAGTCCACAATTTTTTCTTTTCCATTTTAGACGTTTGTAGTGATCAGTAAAGGCAAGGATATATTTAGATTTAGCGCGACAAATGCCCTTTGGATACTTGACCCCTTCAATCCAATTCGCCGGGTAGCTATCTATATTCTTGTACATCCGCTATTTTCTCTATTCATTATCACGACTATTCTGGTTAATTGTATCCTCATGATAATGCCTACAACACCCACGGTAGAATCAACTGAGTAAGTTTATTCATTTTCAATTTGCACGGTTAGAGTTTCTTACTACAAACGATGTATGTTTTTCTAGAGTGATATTTACTGGTATCTACACATTTGAATCTGCAGTGAAAGTCATGGCCAGAGGTTTTATTCTTCAACCATTCACCTATCTTAGAGATGCATGGAATTGGCTGGACTTCGTAGTCATAGCTTTAGCGTGAGTAGAATATTAGATTAGCAGATAGTTTAGCCTCCAATACTTTAACTCATAGTTAAATATAAATTATGATTAAAGACCTCATATCTTTCTGGTGTATCGACATTATTTTGGAGACAAAACCAATTTTGATGCACCTATTCCCCTCTTCTTGTATTTTATCGTACGTATATAAGTATAAGACACTGGACTAACCGTTTCTGATTCCACAGCTATTGTATTTTTACCAAACATTATTATTTTCCAAAAATTTGTATTTTGATCAAGTGAGTTGAGTTCACATCTTTTTTACGATATGTAGACAGAGATCTAAGTAGTTTTGTCCCATTAGTACCAATGACTAGTTTAACAACTGTGGTATAGTTTATAGCCTTAGACTTTGATTAAATTGTTATTGATATAGTGATATTTAAGACAGTATATTATATTCTATGTAGAAGGTATAGCCCTACTTCTTTATTCATGGCAGTTGTAACATACGAAATTAACACCAACTGGATGTTGTCAAGAAGATTCTACATCAATAGGAAAACTGCCAACATCCAGTCTGTGTTTCTCAGTTTCTCGTGAACATTTGCATAGCTAATAGCTATATATAGCTTGTTTTGTATGGTACAACTGATTCTGAAATTTGTTATAGATATAGGACGAGTTGCATTGGTCTTTTTCTGACATCTCTTCCTTAATTGTGGTCTAGTTAAAAACAAACTGTGCTTTCTTAGCTTTGGATATTTAGCAAATTCAAGATTTTCATGATGTCTTATTGTTGTGCACATAAAATTTACCCGCCTGTATTTCAGATATGTAACCATGGGGATAGACCTCGGGAATCTTGCAGCTTTGAGGACATTTAGGGTACTTCGAGCTCTGAAAACTGTTGCTATCGTTCCAGGTATGTTAATTTACTCCATTCCTCCACCGGGTCAACATACATCTCGCATTCTATTTAGAGCAGAAAGCACATGCACATGGGTGATCGATGTTAACTGCATACTAGTCCATAGACAATGGGATAACGTATTTTATAAATTTACTCTCCCGGTTACACCTCCGAGAACTACAGACCAACTCTTCTACATTTTACATCAACCTTTCACGGAGTTTACTACTTTATAGACAGTCTTCTAAATTTTTAAACCTGAACTCTGTGGCCAACAAAAGAAAAGATTTTGGCACAAACTTGTAATCCAAACGGTCGTAATCCTTCAACATTAACATCTCAAAAATTCATAATTCAATGATGATTGGGATGATTTTTATGGAACCATTTCCTGAACGTCATTTGCCAATAGTTAAAGAGTCAGTTTCAGGTTGTGTGTTGTAAGACGAGTTGAACTGTAACTTGTATGACGTTGGTGTGAATTAAAACCTGTATTAGGGGAGCGGATATGGAGGTAAATCAGTTTCCTATGTCCATCCGGTGTTGCTCGTGTACTGCGTTAATTAATATGTTCGCCTTTGTAATTGGAAATCTGTGGGTGATGACCACTACACGTTCTCTCTTCCGTTTTTTAGGTTTGAAAACAATCGTCGGTGCTGTCATAGAGTCCGTGAAAAATTTGCGCGATGTGATAATTTTAACAATGTTTTCGTTATCCGTATTCGCATTAATGGGTTTACAAATTTATATGGGCGTTTTGACTCAAAAGTGCATTAAAGTATTTCCCTCCGATGGTTCGTGGGGCAATTGTACAGATGAGAACTGGTTCAAGTTCAATAGTAACGAATGTAAGTGGTCACCGTAATTTAATTTCAAACACAAAATCATAATTTTGCCTAAATCTTGTAGCTAACTGGTTTGAGGAGAATGGAGATTATCCTCTTTGTGGGAACTCTTCCGGAGCTGGGTAAGATTTGTCGATAGATGTCAAGGTCATGGTTACTTCATCTATCATTTTTAGTCAATGCCAGGACGGTTACACTTGTTTACAAGGTTTCGGTTCGAATCCCAACTATGGTTACACGAGTTTCGACACATTCGGCTGGGCGTTCTTGTCTGCTTTTAGGCTAATGACCCAAGATTATTGGGAAAACTTGTACCAATTGGTATGTGTGAACTTCGTACATCATCAAACTGAATATAACACATCTCTCTCTTACAGGTTCTAAGATCAGCGGGTCCATGGCATATGTTGTTTTTTATAGTAATCATATTTCTAGGATCATTTTACCTCGTTAATTTAATTTTAGCCATAGTAGCGATGTCTTACGATGAATTGCAGAAGAAGGCGGAGGAAGAGGAGTTGGCAGAAGAACAAGCTATAAAAGTATGCTTTTTACAATTGTGGCAAATGCTGGTATAGTCAAAATTTTGTAGGACGCACAACAAGCAGCGTTGGAGAAACAAAACAGGGCTGCTGATAGGGCTGCGGCGGCGCAGTTAGCAGCTCAAGGGTTGACAAAGTCATCGTCGAATTCCTCATGTGGTAGCAATGAGTTCTTTTGGCAGGAGAAAGGTCAGGAGGATAACAACAAAGAGAAGATCAGTTTACGATCTGAAGGACTCGATTCAGTGAGTGAGAAGCGAAGAGTACCTAACCCTACGAACATACGGAAGGTCAGCACTGTAAGTGTCCTGAGATTTGCTTTGCGATCTTGTTATTTCCAATTAGAAATGAACATTTAGAGCCAGTATTCTTTGTTGAGATTATGGTATACAATCCTCTTTAATATTTCTATTGTTATTCGATATCCATGACACTTATAGTGTCCAGACAAGTACCAGTACCTGCTACAGACCTACACCCATTTTCTGTATGCTATTTAGACCGATAAAACTAGTCATAATTTAATACTAGCTTTTTTGCATGCCCTTAGTCATCTTTCTCATTTTTTTATGAGAGGATGCGGCACTCCATTTAACATTAATAGTAACAAACACGCACACATCACAAAGAACACAACTCTGGAATGTGTAGACTAGCTCATCAAATATGAACTGCAGAGTAACCACTAACCACCAGTATTTGTAATTCATTATGATGTTTGGATGTGGTTCTGCAGTTCGTGTAGATATAAGTTAAAAATCACTCGCCCAGAGCACTCAGTGAGTCGAATTCAAGTCAGATACTTGTCATTAAGAAACACGTGACATGGGCAGGGCTATTTTCTAAATATGGTATCGTATGCAAAGAACCATAAGCGTTACGGTACCATATTTTGCATGATTTGGCATATCCTCGGAATCTTACGCATATATAGACCATGTCCCGTGTTCAGGCAAGTCTGAGCCTGCCCGGATCTCCGTTCAACCCACGCCGTGGTAGCCGTGGTAGCCACCAATTTGCGTTGCGCAACACACGGCGCATGGTGGTACCACCAAATGACCGTAAACCATTGGTTCTTTCCACGTATCTTGATGCCCAGGAACATCTTCCATACGCAGACGATTCGAACGCGGTGACACCGATGAGTGAAGAAAACGGTGCGATGGTCGTTCCGATCTACAACTATTTAGGTAAATCTTGCAATGCCTTGGGCGTGTAGGCATTGCTGATGTAGGGTTCTCGCTAGGTTCCAGACATTCTTCCTATACATCACATCATTCCCGTATGTCGTATACATCGCATGGTGACCTCTTGAGTGGTATTGGTGGCAACAGCAAGGTTATGACCAAAGAAGAGATGCTTCGGAGGAATGGACCATCAGGGGCCATCATAAAACCTAATAGTTGCTCGGAAAGGCCAAAACACAAAGGGGATTATGTGAGTATGAGTTATTATTTTTCGACTACTGATGGTTTCATTCTCCAGGATGGCCCCACGACCGTTTGCGAGGAGAAACTCAAGCATTACGATCCTCATTACACAGAGCCAAGACAAACTGTGGAGTTGACTGGTTTGTGTCAAATGAAATGGTGATGTTGTTGAGATTTAACTTTTGGATTTTAGATGTTATGGTGCTGAACGACATCATCGACCAGGCCGCTGGTAGACAACCCTGCGAACCAGAACATGGAGGTAAGTCCATTTTCGTTGAAATCACTTTTGGACAAACTCATCCCTCCCTACACATACACACCATCGCAAACTGCTTTGGATAGTATTTTAATAGTTTCTTTGATTACGGTGGCATGATTGAAAGGGGCTTATATTTAGATCTCTAGCTATATGTGAATCATCCTTTAGTCTTCTAAGCACTGACTGACACTTAACTTGTGTTAAGTGGTGCGTGTGGCATTTTCCGATGGTGTACCCCCACAACACTCTATAAACGCTTTCAACTAATTTTGCTTATGACACTAGTGGCGTAAATCTAATTAATCAATTAATCAGAGATATAGGATCACAGTTTTAGCACCACCGCATTCGCACAAAACCTCTTTTCCCAAAAAGAGTGTGTCAAATTCACGTTTACTAATGCCACGTACAGGTTCTGTTTATTATTTCTCAGCCAATGATGACGACGAAGAGGAACCGACAATGAAAGAACGCCTTCTAGCAAACGCTTTAAGAATAATTGATATTCTTTGTGTATGGGATTGTTGTTGGTGTTGGGTACAGCTGCAGAAATTTGTCGCTATCATAGTCTTTGACCCGTTTGTCGAGCTCTTCATTACACTCTGCATTGTCGTCAATACCCTCTTCATGGCTTTGGATCACCACGATATGAACAAAGACCTGGAGAAAGCTTTAAAAAGTGGAAATTATGTAAGAATCTGTTTTAACTGTCTTAGACAGTGGATTCACTAATACCTTTTTATAGTTTTTCACTGCTACCTTCATGATTGAAGCCACAATGAAGCTGATCGCCATGAGCCCGAAGTACTATTTCCAGGAGGGATGGAATATCTTTGATTTCATCATCGTAGCCTTATCGCTGCTGGAACTGGGATTGGAAGGCGTACAAGGGTTGTCCGTTTTGCGTTCTTTTCGACTGGTGAGTCCTTTGTATCGTGGTGAAGGCCTTATATACTTAAAGATGTGTTTGTTTTTAGCTAAGGGTGTTCAAGTTGGCCAAGTCCTGGCCCACACTGAATTTATTGATATCCATCATGGGTAAAACGATGGGTGCTTTAGGAAATTTGACGTTTGTGTTATGTATTATTATATTTATCTTTGCTGTGATGGGGATGCAATTGTTTGGTAAAAATTACCTTGGTAAGTTGTGGTTACTTGAAATCATGTCACGTTATTAATCCTTTGTTTTGTTTACAGATAATGTAGATAGATTTCCAGACCGTGACCTTCCTAGATGGAACTTTACTGATTTCATGCATTCCTTCATGATAGTATTCCGAGTGTTGTGTGGAGAGTGGATTGAATCGATGTGGGATTGTATGTTGGTTGGAGATGTCTCTTGTATACCGTTCTTCTTAGCGACGGTGGTAATAGGAAATCTTGTGGTAAGGCTATATTTTAAAAGCTATTTTTGCCCTATATGTAAAATGGTGGTGGTTTAATTTTTAAGGTCCTTAATCTCTTCTTGGCCTTGCTTTTGAGTAATTTCGGATCTAACAGTTTATCGGCTCCGACCGCCGACAATGACACCAATAAAATTGCAGAGGCATTTGAGCGCATAGGCCGTTTTATTAGGTGGATAAAATCCAGCATACTCAACATATTCAAAATGGTCCGGTTCAAACTCACCAATCAAATTTCCGACCAGCCGTCAGGTGAGGGACCGTCCAACAGTTGGAACCAAGGTTTTTATCCAATCTGATAGCTTGCTGGTTTTTATGCTTGACGATCACTCGTACCTTTTTCGTTTTTCTTTGCTTTTAATGATTATTATACCTATTACACCACCGGATAGAACAAAACTGTTACATCTGTATGTCTTTAGTAATTAACCTTATGGGTTTCTACAAAAATATTTAAATGAGTTAGAATGAGCTTAAGTACTTAAGGCAAACATATGTGAATATTATTTTTGTCTAGAGGTGTATTTATCGCATGTTATGTGCAGTACCGAGGATAAATGTCAGAATTTCTGACGTAGTATTTCTTCTTTACAAATGAGTCCGCGAGACAACGCTCCTTTCTCGTCTCTTGTCAGTACATTTTTACTAGTGCATTGCCACAGTGGTTTTTCATTATTGTCATTTCGAAGGTTTGTATTTTTTCTACATTATGTAAATATTGTAAATAAAGTCTTTAGATTCTACATATTTTCAGACTTGCATGACGGCTTAGCAGGCTATTCCAAAATTTTTGACAGCAGATTTACAAGAGAAACATATTATGTCGCACTCAACTAAAAAATCGAAACAATTTTTGAATGCCGCTCCTTGAAATTACCCAATCTGCATGATTCTTCTTTATTATTTAGTTTAATTCTTCCTATCGAGATGGAAAGCGCACCTTAGGGTGCGCTCTCTACACGGCTAAAACGCTTGCTTTTGATTCAAAAACAGATTCAGATGGGCCGAGGTTACTCGGTGAAAAAAGCTACAGTATATTCCAACTGTTAATAAGACATTTGATATCCAAGTGTACTAATGTTGGATGTTATAAAATAACTCGGGCTTTTAGATGCGAGGGATGGCGGTCTTGAGTTGACCGGTGATGACATCATGGCCGATGGTATCATCAAAAAGAGTACTAAAGATAGATTAGAAGTAACGATTGGTGATGGAATGGAATTTATAATCCATGGTACATTCTCCGAAATACTTTTTCATAAGCTACAATCATACTAATTAATTTCCTTGTTCCAGGTGATAAAAGAAGTAAGAATACCATAAACAAAAGTAAGACAATAGGAAACTCGATAATAGAGCATGGTGCATACATGGCACACGACGATCAAATTAGTAATAAGTCATACGGCAGCCATAAGCATAGGTTTAAAGATGATAGCCACAAAGGCAGCACAAAGTCCTTGGAGCATGATGACCAAGAGGAGAAAAGAGATGCCAGCAAGGAAGAATTAGGTTATGGAACTGAAGATGATGAGCAATGCGAGTGCGATAGAAAGGCGACCTCCAACTTGATCTTAGATGTCGCCATAGAAACAGCCGATACGGAAGACCTAATAGACTATTCCGCTGATTGCTTCCCAGAAAATTGCTACAAGAAATTCCCGTTCCTGGCTGGGGATGAAGACTCGCCATTCTGGCAAGGCTGGGGCAACCTCAGATACAAAACATTCCGTTTGATCGAGAACAAATATTTCGAAACTGCTGTCATTACGATGATTTTGACCAGTAGTTTAGCTTTAGCCCTCGAGGATGTCCATCTACAGCAAAGGCCGATCCTCCAGGATATTCTGTATTATATGGATAGGATATTTACGGTGATATTTTTCTTTGAGATGTTGATCAAGTGGTTGGCGTTGGGTTTCCAAAAGTACTTCACGAATGCTTGGTGCTGGTTGGACTTCATAATCGTTGACGTGTCATTGATAAACTTTATAGCATCCCTATGTGGCGCTGGTGGAATTCAAGCATTCAAAACTATGAGAACCCTTCGAGCTCTGAGGCCATTGCGTGCTATGTCCAGGATGCAGGGAATGCGAGTATGTACCATCTTTTGAATTGTTGTTGTTGATGGCTGTTTATGGTTCTGATTCCAGGTTGTAGTAAATGCATTGGTGCAAGCTATTCCATCTATCTTTAATGTACTGTTAGTGTGCTTGATATTTTGGCTCATATTCGCCATAATGGGTGTACAATTATTTGCTGGCAAATATTTTAAGTGCGTAGACGCAAACAAGACAACGCTTAGCTACGAGATAATACCAGATTATAACGCATGTAAAGCTGAGAATTATTCATGGGAGAATTCGAGAATGAATTTCGACCACGTCGGTAAGGCTTATTTGTGCTTATTTCAAGTTGCAACATTTAAAGGTTGGATACAGATTATGAACGACGCGATCGATTCGAGAGAGGTAAGTTTGATGTTTGTCCCCATGTAAAACATAACGCACCTTCCCTTACAGCTTCTCAAGCAACCGATTCGAGAAACAAATATTTATATGTATTTGTACTTCGTTTTCTTTATCATATTTGGTTCCTTCTTCACCCTCAACCTGTTTATTGGAGTTATCATTGATAACTTCAATGAGCAAAAGAAGAAGGCGGGTGGTTCTTTGGAACTATTCATGACCGAGGATCAGAAGAAATATTACAATGCGATGAAGAAAATGGGGTCCAAAAAACCAATGAAGGCCATACCGAGACCAAGGGTAATGTATCAAACACTATATCAAACTACAACGTTGACCACCTTCTTTTATTAGTGGCGGCCTCAAGCTATTGTGTTCGAAATAGTAACCAATAAGAAATTTGACATGATTATCATGTTGTTCATCGGCTTGAACATGCTTACGATGACAATGGACCACTATCAGCAGAAAGAAACCTTCACCAAGGTCCTGGAAAATCTAAACATGATTTTTATCGTCATATTCAGCACAGAGTGCATGATGAAAATGTTTGCCTTACGATACCATTACTTCACAGAACCCTGGAACTTATTCGATCTTGTTGTTGTTATATTGTCTATACTCGGTAAGTGACGCTGGTCTCTAGTTTGGTATTGATCGATCGACAACAATATGTATATTGTAGGATTGGTGCTAAGCGATATCATTGAGAAATATTTCGTATCACCGACGTTACTTCGTGTAGTTAGAGTGGCGAAAGTCGGTAGAGTCCTGCGTTTGGTCAAAGGTGCTAAGGGCATTCGGACGCTATTATTTGCCTTGGCTATGTCACTGCCTGCACTGTTCAATATCTGCCTACTGCTTTTCTTAGTGATGTTCATCTTCGCCATCTTCGGAATGTCCTTCTTCATGCACGTAAAGAACACCGGAGGACTCGACGACGTCTACAATTTCAAGACATTTGGACAATCGATGATATTACTCTTTCAGGTATGCACTGCGAGTCGGCTACGTTTTGTTTGGTCGTTTTGCTACCTACGTATATGGTGTTGTGTTTTGCAGATGTCGACTTCAGCTGGTTGGGATGGTGTTTTGGATGGGATAATCAACGAAGAAAACTGCTTGCAGCCAGACAACGAGATCGGCGAAACGGGTAACTGCGGCAACTCCACAATTGGTATTGCTTTCCTGCTCAGCTATTTAGTCATTTCCTTCCTTATCGTGATAAACATGTACATCGCCGTCATCTTAGAGAATTATTCCCAAGCGACTGAGGATGTGCAGGAAGGCCTCACTGATGATGACTACGACATGTACTACGAGATTTGGCAGCAGTTCGATCCCGACGGAACCCAATACATCCGCTACGACCAGTTATCGGACTTCCTCGACGTTTTGGAGCCTCCCTTACAAATCCACAAGCCTAACAAGTACAAGATAGTGTCCATGGACATACCGATATGCAAAGGTGACCTAATGTTTTGTGTGGACATTCTCGATGCTCTCACAAAAGACTTCTTTGCTCGTAAGGGTAATCAAATAGAAGAAACGGTTGAACTGGGTGAGGTGCAAGCGAAACCAAACGTGGCTGGGTACGACCCCGTCAGTTCCACGTTATGGCGTCAAAGGGAGGAATATTGTGCGCGGTTAATCCAAAACGCGTGGAGGAAGCATAAGAGACAGCGATGCGGTATGACAGATCAATCGGACGACGGTGAAGCTGACCAAGATGGAGATGTTGGGGCACACCAGACTGCCGTGTTGGTCGAAAGTGACGGTTTCGTAACAAAAAACGGGCACAAGGTCGTGCTTCACAGTCGTACACCAAGCCTTAGTTCACGATCGGCAGATGTTTGAGATTGGCAACGTCCCTCCCCAACCAAGTCATAGCCTGACTTGATTTGTTTCTTGCGACTCCTTTATCTTTGTTCCCGCACGGCATTATGTGAAGCATGGGTCGCACGTTCAATCCCAAAGGGCGTGCGTCCCTGTGCTGTGATAATCTTTTTCTATACATCGAACTGACAAACTGATGTCCAATAATGTCTTTCGTAATGTCGCTAGTGGCCGCCGATGATGACTCAAGTAGTACCAGAGCTTCCTTCGTGGCCAACTAGCGTCATAAACGCCGTCTGGGGCAAGATAAAGGGCCGGACTCGGTGTAGAGTATTGCGTGGAAGAAGGTATCCCTACTATCGTTGCTTTTTGAGGATCTAATATTACCATCGACGTGGTTGGTTTATGTCCCAGCATGATCCTTCCAGTTTATTAATCATTAAACACAATTACGACGTTAAGATCATTATTGAAGGCGATCTTAGAGCATCTAGTATTCCCAAATAGATCTGTCAGGTCGCCTTTTTTGACCTAAACCCATATTTTCAAAAAATCAGGCCATGCAAAAATAAAAGTGCATATTTTTATGTAATTTTATATATAGTTGCGTTGCTTTAGCTTTTCTTTTACTATTCGGGCCGATTTCATTTTATACAATGCCTATATTACAAGATGCACTTTTGTGGTTTAAATTTTAATGTCCCTACAATTCTTCTTCTTCCTCTTCTAACCTATCCCCCGGTGCTTTCTTCAATTGCTAACTTCAAGCTGTTGTCACGAACTGAAGGGGAGGGGCGTATGCGGCAAAAAAAACATAAATATATATACCAAAGAGTAACCAAACATTGCAACATTGTACACAACTTTTGTATGCCTAGTACAATAATACTATATTGTAAGTTGTAAGTGTGGCATTTTTGGCACACGGTGACTACTAAAAAATTAGCACATGTCTATTTTAATATGAAACGCTTTAATCGAGAACTCTGTAAATGCATTTAAAAATTTGATGACACCCTGTTAGTCTGTTATCGTTTCTTATTTTTATTCTCTGTTCAACAACCATGGCTGGACCATTTGAATCGTACTGTTATTGATTAATATAATTATTAGCCACGTTCGTCAAATGTTTTTAATGCATTACACAGTGATTTTTGCTAGATTGAGATTTTCATTTTGAAAGAAAAACATAATACACGTAAAACACACACAAACACAACTGTATACCCGTTTGTCGCATGACAAGGTTTGTTACTTTGATATTACATATATTATCCTGAAGCGTTTAGCTAGAAAAAAATTATTTATTGATTCATTGTTGAATTTTTATATATATTAAATGTTGTACATCTGACGGTGTTTGTAAAACCTGAAAAAATGTAAGGCGCCGATCCATCTTTCTAAATAAGTCATTGTTATTCCCAAACAATCGGTTAATTAGAAGAAAACTAGTCGATTCTTATAATAAAGAGATATTCACTGGAAAAAAGTTTTTGCAAACAGATCGTGGGTTCTTTTGGTTGTACATAATTTGTTGAATGAGGATGGCGATCTGTAGGTACAATTCCAATAAAGTAGGACCTCTGTCCCCCGTCCCGCATACGAGAGAAGTAGAACTGATATTAGATTAAGGTTAATTTGTTCTGTTTATAAAAATATATAACGAATTATTTTTGGACGGGGAACATCGGCGCCTACAAAAAGTAACATGTATATAAATTGTCCAAGATGAAGAGAAAAAAGCAAAGTATAGTTTAGTTCATGATAAAAAGAAATAAACACAAATAAGTGAGTACTAGATGCTTATTTTTTGTATAAAAATAATAATGAAAAAGAAAACTCACTCAGGTTGATAAATGCTCTTTCGTTATTTTTTGGGATACTAACTAACGCACACTAACAAACACTTTCAGAGTATCAGACATTCAGAAGTAAGTGATAATACATACAGAAATTAATAAATCGCCTACGGATGGTCGACCATGTACCAAATTCTCGATCTCCTGTAGACGATAGCGCCCTCTGTTTTTAAAGTGTGCTGCTGCATAATGCAAATAAACTAAAAAATGTAATATAATACCTAAAATGGCCACAATACGACACTCTTTAATTATTAAACTGTCACGTTTTTACTTGACTTCTGTGGCGCACGCTGAGATAAAAGAAAGTCTTATAGTGCACTATGTCAGCCATTATAAAGCTGAGGTATACTCACGTTTCCCTCATTCTTTTGTTCCTCGGTCAGGAGCGCAGGACGCCTTGCATGCAATCTGCGCAGAACGCGCAGAACGTTCTGCGCACATTGTAACAAGATGCCAGCGGTCGCTTACTTCGAAATTTTAGAGATTACAATAGCCACCGGGAAAAGAAGGTTCATATTTAAAGCAATTTCCTAACCTGTTATTCTCTTAATTTCTCGGGCAATGTAAACGATTAGCGTAAACAGTTGACGATACGGGCGAGGAAACTGTTTTATCTTCTGATCCGGGCGCCATTGTCGTTCCTAGATTTGAACATGCAATAATTATACACAAATACTCTCCGATTATTACTTTCCAAAGAAAACAAATAAGAGATTTTTTAAGATACAACCATGGAGACAAGAATGTGCACATAACTATTACGATTCTATAAGCTTTTTTTAAGGTATCTTTTCCAACTGATTTTTTATATAATGACAAATGCATGGCGCGCGCGTTGGCCGATAAGTCAGCCGTGCGATTTATCAACTCATTCTTGTAAAATAATATTATTACATATATACATATAGTTTTTCTAAGCAATTGTTGTTTTTAGATTAGCTATTGGAATATTAATATTTAGTTTGTAAGCTTGGCGAAAAAATAAAGCGGTCTCGATATAAAAATTGTCCTTTATTATACCAAAACTTGCACAAAGAATTCATAATATTGCGCACATTTTCCCACATATTCAATTATTATTATGTTTATTTCTGTTTGTTTTTATTTATCTATTTCAAGGTGTGCAAAACAATCGTCTATATTAGATCTATTATTTATTTTATATATCTGTGTCTATAAACTTAACCTTCACTTACAACTTATCGATAAGATATTCAAATAAACAAGAGAGAGAGAGGTCAGTTATGATAAATAATAACAATACGTTACTGATGCGTAGACAAATTTCTAATTGACATAAATTCCCCGGACAATTTTAGGTCTATTAAAGCTATAGACGAAAACAAATTTCGTCTAAAATTGGTGTACCTAATAATTTTGTTTCACAACAAACATTACCGCAATCTAAAATAAATCTTCAAAAGTCGAGATAGAAAATTGTTTCCCAACTTCACGTTGGCGTACAATAGCTGATAATACAATAACAATGGAAGAAATAAAACACTCGATTTCATTATTTTTTGTTTTATTTATAACACTAAAACAACCTTCTCGTTTCATTTCATCTTATAAAAAGTAGTTAATTCACTCACATATGTACAATATTAATATCTTGTGCACAATCACATATAGAGTCTTAAATAACAATAAATATTAATATAAATAAATTTTAAAATATTGGGCTGTATTCTTTACCCACAGCCTTAAGGAACATGAAGCCTACAAACAACAAACATGTTCCTAATAAGTCTCCTAACGCAGTCAAATATGGAATTGATGAATTATCGGGATCAATTTTGTATCTCCACATAGTGTGGATCATAATATGGGCTATATAGAGCAATAAACATAACTGCATCAAGAATACAGCCAAGTACGTGAAAACAAAGTAAACTGTCACAGCTAAATAACCTTGATTATAAATCACATCAGCAACCAGGACGAAGACAATCTGCCCTGGTATAGACATCACAATTAGCAACCTCGCGGTCTTTGAAGAATACACTAAAAAACAAAAAAAAATTAAAAAATATTCTGTCTTTAAAAAATTGATTTAACTTACAGTTTCCAAATAACGCAGTCCATGGTGCTACCCATTGTTTCGTATGTGGTGGAATAAGTCCTGGTAACGAAGTTTGGTGCAGCATCGTTGAGACTCTGCTGGATTGGATTGAGACCAAATTTCCTCCAATGCCATTTATGATCGGTTGGAATAAGACAAAACCACTGAAATCTTCCACGGCGCTATCCAAAACTAACCCACCCAAGCTACGAAAGATATTCCATTAGCAATGATAACAATACCCAGAGAACCAAAAGCACTTACCCACTGATAAATAAGGCACTGATGACAGGAACCCATCCTTCCTTCAAAATATGCTTGGTGTATTTATTAGATCTCACCACGAAGATCCAACATGGTAGCAATATCAAGATATAAATCCCGATTACGATAAAGAGCACAAAGAAATGAGTATCTAAAAGCATATGTTTGCACTATTGATATCAAATTTCGGTTTAAAGAAATTACCATGGATTGAATACAGCAAGGATGCAACTGTTGACAACACCACTAAGGAAACAACATCACCAATACTAGCTGCAAGTGGTGTTGCTAGATTATCAGGATTCATTTTTAGTTTTCGTGCAATAAATATCACAGCAATGAGGACAAAATCTGTTGAGATCATCATTAGTTTGGAAATAGTTTTTAATAATGTTAATACTTACCTAACGTGAAGCAAGATGTTGTAGCAGTTATTGTACTCGATGCAGCCAATAGCATAGCGTCATTGAAATTAAAATCTCCTGTTAGTGCGGCTGATGCTGATACAGCAAACATAGACACGATACACGATGCCACAATAGCTTGAATCTGTACCAAGAAGATATTTCCTATAACCATCTGAATGAATTCGGTCTTCCGATCCAAGTTTCCCAGATTTGCTTGTGTGGACATTCTCGATGCCAGACACATGTCCAAATTTCCTTTCAATCCAATGATGGCTGGAACCAATATGTATAAAGCTTTGACCTCTTGGAAGACTTCATATTCCTCAACATTGCCCAAGACCAATCCGGCACCGATCGTGCCTATTCCGGCGACCATAAAGGGCACAAAGATTTGAAGAGCAACAGACCATAGCCTCTCCTTAACAGGTTCTTTAAATTTAGGTGCTGGAGTCACATCGTTTGGTTGAGATTCAACTTTATCTACATCATTGCTCAAGTCTAACTTCACTGGATATTTTATATCATCGATGAAGCCAACAACAGTGGTTACGGTTAGCTGAGCTGGGTCGTAAGCTAATGTTTCAGTGCTCACGTTGATAGGGTTTGAAAAACCTTCGTATTTTGACGTGTCTTTTCTTGGTGAAGACATTTTCGTAGAGAGTTATGTTTTACATGGATGATGGCCTCGATTGGTTGTGTTTATGTTCCAATCTTCATGGACCTGCAAGATCAATGCTCGATTGCAAAACGTACTGATTGTGTTATGAATAAAAACGATACGATTTGTTCCTGCTAAACAATTGTAATAGTTTTGGAATCCACTGAGTAAAGAATTACAGGTTACAAATAAGCAATCATGCATCTAAGGTAACAACAACAATTGTGTTTTGCATTTCTATGATTATGACTTTATTACATGATTTTTCGGTGATTAGCAAAGTGGCACTATTAATTTAAAATACAAAGTTAGGATGTTTATCATTCGTTTTAAAATTGTTGTTTGTTATATATTTCTAAAAAATTTTTAACATAAATCCTGTAAATATTCTTTTAAAGAATTTGCAGTTGCGTCAAAATGCTTAGCAATATTTCCTGTTAAAAATAACACAATTCAAAACGTACACAAGGGTATTAATGGTTTTATTGTTGCAGCATTCGTAATTAACAGTTATCGCTTTTTGCTTTCGTAATAATTCGATTTTTTTTTAATCAAAATGGCGAGATTGTTCATTACCACATAACACAATAGGAAATCTGAGAATTGACTAAATAAATTTAATAAGGCAATATTTGCATATTACTAACGGCTTATAAAGCTATTTGGTGATTATTTATTTACGAAAATATGCTACTTCCAATTTTAGGTATACCTACAAAATATTGACTTGGTTTATTTCCAGTGTCGTATAAGTACATTCTTAGAAAAGAAAAAAGCAAAATATTTGCATATTGCGAAATGTGTTGAACCGTAGACAATTAAGGAAATAAATTTTTATGCAGTATCAGTAGGTGATATTGTTATTACTATCACGTTGCTATAAAACTTCTTAATAAATACCTATTTTTAAATAAAGTTTTAAAAACTTACCTTTTTACAATCATAACGTACAACTTTAAGGTGCCAAGAAAACAGACGCTATTTTTCCATAATAGTTCAATAAGTACTAAGGAATGTTTTTGCGTAAAGTAACTCGGCATAGACGAAATTTCAAGCGCGGCTATGACTGTATAACAAGCATGACATTTCTATTGCTAAAATCATTCGTTTTTTCGACAACTGTTAATATTATTACTACCCGTAAGTATTACGTTATACTGACAGCAATTTAAAAAACGATCGTTGCCGTGTCACCGCACATTTCTAACTAACAATGTTTATCAACAATACAAACCTCAATGCACCTTAGTCGTGAAGAAAACGGAGAAAAAAACAGTACAGCACAATCAGATAACACAGGCTTCTTTAACGTGATAAAATTGTTGATTAATTGTTTTGGCAATACTTATGTGTAATAATACTTAGAATATATATTTTGTAATAATAAAACTATAGTGTGTAATTAAGATAATCGGCAGGGGAACTTAATTGTGGTTTAAAAAGTTCAAAATAAGCCAATTGTGGAATGCCTTGATGTCTAGAATTGTTAAGTATTAAAATAATAAAAATTAATATGCAAGATTTAAGATACCTGCAAGATACATTGATAGTTTCAACACCTAATACTCTAACAATCATGGTTACTTATATAGAATTTCGTGACATAAGAAAAAGTGGAAATGCACAGAAATAAATAATCCATAAATCATTATTCCACATGTATCACGTTTTCTACATTGACGTGCGTTATGAAAATAACTAGAAATTTCAACTTACCATTAAGTTATTGTTGAGGGCGAAGTTCTTAGGCATGTGTATCCTTACGGAAAGTAAAACTTAAACTAAGACGAGAAGAAAAAAACTGGAACCAAATTGTGTACCTGTAAAGACTGAATGGCTATTGTGAGACACACAGGTACTTATGTGAGATATTGTGCATTCTATACCTGTATAAATCTTTTTGCCCTACTCCTCTCCAACATAACGCGACCAATGTAGGGTTTCTCCTAAAACCCGTGGCAGGAATTATCTTAGACGAGCAATTTTTTACGCTCACATACGGAAGTTGGCATTGATTTTTTAACGTCTCTTACGTATGAATTGATTTATTAACATTTTTCCTTTGGTGGGTTTTCCTTTTAGCAAAAATTCCATCAAGAAAAATCCCCCTTACTTTTGATTGGATGCGGTACAAACACCACAGCTTTGTTCTCCAATTCAAGGAATAATATCGTAAATCTTACGTAATGAAATGTAGAAAAATACGAAAATACTTTTCAATCGGTCGGTTCGCTTTTAATGAATTGTTTTTATTACAAAAACAAATTCCCTAATGACGTTTAAAATACATTGTGTACACGTGTACACAGCAATCATTGTATAATATAACAATGATTGTGGTGGACACTAAACATTCAAATTATTGTGGTAGTTATAAATTCTATTAAAAACCTACTACCAAAATCACGGAATATAAGTTACTACCTCATATATTCATAATCTCATGAATGTCAAATTTTAATATTTTCTAGTATAATTTCTCTAATATAATGTACTAATATATTTCACATATTATATATTTCGTATGCCATTATTGAGCGAATTATTTCACCCCTTCCCTTAAACAAAGAACATTAATTATCGACGTCAGAAATTCGTTGTTTTTTACATTTGTCTATTGTATATTTTTATATGATCTATTTTAATAAACACATCTTTTTTATGGTGTTTATTGGGTAAAATGTTGCAATAGTAGTTGCATACATAAATTATGTAGATGGTTTGTTACAAGAGGACATGTTTGACACTTTCTGTTGGTGGTAAACACAGCATTTGAGAGTTGGAGATTAGAACTTTATTTAGTTTTACGTATATAGTTAATTAGTTACACTAATTTAAAAACAAATCATCAATTAGGCACGAAAATATGCCTACTATTATCACTTTTATCATGTCCATCACATAATATAATCATCACAGTAAGCATAAGACGTCATAGCATAAACTATATTATCCATCATTTAAAACTAAAAGTAGAACAATATAATCTCAAATACTCCTGTTTTAGTTATAAACTATGGTATAAATAATTTTCGAATGGTGCAATTTTGTTGGGTTAGTTAATAATAATAAATGTTAAGAGGAAGAATCTAGAATGGACAATTATTCCTTTATGTGAAATTAACCTCAAGATTACCAAGAACTTGATGTTTTGTTCTCTACCTTTTGGGTTTTCCCTAATCCTTTTTGTGTATTTTTGACACAGTTGTGCATATTGACCATATTATTAGACGCTTTGTGCTTCCATTGTAGGTATGTCTAGTAATTTGGTCAGAGATGGTAGTGCAATATGAAATATTTTGTTGGGTAACCAGTTTACTTAATAAAGTTAGAGAAGTAAGAGATTATTTCAACATTCCCGAATCAATTGGAAAACCTAGATAATGTTATAAAAATGACGTTGGAATAATATTTTTTTAGTGTTTATTTAGGATTACGTTAATTTAAAAAATCATCCATCAAGCGCCAAAATGGAATTACTAGACTACTGTCATGATATAAACTATATATTATCCATCACTTAAGAATTTAAGATGAACAAGATATGATTCTGAAATAGTTTTACTATAATGTAATGACAGTGATTATAGTAATAATA
The DNA here is from genome assembly GCA_963971325.1 of Aphodius granarius. Lineage (NCBI taxonomy): Eukaryota > Metazoa > Arthropoda > Insecta > Coleoptera > Scarabaeidae > Aphodius > Aphodius granarius. Next base: position 7,523,296 of record OZ020230.1, on the reverse strand, counting down.
ATCTTGGAAAGAGTCAGGAAGGAAACTAGCGTCTGGGTGGCTGAGCCTGATGATAAAATTGAAATATATGATACAATGTTGATAAATATTGTTGTTTGTTAGTTTTGGTTTGTACAGACTACAGATTTCTACGCTATTTGTAGTAGTAATTGTGTGGTTATGAGCAAAAAAACAATAACTGGAATCTGTATTTTATAGCCTCGTTTTGTTAGGACACGAAAACCATAATAAATAATATAGCGACGAGAATTGAACAAAAGCGACACTTGACACACTTGTATATCTAATGCCTGGTATTGGTGCAACGCAATATATTTGTTTACAATGTGAATACTGAGATCGGGGAAAACACCGTTAAATAATTCGCTATTTCCGAAAAACAAACCGAGTCATACGGTAATTTTCGAGCTAAAGTAAATATTTTCAATCCTCGCACCCCTTATCAACATATGTTTTTAGTAGATAACGTTATAATTTTATTATTAACACTATAAAACGCAATATAAACACGGGCCATATGCTAAAAAAATATCAGAAATTCCCGATAAGGTCCAATATATCATAGACAATCCAATTTTTAAGGTCGGCTCCTTTGCCGACCACGCGTTTACGGCGTGCGTCCACAGATGGCATTACGCTTCAAATAATGTTTCGCTTACAAGAAAAAATGTTTTGAATACAGTCGTAATGGGATGTATTATTTATTTAAACATTAGTGAAATTATGTTTGTATTCGAGGGGTTCGAAAAAAGTTCCCTTAATGACATTTTTGTTTTGTTTTGGGGGAAAGCGCACGAAATTAAATTTGTTCGTGAATTAATAATAACAGGAGGGTATATTTTATAATCCATTATGGAGATGATATCGTGCGGCATCGATTGTAGCGATAACGTTTGTTTTCATTCAAGGTGACGCGTACTTACCTATTGCCATCTCTGGGCAAACAGCTGAGGGTACAAGCAAAATAAAACCAATCGATTATTTTTCAATTATTTCTTTATATCTATAAGTAATACATCATTATTTGCCACTATGCTTAACAATACAATACAATTTATTTTATAATACTCATTTCTGAATATGAAAATGTAAAAATGTAATTTTATATAATACGTAAAAGGAAACGAATGTTAGCATTCATCCTGTCCAATGCGTAAATATAATAAAGAATAATGTCATATCACCATTTTGTATTTTCCGATTCGTACAAATTATAAAGACTAGAAAGTGACTAGTATAAGTTAAATATGGACAGGGTGAACCAAAACTCGTTGGCCAGTATTTACAGCTGTTTTAATACTTTCATAAACAAGAACGTAACCAAAAAGGGTGGACCCTAGATGCGAAAGTGTTGCTTATTTTATATAAAATCTGTATCTCGAGAAAAGCAGCCACTTTTCACACCCTGGGACCATTTTGAATTTTACCTAACAATGATATAGTTTGATGTTCAGTTTTGTTCTTGAGTTTTGAGGTACAATTGTTATAACATCATTATAAAATATCTTTAACAATATGATTCTGAACTATTTGTATATGTTTACAAATATGTATAAATGTATAAGGAAGTTGTAGTATATAACAGACAGAGATCTATTGTAAAATAAGGACTACTGGCAGTTAGTTTAATGGATCTTTTGTAATATTCTTTGAAAAATCGCGCCTATAATGTTTTTTTTTGTTTAATTTATTTGATACTACGTACACATATAACACATAACGCAAGCAAACACTTATACACTATGAGAAATTATGACGAAAAAATGGTACCGCGTTCTCCAAAGTTATTTTTCGTTTTAATCTTCATCCTCCATTGTTTCTATTTAGTTTATCCATAATCGCAGAATAATATGAAAATAGTTGTATTTTATACTTTTTTAATATATTTTTTTTTGAGTCTCCAATGTAAATAGATAAATTTCATGTGAATACTCTACAAAAAACATCTCTATAATTTAGTGTATAGACTAACATCCTTACGACTAATTTTGATTTTGTGCCTCCGATACTTAAGATTATTTATAACAATACGCCTTTTGTTTTTTAAAATTTGTTTTGTTGTTGTTTTGTTTCTTCTCTTGTCTCTATATTCGAGATTCTATATTCCCTCCAGAATACAATTTTGTTACAATTTTTGTCGGTAGCCATTTTCAGGCATGCGAATCATTCCGTTTTTTTTATAATTCCTTCTTTGTATCGAATCAATAAACCATCAACATATCAGACCTCGACAAAGTTCCCCATATGGTGAGATTAACGTTGCACAATAGGGGTTTTTACCCCGTTTTTTACTAAAAAAAGACTACCCGGATTATCGTAGTTATTTGCGCTTAATTGTACATATACGAATTATACAGTTTTCAACAAAAAAAAAATTTAATCAATCAGAATCATGACAAAGGAGTGGAATCAAACAAATGTCACGTGTTTAAAAATAGGGTTGCATTGTGTCATTGTGTCAGAGGAGGGTAGATTTTACCTAAAACTGGCAAAAGGTCCACACCGTACGCGTGTTTGACGCCAGTTACCCCTTTTTCGCACAAAATTTCCCCTTTTGCGTTAAACCCTCATATGACGAAACCAAATAATTACGTATTTTTGTATAATTCCAGCTGCTGGGCTTAGGGACGTACACGATTGATATTTAATTTGGTAGAATAACAGTTTCTTTTAAACCCGTATGTAGGAACATCTGCCCACCCTCAAGAATTACTCATGGTATATTATTTGGGAAGATATTTAATATATTTTTTATATATAAAGAGAGAGAGAGGAGGAATATTTTTAATGATTTTGCAAGGATCAGGGGAAAGAAATTGGAATGTGGGAGAGAAAATGGAAAGGAAACACGAGAGGGAAAATTATATTACGCCCAGCAAAAAATTCTACTCCCTACGTTGGTAATAACACATTTTCTCTGGATTTTTCTTTCCTTGAACGTCAAGCTTCTAGATACGTTCCTGATAAGGGATAGCACAGAAGGAAAATCGATGCAATAATAATTACTCTAACATTTTTCGCAGCAAAGGGGCGACATTGTCGAGAAGTGACAGCCGAATCAGATAGCCGAAATGAAATAATAAGACGTCGAATATTCGCTTCCCATTTTTTCAAAATTAATTTAAAGCACCCCATTCGATTTAGCAAGCGAACACAAGACGCCCTCATCCGGGGACGAAACAACTACTTTTTATAACATTTCCCTCCTTCCCCGTCCATCTTATAAGACTAGTTCATTTCCAATCATCAAAAATCAATAGAAACTCGTTTATTTAACACCTATAATATATATAGTGTCGTGCGGCTGCCTAGTCTACAGCAAGAACTATAAGCTACGAACAACATACAATATTCAACAAATTTTTACCGCAAACCCGACAGCCGCTCGCTTTTGATTTTTTGCTCAATTATACTACCGTAGTTTCGAACACACTATAACCAAAGTTGTATATATAAAAAAACTAACAGAAGTATAAAGAAAAACAAGAAATTTTTAGTGAAAACCATTCATTTCTCGATATAATAACATCTTCATATGACATTTTTGCCATTCTACCTAGAATTATTTATATTTAAAGATGTTATTATTAAGAATAATGGAAAACGAATCACTTTAAAGTGGAAATTTGTGGATGTAAGTAATCTGAATTGATTTAAATTGAATTTAATTTGATTTTTAGTATGAGATGAATGATTTTTGTGTGTAATTGTGAAGCAGCTTCAGTATTCAAATCGGGGCAGATGCATAAATTTACATCGGCGGGAGAGGAGAAAAAATTTTTGGGGTCTTTTGTAGGCAATAGGGCCGGGAGTTCGGCGCGTGCTGCTCGTGCAGCTGTTTCCCCGATTTTAGGAAACGAGGACCCGCGGACAATAGGCCCAAGGCAAAAAATGATTTACATGGAGCCATAAAAGTATAATATTCATTTTATGCAGATCGGGTAAAATCGAACACATACAAAAGTTGGCCAAATTCATTGTAGTGTCGCAAATTAAGTGCGTCGCCGATTTGAATACCGCACCCCTTGGACAAAGAAGTCCGCGTGCTCCACAATTTTTACTGACCGCTCATTTGACATGGAACAAATAAAGATATAGTGTTTTTTATTATACTAATTCATAGCCAGATCGTTTTGCAATTACTGAAGGCACACAGCTTAGTATTACGACTAGTAATTAGCAAAAAGGTAGTCGGATTTGTACTATACAATCAAATAATATGTATACTCGCCCACATATTCATTAAAGAAAGCCCTAAGGTGCAGATTGTGTGATGACTAGTACTGTCAGAGATCACCGACAAACGCAAGAACTGATTTGACTAGATTGGTTCGTTTTTTTATTTGTATTATTTGTACTTATAGGCAAAAGAGGTATTGTCACATTTCCTGAGAATGTCAAACATAACCAAACGGCTAACCCGCTACAGAACGCAATTTTCTCACCGTACAACGGCGGAATGACCAGAAAGCTGATCCAATACAAGAAAATAGGTTAAGTTTGATTAGTTATGACTAAATAAAAAAGATGATGGGAGATTCTTGCGTTGGTCGAATCTTAGAACGGCTTATGGAAGACAGCCTGCAGACTAACTTAAATTAAGGAAACCTATATTATAAATAATACATATAAACAATCATAATAAACGAATAAATTACAGTTTAGACGGTTTCTAAGTCATGTACATATATAAATTTTTTCTGTATATTCTAATGTCCCTGAAGGCTTTAGGCGTTGATCTTGGGAAGGCCCCCCTTTTAAAGCCGTTATATAACAGCCCGCTAAGGTCAGGTCTGATGATTTGTTGAACATCAGGCCTGACCTAAGCGGAAACCCCATGACCTACGCCTTTCATTGACTGAGGTACCAGTGATATATCTTAAATATCTAATCAGGAACTCAGAAGAAGGAAAGCGTTGTCCCCTTTCATATGTTAAGTTGGGGACATCGCAAGAGGTGTGATTGTACCCGTTTCATTTTGAATAAACCCTGAGTTGCGTGGACTGGGCCTGTGGAAACGCTTCTTTTTTTTTTCTTAGATTTTTCTAATTATTTTGCATATAACTGGCATTTTGAGCAAGCTACGACTAACAACTCAATACACACATTACACATTACTTTTCTTGTGAACGGATAGCTATATATGATAAAAATAGGAACTTCATTAAACATCACCTAAAGCTTCATTTTATCGTACAAAAAACATTAGTATTCTCTCTTTTTTTCGTCGTCATGTCGTTTTTATACTTCAATTTTACCTTTAAGTGAAAATCAACAGACTATATAAAATTCCACTCAGTCTTTCCAGTATTTGCGTAAAAATATGTGCTCACGTGGGGCCCACGTACTGGGCTCCTACTTGCAAATATAGGAATATGCTTCAATATTTAGTTTAAATAAAAGTAGTAATCACAGGTGTAGCTATCGCCATCAATCTTAAAAAATATATATGACTTCTGTTTTAGTTACTTTTTTCACATATCTAACACGTGTAGGAAACATTTTTGCGGTATGGTACTTTTATGGTATCTTTCTTAGGCTGGAGTTAATGTGAATGTTACCGTTATCGGCGTTGACTGTTTCTGAAGAACTGGCAAGAATACCAACGATGGGACTATACGACGATCTTGATTTGACTCCTCCAATAAAAATGGTTGCATAATATACGGTGTCTGGCTTGATGACTCCTCCAAATGAGGCAAAGCATACGTGGCCGGTAACTGCGAACGCTTGGCAACATCTCTTAAGGATTGTCCCATTCCATCAGACGCTTCCTTGATCTTACGCTTAACCATCTTCTTCCCTTTCTTCAAATCGTCATCAACGTCTTCACTCTCTGCTTGTTCCTTGGCATCCCCATCGCCGTTGGTATTGAAGAAAGGAGGCAAAGGAAGGAATGGATGTTGGGAGAAGATATGATGTTGCAACAACTCCGACTGATGAAAGCTTTGTCCACAAACAGGACATTTAAATTCGGTTTCAGTACTTTGTATTGAGTGCGATCTCTCATGCACAAATAAAAACGGCAAAATCGGAGTAGTAAACGGACAGTACGAGCAATGGTAGGTCTTTACGTTAGCTTCATCATCTCCGAAGATGCTAGACAACACATTTTGTATCCCCACCGGGTTTTGACCATCCTGACCAGAGTTTGGAACTTTAATAGTTGGGCTGACGCTATCGGATTGCGGGCTGGTCCTCAGTGGTTTTTGTTGATTCATACTATGTTGCAATTGTTGTTCAAGTTCTGCCCATTTATCAACACCTGCTTGTCCGTGATCACTCAGCAAATGAGCTTTCAACCATTTCGTACTTCTAAATCGCCTACTGCAAATAGTACAAACTTCTGTGAAGTGCGTGAAGTATCTATGGCTTAGATCGGCTAAATCGGTGGTAGACTTGTTATCTTCGGGTGTTTGGTGATTAGTTGACTCTTCGGTTTTCCTTGGTTGCAGTAAGCTTGTGCCGTATTCTACGATTCCATGAGTGTTGTGCTTGTGGACTCTCAAGAAGTACTTACTACACAGCTCTTTGTTGCAAATATCGCAAATAACCCCGCCGATCTGAGCACCATTTTCGATTTCTATACCGTGCATTCTCTGCATATGTGTCTTCATGAAATACTTATTGCAGAGTTCTTTATTGCAAATCTCGCAATAGCTGCTGGTAGGTGTCATATTCATTGAAGCTCTACGTTCAGGAACTGGGGGATTGGTCTGGGGTCTGTTGGATTTCTCCGGTGTGGCAAAACCGTTGAATTCCTCTTTGGTTTCGTTTGTTGTATTCGGTTGTGGTGTAGAATGGAACTCCAAGATGTGTTTCTTCATATCTTGAACGTTTTGGAAGTCTTTCCCACACAAGTCGCACATGCTGTTATTATTGATGTTGTTTTCGCCCCCTTCTAAAGATTTCTCATTTTCTTGCATATCATCAAGCAAAAGGCCATGCTCTGTCATCATGTGAGCGTGCAAGAAGTATCGATTTTCAAATTCTTTGTTACACATGGTGCATGTTGTATTAGCTTTGTTGTTAACGTCAAGATCGTTTAGTTGCAAGATCATGGTTTGTAATTTTTGTAGATCCTCGCTGATGGTATCATTCGGTTTATTGTTGTCGTCTGGTTGTTTCTCTTCTTCGGATCCATTGGATGTTTCTTGACTTAATTTAGGGTGTTGCGTGACATTGTGGAGCTGTAATAAGCTGGCATTTTGGAATTTAATCTCGCAAATCTCACACGAAACATCCGCGGGGGAAGAAGAAGTCTTTCTATCCGCCTGCGAGTTAGAATTCGACTGTTCTGCCATTATTAAATTCAACGGGCTTGTTTGTGTATTCTGCGGCCAAAGCATATTACTGAATATCTCCAATTTGTTGTCTCCGCGCTCCTTTCCTTCATCTGGTATGTATATGCCGTGTCTTTTCATCTTGTGGGTTCTTAAAAAGTACTTATTGCAGTACTCCTTGCAACAGATCTCACAGAAAGCTTTGGGATTCATAACGCCGATTCTGCGCAAGCGGTTGGAGAGGTCGAGCTCCCTAGTCTGTTGCCCAGGAGACATCTTACTCGAAGGAGTGTAATACAAATTGTCCTGGTCGATTTCGCTCTTAATATTTTGTTCTTGAGGCATCCTAGGGCTTGAAGATGAGGATTCGTCCACTCTATGTAGTGGTGGTTGTTGTTGCTGTTCCTCAGTATCCTGCGATGTTCCGTTATTCTCATTATCTTCTTTGGGTATGTTTTTCACTACTTTCGGTATCAGTTTATTGGTGAAAGGATTTGTAAATAAATCGGAAAATTGATTCAATGGTTTTGGTTCGGTTTTTATATCGATTGGAATTTGATTTTGTGGTAATTTGATGTTTGCTCCGTAACTGGGAACATTAACTGAAGTTGGCATGTTGTCCGAAGTTGGTGGATCCGAATATATGCCGTGTTTGTTTGCTTTGTGGGTCTTCAGGAAGTATTTGTTGCAGAATTCTTTGTTACATAGCTCGCAGTAGGCATCAGGGTTGAATATTCTTATCGGTTGTCTCGGCGGAACCGTTTCAGGTTGTGGAAATTGCGGTAAAGACATGAACATGTGATTAGCAGAGAAGGGTAACAGACCAGGGCCTAACCATTCTTTATTAGGGAGGTCATTCATCCATGGCATCTCAGGTCTTTGTATCAACTCAACCGGTGCATTTTCAGTTTCCGAATTTTGAGGTTCCTCAATTTCCTTCTTACACTCAATCACGGAATGCTCTAATCTCACGTGCGACTCCAATTGTTCGGAGTTGTCGCAAAGAAGACGGCAGACGACACATCTTAGGACGTCAGGATCAGGATTTGACTGGACTGGGACCTTACCTTCAGTGGTGATATCAGCGTCCGCGGCAGAAATACGGACTGGTGTTGATTGTTTGCGTCGTTTCTTGCAGGAGTCCGCCAGTGATGATGGTAGACATCTCTTCGATGGACGAGATTGCTCAAAGTCGGAATCTGTGGGCTCTTCAGATACGGAAGAGTAACCACCATGAAGTGGTGCTGAGTTTGAGGGTAAAGTGACTGATGTCATCATTGTGTGGTTGTTTAGACGACATGCAATGCTATCGAGGGTCCCTAGAAAACACACAAGAAGACCAACAATCACCGGTAAGTTCTAAATTAATAAATGCACATTCATATTAATTGCCTGTCCTAATCAGGTTGAGTTTCCTGTCACAAAAATATACTCCCGTCAAAAAATACAAAATATTTACATAACGAGAAACGATAAAGTGATAATAAGAGGTCCTTGCAAATGATATCCTCTCTGAATCACGTGGTATTTCGTAGCAAATAAATGCGAGGGAGGTGATTCATACATTTCCCCGGATTCCATGGTTTCTCCCCTAAAATTCGCGAGATGCGGGGGTGGCAATACGAGACAAGGGTTCGGCAATAAGAGAAGTAATTAAGAAATAATTACCATTAATATTTTCCAATGTGGAAACGTATTATTCACACAACACAAGCACAAAGTTCTCGACTATTAAAAAGTCGGACGCATCGGCGGGATACACAACCGCACGCACTGAGTACGCGTTCGAAATGTTGGGAATAAGGTAAAAGTAAAACGATTCACGATATTAACCCCCACCCTTAGCACGGCCAACCCTCGATTCTATCAACAGAATGACATTAATTTATGTAAAGAATGGCTAGTGTATGTGCTTTATTCTTTATTCATATTTTATTGCTTTGGCGGTGTGTATTCAAGAAGAAATTGAGAATTGTTTATTGTATAAATAACAAATATAGTAACAGATGTCGAATATTCCCGATATACATAAATGATAATCGATATTAGAGATATGTTTGCTTTTAAAACATATTCTGGTTATTTTTTACCAATATTGCCATAAATAAATCAGAAACGTATGATTTTCCTATAGGTAATAATCGTGATAGCAATTAGACCAATAAAAAGTTTAATAATATAGTATACAGTGCGTGTCTAAATCAAATAATAAATATAACTAGAGTTCTTATAGACATACAGGTTTTTCTAAAGCATATTGTTATTTTATGTATTAGTGCCCAGTGATCAATGATCAGTGATCACTGATCACAGTTAATTAATAAAAAAATATAGGAGAAGAAAAAAGAAACTGGGTTACAAAAATCAAGGTAAAAAACTTCGTTGATTCGTTTGAATAATTCACCGTACGGAAACAAGGAGGTGCTGTGTAAAAATTGAATGTCCACTCGCTGACTATTGATATATTTTTAATGGAAATCCAATGATTGCTTCCCTTATTGATACTAAGTTAAATATTAATTAAAGGGTGCTAAAATAACTCGTTTAATTCGTTACATCACGTAATAATTTGGTATTTTTAACAATAAATTGGACACAATTTTATAAATTTTATAATTATTGACCTATCAAAGTAATAAGGAAACATTTTCAGAGGTATTGATTGAAAGGAAAAGGAATTTTTGCTGGGTTGGCAGCGTAGGGAACTTTTAAGTATTGAAACTTTGAAATTCCGTGCCTGGGAGCAATTTCTTTGTTTCCGCTTATGTTCCAGCATAAATATGTATTTATATATAAAGTTATTTCGGGTGGTTATTTTTTCTTCTAAGGGGAATGTTTGGTTTCAATAATAATAAAAAAAAAGAAACGGTGTATACGGGAATAAATTAATTTTATAGGGGTTAAGTTTTATCTATATAGAAGACAAACAAATATTTAAACAGAATGGCGTGTTGTAAAAAACGACGCAAACGACGAGTGCAAATAAGATAATGAGATCAAAATTAAAAATACGAGCGAGCTATAGATATCGATTATTTGATATTATACGCGAAGGGTTTAAAAACGATATCTAGGTCCAATCACCGAGCGAAAAAAGGCGCACGCAATCGCTGGTTTCTCCGTAAAAATGCGACAAATTTAAAAATAATATAGATCCCGCACACCCCAGGACCCTCACTATTGATTGCATAAACCAACATTTTCAAATAACATAACGACAAGAACTCGGGGTGAGATAGAGAAAGTGAAAGAATATAACGACTATATATATATATATACACATACACACACACACATATACAAGTGTGTGAGAGAGAAACTCTATATGTGTGTGTAGAATGGTATGTAGTGGATCAATAGTTCCACCCACACATTTGACCAGTGGTCGTCAAATGTCCAAGCGGGCGCGCACTTTTCACCAAAACCGACACACCTAAGAAAAATTTTATTTTTAATAAAAGCACGAGCCACCCTCGTCTCCCGCCCCTCCGCCAGCTCGCCCTCATCCCCTAATTTGCATCCCTCCGGTCGCCCTTTTAGGTTAGAATACGCAAACCGAAACTCGATCACTCGACAAGAACACAAAAAAGACTTTCGCTCTCATCGGCGAAACCGAAAGCTGTTTCGAGGCCAGCTAAACAAGATATTTGTCCTCCCACTGTGTTATCCACCCCCGGGTTTATGTCCGGCTCATCTCGCTTCAACATTTTAAACAATAATACAGTCATAAACAACACCTATCTTTTCACATATAACAAATTTTATTTTATGTAATAATAAATAAACTACGGTATACACAATTAGCCACCCCCAACCGCTATAAAACAGATTTTAATAAAAGAGAAATATAGAAAATTGAAGAAACCTAAGTTGCTACGAAAAACCATTCAATACTTAACATTATTGTTATTATTAATAATAATATTGTAGAGTTCTACTTACAAAGACCACTGAACAATCACATATAAGCCATGGTGAGCACCTTACAACACTAGTGGACCCTAGCTACTGATAATTCAGTGTAAGAGACCGATTTTCGACGCCAAGTGCGCAACTCCATCAAAATTTGATGACAATAGCGTCCATTTGCGAAAAGTGCGTAAATTTTCCGACGCACACCGAAAAATTATATCACCTAAACTTAAAATGTTCTCATACTTATGATACAATGATTTAAAAACTAACTAATTAAAAAAAATTAACAAAACAAACATATAGGTAATTTAATAATTACAAAGTGTAATAATAAACAACATTTGGATATTTACTCCTAAATTTGTTATAAATAATTAAAAAACGCAAATATTTAATAACATGCATTAAAATATTATGAATAAATATTATGAGAAGTAAGCTTACACATAATCAGTCTTACTTTAAGCAATACACCACAACGTATAAATTAATATTCAAATTGTATACACTTAATGAAAAAATATTCCTACGAATTAATCAAAAGCAAACAAGGCATCGAAATCAAATATTTAAAATGGTTTAAAGTCAAATAAACCGGCTAAAAATTGCCCCTATTGAATACTAGATAATGGCATTTTAATCTCCAATAATTGTTTATTCAGATGAACCACAAAACACAAACCCAAGATTTTAAATTATCATGCGTTTATTATTATTATAATATTTAAAATATAGATCAACGCCATCTCTTATGCGGTAGTGTAATTCGCATCATGGGGAAATCTCTAACGTCATAATAATGACGTTAGAATATCATACAAATAAAACAATCCTCTATAAATTCATCACTGGATTGTTTCTTTTCTGACTTTCCAAAGCGGCATGTACAATTCGCCATTTTATTCAATCGTAACCTAAAAATATGAAAAAAAAAAAATAGAAATAGCGCCATCTATCGTTTAGAGGGATAAGTGCTGCTGACAGGTTAAAAGTTCTCTGGGCATAATTTGCTGCTTTATAGATAGATAGTGGTGTCGGCATTGTCAAATGTGTTCATTGAAGATCGGAAGACACTCCTGCATAAAAGAAATTGAGCTGTGATAGATGGTGTGTTGCGAAAAGGGGGTAAACCGGGCGTTTTCGTGCGCGTATCGTATGACATCGTATGGCAATACGTAAACATTATAAAATGAGCGCCCGCGGTAAGTTTGCCGGTCATAAAAACGCTGCAGATTAGGCATATCAGTGTTTTCCGAAGGTTTCAAAAACGTAAACTTTGGAATGGCAAATTTATTAACGTCCGCGGATTGCGTTCCTGTCCAATTAATACCGAATAATTAGGATAAAAAGTATGTGCGCGGCAAAGCAGCGACGAATCGATAAGGTAACAAGGGGTTTACGTTTGGGGTTGTATTTTTATATCGCAATTACTAAGCTGAGCCACCCTCAACTACCTACCCTACTTCAGTTTGCTCGCATGTTATCATAACTGGGTTGACAAATACGCCACTGACAACCTGTAAAATCACATTCCAATTGCGTAAACGTAGAAAGTTATTCATCACTTACAAAATGTAAACAGACCACTGCGTGATTCTGTTTTTTTTTTTTTCGATTCGCGTTTGTTTACCCGCGTTTGCCTTTTCAAATGTTTGTTTCCTTAACGATTTTTATCACGATAGTATTATGACGAATAAAGATAATATTAAACCGGATTATTTAGCATTATTTTGTTAAGATTAGTCTACCGGTAAGAACGTATATAAATTGTTACCGGTTTTATTAGATGCTGTAAACCACGTATTATGTCATAAACGTGAGTTAAATCTCATTTTTTTGATAAAAGTACGTTTCTGCATAAGATAAGATAACCAGCATATATAAATGTGTATGAAAGCAATTACTTCAAACAGTTGAGTGGGCTCTAATTAGAAAATCGTTGCAGTTAAATGCCTTTACTACCTACAAACAACTAAAACAATCCTTTAAAATTTCAGATCTAATGGTAATGGTATACCATGAGACGAAAAGGCAATGTCTGGTTAAGGTCAGGAGTCATTGTTATCGTGGTGGTATTCATTTGGCTGCAGCTCAATTTCCTCTCGTACAATGGCTCACCGGAAAACCCCGATTACAATGAGTCTGCCGCCATCTTCAGCATGGTCCCGTCGGTTTTCCATAAGTTCCTTACGCCTAAACCTCACAACGTTACTACAGTCAATGGGAGCAGCCTAAATGTAGTCTACCGCACGACTCTCAACATCTCTGAAATTAAAAAATTCATCGCACAATACAATCTACAGCCTATCATATACAACGAAGACCTTTTCGGACCCTTACAGAATGATTCTGTTGTTATTGTCGTGCAGGTATGTTTATTTTAATCATATAAAATATCAAGTAGAACAGTTCAAATTTTGTGTTGTATTTTAACTAGTAGAAACTAGATGGCGCTATATGCTAGAAATTAAATAAAATTAACCCCTGTGCAATAAAAATCATTATGACAATGATTCTGTTGTTATTGTCGTGCAGGTATGTTTATTTTAATCATATAAAATATCAAGTAGAACAGTTCAAATTTTGTGTTGTATTTTAACTAGTAGAAACTAGATGGCGCTATATGCTAGAAATTAAATAAAATTAACCCCTGTGCAATAAAAATCATTATGACAATGATTCTGTTGTTATTGTCGTGCAGGTATGTTTATTTTAATCATATAAAATATCAAGTAGAACAGTTCAAATTTTGTGTTGTATTTTAACTAGTAGAAACTAGATGGCGCTATATGCTAGAAATTAAATAAAATTAACCCCTGTGCAATAAAAATCATTATGACAATGATTCTGTTGTTATTGTCGTGCAGGTATGTTTATTTTAATCATATAAAATATCAAGTAGAACAGTTCAAATTTTGTGTTGAATTTTAACTAGTAGAAACTAGATGGCGCTATATGCTAGAAATTAAATAAAATTAACCCCTGTGCAATAAAAAATCATTATGACAATGATTCTGTTGTTATTGTCGTCCAGGTATGTTTATTTTAATCATATAAAATATCAAGTAGAACAGTTCAAATTTTGTGTTGAATTTTAACTAGTAGAAACTAGATGGCGCTATATGCTAGAAATTAAATAAAATTAACCTCTGTGCAATAAAAATCATTATGACAATCTAGGTATGCCAGGTTATAAATTATTCTACACATATCAAGCTTATCATCAAGATAGAGTGCTCATCGATACCTGTAACATAATTTCCCTCAGTAGCTATCAATAAATTTTGACAAAAAATATATATTCTAAAAATAACAGTACATAATTAAAGTATTTTTGTATCTGATTGTTTAAATTATTAACAGCTATCCATTCAAGATACATTTACAATTATTACTTTGCCATTGAAGATGTTGTCATGCTGTTGGTCTGGGTTATTTGCTTTGTTAACTATTTAAACTTATAACATACATCTCTTAATGGACTAATAAACTAGGTTAGTTTACTTTAACACTTCACAATCAGTCTAAATCAGTTCAGCGAGCTGTTATTCGCACAATATACAGACTGTATTCTAATTCATTACGTTTCAGAGGTACTGAACTCAATATGTGGATAAAATCTATTTGTCTTAGTTGAAGAACATTATAAATATAGAATATAGAAGATTTTTCTCGACCATAATGAAATGTATGATTCTTTTTCTTGCTTTAAGGTTCACGATAGAATAACTTATCTAAGGCACTTAATTGTTAGCCTAGCTCAAGCGCAGGACATATCACAAGCTCTTCTGATCTTCTCTCACGATATATTTGATGAAGAAATCAATAGCTTGGTTCAGAGCATTGATTTTTGCAAGGTGATGCAATTATTCTATCCGTTTTCAATCCAGTCGCATCCTAATGAATTTCCTGGAGAAGATCCAAATGATTGTGCAAGGGATATCAAACGAGAAGAGTAAGTAGCCATTGTTAGGTCTAAGAATGGCGTCAAGAAATATATTTTTAGGGCTTTGATACAGAAATGTAACAATGCTCCATTTCCCGATCTATATGGGCATTACCGTGAAGCAAAGTTCACACAAACCAAGCACCATTGGTGGTGGAAAGCCAATCGTGTTTTTAATCAGTTAGAAGTTACCAAAAATCACTTTGGCCTAGTAGTATTCTTAGAGGAAGACCATTACGTTGCCGAAGACTTTATCCATGTTTTACGACTCATGGACCATACTTGCAAGACCTCATGTCCTCAATGTAACATCTTATCTCTCGGAACGTACTTGAAAACGTTTTCGTATTATGTTGACTCGAAAAAGGTGTGTTTTATGAGTTTCTATGCATTTTTGGTGTTTTATATGTATAATATTGTTAATATGTGAATACACTCTTTTTGGTGTCCTCCTTGTAAATATATGTATTCCAGAAAGAAGTTCTACGCGCTATTAAGCAACAAGCGTCTGTAAGCGCCTCACAAATTCAGCCCTCTTGGACTTTCCAAGTTTTGCCCTCATTGTATCAACACTCACAGAAGGTACCCCCCACCCTATATCTACAAAGCATCTCCCAATTTACAACATACCATATTTTTTTGTTATTAATTTCTAGCATGGTAATTTTTATTTCTTATCAGGACTTCAAACTGTTATTTTTTGTATCTTAACTTGTATTAGCTAGTATGTATATGTTCATTCATTTCTGGTTTTTGTTCCGACTAAACTAACGTCTTTTTTTTTCTCGTTTTTTGGTTCAGTTTCGGTTTGAAGGCCTGTTTATTATCACTTGCATGTATTTTGAAATGTCTTGTATGTACTTTTATCTGTATGTATTGTTCAGAGATGACAATAATACTACCTGTTAGTTTTGCATCGTAGGAAGTTACTGGGGATAGATTTTGCATACGCTACTCCGCTACTCACTAATAGATGGCGCCTAACCCCAATTTTTTTTGTAACATTTTTAATTGATATTTTTAAATTATTTTTTGTAGAATATTACATGATTTAAACAAATAAGAATTAGATTGTTATACTCAGAGACATCAATTCATCTTATTTACAAAGAACTAGAAATATTTACCAGATATTTAGATAATTAAAAAAAAATGAATAGGACGAAAAAAATTATCATCATTTAGTGGTTTTCATGTTGGTGACAACAATTTGAAGATATTTTTGTTTAATTGTTTGAATTTTCTTAGGCATTTTGAATAACATAAAAGCTAGCCCATGGCGGAGAAGAGATTTTAGCTTAGTTGATTATTTTGTTTATTTCTTTATATGGCAAATGCACAAATAAATTTAAGATTGATTTGATTTAAAATACTGATTTTATAGGTAGAAATAACCCCTTGGATTAGTAGCAAACATAACATGGGCATGGCGTTTAACAGAACAACTTGGAATTTAATAAGAAATTGTGCGGAGTTTTTCTGCAAATATGATGACTATAACTGGGATTGGTCACTTCAGCATGTTTCGCAATATTGCCTGAAGCAGAAGCTACATGCCATGGTGATCCGGGGACCACGTGTTTTCCACATCGGAGAATGGTAGGAATGTTATTTTCCGCAATTCAGTTACAAAGTAAAGTTATTTTTTAAATGTTTTCAGTGGTGTTCATCATAAAAAGAATAACTGCGAATCAACGGGAGTGATATCAAAAGTCCAAAAGGTATTAAAGAACGCAAAAAGTCACCTATACCCAAGTTACCTAACCCTTACTTATGTAACCCCGCTAAAAAAGACAAAGATTCGTAAAGGCAACGGTGGCTGGGGAGATCGACGTGATCACATGCTCTGCATAGGCATGACCTCAAGGTAATTTTGCTCATTATAACCTAAAAATCGTACTATTGCACAAAAAAATGTTGCGTTAATATCTAGTCGAATTTAGCATAAGATATACCCATAGAGGATGTCTCAATAGTCCATTTTCCGATCTTGTCCTATTTCTTAAAATCACACCATTGGGACATCCCACATAACCTAATTCCTCGTAACCATAGTTTGACCTGTGTCATACTATTTTATATTGTTTTATTTTACCAGACGGGACCTGATCATTATTGTACTTACACTATAATGTAAGGTTGCTTATGTATATATTTAAGCATGCATGCAAAAGATGAAATTTGTTCTAATTTTATTTATGTTTTTTGTTTTAAAGTTGGATTTTTTGTTTTAAAAAATTTTTATTGTTTTGTTTTTATTGAGCATTTGATCGGAGATTGTTAATCAAATTGTAATGTTTCATATTTCTTTTTAATTAATAAAATTGTATCAGTATATTCTAGTCAAAATGAATACGTATGTGAATATTTTTTACAATTACATTTAATTGTGGAAGAGCACTGTAAAATTATGTTTTTGTTTTTATAATTATAGTAGACAATCTTATAATTATAATGCAATTTTCTGGAAAAAAAAAACAAAAGAAAAAAATTCTTTGTTAATTGTCAAAATCATAGACTGGAGAAAGTTCTAAGTAAGTATTTGTTTAATCATTATCAGTTTGGTTGATATATTACTTTACAACCAAATTTATCAAATGCCATAAAAGTACTGGGGCACTATGTCTCTATGAAAACCATCTGCTTAGTAGAAAATAGTATTGACTTCATAGATGCAGCTTTTATAGGAGAGTCTACTTATACGTTTATTAAAGATTACAGTGTTTTTTCTTAGTAAGTCAGATCATATCAAGAAATTGAATGTAGGTAGAAATCATAGGTCTCTTTGAAACACTACCAAATTATAGTGAAGTAAGAGACAGCATGCGACAATTTGGACATCCTAAGATAGGTTGAATTGCTGCGCGCTGTTGTTAATAATTGTTATATCGTCTTATGTCATCCGAGAATTGTTACCTTCACGAAAGAAAAGCGGAATTTGACTTGTATATAAGTATTCGTAGGTTTTTTTTACGTAATAATACATGTGGATATATATTACAATAATAATATATTTATATAGGTAATTAAGTGAAGAGAGATCGAAAAGCTTGCATTGTGATATGAGTAGAAATAGTTTTATTATTGTTTTTATTATTTTGTTACATCGAAATTATGCAAGTGGCCCCAAAACTATCTTTTATCGTTTTTCTTTTATTTCTTGAATGTACATCGATGTTATTACCGTCTACATGTACGATATGTTATACTATCGGTTTCATTACCGATAGGAAGTAGTATTTCGGCCTAATCTTGTTTCATTTCGTACTTAAGACAACCAGAGCGAGCAGCAGCAAGAAATAGCTTGGTTCCTCTTGATTATGTACTATGCTCGTATTAGCTGTACGTATATATACAACATACATATATATATATTTAATATACAGTGTCGGTCAATTCCAGCCGCCGCATCAGTTTTGTGCGAGTGCGAGAGAGAACGTTTGAAACACATCCCCACCAATGCAGGCACCGCGCTAGCACGGCCTCGTGGTTGGTTCATGTCGCTTGGTGGGGGCATGCAGTGACCGCCTTTATATTGGTTTCTTGCTCTCTCTTATGGGCTATACGGCGTCTGAAACTGGCCGACACTGTATATATTTTTTGAGATAATTTCTTTGCTTCGGTATTTGTCAATAGATTTGTTTGCACAACATTTCTTCTACTATCGATGATACATGTTTACTAGCATATCTATTAATATAACTTAGGTAAACTGAAAGAACTTTCAATGCCATTCTTGTGTCACGGACACACCCCATTTTTTACATATACGATTTCAACTTGTCTATGTAACTTCTTCAAAATATATACATAATTAAAAAATACCTACAGCCTTTTTCTTTGTGTAAACAGTTAAACTGTTACCTGTAATGGTAAGTATAATGTAAAAACCAAATTAAAGCAGAGGTGAGTACAAAAAGCAAATCTGAGATATTAGCATTTAACAGATATGCATTCGACATATAATTATTGATAAGTGTACACATAGATTTTTTGCAAATACCTTCATATGATATCTGCCTATAGCATTCCACTTCATGATGATAACACATCATATTCTTATCAGCAATTTCACCAGGTTAAAAATAAGTCAAACAGAAGTTACATAATATATTTTTCGAGTATAATAAACAAATCAACTGAAGGAAGATCTTCAAATCTTAAAACTTAAGCCCCGAGCTGCTTGTACAAGATTGGGACGTAATCGTCCCACTCGGCTTGATAGAAATTACCAGCAACCGGTTGCCCCAGATTGTATTTTGCAGCAAACTTTCTAATCGAGAAGCAACCACGGTTATCCCCAGATCTAAAACCAATCAAAATTAGTCAATAAAAAGAAAATTTTCTACTTTTCTTACGTGTTGGTTAGTCTTGGTTCATCAAAATTCAATTTGCCACTTTGCTTGTAAATAAGGAAAACGTAACGGTGCAAACCAGTGCCTTCCGGAGGCCCGGATCCAACGTATTGAGAGAGGGTTTCACCTTTAGAGATATCACTCCCTGGAACGTTTCCAACAAGCCAATGATGCCATTCTCTGTAGGTAGGTTCTTTACGACTTGGTGCGTCTGGATCCGTCATACAGACAGTGTATAAAGCTGTGTTATCGGCTGTCCATTTTAGGTTAGGAATGTCCTTGACTTGAGTCGGAGTTAAAACATTTCCTTGGTCAACTTTAACTCCGCTGGGATAGCTAACCTAGAAATTCGTTTTTTTTTTTTTTTTTTTTTTTTTTTTGATGTTTTATTGTGAGGTTACCTCGACTATTTCTTTTGGGGCAGAGTCGATCACGTCGGGGACAACTTCGTGTTTCTCCATGTTCTTTGCTAATGAAGAAAAAGATCTTAGAAATACCGGACGTCTAAGTGCAAACATTCTAGAATAATACAATAAAGGGTAATAATTTTTGGGGTTTTGGGTAAACTCACCTTTGCCCTTTGATCTGTTAGTAGACACAGATAACGAGCTGTTATGACAACATACAGAAATAACTTACCTTGCGTATTCTTTCGCTGCTGTACGAAAAATAAATTAAAAAATCAACCGGCTTCTGAGTTCTGACAGCTCAACAGCAGGAATCAATTGAAATACTTTGCAGGAGATAAGATTTGCGTTTTATTCTATTTATAAACCGCCACACCAAACCTCAAATGTTACTAAACATTGTATTTTTTAATCTAATCCATAAAATAAATCATAAAGATTTATGAAGTATTGAAAAAAATATTAATAACGCAATCAAATGTGGGTACCAAAATATTCAATACCAGTACTTAAAAACATGAACCCTAATTGCACGATTATAAATAATTATTAACAGATATCTAAATAACATAAAAATATAATAAAATTGAATAAATACTGAACAAGAATACTCAACATGGTGCTCAATTGATCCAGCGGTACCTACCGAAGAAACAACAAATTGCGTTTGGTGTTTTGAAGTGCAGTTGACATTTTCGTGTTTTTATAGTGAATATCAGTGAAATTTTAGTGGAAATCAGCAGAGAGGAACTTAAGGTATGTACTCTTCATAGCATTTTGTACAGAATAATAAAATTTGCACATTATAATCGCAAATTTTCCTCATAAATTTCCAAAAACTTAAATTATGCCGTCGTCTCTAGTGTACAGGGACGATCAAAAGTTGCTAGACCGTGTATTGTATATCATGTGTTTAAACAATGTTTATTTCAACAACTTGCTTGGTAGATCATACAAAATCGCGAATGTGTGCTGTACAGAAATAATGTGTGTGCTTTGAAACTTTACGTTCTCAAATTCTGGGTAAAAGAATAAACCAACGCGATTTTTTTCTTGTTTTTTTTTTGTTTCGCTTAAGTTTGGTTTGCCATTTCACCATAAATCTAATCTTGTAACATGCGTACCTACATGAACTCTCAAAACTGCCGTTCAGTTCGTAACCTATAAAAAACACCAAAAACACCAAAAAACACCATGTGATTACAAGATGTCGAAGCGAGATCAACAGAATCCAGACTTGTGGACTTGAGATAAAAAAGTGGAAACTAATAAGATCCCACACATATGGAGCAAGCAAGGTGATATCCAGGTGACGATTTCCAAGACAGGATGTATACGTCTCACATATGTACGCACACATCTTACACAGGAAATTAAGCTTGGACCAGGATAAAAAAAAAATTGAAATGGATAATAAAAGATTGACGAAACAGTTTTTGGTGGTTGCGAATTACGTTTTGTAAAACGGATTAGATTGCATGGAATGTGTGGCGTTGCGTAGATAACTGTTTTGCAGAGTTCGCAGTCTGTCTATTGGTTGAGAGATGGCGCTGCAGGCTTTTTTTGGCTTTTTTTTATTTTGCTGTAATCGGTGATTATTGTATGATTTTATACATAAAATTAATTGTTAGCTGTAATAATATTTAATTAATTTGTATGGCTTAAATCTCGTTTTGTCGTATTGAAATTTATTTAAATGTGTGGGTTGGATTCTTGGTATGCGCTTCCTTGCATTTGATGCCCCCTCAAAGGGAGGCGTTTTAGTCTCGTTTTTTATTGTGTTCTGCACGTGCTGGAGGAGGAAGACCATCTTGAAGATATATAATTATACACGTGTGATGCTGCAAGGTTCTTCGAATTTTCAAAGCTAGATTATCAAGTTACCGGTACATAGGCAAGCGCACGTGGATTTTGAGCATACGCTTAGTCCATTCTTTGATATGCTGATGCCCTCTCGTCCTGTCTTCTTTTTTTCTCCTCTCGTTTTCCTTTAAGATGCACATCTTAAGGAGTTATCTAGCTGGTCTAATTTGCATGAACGTTACAACTAGTCTTAAGGCGTCGCTGGTTAGATATAGCTATATGTAGGTTACCTACCAACCGGCGCGCCGCCATGCGTTGAGTTAACGGCAAAGGGATACGCGTCGTTGGTAGTCACCCCAACATGCACCAGGTGCTTGTTCTAATCGATAACAGGCTTGCCACAAGTTTTATTCTATGTACCGTCGGTATAAGTGGTGGTAGATATAAATGGGGAGATTCACACTAGGGTAAAAATTAATTTCTATTATGGGTTATTTTTAAAGTATGTTTTTTTAAAATAAAAATAGTCCTACTTTGGCAGTTATTTCGTATTTTGATTTGTTCTAACGAAATTGCCCTTAAATATTTCTAAATACTTCTTGGCTAGTGCTTTTGAAGAGCCGCTTTAGATAATGTATCTCAAAATCCGACAGTCCCGTCGTTTACTCCTGCTATAGTACTTGTGTATGCACACAATACATTCTTAAGAGAACACATGGTGAAGTTGATGAACTATTTAACACTATCTAACGTAAAACAAGTACTACCGTCTGTTTCCCAAGGCGCTCTCAAGTAAAGTGTGGCACATAGAAGCAGAAAAATTTTAGTTTAAATTTTAGTAACCACCAGATTTGTCTGTGTACGATTATTAGGTGATATTAGAAGAAATTTGGTCAAACCAGAAATTTAGTTTGGTGTAATAAAGGGTTGTCAGAGGCACATGTTCTAGCAAAAGATAAAATTGAACAGGTAAATATTGAAAATTCGAAAGGTGTACGCACGTTGTGCCACGTGCCAGAAATACATTGTCCTCCTACCAAAAGCTTACATAGTCTGGCTACAATACACATGCGAAAACGGGTGTTAGGTGCACCCCCTCATATATGTAATCAATATTCAGAGTCTGGAGTCCCCTATTGTAGTGCCATATGTGTGCTCCCAGCTCGCCTGCATGTGTTCTATATACTCGTGGGCAACGACGGCGTACATATGGGCGTCGTTTACAAAGAGACGTTAACTACACATCGGGGTTTATCAACCCCGCACAGCAATTACGGTACCTATTCTTAATCGCACTGATAAACTCAGTTTTCCGTTAGGTTTTATTGATTGTCAAACCACCCTCATAAGCCTGCAAAATCAGGGCGAGCGGTGTACCCGCTTTCAGAACTTAACAAGTTGCAAGACCGTTG
Source organism: Aphodius granarius (assembly GCA_963971325.1). NCBI lineage: Eukaryota > Metazoa > Arthropoda > Insecta > Coleoptera > Scarabaeidae > Aphodius > Aphodius granarius. Next base: position 7,500,175 of record OZ020230.1, on the reverse strand, counting down.
CAAAGTAGTCACTTGAAGCGGACCCAAACATAGATAACTTTCAGGGCTATATTAAAAATAGTGCAACGGTCGACTTTTTTATAGATTTAATTTTCAGTTACTGCGCTATATTCTTTTCTCATGCTTTATGTTATATGTTTGACACAAAGACAATTGTTTGGACTTCCCAATATGCCAGTCGTAAAGTATGTTGGCCCTCTGAGAAGGTTTTTGCTTGAATGCGTGAAATTGGTAATAAACCTGTAGGTTAAACAGGTTAAGTTAACCAAAGGGATGAATAGGAAATTCTTATCTGGGATTTTGATCTTTCGGATTTACACTGTACCTCCCATGGAGTAGGTAGCCACCTATCTCTTAACCGTTGAGACGGTCGCCAGAAAGATATGAAATGTTACAATTGATAAATGGGATTTTAATGTAGTGTTGTAAGCTATTCATGACAGTTAAAGGACTACTAAGAAAAAAAGAAATTTGCGATATATTGAATGGGAAAGAAAGTGACACCATGAGGTGACATGGCGTCTGATAGTCCAGGCATTGTCTCCTATGAAAAAGTCTATTCCAGAAAAAACAAATTTATGACAGGTTATACAAATGCCCATCTAGTCTTAGTGATTATCTCTTTTATGATAAATTAAACATCCAAAACGAGCATTCTGATTAGTTAAAAAGAAACACAAATTACCAGAGCCGTGTCCATATATTTTCTTTTAAGGGCTACTTTTTTCTGAAGTTATAGAAAAAATTGGATAATGGGTAATTTTTACTACATTCTTCTGACAAAATTTATTAAATAATCTTTCATTAATTGTTTGTGAGTTGTAAATATTTGCCACTTTGTGATCATACGCGTGCATATAGAGCAAATAATGTTCTAAATGAAGGCTATTGATATGAAAACAAGGTCCGGAAGTGTGATATTGTTATCAGCTTAATTATCGCAATCATCATGGCAAATTTGATAAATGACATAAAACGGCGTTATGTGCCAAAGGTGTGGACGGCAGACTGTATAAATTTCATTTTACAGTTTACGCCGTTCCTGAACGGTCCAGACACCCCTAATTTCTTGGGGGAGATTTTAAATCTTAGGGTGAAACCACATCTGCCTGTACTAAGATTAACCATATATTCCGGCGGAACCGGAAGTAGAATTTGACTTGAAATGCTCCGCCAGGGGGCCAGATTTATTTCTTTTTTTTTTATTATTTCAGAGATTTCAGACACAAAATAACTACGCCTCATAGGGTGGTTTTCCATAGGGTGGAATAGCTTTTTAGTGGTACATGTGTTGGCACACCGGATGTTATGGTTTTTGTCCTAAATTAATTTATGTTATTAAATGTTAGTGTTATGCTGCTGTTAGTGTTATGTTCAGCTAGCGGCTATTTTATGGTCACCAGCACGCCTCAGTTCAAACTACAAGGCCAGCTATTTCTGGTGCATTTTACATGTCACCAGGTAGATACAACATGTCAACAATGACAATGTAATGTGACACAATGTATTGTCATAAAATATTTAATTTTTGATACCAATTTGTGGGGTTTTATAGACTACCTGACTTATATATATAAATTTTGAAAGCGCTGCACGCGAGTGTAAGTCATATAAGCAAAGCCACGATGACAATAAAATTAGGAATTCTAAAGTATTTAGTAGGTATTTAGTTGAAAAGTTGATGGCTCAACTACAATTAGTTATTTACAAAGTTTTTAATTTTTTTTAATTATTAATTAAATCATTATTTCAATTATGTATTCAATTTCTTTCCCAGAATATTTCTAAATAACAAATTGTTCGAAAAATACTGCTTTCATCCGTAACTTAGTTTCTACTTTATATTTAATGTTTTATTTATATTAACTTCGAGCTCAAAAATAATTCAATCAGTTTTCCGTCTAATTTATTAATTAAAATATAATATACAATTGATATAATTAAAATCCGATATATTTTACAAAAGATATTAGTTTATGTATATTCATTTCTACTTCAAATAAAGCTCAACATACAATGCATATATAAGCAGAATCCAGGTTATTCAATTTTGAATATATTATTTAAAATAAAATAATAAATCACATATGTATAATTTTATATTATTAGTTATACATTTAACAAAAGTAATAAATTGTTCTTTAAATTATTTATTATAATCGATGGTTGGTTCTACAATACCCACATTTGTCCTGAGCCAGCAGCGCAAGCTCTAAATAGCGACTAATAAAAGTTTAACATGTTCACCTTCACAAGCAACAGCCAAAACCATTCGCCGGCATGCAAAAATAGCGGCTGCTGAGTGGTCAGTGGTCACACTGTGCTGGTTAATAGCGGCTAATAATCTACAGCAAACAGAAAATACTAAAACAGGGTAGTGTAGCCACCTCACATTTTGCATTCCAATCAATGTTGCAGCATAACTTTTCGGCCGGCGACTATTCATCATGTGATCAGTATTTTAACAACTGTATCGCTTAAAAGCCTCTTTACGTATTGGGAGAATATTGCCTAAGCATAATATTTAAAAAAATACATTTCAAAAATACATAATATCCTGAGTTAATTGCTGGTTGCTGTAAAAGTTGTGCTGGTGGGCTGGCTGCTGAGTGGTCACACTATGCTGTTAGCAGCAAGTAGCAAATAGCACGCTAATAAAACAGCCTACTGTGACCAGGGATTACTACCGGATTTAGCCGCTTTAACGTTTGCAAAACTTAAAGGTGATTGAATTATCAAGAAATATATACGTAATATAGGTCAAAGAGGAAGCAATTTTGAACAATGACTTGTCAATATCGACTTTACTTCCGTTGTTATGTTCATGAATATGACTTAAGCAGATTGAGGTTTCTTGCCTAACGGAAACGGTATTGTCGCTATTTTCTCCCCTCACAAATAAATATCAAGAAGTTACCCCTCAAGGAGCTGTCAATATTTAACGATATCGAACTAAAATTATACAACAGCTCGACTACGGTAACCGAGGGCTACCTTTAGCCTATAAAAAATATGTCACAAAAATCAATAAATCAATAATAAAAGACTAAAAACGTCCTGACATTATAATTTGGCTATTTTTTACATATATGATACATCAAATATTAAGATCACCCAAAAAATTGCTTAAAATGTATAGAGGGTGTTGAGTAGAGTTGCAACTGAGTGTAGTCGGACTGTATGTATCTGTGGCAGCTGCACTAAGGGCACGTGCCAACTTTCTTGAGGGGACACTGCACCCTAGCTCTCTTGAGGTAGGTCAATGTAACATATCTTTAAGTTGGGGTACATATGTCTCCGAGAATCGCAACAATGATTTTCTAATTGAATATATTTCGTTGATTTCCCGCGTTTTATAACGTACCCAACGGTACGCGCGCTGCCAATTTTGAATATTAACTATCCGAAACAAAATTAAATAAAAAAAAAAAAAAACAGGTGCCATTACGCTAGAGCGTAAAAATGTGTAACCACCCGCGACGGAGGCACCATTTGGTTAATAACTCTACCCGGAAATAGTGGTGGTTACTTGAAATTATAGAAATTTAACCGGAATGAAAAAGCAAAAATATTCAAAATTTGTAATATAATATAATATAATATAATATAATATAATATAATATAATATAATATAATATAATATAATATAATATAATATAATATAATATAATATAATATAATATAATATAATATAATATAATATAATATAATATAATATAATATAATATAATATAATATAATATAATATAATATAATATAATATAATATAATATAATATAATATAATATAATATAATATAATATAATATAAATATACAAATCCCATTGAAAATATCTGGGGTAACCCTCACCCAACTTTCCGACAACATTGTTGATAAAACACAGCACAGTTTTGTAAAACCACAAAGATCAATGTATCTCCAAAGCGAGCGTCAAAGTTCAAGAAAGCGTATTTTAAACGGCCAGCTACGGTTCAAAAGTTCGATTTTTTTATACCTCAAGAAGCTAAATAACATTATTCGAAAATGACTTATTGCAAATGGCTGATTTCAAAAATGGTATTAGTTTCAACATAGCGCCATCAGGTTGGTAGAAAAAGTAAAAAAATAGATTTTCGCGTTATACTCGCGAACAGCAGATCATACAGCAACAAGCTCTTCAAAAACGGATTTCTGGGATAATTTTTCCATCCAGTACCGCTCGAATCATCCAGATCGCACGATTAAATCGGACACAGGTTGCTCCGAAAAGAGAAAATGTTGGGAATTTGCTACAATTTAACATAGAGAAAATCCAACAGCACCATTGGAATCAGCGTGGAAAATTGCATTAAGGACCGTAACCTTAATTGGATCTCTTGTTGAGTTTTCATCGACTCGTCAAAACAATCGCAGTTTTGAAATTATAATTTTCAAGTGGCACGTTTATCTCAAAAACTAGGTCTCGGATCGACAGGAAACCTTCTCTCTCTTACCAAAATGGGTACGCTGATTACAAATTCGCATAGAACAAGTCTCCATCTATAATAGTTTCGGATGTGTGTCAAAAATGTTATTTATAACAAAAGAATAAGAGAATTCAGCGCTGTAACGTCATAATCTATTTTTTGGTGGCGAGGTTGCGGCCCTATTGCCACGGTCACACTAGGCTGTTTTATTAGCCGCTAGTTGCTGGTGCTCCAGCGGCTATTTTGTGGTCACGTTACGCTGTTTACCAGCAAAAGTACTGCTGCCGCTGCGCTGGTGGTTACTACCAGCAAGCCTCAGTTCAAACTACATTTCCGGTGCATTTTTTATGTGACCAGGTAGGTATGTACATACAACAGTGAGACAATGCATTGTCTCTTGTCGGGTGAAGGCGTCGCAACCATAAAGTAATTCATATTTGATACCAATTTGTGGGGTTTTATTGACTACCTGCCTTGAACCTGACTACATATATTTTGAAAGCACTGTACACGAGTGTAAATGGCATAAGCAAGGCCACGATGATAATAAAATTAGAAATTCTATAATTTAGAAGTATTTAGTTGAAAAGTCAATAGCTCTACTACAATTAGTTATTTAGAAAATTATTTTAATTATTAATTAAATCATTATTTAAATTATTATTAATTAAATTATATATTTTCATAAAAAATCTCTTTCATGTCTTCAATTGTTTCCCAGTACATATTTTTAAATAACAAATTGTTCAAAAGTTACTGCTTTTCTACGTAATTTAGTTTCTACTTTATATTTAATGTTTTATTTATATTAACTTCAAACAATTCAATCAGTTGTCCGTCCAATTTGTTAATTAAAATATAATATACAATTATATAATTATACTATTGATATAATTAAAATCCGATATATTTTACAAAAGAATTAGTATATATATATATATATATATATATATATATATATATATATATATATATATATATATATATATATATATATATATATATATATATATATAAGCGAAAAATTAATTATTTGCGGTGTAATTTAAACAGTAAAAGTATTTTTTCGGGCATAACCGCTAACTAAATGCAACCGTAGACACGTGTTTCGGACTTGTTAGTCCTCATCAATACGGTATAGCCAAAGAGTAAGATGGAAGCTCTATGGAGAAGTAAACAAAAGGGACCTTAATGAGGGAGACCAACGTCACCAATTGATGCTTCGGTCGCAACATCCCCGGTATGTAGGACAAGAAGCAACGTCGCATCGAGGTAAACAGTACACCCCAAGGTACGCCTTTTAGCCCATGGTATAATAAACGAAAAATTAATTATTTGCGGTGTAATTTAAACAGTAAAAGTATTTTTTCGGGCATAACCGCTAACTAAATGCAACCGTAGACACGTGTTTCGGACTTGTTAGTCCTCATCAATACGGTATAGCCAAAGAGTAAGATGGAAGCTCTATGGAGAAGTAAACAAAAGGGACCTTAATGAGGGAGACCAACGTCACCAATTGATGCTTCGGTCGCAACATCCCCGGTATGTAGGACAAGAAGCAACGTCGCATCGAGGTAAACAGTACACCCCAAGGTACGCCTTTTAGCCCATGGTATAATAAACGAAAAATTAATTATTTGCGGTGTAATTTAAACAGTAAAAGTATTTTTTCGGGCATAACCGCTAACTAAATGCAACCGTAGACACGTGTTTCGGACTTGTTAGTCCTCATCAATACGGTATAGCCAAAGAGTAAGATGGAAGCTCTATGGAGAAGTAAACAAAAGGGACCTTAATGAGGGAGACCAACGTCACCAATTGATGCTTCGGTCGCAACATCCCCGGTATGTAGGACAAGAAGCAACGTCGCATCGAGGTAAACAGTACACCCCAAGGTACGCCTTTTAGCCCATGGTATAATAAACGAAAAATTAATTATTTGCGGTGTAATTTAAACAGTAAAAGTATTTTTTCGGGCATAACCGCTAACTAAATGCAACCGTAGACACGTGTTTCGGACTTGTTAGTCCTCATCAATACGGTATAGCCAAAGAGTAAGATGGAAGCTCTATGGAGAAGTAAACAAAAGGGACCTTAATGAGGGAGACCAACGTCACCAATTGATGCTTCGGTCGCAACATCCCCGGTATGTAGGACAAGAAGCAACGTCGCATCGAGGTAAACAGTACACCCCAAGGTACGCCTTTTAGCCCATGGTATAATAAACGAAAAATTAATTATTTGCGGTGTAATTTAAACAGTAAAAGTATTTTTTCGGGCATAACCGCTAACTAAATGCAACCGTAGACACGTGTTTCGGACTTGTTAGTCCTCATCAATACGGTATAGCCAAAGAGTAAGATGGAAGCTCTATGGAGAAGTAAACAAAAGGGACCTTAATGAGGGAGACCAACGTCACCAATTGATGCTTCGGTCGCAACATCCCCGGTATGTAGGACAAGAAGCAACGTCGCATCGAGGTAAACAGTACACCCCAAGGTACGCCTTTTAGCCCATGGTATAATAAACGAAAAATTAATTATTTGCGGTGTAATTTAAACAGTAAAAGTATTTTTTCGGGCATAACCGCTAACTAAATGCAACCGTAGACACGTGTTTCGGACTTGTTAGTCCTCATCAATACGGTATAGCCAAAGAGTAAGATGGAAGCTCTATGGAGAAGTAAACAAAAGGGACCTTAATGAGGGAGACCAACGTCACCAATTGATGCTTCGGTCGCAACATCCCCGGTATGTAGGACAAGAAGCAACGTCGCATCGAGGTAAACAGTACACCCCAAGGTACGCCTTTTAGCCCATGGTATAATAAACGAAAAATTAATTATTTGCGGTGTAATTTAAACAGTAAAAGTATTTTTTCGGGCATAACCGCTAACTAAATGCAACCGTAGACACGTGTTTCGGACTTGTTAGTCCTCATCAATACGGTATAGCCAAAGAGTAAGATGGAAGCTCTATGGAGAAGTAAACAAAAGGGACCTTAATGAGGGAGACCAACGTCACCAATTGATGCTTCGGTCGCAACATCCCCGGTATGTAGGACAAGAAGCAACGTCGCATCGAGGTAAACAGTACACCCCAAGGTACGCCTTTTAGCCCATGGTATAATAAACGAAAAATTAATTATTTGCGGTGTAATTTAAACAGTAAAAGTATTTTTTCGGGCATAACCGCTAACTAAATGCAACCGTAGACACGTGTTTCGGACTTGTTAGTCCTCATCAATACGGTATAGCCAAAGAGTAAGATGGAAGCTCTATGGAGAAGTAAACAAAAGGGACCTTAATGAGGGAGACCAACGTCACCAATTGATGCTTCGGTCGCAACATCCCCGGTATGTAGGACAAGAAGCAACGTCGCATCGAGGTAAACAGTACACCCCAAGGTACGCCTTTTAGCCCATGGTATAATAAACGAAAAATTAATTATTTGCGGTGTAATTTAAACAGTAAAAGTATTTTTTCGGGCATAACCGCTAACTAAATGCAACCGTAGACACGTGTTTCGGACTTGTTAGTCCTCATCAATACGGTATAGCCAAAGAGTAAGATGGAAGCTCTATGGAGAAGTAAACAAAAGGGACCTTAATGAGGGAGACCAACGTCACCAATTGATGCTTCGGTCGCAACATCCCCGGTATGTAGGACAAGAAGCAACGTCGCATCGAGGTAAACAGTACACCCCAAGGTACGCCTTTTAGCCCATGGTATAATAAACGAAAAATTAATTATTTGCGGTGTAATTTAAACAGTAAAAGTATTTTTTCGGGCATAACCGCTAACTAAATGCAACCGTAGACACGTGTTTCGGACTTGTTAGTCCTCATCAATACGGTATAGCCAAAGAGTAAGATGGAAGCTCTATGGAGAAGTAAACAAAAGGGACCTTAATGAGGGAGACCAACGTCACCAATTGATGCTTCGGTCGCAACATCCCCGGTATGTAGGACAAGAAGCAACGTCGCATCGAGGTAAACAGTACACCCCAAGGTACGCCTTTTAGCCCATGGTATAATAAACGAAAAATTAATTATTTGCGGTGTAATTTAAACAGTAAAAGTATTTTTTCGGGCATAACCGCTAACTAAATGCAACCGTAGACACGTGTTTCGGACTTGTTAGTCCTCATCAATACGGTATAGCCAAAGAGTAAGATGGAAGCTCTATGGAGAAGTAAACAAAAGGGACCTTAATGAGGGAGACCAACGTCACCAATTGATGCTTCGGTCGCAACATCCCCGGTATGTAGGACAAGAAGCAACGTCGCATCGAGGTAAACAGTACACCCCAAGGTACGCCTTTTAGCCCATGGTATAATAAACGAAAAATTAATTATTTGCGGTGTAATTTAAACAGTAAAAGTATTTTTTCGGGCATAACCGCTAACTAAATGCAACCGTAGACACGTGTTTCGGACTTGTTAGTCCTCATCAATACGGTATAGCCAAAGAGTAAGATGGAAGCTCTATGGAGAAGTAAACAAAAGGGACCTTAATGAGGGAGACCAACGTCACCAATTGATGCTTCGGTCGCAACATCCCCGGTATGTAGGACAAGAAGCAACGTCGCATCGAGGTAAACAGTACACCCCAAGGTACGCCTTTTAGCCCATGGTATAATAAACGAAAAATTAATTATTTGCGGTGTAATTTAAACAGTAAAAGTATTTTTTCGGGCATAACCGCTAACTAAATGCAACCGTAGACACGTGTTTCGGACTTGTTAGTCCTCATCAATACGGTATAGCCAAAGAGTAAGATGGAAGCTCTATGGAGAAGTAAACAAAAGGGACCTTAATGAGGGAGACCAACGTCACCAATTGATGCTTCGGTCGCAACATCCCCGGTATGTAGGACAAGAAGCAACGTCGCATCGAGGTAAACAGTACACCCCAAGGTACGCCTTTTAGCCCATGGTATAATAAACGAAAAATTAATTATTTGCGGTGTAATTTAAACAGTAAAAGTATTTTTTCGGGCATAACCGCTAACTAAATGCAACCGTAGACACGTGTTTCGGACTTGTTAGTCCTCATCAATACGGTATAGCCAAAGAGTAAGATGGAAGCTCTATGGAGAAGTAAACAAAAGGGACCTTAATGAGGGAGACCAACGTCACCAATTGATGCTTCGGTCGCAACATCCCCGGTATGTAGGACAAGAAGCAACGTCGCATCGAGGTAAACAGTACACCCCAAGGTACGCCTTTTAGCCCATGGTATAATAAACGAAAAATTAATTATTTGCGGTGTAATTTAAACAGTAAAAGTATTTTTTCGGGCATAACCGCTAACTAAATGCAACCGTAGACACGTGTTTCGGACTTGTTAGTCCTCATCAATACGGTATAGCCAAAGAGTAAGATGGAAGCTCTATGGAGAAGTAAACAAAAGGGACCTTAATGAGGGAGACCAACGTCACCAATTGATGCTTCGGTCGCAACATCCCCGGTATGTAGGACAAGAAGCAACGTCGCATCGAGGTAAACAGTACACCCCAAGGTACGCCTTTTAGCCCATGGTATAATAAACGAAAAATTAATTATTTGCGGTGTAATTTAAACAGTAAAAGTATTTTTTCGGGCATAACCGCTAACTAAATGCAACCGTAGACACGTGTTTCGGACTTGTTAGTCCTCATCAATACGGTATAGCCAAAGAGTAAGATGGAAGCTCTATGGAGAAGTAAACAAAAGGGACCTTAATGAGGGAGACCAACGTCACCAATTGATGCTTCGGTCGCAACATCCCCGGTATGTAGGACAAGAAGCAACGTCGCATCGAGGTAAACAGTACACCCCAAGGTACGCCTTTTAGCCCATGGTATAATAAACGAAAAATTAATTATTTGCGGTGTAATTTAAACAGTAAAAGTATTTTTTCGGGCATAACCGCTAACTAAATGCAACCGTAGACACGTGTTTCGGACTTGTTAGTCCTCATCAATACGGTATAGCCAAAGAGTAAGATGGAAGCTCTATGGAGAAGTAAACAAAAGGGACCTTAATGAGGGAGACCAACGTCACCAATTGATGCTTCGGTCGCAACATCCCCGGTATGTAGGACAAGAAGCAACGTCGCATCGAGGTAAACAGTACACCCCAAGGTACGCCTTTTAGCCCATGGTATAATAAACGAAAAATTAATTATTTGCGGTGTAATTTAAACAGTAAAAGTATTTTTTCGGGCATAACCGCTAACTAAATGCAACCGTAGACACGTGTTTCGGACTTGTTAGTCCTCATCAATACGGTATAGCCAAAGAGTAAGATGGAAGCTCTATGGAGAAGTAAACAAAAGGGACCTTAATGAGGGAGACCAACGTCACCAATTGATGCTTCGGTCGCAACATCCCCGGTATGTAGGACAAGAAGCAACGTCGCATCGAGGTAAACAGTACACCCCAAGGTACGCCTTTTAGCCCATGGTATAATAAACGAAAAATTAATTATTTGCGGTGTAATTTAAACAGTAAAAGTATTTTTTCGGGCATAACCGCTAACTAAATGCAACCGTAGACACGTGTTTCGGACTTGTTAGTCCTCATCAATACGGTATAGCCAAAGAGTAAGATGGAAGCTCTATGGAGAAGTAAACAAAAGGGACCTTAATGAGGGAGACCAACGTCACCAATTGATGCTTCGGTCGCAACATCCCCGGTATGTAGGACAAGAAGCAACGTCGCATCGAGGTAAACAGTACACCCCAAGGTACGCCTTTTAGCCCATGGTATAATAAACGAAAAATTAATTATTTGCGGTGTAATTTAAACAGTAAAAGTATTTTTTCGGGCATAACCGCTAACTAAATGCAACCGTAGACACGTGTTTCGGACTTGTTAGTCCTCATCAATACGGTATAGCCAAAGAGTAAGATGGAAGCTCTATGGAGAAGTAAACAAAAGGGACCTTAATGAGGGAGACCAACGTCACCAATTGATGCTTCGGTCGCAACATCCCCGGTATGTAGGACAAGAAGCAACGTCGCATCGAGGTAAACAGTACACCCCAAGGTACGCCTTTTAGCCCATGGTATAATAAACGAAAAATTAATTATTTGCGGTGTAATTTAAACAGTAAAAGTATTTTTTCGGGCATAACCGCTAACTAAATGCAACCGTAGACACGTGTTTCGGACTTGTTAGTCCTCATCAATACGGTATAGCCAAAGAGTAAGATGGAAGCTCTATGGAGAAGTAAACAAAAGGGACCTTAATGAGGGAGACCAACGTCACCAATTGATGCTTCGGTCGCAACATCCCCGGTATGTAGGACAAGAAGCAACGTCGCATCGAGGTAAACAGTACACCCCAAGGTACGCCTTTTAGCCCATGGTATAATAAACGAAAAATTAATTATTTGCGGTGTAATTTAAACAGTAAAAGTATTTTTTCGGGCATAACCGCTAACTAAATGCAACCGTAGACACGTGTTTCGGACTTGTTAGTCCTCATCAATACGGTATAGCCAAAGAGTAAGATGGAAGCTCTATGGAGAAGTAAACAAAAGGGACCTTAATGAGGGAGACCAACGTCACCAATTGATGCTTCGGTCGCAACATCCCCGGTATGTAGGACAAGAAGCAACGTCGCATCGAGGTAAACAGTACACCCCAAGGTACGCCTTTTAGCCCATGGTATAATAAACGAAAAATTAATTATTTGCGGTGTAATTTAAACAGTAAAAGTATTTTTTCGGGCATAACCGCTAACTAAATGCAACCGTAGACACGTGTTTCGGACTTGTTAGTCCTCATCAATACGGTATAGCCAAAGAGTAAGATGGAAGCTCTATGGAGAAGTAAACAAAAGGGACCTTAATGAGGGAGACCAACGTCACCAATTGATGCTTCGGTCGCAACATCCCCGGTATGTAGGACAAGAAGCAACGTCGCATCGAGGTAAACAGTACACCCCAAGGTACGCCTTTTAGCCCATGGTATAATAAACGAAAAATTAATTATTTGCGGTGTAATTTAAACAGTAAAAGTATTTTTTCGGGCATAACCGCTAACTAAATGCAACCGTAGACACGTGTTTCGGACTTGTTAGTCCTCATCAATACGGTATAGCCAAAGAGTAAGATGGAAGCTCTATGGAGAAGTAAACAAAAGGGACCTTAATGAGGGAGACCAACGTCACCAATTGATGCTTCGGTCGCAACATCCCCGGTATGTAGGACAAGAAGCAACGTCGCATCGAGGTAAACAGTACACCCCAAGGTACGCCTTTTAGCCCATGGTATAATAAACGAAAAATTAATTATTTGCGGTGTAATTTAAACAGTAAAAGTATTTTTTCGGGCATAACCGCTAACTAAATGCAACCGTAGACACGTGTTTCGGACTTGTTAGTCCTCATCAATACGGTATAGCCAAAGAGTAAGATGGAAGCTCTATGGAGAAGTAAACAAAAGGGACCTTAATGAGGGAGACCAACGTCACCAATTGATGCTTCGGTCGCAACATCCCCGGTATGTAGGACAAGAAGCAACGTCGCATCGAGGTAAACAGTACACCCCAAGGTACGCCTTTTAGCCCATGGTATAATAAACGAAAAATTAATTATTTGCGGTGTAATTTAAACAGTAAAAGTATTTTTTCGGGCATAACCGCTAACTAAATGCAACCGTAGACACGTGTTTCGGACTTGTTAGTCCTCATCAATACGGTATAGCCAAAGAGTAAGATGGAAGCTCTATGGAGAAGTAAACAAAAGGGACCTTAATGAGGGAGACCAACGTCACCAATTGATGCTTCGGTCGCAACATCCCCGGTATGTAGGACAAGAAGCAACGTCGCATCGAGGTAAACAGTACACCCCAAGGTACGCCTTTTAGCCCATGGTATAATAAACGAAAAATTAATTATTTGCGGTGTAATTTAAACAGTAAAAGTATTTTTTCGGGCATAACCGCTAACTAAATGCAACCGTAGACACGTGTTTCGGACTTGTTAGTCCTCATCAATACGGTATAGCCAAAGAGTAAGATGGAAGCTCTATGGAGAAGTAAACAAAAGGGACCTTAATGAGGGAGACCAACGTCACCAATTGATGCTTCGGTCGCAACATCCCCGGTATGTAGGACAAGAAGCAACGTCGCATCGAGGTAAACAGTACACCCCAAGGTACGCCTTTTAGCCCATGGTATAATAAACGAAAAATTAATTATTTGCGGTGTAATTTAAACAGTAAAAGTATTTTTTCGGGCATAACCGCTAACTAAATGCAACCGTAGACACGTGTTTCGGACTTGTTAGTCCTCATCAATACGGTATAGCCAAAGAGTAAGATGGAAGCTCTATGGAGAAGTAAACAAAAGGGACCTTAATGAGGGAGACCAACGTCACCAATTGATGCTTCGGTCGCAACATCCCCGGTATGTAGGACAAGAAGCAACGTCGCATCGAGGTAAACAGTACACCCCAAGGTACGCCTTTTAGCCCATGGTATAATAAACGAAAAATTAATTATTTGCGGTGTAATTTAAACAGTAAAAGTATTTTTTCGGGCATAACCGCTAACTAAATGCAACCGTAGACACGTGTTTCGGACTTGTTAGTCCTCATCAATACGGTATAGCCAAAGAGTAAGATGGAAGCTCTATGGAGAAGTAAACAAAAGGGACCTTAATGAGGGAGACCAACGTCACCAATTGATGCTTCGGTCGCAACATCCCCGGTATGTAGGACAAGAAGCAACGTCGCATCGAGGTAAACAGTACACCCCAAGGTACGCCTTTTAGCCCATGGTATAATAAACGAAAAATTAATTATTTGCGGTGTAATTTAAACAGTAAAAGTATTTTTTCGGGCATAACCGCTAACTAAATGCAACCGTAGACACGTGTTTCGGACTTGTTAGTCCTCATCAATACGGTATAGCCAAAGAGTAAGATGGAAGCTCTATGGAGAAGTAAACAAAAGGGACCTTAATGAGGGAGACCAACGTCACCAATTGATGCTTCGGTCGCAACATCCCCGGTATGTAGGACAAGAAGCAACGTCGCATCGAGGTAAACAGTACACCCCAAGGTACGCCTTTTAGCCCATGGTATAATAAACGAAAAATTAATTATTTGCGGTGTAATTTAAACAGTAAAAGTATTTTTTCGGGCATAACCGCTAACTAAATGCAACCGTAGACACGTGTTTCGGACTTGTTAGTCCTCATCAATACGGTATAGCCAAAGAGTAAGATGGAAGCTCTATGGAGAAGTAAACAAAAGGGACCTTAATGAGGGAGACCAACGTCACCAATTGATGCTTCGGTCGCAACATCCCCGGTATGTAGGACAAGAAGCAACGTCGCATCGAGGTAAACAGTACACCCCAAGGTACGCCTTTTAGCCCATGGTATAATAAACGAAAAATTAATTATTTGCGGTGTAATTTAAACAGTAAAAGTATTTTTTCGGGCATAACCGCTAACTAAATGCAACCGTAGACACGTGTTTCGGACTTGTTAGTCCTCATCAATACGGTATAGCCAAAGAGTAAGATGGAAGCTCTATGGAGAAGTAAACAAAAGGGACCTTAATGAGGGAGACCAACGTCACCAATTGATGCTTCGGTCGCAACATCCCCGGTATGTAGGACAAGAAGCAACGTCGCATCGAGGTAAACAGTACACCCCAAGGTACGCCTTTTAGCCCATGGTATAATAAACGAAAAATTAATTATTTGCGGTGTAATTTAAACAGTAAAAGTATTTTTTCGGGCATAACCGCTAACTAAATGCAACCGTAGACACGTGTTTCGGACTTGTTAGTCCTCATCAATACGGTATAGCCAAAGAGTAAGATGGAAGCTCTATGGAGAAGTAAACAAAAGGGACCTTAATGAGGGAGACCAACGTCACCAATTGATGCTTCGGTCGCAACATCCCCGGTATGTAGGACAAGAAGCAACGTCGCATCGAGGTAAACAGTACACCCCAAGGTACGCCTTTTAGCCCATGGTATAATAAACGAAAAATTAATTATTTGCGGTGTAATTTAAACAGTAAAAGTATTTTTTCGGGCATAACCGCTAACTAAATGCAACCGTAGACACGTGTTTCGGACTTGTTAGTCCTCATCAATACGGTATAGCCAAAGAGTAAGATGGAAGCTCTATGGAGAAGTAAACAAAAGGGACCTTAATGAGGGAGACCAACGTCACCAATTGATGCTTCGGTCGCAACATCCCCGGTATGTAGGACAAGAAGCAACGTCGCATCGAGGTAAACAGTACACCCCAAGGTACGCCTTTTAGCCCATGGTATAATAAACGAAAAATTAATTATTTGCGGTGTAATTTAAACAGTAAAAGTATTTTTTCGGGCATAACCGCTAACTAAATGCAACCGTAGACACGTGTTTCGGACTTGTTAGTCCTCATCAATACGGTATAGCCAAAGAGTAAGATGGAAGCTCTATGGAGAAGTAAACAAAAGGGACCTTAATGAGGGAGACCAACGTCACCAATTGATGCTTCGGTCGCAACTCTTTGGCTATACCGTATTGATGAGGACTAACAAGTCCGAAACACGTGTCTACGGTTGCATTTAGTTAGCGGTTATGCCCGAAAAAATACTTTTACTGTTTAAATTACACCGCAAATAATTAATTTTTCGTTTATTATACCATGGGCAAAAAGGCGTACCTTGGGGTGTACTGTTTACCTCGATGCGACGTTGCTTCTTGTCCTACATACCGGGGATGTTGCGACCGAAGCATCAATTGGTGACGTTGGTCTCCCTCATTAAGGTCCCTTTTGTTTACTTCTCCATAGAGCTTCCATCTTACTCTTTGGCTATACCGTATTGATGAGGACTAACAAGTCCGAAACACGTGTCTACGGTTGCATTTAGTTAGCGGTTATGCCCGAAAAAATACTTTTACTGTTTAAATTACACCGCAAATAATTAATTTTTCGTTTATTATACCATGGGCTAAAAGGCGTACCTTGGGGTGTACTGTTTACCTCGATGCGACGTTGCTTCTTGTCCTACATACCGGGGATGTTGCGACCGAAGCATCAATTGGTGACGTTGGTCTCCCTCATTAAGGTCCCTTTTGTTTACTTCTCCATAGAGCTTCCATCTTACTCTTTGGCTATACCGTATTGATGAGGACTAACAAGTCCGAAACACGTGTCTACGGTTGCATTTAGTTAGCGGTTATGCCCGAAAAAATACTTTTACTGTTTAAATTACACCGCAAATAATTAATTTTTCGTTTATTATACCATGGGCTAAAAGGCGTACCTTGGGGTGTACTGTTTACCTCGATGCGACGTTGCTTCTTGTCCTACATACCGGGGATGTTGCGACCGAAGCATCAATTGGTGACGTTGGTCTCCCTCATTAAGGTCCCTTTTGTTTACTTCTCCATAGAGCTTCCATCTTACTCTTTGGCTATACCGTATTGATGAGGACTAACAAGTCCGAAACACGTGTCTACGGTTGCATTTAGTTAGCGGTTATGCCCGAAAAAATACTTTTACTGTTTAAATTACACCGCAAATAATTAATTTTTCGTTTATTATACCATGGGCTAAAAGGCGTACCTTGGGGTGTACTGTTTACCTCGATGCGACGTTGCTTCTTGTCCTACATACCGGGGATGTTGCGACCGAAGCATCAATTGGTGACGTTGGTCTCCCTCATTAAGGTCCCTTTTGTTTACTTCTCCATAGAGCTTCCATCTTACTCTTTGGCTATACCGTATTGATGAGGACTAACAAGTCCGAAACACGTGTCTACGGTTGCATTTAGTTAGCGGTTATGCCCGAAAAAATACTTTTACTGTTTAAATTACACCGCAAATAATTAATTTTTCGTTTATTATACCATGGGCTAAAAGGCGTACCTTGGGGTGTACTGTTTACCTCGATGCGACGTTGCTTCTTGTCCTACATACCGGGGATGTTGCGACCGAAGCATCAATTGGTGACGTTGGTCTCCCTCATTAAGGTCCCTTTTGTTTACTTCTCCATAGAGCTTCCATCTTACTCTTTGGCTATACCGTATTGATGAGGACTAACAAGTCCGAAACACGTGTCTACGGTTGCATTTAGTTAGCGGTTATGCCCGAAAAAATACTTTTACTGTATATATATATATATATATATATATATATATATATATATATATATATATATATATATATATATATATATATATATATATATATATATATATATATATATATATATATATATATATATATATATATATATATATATATTTTGATATATATATATATATATATATATGCATTTCTACTTCAAATAAAGCTCAACACGTCACAGAAACATAATATTACATAATATTTGCATTGTATGCATAAAATGCATAAAAATATTTGAATATATTATTTAAAATAAAAATTATAAATATTATTAGTTATACATTTCATAAAAGTAATGAATTGTTGCTTTACATTATTTATTATAATTGATGGTTGGGATTTTCTACAATACCCACATTTGTTCTGAGCCAGCAACGCAAGCTCTAAATAGCAGTAAAACTAAATTCGCCGGCATGCATAAATAGCGGCTGCTGAGTGGTCACACTATGCTGGTTAATAGCGGCTAATAATCTACAGCAAGCAGCATACACTAAAACAGCATAGTGTGACCATCCCACATTTTGCATTCCAATCATCGTTGCAGCATAACTTTTCGGCCGGCGACTATTCATTATGTGATCAGTATTTTAACAACTGCTTCGCTTAAAACCCTCTTTATTATATAAGGAGAATATTAGCTCGCATAATATTTATAAAACACATTTCAAAAATACATAATTTCCTGCGTTAACATTCATGCTGGTTGGTGTAAAAGTTAAACAAGCGCTGGTGGGCTAGTTGCTGCTAAGCTCACTCGCCAACTGGTAAAACAGCGCTGCTGAGTGGTCACACTATCCTGTTAGCAGCCAGTAGCAAATGGCGTATATTAGATATTAGGATATTAGTTTCTGACTTGTGTCAAAATTTCGATTAATCATGGGCGCATCAAACAAACAATTTTGCGAGGTTGTAAGCCGTTTTAAACACTTAGTAGCGGCTAGTAATTTAAACGGTTCTCCTTTCATCAAATAGTAAAAATTTAATACACATTTTCTGAGAAATAAAAAAAACACAGAATTGGTGTAAAAATGACAAAAGTATCGATTGTTTACAATCTTTACAATTTTTGAAGATGGCGTAATTTTCCATTTTTAGTTAGCCTGTAGTTTATTAACGTTACTTCAACCATTTATTTTATCAAAACCATTCTCTACCATTTAAGCTCCGTGTGTAAGTTTTCCCGCCAATGGAATAATTGAGTCGAGATCTCAGTTTGTTCCATCCTCCTTCGTGACTTGAAGGCAAAATAATATGCTCACCCGGGCCGTTTTCGCGCGCTTTTCGGTTGCCGGCCCGGGCGGCCGTCCGTCCGACAACAGGCTTGTCACTTATGGTCTGCAAATGTTCCACAGATTTTTAATAGTTTCAGCCTCAATGTAAGCGATATCTTAAAAAGACACATTGCCAAGATCGTTGAACAGAAAAGCATTTAGTCACACATTACTCGCAACATTTGCAGATTTCAATAATTAGTATAATTTAATTCTTCTTGCTTGTCATGGTTTCTCATATACCGTAGAGAGTTCCCGCCCAAAAGATGACAGCATTCCGTCAGGTATAACCAAGGATTCACTGAACCCCGACGGTTTTTTTTGTTTTCTTCACCGAGAAATCGAATTTAGGGGAAATAATTTATTTTTTTTGCCACGAATTCTAAATCTTGTGGCCTCTACTCTTGGTGCGTTAGTATTGAGGTAGTTGGACGTTGGGCGAAGATAGAACGGCACTGCATTTATAGTGCAGACCGGTAAGGCAGGTTCGTAGGGTAACGACCTTATTTTAAAGATTTGTCGGTTATGCAAATGCTCTAATCCAATAGCATTTCCATTGACGTCTTATCGGATATCCCAACCTGGATTATCCGGCAGAAGTGCGTCAAGGTTTCGTTTAGCCTGGACCTTGTTTATTGATGATAAGGCTTGCTGATAGTAGGTCGGACTTTGGCATATTTTTTGGAGGGAAACTCCAGTAGAATGTTGGACATTTTACCGCTAAGGCTGGTCTATATCATGGTATTAGGCAGTTCAAAGAACAAGTTCTGTAACATAGTATTAAAAGGTTAATGGATTGGAAGCAATAAAATATTGTTATGCTTTAGCCAACTCGCGTATTTCGGACTTTAGTTTCATAATAGGTAACATCGCTTGAAAATTTTTGTTACATATTAAACTGTAAACAAAATAAATATGATAAGTTGTACAACAAATCAGTTGTATCTTTATCTGGATTGTCCGGTTAGTTCGTTGATTGTACGATCGAATTTTAGTATTCAAGGTCCACAATCCGTATAGAATGATGGTATTGTGGTTCAAGAAACAAAACACATAGGAAGAGAGGTTCGTGACGTAAGGTCACACCGACTGGCTGTGTCGGTAGTTTTGTCTTGTGGGAGACCTGTTCTTCTGTACAACAACATCCGAGGGTAAAGTGCCTCACAAACCTCAATTTCAACATAGGCATATGAGAAAGAATACTTCTCTCTCTATATTTGCCACAATTTCGCGCTCATACTGGGCAAATACTAAGTAACACGAATCTTCTTATTTCCTGCGCTGCATCTGATATGCACACTAAGCTCACTAAGTGATAAGATAAAGCAGATACCCACATAACAGCATCTAGGTACCAGTTGGCTTACTCAATACCAAGTTTTTTACAAATAATTTTAACTTCAAATAACTTCAAAAGTGTGTGTATTATTACTTGAAAACGTTGCCATGTCAGTAGGACAAAGGCTAGCAGATTATTATAGTCATTTATTTCTCTTTGCTGCATACCTAATTGCCATCAAGTTCAAGAAACTTGAGTCTTTGTTGCAAAATGAATTTGGCGTCCTTGGTTGGACAGGTGGTAATATTCTCTCAGTTACGCAATGGAATGATCTTTTTCTCTTCGCGGACGAAATGGAGAAAGGAATGCCACCGGTGCAAGTATTTCGCGCCAAAAACTTTAACGGAACTTGAATGAGGTATCTACCGCAGTCTCTTGTACCTGTCTCATGCCGTAAAACCCCTTTTAAATTTTAAATCAGTTTCCTGTTGAATACTAAGATGGTTCAAAAATATTTCTACAGTACTGATTATTGTGTTTGATAAAATTGTTCTTTCATGCTGCAGCGTTTGAGCAATATAAACTCGTGCAAGGTCATCTGAAAGACTACTAAACACTGTAAAGTTTTATAAAATAAATTTGTGAGGGAAGAGATTCCTTAGAAATTTTCCATAAAGATACCAAGAAGTTCTCTGCCTGGATGGACACTTGAGTTGACATTAGGGACAAAACGATAGAACAATATTTATAAGATGTAGGTGCCTCTTGGCTCCATGGGAAGATTAAATTAGGGTCTTCAGTGGTTTAGTCCTTTATTCAATCTGCAGGTACATACGGAATTCCAACGGGATCCCGCCAAAACTTATTCTTATCTGGCAAGGACCTTTGTTCCTTAGTTACGTCGACATTTTTATCAATATTATTCTAATTTCGGGTCATGCTGGAGGTGAAGGCGACATATCTCGAGTTCTTTGTCGTGCTGCAGCTCAGGCCAGATAAGAGGTTGAGATTTGGCGCGAAAACCACGACCCGGTAGGTATACTGAAGTGGTAGGAGGAGACAACAATTCTGGGACCTGTCGTCTCGTCCTCTCTCATTCTTGTCTACCTGCTATGGTGAAACCCTTAACTGCGTAAACACAAATCAGCTGTTAAATCAGCTGTTTTTCTATGCCACTTTGCTCTTAGACTTCCCAGAAACAGTAAATCACTAGCAGGTCAAACGCAAACCTTCCTTCCCATACCATAGCCCTCTGTGACATTCGCCGACCAAACATATGATTTTATCCCTTGTAGACTGACGAAAATATACTTTCACTGCATGGGGTTTAGCTTTTTTTATAAGAAGCTAAACGATTTTATTCTTATACAGAGATTCTCATTCCTCAAGGACCATTATACTAATACACCATTCAACATTGAACTTTAAAGACATAAGGGCAACGATGATGTCTGATTCAAAACCAAAATATGTACACACATTGAAATTCGATCTGGGAAAATTCCGAAGACAAGGATTAATTGTTCTTGGCCAGACTTGGTGCCAATATGATTTCTAGAGGGTCTACCAAACAAAAGATGGACGACAGGTCTCGATGCAGGTCGTATTGTCCATATCAAGAGAAACTGATACAGTGAAATATCTCAGGGCCCAGGGTAGGCTGTATTTATGGTAGGCCCTGACTTGAAAGTAATTTAAGAAGGTTACCTCCCTCAAACCGCGGCAAATTTTGTTTATATTGATTTATACCTGTGTACCGGTCTAATTTACAAAGAATTCCTACATGCCTCGCTGAAAGACGGAAAGACCTTTATCAAAGACTCCCGCCTTTTCTTGCGCTTCTTAGCTGAATGGTACAAGACTTTCCAAACCAAGCAAGAAATGGTCTAGTGTGATTTATTTTCACAGTTCATAACTATCAAACTATGGTTATTCATATCAGCATACGATATGGCAACACAACGCCTTCAATTCTTTGAAATTTCCCTACTTATTTGAATAATGCAAATCTATCGAGAGCACACAACGAACAGTCTGGTGATCATCAAAACATTGCGTTTCTTGGCTGAGTTGTACAAAAAACTCCAGAGTAAGCACCAAATAGTCTGGGAGGGCTTCTTTTCCCAGCTGTTAACCATCAAAATATTATGATTATTCATATTAGAAAACGATATTGCAGGCTTGATAAGCGCGGATTTAGGCGGGAATAGTGATTTCACTGTGATCCAGAGTGCGTTATTTACAGGGCCAATATTTATCCGTTGGCACACATCACAAACCGTGAGAAACGATCTGGGCGCCAAGATGCCGCCACCATGGGATACCCATTCCCGATACATAGGCGAACCTCTACTATGACAAATATCCCCACAGTCCAACAGACCATTCATCTCGAGCCATATAATGGCAACAAAGTCCGCCGAGGAATTTACCGGAAAACCATATGCACTTGTATGAGCCTCTGCAACCTGCTTCCAGATGATCTCAGAATTACTGTCTTCTTTAGGTTCAAAGACCAAATACAAAAATGGAAAAATTGCCTCCAAAAATTGAATTATGATTGTGGGAAGTACAGTTTTGCGGTTATTGGTATAGAGATGCTTATGGGAAATAGAGTCGAATGCCAATACAGGTGAATAATGGAAAGAATTCTATTATCTGCGTGACATTATGATTGTCCTGTGGGTTGGAAGTTACAGGTACTTCGTTCCTCACAAGCGATCGGAGAAAAACTGTTCTCTCGCTTCTTTATGTGGGATGATGAGTGGAATTTAGTGGTAATCTAAGACGTGGACGTCACCTCTGGACAAAGAGCGGTCTTCGAAGGGCCTTGAATCCCGCCCTATACCGAGGAAACTAACAAAACCCACATCTATCAGCTGACCAGGTTTCTCAGGCATTTAAAAATGTCGGACTGCGGGTGGTAGATCTTGGTTCTCCTCCAGAGATTGATCTGGCTCTTTGTCCGTGTTTTCCCGCCAAAACCCTATCGTCTCAATTATCACGGAAATGTTCGAGCAAACACTACTTTTATATCTTGTATTTATTTTGTACACAACCGATATGATCTACATCCTACTTCTACCCATCAATGACAACCGCCTCTTAAAATTCCCGATAGTACATGGATGCGATCGTTATCTTTGATTAAATTGAATAAGTTTTATGTATATTTAGCGCTTTTTTATGAACTGTGATAATATTTGTCGATAAATAATCGGATATTCTAACGGAAAAGTAAGGTATAAAAGATCTATAATTAACTTCTTGAATATACTTTCTATGGTATAGTATATATACATACTGTATAACAAAATATACATAATATCGTCGACTTCCTGTAATAGCAACATGGAGATTCGTTGTTGTCGCGCGCTTTACCGATTTTGGCGCCAATTTAGGCGACCAACCTTGAACTGCATGGTTCCTCGAAAGACTTTATAGTCTCCTCAACATGCCTGGGTTAAAATATTTGGTTTCAACTTGACTTAAAATTAGAATTCAACCACAACACACAATGACCCATGTAACACGGGTTTCGACCGTTCATTCATCTATTTCTTGTGCCAGCACAATTTCTTTCTTCTGGAAGGAAATACTACTACTTCTACACCTTTTGCAAATGCCCGGAAACACCTTGTTTTTTTCTGAAGGTGCTCTATTGTATATGGGAGTGGTTGTCAAAGGTTTTCTTAAAATTAAAACCATCAATGGCGTTCAATTGCTCCACTTTGTCCAGGCTGTATTTATGGTTCAGACGAAAATAAACATGTTAATTAAGTAAAATATTAGCAAAATTGTAAAGAAGATACAAGTGTTTTCGATATATTTACTCATGCAATGGTTTTTATCTAAGTTGATACACAACTAACGTATGTTTCCATTTTGTTTGTTGTTGTGGTCGGAAAACAAACAACAGAAACAGTAAACTATTCTGTAACAACACTTATATGATAAGAACTGTATATATAACGTAGTACCTACAGGCGCAGGCGGTTGAATCTTTTAGTAAATTCATTAATCAATGTTAAAACCCGAGAGATGACAGCACCAATCACCATATTTATCTTTTGTTTAGTAGAGAAATGGTTTAGGCTAGATATAGCAAGTTATAGTAAAAGTTTAGTGTAGGAAA
This sequence comes from Aphodius granarius, assembly GCA_963971325.1. NCBI lineage: Eukaryota > Metazoa > Arthropoda > Insecta > Coleoptera > Scarabaeidae > Aphodius > Aphodius granarius. The sequence goes on along the minus strand of OZ020230.1, from coordinate 7,475,915 downwards.
AGCTAAAAAGGTCACAAGCAATTAGTATCTGAAACCATAACTATTTTCAAATAATGTATACATAAATACAGAGTTCAAGAAATAGGTCAAGCATTACATAAATTGCATCATTGTAAACGTACGTGTGGGTTTATTTTCGTCCATACGAGCGCCAGTAAACAGAGTTTGTATGTAATTTGCCAGAGTGAGCCATGTAGTGTCAGCATATGCTTCCGTATAATATTACAGATTCAACCAGTCTGGTCGCTATAGTGTTTCATTGTATATTTCCCATATGTTTGATTCTGTGTAAACCAATACCAACAAAAATCTAATAGCTTCAGCTGCGGTAGCAATAATAAAAAAAATCAAAATTACGAATTTCGTTGAATATCTGCAGCGAGTGAATGAAAGGGCAGACTCATTATCACACAAGGCGTGTCAACTCAGCAATCTCAGCATGTGGACCGACGCAAAGATTACATCTTTTTTATATTTAGATTTTATCTATTTTAGGATGAAATATCATAATTCGAACACCTTGAAAACTATTTTTGTCCATATTTCTTCTAAATCTGACGCTAACTCTTCGTTATTTGATATCACTCAATGGCGACAATTTTTCTCACACTTTTGAGACGATTATGGTTATTTAAGAGTCTTCCAGTGCAAATGTAGCTCCAGTGTTTCCCAAGGTCACTTCTGTCTCATTTATTTTTTATGCGATTTGAGACCTAATAAAAATACGGCAGGTATACCAGACCGATTTCATATTCAAATCTCAGCTTTATCCAGTTCCAAGTCGTAACATATGTTACCACACATTGATAATTAGACATCTCTCCTAATTTGCAAATTTCATTGACGACGAAAATGTGAACCGATCAGAATATTTAATTCAGGTTGAAGGACGGCTATGCGGTACGTGCGAAAAATGTGCGATCTGCTGATCCATTCATGCAACTAAACCAGCCAGTGAGATATCCTTGAGAGTGGCGAACACGAGAAGAGGGCACGAGGAGCAAAAACGCCATCTTCGCAACCGACGACGCAGAGCAGTGCAAAGGAAGTAGTTTGATTGGCAATGGTCACTGAACCATGCACCGAAGCAGCATCTGTTGATAAATAAATCACTCTTCGATGTTGCCAATACATCCAACTCGACCAGATAAGACAGTTTTATGTCATTATTACTAATTTGACCTTGATTTTTACTTGATTCCAATCAGCTACGTTCTGAATGAAACCGTCACCACTTGTCTTCATTAGACTTATTAACAACTGCATGAGAATGCTCGGAATAGGAAGTAAGAATTTCTCTTAATGAAAGCACAACTAAACCACACTAAGGTACCTGTCGCATTCCAAGCAGAGAGATGCTCATCACCTTACCCTTTGAGATAAAATTTTTAAAACCACTGCTGTTTACACAGCAACGACGTTAGTAACAAACATTACAAAACCGTTTGGAGACAATAGCCTTTTGCGGTCTTTCATCTTCAAACATATTACTTCTAATTCGTCCCGGTAAATATGGAAACAACCATCAAACAAAACCGATGTTTGTCCTCCTAACGACTTCGCTCGTCTAACAGCGACTCTCACGTGTCAACATTCCACTTTACCGTTAAAAGGGTAAATACTATATTTTGTTTGGGATTTGCCCTCCTGCAAACTTGTACCAACAAATTTGTAACATTTTGCTCATGGAAGAAGAAGACATCTTCAACAACCTTTCAACAGAATCATGAGAGAAAGAATGCGGAAGTGATCAAAACGTCCAGAGCTTGTAGCTTGCTTTGATAGACGTTTTGATAATACCTACAATACGGAAATGTATCTTAAAATAGAACTTGGCCTTGGTTAGGTGGGTGGAGATGTGGTTTAAGGACCACTGTTCTAGAAGAAGGTAGAGATGAAACACGCTCGTTACACCGTCGTTCTTTACAGTTTCCAAGAAGACAGCACTACACAAAGGGAGTATTATTTATATCTTTATGCGCGCGTCGGATGGAGTTTATTAGACCCAGGGCCGTGCAGCATCTCAAGACAGTGCCGGCATCAAAATTGTTTGATTTGCTGGATAAGATGTTACGCAAGATCACGAGGAGGGTGAACGCACTTGAGGCAGTGTACTTTTGTCCTCGTCATTATTACGAAGACAGGATGTGGGGCTATCCGGCATATCGTAGGTGCACCTCCAGGGTGAATCGAGTGGAGCACTTGTTTTCACTTGCTCGGTGGAATTCCACTTCAACTACTCCGTACGCAAATGCTTCCTTTAACTTCCTTCCTTTCTATGGTGTCCGCTTTCGACCAAGTGGCCGTTAGAGTTATGAGACCGTATAAATAATACACCATTCAACTCAATAAACGCATCTGAAGTTATGTCATCTCATATTTATTTCTAAGGCAGAAGTAGACGCAAGTGGTAGGAAAAGTTAGGAAACCAAGACTAACCAAAGTTTTTTAAATAACAGATTTGTACTGGCCTGTTTTCAAAACCAGAGCACATGTTTGAAGAAGGGAGGGATCATCAAATGATCAGCTTTGAAAAATAAATTCAACTTATGTTTAATGACTACATCAGTCAGCCCTATTTTCAAAAACATGAGAGAAGGCATGGCCAAACAATCGTAGTAAACTTCATCTGAAGACGATGATAACAACCAACATCCAATTTCCCAATTGCAAAATCATTAGAGAAAACCTGTTTGAAAATGGAAGAAATCAAAACTGATCACACTTTGATGAATAATTTTACTTGCATTTGCCAATTTCGGAATTTCACAACAGCAGTCGAAAGGTGCCAAAAAAGTCACAACCATGCTTCACGGGTGTGGAGAACATGCAGTTCTAGATCATTAGCAGGCCATAGAGGAGAAAACGCCAAGTTTTTAACTCTACTCTCCAATTAAACTCTCATTTTACCCCGTGGAGTAAACCATTGTGTGTGTAGATTACCATCCAATGAGCGTACCTTTGGTGTATTCCGGCTTTGAAAAGCTTCAAGCATTCCTCTTATAACGGTAAACTGTATTATCTAAATTTTGAGAGCTTATAAATTTAGTTACAGTATATTTTCTTTTACAGTGATGCATGCTCTACATCGTTTTGTCGGCACTGTCTAATCACGCATTTCATTCATCTACTTTTAGACGTTTTAATAACAAGATTACGTCAGTTAAATCTATTTTGAATCAGTCACTTAAATTACAAAAACATTTCTTGCCAAGGTTACGCACAAAATATGCTTTATTACTTAATAATATAATTTGATTAGAATTGCAAATTTGGCCGATTGAGAATGGTTATTGAATCATTAATTTTCTTCAACAGGGTTAATTTAAAGAGAAGGAAGAATACTTATATGTGTGCTATTTGGGCGGTCCATCCCACAAATAAACCAGCGGTTAATGGATCAACTCACAAAGCCCGAAATTCGGCCCTCCCAGGGCTTGCTTTCCAAGAAAAACGATATATTTGAGTCGGCACTTGTGCTCTTCTGAGGTATTAAAGGCTCTTAGGGCTTTGTATATACCTGAATCAAGTCTATTTCACTTAGGAATGGAAAATTTTCGTTTTTACTTTCCGACTAGTCCCTAGAAGGAAAGTATTGTAATCAACGGGGAAAAAATTCGAGATTTTAGCGGAAATACGCGTTTTGGGGTCCTCTGAATCGATTGCAATGATTTCTGGAAAATGTATGTATGTGTGTATGTATGTATGTATACAGTGTGTCCAGGAAAGTCCGCATCATATGGGAAAAACTTTTATTATCCATTTCTCAGAAAATTTTATTCTTTATGAAAGTTGGCGGTAGGTCTAAAATCAAGAATACGATCATAAGATCTTAAAAACATCGCACCATGTACCGGGTGTTTAAAAAAAAGTGAAACGCGCATAAGAGTAAAGTACCTTGAATATTAATATTATCGAAAAATTTTATTTGGGAATGTTGCTTAAAATTAATAATTACGCTCAGATTTGAAATCACAGCCACCTGCGACAGAAAATTTTTTTTTCGCTTCTTTTTTAAATTTTCACTATTTGAGAAGGGTTTTGTAGCTGCTAGTGACTTAAAATAATTCTTCTTAAACGGTTTTGTAGATATTTGTTCAAATTTCCTATAATACTCGCCATTTCGACAGCGTTTCCAGCGCTTCTTTAAAATCATTACAAAAGTTATCTTTTTCTTGGTGCATTTATGATTTTTCACCCAGTAAATATCAAAATATCATGTGACACACAGGTAAACCATAAAAATTAGTAGTCATTGTGGAAATGCATAGAGTATACACACTCATAAAACAATTTCATGACGCTGCTATGCTTTCCTTTCGGATTCGTCATTTTTTTTTGAGGTGTATACCATACAAGTACGTGAACAGCTGGTAAATTTGTGTTATCAGCACACACACAATCACCAATAATAAGTCAAAGGAAGCTATTTTACTTATCTGTGTTGCGTATTGCATGACATTTTGATATTTACTGGGTGAAAAATCATAAATGCACCAAGAAAAAGGTAATTTTTGCAATGATTTTAAAGATGCGCTTGAAACGATATCAAAATAGCGAGTATTATAGGAAATTTGAACAAATATCTAAGAAACTGTTTAAGGAGAATCATTTCAAATCACTAGCAGATACAAAATTGTTCTCAAATAGTGGAAATTTAAAAAGGAAGCGAAAAAAATTTGTTCTGTCGTAGGTGGCTGTGATTTCAAATCTTAGCGTGATTATTAATTCTAAGCAACATTCCCAAATAACATTTTTCGATAATGTTAATATTCAAGGTACTTTACTCTTATGCGCGTTTCACTTTTTTTTAAACACCCGGTACAAGGTGCGATGTTTTTAAGATCTTATGATGGTATTATTGATTTTAGACCTACCGCCAACTTTCATAAAGAATAAAATTTTCTGAGAAATGGATAATAAAAGTTTTTCCCATATGGTGCGGACTTTCCTGGACACACTGTATATGTGTGAATGTATGTATGTATGTCCGTGAACACGATAGCGCCCAGACGGAACAACGGATCAATGGGATGAGCGGTTTGTTGGTATGTGACGTAATGGAGAACTGAGGTCATCATACCGCGTTAGCTCACACGTTATTGCAGCCCGCCCGCGATTGAAGAATGAGTAAACAAGAAGTAGAGAAATAAACCTAGTATGATATTAGAGTTATTTGTATCGAGAGATTTAAATATTACAAATTTACAGATCAATGGGATGAGCGGTTTAGGTGCTATAGGGATTTACATCAGTTGGTATGTGACGTAATGGAGAACTGACGATACGTGACAGTATATTAGAGTTATTTGTATCGAGAGTCGGTCAGTCGTATTGTTATAATCCCGATATAGTATTATTATTATCTTATGGACATTCGCTTTTGGTGTTTCACCCACTATAGTACAAGCCTAACTATAGATATTTGATAGTAAATTTCTTACATTATGCTTCCTGTGAACGCCGTATTAACCAGAAATATGAGATCAATAAAAAGTTTCCCGAGAAGAAAATATTTCCGTTATGAATGTGTCTTTCAACAACAGGTATGTCAGGTCTGTCTTGAAAATGCTTCCTTCAATCACTCTGATCTACTGGTTTTGCTTAAGCATTGCTAGACATTCACAAGACTTCATCCACCAAATAGCTTGAGATGTGAGAATTCGCTTTGATAGAGAATTCCTGACGTGGAAGTGTCACTAGAAACGTGAGTCCTCTATAAAGAGTTCCTTGAGGATGGAATATTTCCGTGTATGATGGTGAGTGCTCCTTTTAAACACATTGACCTATTTTTTGTTGAAGCATTGCTAGAAGTTAATACAGGTATGTCTCATCCTTGCGTGGACTTGAAACGTGAGTGCTATAAAGAGTTTCTTCGATTTATTACCGGTAAGGTTCAATATGAAACCTGTCGGTGTGTATTGAATCCCGAAGCTCGTGACTGTTCGCCTCCTCAAAGTTATTGTCCTTTGCAGTAGGGCTTTTTAACGGACGTAGCCGGCTTGAGCAGCACTCCCGCCCACTGCGCTGGCTGAGATTGTATAAACAATGAAACCAGAGAGAGAAGGAGAGAACGAGCGGTCGCCATGGAGAAAATGAGCCGTTGGAGAGAAGAAATAAAAAATATTGCGGACGTATTGGAACGTTAATGTTACATAAACCGGTGAATCACGTAGGTAAATAAACAAATGCTCATTTGGCGAGTTAACCGACGAATAACCCATAAAGCGGCTTTATGTATTCACGGAAGCTAGCTTTATCTCCATTATGCTGCGAAGTTGCTCCTTCCGCATTTTGAAATGACACCTTATCGTGTATTTGTTTCCTGCGATCGACCGAGTCTTCTAAGAACTCTTGCCACTAAGCGATGCAGTGTCCTTGACTCCATCCACTGCACCTATGCACTCAGCCTCTTAGGATATTTCTTTTACAAACTATCTCTCACGATTTTCTTCTATGATGATTACCGTAGCCCATTTTAACAACCATCAATAAAGAAAATTACACAGCTCACATCGGCCAACCCTGTTTTTGTTTTACTTACGTACCCATTCAGATTTTCTTGAAAGAAACACCGAAGATGCAAGAGAAACAGAGATGTGTAGAAAGGGACGCCACCAAAACATAGCCATAGGCCGTTTAGAACTAGTCAAGCTGGAAAGCAGTTTAGATAACTCAAAAAAATACGTTCGTTTCTGTGCTTCGTAAGACCAAACTTGTGAGACTCTTTATAAACAATTATTTTCTTCAACGTATTTTATTGAAACCCATATTAGGAATATTGATTTAGGAATTTTCAAAATCAGCCGTAACAACAAAAAAACTCGCTTGTGATGGTAGATCTTCCAGTTAAACGTTCACTTTCATCTTTTTGGACTAAAGAACACTGATCTACCCCAAAAACTAGCAATGAAGCTTGAAACTGATCAATAAGTGGTCGCTTTCTTGACACAGCTTCTTCAGGGTAAGCAGGAGATATACCCATCTTTCTAAACTACGTGGCTGTTACCTGTTGCATCAGAGAAATTCTAGCACCTTCAAAGAGATGAATATATTAGGCCTTATTGAGAGGAAGTGATGCAATAAACAAACAGGCCAACCGGTACAACTAAAATCCGTTTATTTGTGGGCCTGAACGAACTTGGTTGGTTGGAGATGGCTTGTAGGCGCGTGGGAAGTCTTGGGGATAGAAAGCAGCAAATTAATGAGAGAGGCCGCGGTGGCCATTGTGCGGCCAGAATCATTGAGATTAGAATGGGGGTGCATGAGCTGTTGCAGCGGAGCAACACACACACACGTGGAAGAACGCACTCTTGTCCGACCACATTCCATCTACGAAACGAGCCTCTTTACTCCTAAGTACGCATCGCAGGAGAAGGCAAAGTCGCCGGACCAACTCTACGGGTCACAGCAGCCGTTTTATCAGGGCATCTAGGCCTTTTCCGTAACACCACAATGCACCTCGTGGGTCGGCTTTGTATATAAATCAGCTTATTATTATTATCGCCATCTCTTCACAAATCCTATTCTGCAATTCAAATCGACCAGAAACGTATGTAGGCTTAAACTAACATACGTGCGCTCTATAGCTTTATTACACAGATTAAAACAGTAATACTAAAGCTCTATTTGCTGATAACAGTGAGTCCTTCGTGAAGTCGTATGTATTTCAATTTCAGGACAAATCTCTGTTCAAACTATTCGAATATTTATCGCGGTTGAAGACCATAGTAGCCAAACACAATTAGTGGTCACAAACTGGTCAAGACTTGGAAGACAACTAATGAGGACACACCCTGTATGAAGACGGGAATTGCAGAGTTGCATTTGAAGACCATGGTAGCCAAATATAATAAATATTCAGACGTCTAGCTTCAAAATTTTGAGGCAAAGTATATGAAGAGGAGAGGGAAACATTAACATGATAAATATTCAATGTTCCTCTTTCAAGGACATGAACGGTGTATGTTGAAAGACGACAGTAGTCAAAACAGACTCCGTAAGGCTTGTAATCAAACTACAAGAGCAATATGGGAGAGCTAGGCTTACCAAAGGCATGTTAAGCATATGGTTGTAACGGCACACATTAAGGTCCAATATGCGCGGTATAAACAGTGTGATTTATGTAGCATTTCGAGATTTATTGGCATCAGAGGCAAAATTAATGCTTAAAACACGACACTGTATAGACCAACCGGACACGGGTCGTATAATATTAATAATAATAATAAAACAATGAGAACGAAACTGGTAATAGAACGTGCGAAGGAACGACAAGTACATACGTATATATAGTCACGTACCAATTATGTTCATATTTCGATCTGTTTGCCCACGAGAAAATGACATTGAAAGTATAATTGTAGTCTCGGTGCAGTTCTCGGTAAGCATTCCTCGGATAACGTGTACTAGGTCAGTTGTTTGTAGTTTTGAGTTAAAAGTTTGTTGAAATTAAAAAAGAGGTTTCAATTCTTCATTTATTTTAGGTGGTCTGTTCTTCAAAAGCTGTCCCTCTTTATCATTTGGAAGACGTTATTTATGGGGAGCATAATTACGTTCACTCATTGATGCTGTTTATCAATAATTAGAAGACTTTGCACACTCGATTATAGCCTTCGATTCGGGGGTTCCTTGTTTTATTTCTCTACCGCCTTGGAAGCGTTTTGGCGGCAAATTGGTTTAAGGTTTAACGTACCGAGAGGGAGGGCTGACGTTAAGCCAAGAAATCGGCGCGCAATCACCATACAGGAGAGGGTAACCAACCCCTACTTTCGTAGCACGTGCTACCGTCTTGCTATTTACTCTACCGTATCCAGAATAAGACATATGGTGTGGCCGCTCTATATATGTTCAAATCCATGGAATAACGTATTTGAAACTTTTTGACATAAGCGCTGTCCGTTAACCTACTAAATCAAGTCACCTTACTTTATAGAACACAATCATTAGTCGATGCTGCTAATTATAATTATCATTTGCGGTATTTAGGGATGTCCGCAAGATTAACAATTGTGTACAAAAAAGTGTCCCTTTTCGTACAGAGTGTGAGAATCGGAAAGATGCTTGATGGGGTAGGATGTCCCACGTAGCTCATGGTTTTTAATTTTGGGCGATATATCGAGACCGTGTTACGTTAGGGGTTACTGGGCCGTCGTTGGTAAATAATACACGAAATTTGTTGGATACATGGCATAAGTACACAATGCCGTTCATACACACATATATGGGGTAAGGGAATTCCTCTACTATATCAGCTGCTAAAAGAAATCAAGGCAAGACCAAGACCTTGCAGCTGTTTTACAGTACAGACCCTAGACCAGTTAGGGGAGAGACCACTTGCAAAAAAAGTACAACTAGATAACCGTACTGTCTTGTCTTGGGTTGTCTTTTTTTCTTGCGCCCGAATACCTGTTATAATTTTCTAACTGAACTTCTTTTGGTGAAGACGGTTTTTTGACATATGTAAATTAACCAAAAAGGGCGCCTTCTAATGTCCAACTCATACCGTTTCTACATGTTTTTCAACGAACTTACACAGAAAATACTATAGTTTTAATGCAAGGGTTGACCACGCTTTTTCTATAGAAAGACAAGAAATTGCCGTTCTTTTGTCCATCAGAATGCAGGCATCATCCATCACTTGATTGTAACCGAAAGAATGATTATTCCGCGCTTTCACTTCATCTCGTCTCAGACATGGGCAATTTTGGTAATTACCCAAAAAAGTCTTTGTTGTTCATGCTATGACAGGTGCCTCTAAATGTGCGGAGCAATACTCACTCCATTGCAACGATGGCATGCAGCCATGGGTAATAAGTAATCATACCGCGAAATTGTTCAGGAAATGAAAGAAATATCTTCGTGTGGTGATGTAATTCAGTAGTTTGATTCATTAATAATCATACATGTCAGCCAGGTATGGATAGGCGCACCAAACTTGAAGGTATCTTCAAGAAAAAGATGCAGATTGCAGAGCTTTTATGATTAATTGTCGCAAGTAGAGGATCGGGGAGTCCTTCTTAGGTATGAGAATATCTATTAGAAAGATTAGACCGGGTGATCTAGAATCGTTGTGTACCAAACAATAGTCCGTAGCTCGTGCCTATTGTGCGTCGGTCCCCTTGCTTCTGTACTTCTTGAACGTTGGCAGATGCACTCTCTTCAAGTCGTTATCAGGCATTATATTCACACATCAGGTACGCGCGGATTCGAGCGCGCAACGTCTTCTCTTGGTCCGCATGGGCGCCAAAACTTGCAGCTTCCCGCTTCCTTCCAGGTAGCTGCAGTTCCGGTATGAGCATTTCAGAAGGGGAAAGGCCCACCAAAACAGAAAGTGAACCAACGTATCTGCCGGATTTTGCTCGCTACAGGTGAATCATTGTGCTCGGAGACGGGGAACCGTTCCAGGATAACCCAGGACAAACCGTCTAATCTAACGCCAGACAGGACAGGAAGGGTGTAATTTTTAATTGTTAGCGATATTCCTGAGATCCGAACAGGGTTCTATCGAAATTTTATGATGTAATTAAGGAAACATTAACGATAAATAAATTTGAAATGTAATTGGACAAGCTTAGAAGAAAGTTTGTTTGTTTCTTTCTTTAAACATTTCAAACAATTGAGAAGAACCATTTTTGTAGACGACCCATCACAAATATTGCTTAAGAAATAGAATGCTTACTGTTAAGCAGCACGCTCACTGGATCGACTCGACTCCGCACGGTACGCACAGCACGTTCGGCTCGGCAGCGACCACCGCCCACTGAATCGGCGGCAATCGACGTTTCTGGTAACACCCGACGCGATGTTCAGTTGTTGAGGTGGACCGGAGTCTACTTTTTATTGGTACCGTACCAAAAACAAAACGGTCCATTTCTAATTTATTTTAACTTAAATAACATAGTCCATTTTTTTCGATATATCTGCCCAAGCATTTTCCTTTTTATTGTTGTCGTGGTAATACTTGTTACGTGGATCGTATACAACGTCATATTCCAGAACACACTCTATCAACATTTCATCAGACATGGTGTGCGCGCAGTACTACGTTGAAGCACCAACAAACACAATTTTTGAACTGATGGCAGGATAACGTTTTGGCATTCTTATGTATGTACCGAAACGCAACGCCTTACCGAAAAAAAAGCACAAAAAATATTCTTTGTATGAATCACTATGAGACAAAAGAGATTTTTTAAGACTTTTGGTTACAAAAGAGTTATACTTATTGAACATCCTTAAAATGAACTGTGTAGGAGATGTGCGAGATTAAACTTTTTAGAACACATCCCTACATCTGACAAAAAATGTTTATGAATGGTTTCTCAGATAATAACAGTTTTGTTTTGTACCGAAAAGAGCTAAGTTGGTACAAAGGTACATGTTGGCTGTCTTCGAGTATGTACACCAGATGTACAGACACCAGAAGATTTTATAAAGGAAAGAAAGCCATCCGCCGAAAACACCCTTCAAATAAAAATTAGATTAACATTTAGCAAACTGAACTAAACTAAAATGTCTACATCTTCGAAATTAATACAAAAATGTACTGAGTTTCTAGGTATTTCCACGTGCCATTTATTATCAAAAGATCGTCGGAAAAAATTAGAAAATTATAGATAATATACCGGTTAATCGGTTTTTGTTAAAATATTTACCGTTTACTGGTAAATACAAGCTGCAATAATTTTGAAACCACTAAACATAATGAAAGGACCATCCGCCGTCGAAGGCGCCGAACCAAAGTTGCCCCTTCAAGAATACCCTGCCGTTGCCGAACGTAGTCGGTCCGAGTCGAACGTACCGATCGAAAGCAGTGAGCGGGCACCCGTTACTTCCTTTGTGAGCAACTTCGCCGACAGCGTCGATGCGGACTGTGCGGAGTCGAGTCGATCCAGTGAGCGTGCTGCTTTATGTTCTCAAAACCAAGAAGAAGAAAGTTATGACATGAGTAGTCAAAACTCAAAATGAATGTTTCAAAAGATAGGAAAAGGAATAACTCACTGTCCCATTTTCAAAAACCACGAGAGACAGTATCTTTGATCTCGAAAAGTCTTCAACGAATGCCAATTTGACCATTTTGAAGAATGTCAATTGCGTCTTCTATGCACCGATGGAAGCATACTATTTTCTCCCATATTTGTCTATAATCACAATTACCTGAAGCAAAAACGAGATACGGTGGACATCGAGCTCGTTTAGATTCTGCAAGCATACCTAGCATAATGGGGTACCATAATGAGGCTTTAACGCGGAAGTACGGTCGGTAAAAATCTAGTTTTTAACCCGTTTGTCTTAGGGTCTTGCGTAAGTATGGGACTATCTCGAATAAAGCATCCTGTCAAGAGGAAGGTAGGAAAAAAGAGAAAAGAAGCGAGTAATCGAACATGTGTTTATCACCGGTACCAACTGGTTCTACCCGTTTGCTCTAGGAGAGCTTGGTTTGTTTGCTTCTTGTTACTTGGAGTCGCGTTCGTCTCGTTGCGTTTGTCCAGCAATTGCTACTAGTGCAGGCCTTTATTAGTTCAATTATGGATAGTGATTTTATAAACTGCGTGCCTCTCCGAAGAAAGGTTCGATGCACTCTCGCACTGGGAGTACAATTTCGCAAACAAAAGATGGAATGGTATCCGTTAATGTTCAACCAAGAAGACTTTTTTTCACCTCAATAATATAACATGCTAGCGTATCATATATACGGCGTACTTGATCCAGCCGTATCTGAGCAGAAGAATGGAAGCTGTGTACACACAGCAGCTCATCTTATCTCGGAAAAAACCACACACGCCAAGCGGTTTCCGGCCCTGCGGAGATAAAAAAAAGAGCCAGATCTGCTCGACAGTAGAGTTTTTAGCGAAAAGCGGCGGGTGTCAATTAAAAACAATTAATATTAAGTAGAATAATTAAGGGCGTGCCGGGCGAGGCTTGCTGGGGTCAAACGGCGACGTCATGTGCGCCAACCAGAGGGCAGATGTTAGCGCTCCGCTTCGTTGGCGAGTGTCTTGGACCGCGACACCCCACGAATCGCGTCGGGTTCACCATAACGACAATATCGCGACGGCGTGCACATGTTGAAAGCCTCGCTTGACCCTTTTCCGCTAAGAGTTCTATGTGGCTTCACCAAAGGAACTCTCCAGTACCGAGCAGCAAGTTAGAGTTAATTGCGCTAACGAAAGAAAATGTCCTTTTTCCTGTTGGACCACGTGAGGCGTGCTCATCACCGCGGACGTGGTCATGCCTTCTTACAACGCGTATCAAAATACAGGGTGGCACAAGGAAACGAGAAATGTTAAAGTAAACTCTTATAGCTCCTAAACTGTCCATCCCACTGGTCTGTAATTTGGTGCACATATTTAAAGTGACTGAAGGATGGACAGGTATCAGTTAGGTTTAAATCGGACAAATCTCTAAGAAAATGCACGTAACATTTGCCACTTCCGGTTGTCAGATTGTGGCCAAAAACAATCCAGCTCGTCCCCTGACAATTCAAAATACCAAATTTTAGCCCGGTCCGTTGTAGCGTTTGGACGCTATCGTGTTCACATACACACATACACACATGCATATACGCAGAGATATTTAACGCGGAGTTCCGAATTTACAATAAACTTTGTGGTAGTTAATACAATTAAATAATATTTAAACTGGAAGCAATTAGGAACTGATCTGATAATACAATGCATCGTTCTTTGATAGATTAATAAATGCAATTCAGCGTTTCTAGTCTTTTAGCATTACCGGGACATGACCTGCTATAAACGTTGATAGCACCTAAACCGCTCATCCCATTGATCTGTAACTTTGTATACATATTTAAAGTCACTGTAGAATGAGATGGTGTCAGTTTGGTCAAAAAAAATGAATCCCTAAGAAAACTCTTGTAACATTTACCGCTTCCGGTTGTCAGATTGTCACCAGTTCGTTCCCTGGTAATTCTGAATGTGCGTACCAAATTTCAGCCCGATCCGTTGTTCCGTATGGGCGCTATCATGTTCACAGACATAGCCTTTAATGTTATATCACTATTAAGTAATAAGGACATTTAAATTAAACGATGTAAACAGCTCTTATCAGAAAACCGCAAGCAATAGTTGCGGTATCATCTCAGGAAAACACCAAGGTTGATTGGCAACAAAGTAACTGACTTGTGGTGACATTCTTCTCTAAGACTAAGTTGGCTAATTATACATTTTCTACGAGAAAATAAAAAGCTCTTTATACAACTCAGTATTTCCCTGTCGATTGTCAGCTGGTCATGCTTGACCAGCAATGGAGCCTTTGATCCTTCGACGACGGTCAGTTGGAAGGACGTGTAAGGGGAGTGAATTTGCATAAATGTGCTTGGGAGGATTTCACACATGACCAGTGGCAGATTCTTCCTTCCGGATTTCGCAAGGACAATGATCGGAACAATTCCGCAACTTCCCCTTTGCGTTCCCACAAATCGGATGGGTGATTCTAGAGGCGAATCTTTGCAGTTTCTCACGAGACCATCCCCAATTTTCGGCTCCGGCTACAGGAGCGGAGAGAGATGTGATGAGAAAAAGAAAAAACGAGGAATTCGCGTACGGGGACCTCTCTTTACCTGCTCTCCTTGCTTCATTAAAATAAGGATCGCTTACAGCCTCTACGGGCAATTATAGACCATGGGAGCTGCGATTGCTCCAGTAACGCCACTTTATCATTTAGGAAACTTAATATGAACAAGTTTTCTCTCTAAAGGCTAAAACATTGCTCAGCACGAAAGGGTTAAATGATATTAGCGTGAGAGAAAAAGAAATTTTACCATTATCATGGTTGACAGGTTCTACGATTTCATAGGGGATATCAAACCATAAATGAACTAAACATGAAAAAGGTATAATACGTACTATATAACCATACTATAAAATCGCCCAAACTTCAAATTATGCCTATAAACCTATCAATACATTGTACTTCATTTACAACGTCCTTGTTGAGATTCCATAAACTGAATGACACCACCGATGCTATTCTGATTTCGGAAAGAATATAACAGACTTGTAGGTATTGCCTGACAGAAAAGATAAGGTGTCGCAAAAGTGAACAACACACAGACCCGGATGTCTTTTTATAGGTATCCTAAGAATTTGTCTACGGCCACTCAAGCTGGGTCGTTAGAATAGGTATTGTGGCCACAATTACTTTCAATGGAGATATCTGTAAGCCCTTCGGGATAACAAAATACAAAGTCGTTAGCAATAGCACGAAAATATACCGACAAATGCATTGTTTATTCATACCTGTCCACCATGGGAGCTCTTTGTTCTATTTATTGCACCTGTAGTAAGATATGGTTGTTTGGAATCTATATAAACATAATTTAATCGTATTTAGCTAGAATTTTAGGTAGATTTCAAAAGTACTGTTAGGTCAGTAGGTAGGTCGATTTTTGTCAAAGCGGAACTATCTCAAAACTTTCGACTTTTCAGCACTTTTGATGATATTTTAAAAGTAACAATAAAATCCATACATACCTGTATCAGATACAACATATTTATGATCTAGTGTCGGAATCTGAATTTTACCCAACGAAAACTTTTATAAAGAAGTTGTCCATGAATTTGATTAAAAAAAAAACAGTTTTCCATATGATCCAAACTTTCCTGGACACTCATTGGGAACTGACAATTACAATTAATAATAAGTTTACAAAAATTGAAACGCGCATAAGAGTACCTGGAATATTAATATTATCGAAATATTTTATTTGGGAATGTTGCCTAGAATTAATAATTACGCTCAGATTTGAAATCACAGCCACCTATGACAGAAACAAACTTTTACGCTTATTTTTTAATTTTCTGAAAAAATGATTCTCCTTAAACGGTTTCTTAGAAATTTGTTGCGCGTTGAGCACTTCTTTAAAATCATTGCAGAAATTACCGTTTTCTTGATGCGCTTATGATTTTTCACCCAGTCAATATCAAAATATCATGCGATAAAAAAGTAAACCATAAAAATTTTAATTATTGATGGAAATACATGGAGTATACACAATAATAACGCAATTTCACAACGCTGTAATGCTTTGCTTTCGGATTCGACATTCTTTTTTGAGGTGTATACCATACAAATACGTGAACAGCCGATAAATTAGTAATTAGAAATTTAAACAAATATCTAAGAAACCGTTTAAGGAGAATCATTTCAAATTAGTATCCGCTACAAAAGTGTTCTCAAATGGTAAAAATTTAAAAAAGAAGCGAAACTTTTTTTTCTGTCATAGGTTGCCGTGACATCAAATCTGAGCGTAATTATTAATTCTAAACAACATTCCCAAATGAAATATTTCGATAATATTAATATTCCAAGCATTTTATTCTTATGCGCGTTTCATATTTTTTTAAACACCTGGTATATGGTGCGATATTTTTAAGATCTTATGATGGTATTCTTGATTTCAGACCTACAGCCAACTTTCATAAAGAATAAAATTTTCTAAACGGATAATAAATTATTTTTCCATATAGTGCGGACTTTCCTGGACACACTGTATATTACTAATATTTATTTCTATTAATATTAACTTTGCCTACGAATATATAAAATATATTCTTTCTAAAAGGCTCTAATTTTATTTTTCTTGCTGGTATGACTACATATATTTTTCCATTTTACTTCATTTGATCTCAGTAATTAAACTATTTGAACTTGCCGGCCACATTTAAATGGTATATTTGTTCTAGATTTCCGGGAGAAAACCGCGTCAATGACGATAAAGTAGTCAACGTTTGTGTATCAACTTTTGGGGTGTTCTATGGTATATCTGAAGAAATGATTTATCTCGCTTCATTGATTTACTTGCGTTCTTCATAGTTTCTTCCACAAAATACTACCTATTATTCAAAATCTGTTTCACTACCTAATTTTCCTAAGTACCTAATTTTCTTGCGTGATGACCAATTTTCTTTGAACAATAAAAATGTGTACTGTCAACCAGAAATTAAATTTCAAATATAATTTAGAATAACAGAATCTTAGAATTCTAAACAAAACAAAAAGGTTTATAGTTCAAGAAAATTAAAATTGTTTAATTCTGTATAGCGTAAAACGGCATATTCTAACAGCAATTAATATATTTTTTTTATTTACCTCTAAGATGTATGGACCATATTTATTTTTATAGTGCATGATGATGTTTGTGCACAATTCCTTATTTATTTAGTTATTTCGATATTTCATATCATTTATTTACATAATAAATGATTTACAATGGACATGTATTTTAGATAACAAATTTCCTAAGAAATATGCTTAAAAATGGCGTTGCGCAGCATCACTGAAAAAAAACGAATTTCGGCTTCGGTTCCGGCAGAAAATTTGGTTTTGCTCGGATAATAGAATTAAATCGTCAACGAATAAACTATTTTTAGGCAATTTACACAGTTGATTGACTTGTTGAGATATTAGGAAAAAAAGAAAGACAAATAGAGTTTTCTTTAAACTTAAAAAAAAACACGAATTTACCCTAGAATATGTTCAGATATTATACCTACTGTTTTCACCAAACCACCACAACTAAAAGTCCACAAAATAAACCACCGAAAGACAAGACCTCTAAGTTAGTAAATGCCACCCTTAGGACGGCAAACCCAAGTTAAAGACTAGAAAACCAGAAATCCCAACAAGTCGGCTAAGATCCCATGGTCGAAATGCGCCATCCTACGGGATAGGGCCTCGGGGTGTCTGCAAGTCTGCAACACACCCTTCTTCATTTTCGCGCGCCCGGTGCTAGTAGTGGGGGAGCCGCCTTTATAAGCGACCTCCACACCACGATCCTTCAGTAGTCACACAGATCTCGCTGTGTTGCGTAGGAAAACGCAGCGTCCAGTTACAGTAAATGTGTCTGACAGTGCTCTTCTGTTTATAAACACAACAAGGATTATTATTATTAAGTTCTAGTTATACTAAAACACAGTGCACCATGATGTGGGATAGTGTTACGGATAGCTGCGAGAAAAATGACTGCACAAGGTAATTATTAAGATTTATTTATTTTATTTAGACCCAAAAAAAATGCACGCTCGGAATTGTTTATTGGTCTTACCTCTTCATAATATACACCATAGGTATAAGACCAATAAACAAGTCTGGCGAAATTTTGACTTAGGAAGTCGACTGACCTCCCCTAGTGCGAAATACTGGTTGCAAACCGGTTAGCCTACAATTTTCTCCACCAAACCAACAAAAGGATGATAAAACAATTCCATTGCCATCCAAATATACCAACACAAATACTCAAATATCAAAGTTAATTTTTCCGTTCTTCTTCCTTATAGCGGGTGTGAGGGTTGCATGGGTAGCCCCATGAAGCAAGAAGACATCTCATTATACGAGAGTGCCGCGGTGTTAGCCCCGCGTTGCACTCATCAAAACAAAAGACGGCGACCATTAGAAGATGTCGACTTTAACTCGAGGGATTCTGGATATGGAGCCAGTTGCTCCAGCGAGAGTAGATTCTTTTCTCCAAAGCGATCATTCTGCTCAAACACCTCCATGGACGATTTTCAGGACATTTCCTGCTTGGAGGAAGATGAAGAAAATACTCAGCTACCCGGGGACTTCAGCAAACTCATCTCAGCATCTTTAAAAACCAGTTACAAATCACCTGAAATGGTGTCAGCTTCATCCTTCCGTCGGTCGGTATCGATGACTACGCCAAATTCAACAAGGGTTCGATCTTGCCTTTTCCGGAGAGATGATGATAGCCGACCTTTCAAACGGCCAGAACCACCATGTGAAGCCTTCAGTCCAAGGAACCTGAAGCGATCTAAGCTGGAGAAGGAAGCTAATGAGAATTCTCCGCCAGTGAAACTAGTGAGAAGCTTGAGCCTTTCAGCAACTGAAGATAGTATTAAATCGGCGCTGCAACGGTCTTCCACTGAACCTGATTTAATTGGTGACTTCAGCAAGCATTATTGCTTACCTTTAATCAATGGTAGACATGCGGATTTGAAGTCAATCAGTGCTGATACTGTGGCCCAGTTGATCAGTGGAATCTACAATGGCAGTGTAGCTTCATACAAAGTTATTGATTGCCGGTTTCCTTACGAATATGAAGGTGGCCATATCACTGGTGCCATCAACCTATACAACAAGCAGCAGATTATGGACGAGCTGTTGAATGCAAAAATCCGCATGAATGCTCCAATCGCTGAACATGAAGAACACAAAAGGCACATCCTGGTCTTCCATTGCGAATTTTCAAGCGAACGAGGACCTAATCTGTAAGTTGATATTTGAAAGATTTTATTAAATATTTGGGACTAATGTTTATTTTTCTTTTATAGATCGAGATTCTTGAGACAAATTGATAGGACCCACAACAAGGATTTCTATCCAAATCTGCATTATCCAGAGATCTATCTTTTGGATGGCGGCTACAAGAATTTCCACGAGCAATTCTCTGAGCTGTGTGATCCTGTTGGATACTTGCCCATGTTGCATCCTAGCTATGAAGAAGATCTCAAATTTTTCCGCACTAAGTCAAAAACCTTCAATAACGACAGTCGGTTAAAATCCAATAGGTCTCTGGCCTTTAAAAGACTTTAAATTAGTTTTTAACTTTTAAACCATTTTTAAGTACAAAGATCGTTTTAGATTTAATATATGTGCTTATGTGTTATTAATTTTATGACAAAGTTTATTTTTGTATAAAGTGTAAGCATTCTTCATCTCTCTTCTTGTAAATACTTCTCTTTAACTATACGCAATTCAAATCTTTATTACACCAAAGCTCAAACTTCTGTTGGATCAGCTTACTTGGCTGATCTGTCAAGTGCAATTTCGAATGAGGGGTGAGAAAAGCAATGTTTTATTTTCGACTCGACGTCGTCCTCCGTTTTTATATTTGTTATTTTGTACTAGCGTCTTTTATCTCAACCTACAAAACTCTTTTATAATTTTTTTCCGGTCATGAGGACCGTCCATGTTATTGGTTTCTTGCGTAAATTTTGCATGCCCATTTTTATCTCAAAACTTGTGTATATTCACGCTGGAGGATTTTGAAGAAAATGTGATCTATGTAGACTGAAATATCAATATCCTCCTCATTATTGCAATGTATATTATTCTCAAGAGTGATACAATTAATTATAAGGTACATGTAGGTTTATATTTGATAACTTATGAACAAATAAAGTATTTTTTCTATATGTATGCCTTTTATTAGGACTTCTTTCATTAAAAACGTTCAGCATCCTGAAAAAAAAAAGTTGACAAAAAGTTCGTTTAGTATTTGAATATTCAGATTAAAAAGCACAGTTAACGACAACAACTGCCATCTATGAGGCAATATATATTCAAGTTACGCTCTGCTATTCTTGAATGAAAGCCATCCTATGGCAAAATTTGGTAGAAAGCTATAAACTGGAGCAGTGGCGGCTCGTCAGGGGCGGCAGGGTGGGCAGTGCCCACCCAAAAAATATTAGATCACCTGGTACTGGCATTCAGTGTTTCACATTTTTATTTGGACGTTATTAATACAATATTACAGTTAAGTATTTGCCTAATATAAATTCCTTACAACCACTGTCTATATGCCTGCATTATTATATTGAATACATAATAAAATCCAACGCTGCTACGCTACTGGCCGTAGAATTGGTAAATAACGGTAGTGTATGCAACCGAAACTACCAAGTCGGGGTGGCAATTGAGATTATGCCTACCAGCGGTGACGGTTTTCTACTGCAAGCGCGTAAACTGTCCAGCAAGCCGGAGGAGTGGGGGTAGCGAAAAATGCATGTGTGACGTCAGAGGACTAGGCAGATAACCCCATACGATAGCATAGACGTATTGTAATAGGCAATAGCGCATGCAACAAATTCGCGCAAAAAGTCTGCCGTTTTATTAGGGTTGTTTAGTGTTTACTCGACCTTCTTGATGTTTCTTACGGTTAACTACTTCTTAAAAATATGTCGGTTCAAATTTGTACTGTTTACTTAATAACATATATAGTAACACTTCATTAAATAAGTCCTTAAAACTGCATTGATATTTTGTCCACCCAATTAAACATATCACGAGCCGCTACTGAACTGGAGCTATAAGCGATAAGCTGGATAACAAAAATGATTTTCTGCTTTAGTCATAATCGCATAAAACAAAACCATATTTCACCATAGGTATACAATTTCCCCGTTTGAAAAATTTTCCTAACAAAGTACAATAGGTAGAAAGCGCAAATTCTTAGAAATAATTACTCTATAATATCAACGTTTTATCCAGATATTTAATCATAATCCCCACAGAATGATGTTATTCTACCAGGCAATTATTGCATACATTGTATTTGAAGACACAATTATTGTTTGCATAATTATTTTATGGTTGTAGTTTCTAATCTCCTTTTCTAGAATTTCTTCTTTCCACATCATAGGTAGATGTGCTATATATTTTAAAATCGTATTTTTTTTTCTTGCAGGTAGTGACATCTCGATGCAGATGGCCAAGTTTAACGGATTACGGAGGCCCCTATGAAGTTTGAGTTGAAACAACTACTGTAACATCAGCGTGCATGAATTGGTAAGTCGTTCCGTTCACTAGTCTCACATAGGTGTCGCCACAATCGTGACTAGCACGTGTTTCAACTTAGGGAAAAATGCTAAAATAAAATATTGATTAATTAGATAAAAATCTATTATTAGAAATTCTTAATCTCCGCATAGACCTTAAGAGCGGAGGGCGGCTTTTCAGCCACGATATTAGGGGTGAAAAGGCTTGACGCCAACAGGGATTTACGGCATACGCGTCATAAATGTCAATACCGGTGCATCAGTTTGATTGAAGAGAATGTCAAGAAATAATCCAACAGCTTTATCTATCGATTAAGGGGAGTTTTAGAACTCCCGCAATGGTTATCGTTTTTTCTTCTTTTAAGTCGTGGGGTGTGGAAACAGAAACCCGAGCAAAAAGTATATAGACACAACGACAATGGGGTGGCTAAAAAACCATTGCTATCATGCTGTGTCGCAAATGATGCAGTTTTGTGTTCATGAAGGGTGATTTGACAAAGTAATTACGGCAGGCAGACAGAAGATGTCACCTCCACTGTGGAGGTGACTTCAAAGACCTCTTTGAGTCTGCCCAATTTGTAATATATAATTCATACTTGCATGCAAAATAATAATAAAGAAACACTGTCAGTTAATATAGCTT
This sequence comes from Aphodius granarius, assembly GCA_963971325.1. Classification (NCBI taxonomy): domain Eukaryota; kingdom Metazoa; phylum Arthropoda; class Insecta; order Coleoptera; family Scarabaeidae; genus Aphodius; species Aphodius granarius. The sequence goes on along the minus strand of OZ020230.1, from coordinate 7,453,733 downwards.
CAAATTAATTCTCTGTCACCTGTGCCTTTTCCACCGCATGTTTTCAATTGATTGGGAATCTTCTACGGTCGATTTTGTAATTGCTGATGATAAAAAGTTCAGAATTCATGGAAATGATTTCAGCACGGCATTTAAAATAATTGTCAGTCTCTTCTTTGAAATACTGACTGCCCTTGTTTCTTGTTTTTCTTCATCCGAGCTGGATAATTGTCATTGCGACTTATACAGTACAATCTCTTTAATCCGGACACACGATATTGCACACAGTCAGTACCTTTCCTCAACTATTTAATCCGGATAGAAGTTGTTAGCACAACGCCTTAATATTACAGGTTATATTCAGTTTAAGAAATATATAATTTTTGTAACATAATTTTAGTCCAGACAGATTCTGTGTATGACTTTTTTAGCGGTTCGGATTAACGAGGTCTCAGTGTGATCAACGGTTCTGACATCTTTCACAGCATTTCTCTGTGGTAATATTCCTAAGACTCACAACAGTATTGTATATAATGACAGCCGTTCAAAATTTGTTAATTGAAAACTTCCTTGGAGGTAAAGTTTACTAGAATAAGAATGACTTCAAATAAAATCATCATCCTTAGGTTCCAAATGTTACAAATTATTTGGACTACCACACCTCCTGTTTTGAGTGAGTTTTGAGACCAATACGCAGCGCTTTTTAGATGCTGGTATATCTTATTTTAAGAAAATTGAAATGAAATTGATGCAAATGCTTTTTTTTCACGTTATTGAAATGACATATATTTGTAAATTAGGTAAGGTAGTAAGAATCGAAACGATGACTAACAAATCTAAAAGCCAACGAAACTTTTAACGAAACAAGCCCCATAAACGGAGCATCCCCATCTCCCCGATGGCTATTCTTACCGGCTGTCACTAACAGACTTTTATGAAGACGCCAAACTCCAAACACTTCCGAACTTTTTTATTTACGCCACTTCATCCGTCTCTGAAAATAAGTCAACAACAACGAAGTTGAATTACACGCTCCTTACAACTATCATTCCACTATTATCATCAGCCGGTATCATCCAGAATATCATCTGGTACCGGGTTGTTCGAAATACGCGGTCGAACGAACGCTGATTCGGGTGGATTCGGGTCGTATCGGTCCGGACTCCGGTTTTCTCCAGAATGCTGCCAGTGTGACTCCGTGCGACGCAGGAATTGTTCACATCAAAGAGGGTTATGTTTATTACTTTACAGACAAGAAGTAAGCGTATTTTGTAAATAAAGCGAGTCATCGGCTACCAAACCCGGGTTTACCTCTTCTTGAAAAAAAAGAACGCGAAATAGACCTTAATTAAAAAGTAAAAAAAAGAACATAGTTTTTTCCAAAGAAAAGTTGTTGTTGAGGAATGTCACGTTAACTAAAAGACTCTTGAAGAAACAGTTTTCTCCCATGTGACGGCATCATCAGTCTTAAAGGTACGTGGTCCTCTTTGACACCATAAGGTTTCTTTTTAATTGTTAAAATATAGAAAGGAATAGAGAAGAGAATTTGGTTAGTTGTCAAATGTGGCAGTTCTCGGAAGCTCGGTGAAAAAACGATATGACTCCTGATGATTGTTCGCTCTGTTATCTTTTTCACACTTCGATGGACTTTCTTCTATCTTCTTCATATCTTTGCGATTGATTTCTATGCCCAAGCGGAGGAGTGTATCAGATCCAACTGACAAGCAGTTCTGATGATTCTTTCAAAGAAGTTCTCTTGGGTTTTTATTCACGGATTGAGGTTAAATATTAAATTAGATCTTTTAACTTATTTTTGTTACATTTTAATCACACTTAGCCTAGAAGATCTTTTCAACACAGTAATATTTATACACGACGAAAAGTATTAAATGACAGCCGACAGGTACTAATTAATTAATGAATTCGAAGAATTCGAACAGGTTTATGTCTTATGTGGGAGTATATTTTTACATTGCTTATCTGTTTACTCATTATATTCGATATGATGAGAGAAACTGAACATTTGGTATGTGTGTAACCTGACACATATAATAAATACACCGACAAATGTCTTTGTATTATAGTTTACAAATATTGCCCGAGTACGTACCAGACCCACAGTGCCTTAATTTATACACATAACACTTGAATGACATATTTCAATGCACTAGAATATATTTACATTAATAAACTATAAATTGTTTTTAAAATACTAAATGTTTATCACTTCTACCTAATTGAATTTCAAGTCTATCAATCTCTCACCACTTTCTAATATATGTTTGCTTGTACTACGCTACGCCTTAAGAAACGAAGTTATTTATGGATTTTTAAGTTGAAAGAAAAATAACTAAATACCAACGAAAGCGTTTAGGTATTAATTTGAATTGAAAAGCAAATTGGTCTTTCTGGGCTAATAGAAAATTAAAACGGAATCAAACGGGATTACAATGAGCCAAGAATGAAAGGCTTCACAATTCTGGTGCTCCATTCAATTTCTTTTCTTTGTTTTCGCTGGTCTCTATGAGGTAAACAGAAGCGATACCCTGACAGGTTTATTGATTTCGAGTAGGGAATAAATGCCTTTCACCTCACACCGTTCAAACGTGCTGACTAGGTGAAAATCGAAATTTTCTTCGATTTTCACAGATTCCATACAAACACCCACACATTCTTTTCTATGAATTGTAATTCTTTTCTTTACTCAATGATTTATCCCAATACACAATAGATAAAGTAAAATATAAAGAAATTACAGGGAAAATGCAATAATTATAATAATGAATACCATCACATTAAGAATTACTTTTACTACAAATTTACGAACATACATCTAGTCTGTGCTAGATGTCTAACAATAATGCTATTATGCAGTACAATCCGACTGAATCCTTTTTGTCAAGGGTTTGTCCAAAATCCTTGTTGGGCCCCGTAACATATCCAATTCTCCTTTGAAATGTTACGCAGCCCTGTTGTCCCTAGTCTTCGTGAATTAATTGCTCTGAAGTGACCTTCAAGCATACCTTCCTCAAATATCTCTAGCTTCCGCTAGGCCAAGAGAACAATGATTTTTCATTTAATAATGTTGATTTATTTATACCACGTTACCCTATTCAGTGAAATGTTTATTAACATTTACCCACAAAGAAAACTTGTGATTAGCATGTTTCTTCAATATGAAGCAACATAAGTGTTTACTTGAAGAAAAACTTGACAATATGTTATCAGCAAAATTATCCCAAATATTAATTAAGATAGAGTTAGTGATCAGCGCATTCTAGAGAAAGAATCGATTATAATCGATTCTTAGAATCAACAATCAAAGCGTTTTATACTATATCTTGACACGCGCTTCGATAAAAAAAAAAACATGATTGTCAAATTTGTACTGTCAAAATTGTACTGTCAAAGTTCAACTCTTAGAATTGATTAATAATCGAGAGCATTTACAAAATGTTTTGAGAACATATTCATTCGATTATTCAAATCATTCGAATACCAATAATTCGATTGAAATTGAGATTGAGATTAAGAATGAGATTGAGATTGAGATTGAGACTGAGACTGAGACTGAGACTGAGACTGAGACTGAGACTGAGACTGAGACTGAGACTGAGACTGAGACTGAGACTGAGACTGAGACTGAGACTGAGACTGAGACTGAGACTGAGACTGAGACTGAGACTGAGACTGAGACTGAGACTGAGACTGAGACTGAGACTGAGACTGAGACTGAGACTGAGACTGAGACTGAGACTGAGACTGAGACTGAGACTGAGACTGAGACTGAGACTGAGACTGAGACTGAGACTGAGACTGAGACTGAGACTGAGACTGAGACTGAGACTGAGACTGAGACTGAGACTGAGACTGAGACTGAGACTGAGACTGAGACTGAGACTGAGACTGAGACTGAGACTGAGACTGAGACTGAGACTGAGACTGAGACTGAGACTGAGACTGAGACTGAGACTGAGACTGAGACTGAGACTGAGACTGAGACTGAGACTGAGACTGAGACTGAGACTGAGACTGAGACTGAGACTGAGACTGAGACTGAGACTGAGACTGAGACTGAGACTGAGACTGAGACTGAGACTGAGACTGAGACTGAGACTGAGACTGAGACTGAGACTGAGACTGAGACTGAGACTGAGACTGAGACTGAGACTGAGACTGAGACTGAGACTGAGATTGAGATTGAGATTGAGATTCCGATGACCTTCCTCACCGTCCGGGCCATCGCAAGCAGCACTGCTTTCTGCATAATACTGTGGAGCTGTTGTTTTAGATCGAGTCCCTTGATGTTCTCCTGGAGACTCTTATTCGCGTCGTTTCGACGGTCTCCTTATTGCAATGTTTCTTGATTTGCTGCTCCAGGTTCTTGTACTGGGCTATTTTATCCTCTCGTTGTCCTTTCCCTGCAGGTTGGCGTTGAGGGTGGCGACATTGATTAGCGTGGCGTGCCTGGAACACTTGTTAGCTACTATTATATCCGGTCGGTTGTGCACAAGGAGTTGGTCTGTGAGCAGAGTCATATCCCAACGCAGCAAAAAAACTTGGCATCTTCCAGTAACACGTTGTATCGACTTCTGTCCTTCACTATGTATTTTAGATAGTTCTTCTTAGGTATAACCTGGTCGTGTATTGTTCAAAAAAGGCGGAGAATCATCTGTCCTGGCCGTCAAGCATTTCATACCCACTTGGTTGCAACTTCCTTCTAACTGTGTTGGGAATGCGGTATATGTCCATCCCAAACTTCATATCTTGGGAGAATTCATCCATTATCTTCAGCATCTGATCCAGCTGTTTTTTTGTTGTCGTCCATATACAGTGGATGATTGAGTCATACCAATTCCTAGTTGTCGTTCTTAATGCCAAATCTATATCTGGTCAAGTTGAGTCGACGTGAGAGCATGTCAGGAAAACTAAGAGAAAGTCTTCTTGGTTTTCGTGGACAGCAATTGGAGAAGAAGCTTTCTTCTCCACATTGACATGGAATGTTGCAGGAAGTCGGTGTCGGTCAGCCACGTATGCAATACTGAGTCCAAGGTTCTGGTGGTTCTTATAGCCCTGGTTGCAGACGCTCGAATCAATGACGATCTGTTTCTTGCATCCCAATGAGCCTCTGAGGCATCCTTTTGTTGTATTGCAATGATGCCATTCTTTGTCGTCCAATACACGACGTAGTCAACTTGTAGAGCATCGGAAAACATGTGCTAGGTTGATATGGGTCTGTATATTTCCTGGGTTCTTTGGTGGGAGATATCTTACGCCTTGAGTAAGGAACGTTGACATTTTCTCAGAGTTAACACAACCTTTTGAACCAGAAGATTTGAATATTGTGCGGCGTCGATGTTTTACAATTGGGAATTCCTTATTTGAGAATTTTATAAAAGGTGACGTATGTAGCTCACATTTCAAATGTGTGTACAACTCCGTACTATTTCTTGGCATTTGGTGACACAGCAGCAGACAAAAGAGCTACAATAGCTTCTTTATAGTAAAAATGTCTATAGCATTAAGTGTCCAAAATGATTTTCTTCATTGAATGGAGTATGATTATTTATTTCTTTACATTTACAATTTAATGGTAGGTTCAAACAGCGTTACTTACTTAACCGGTGCATTAGGCGTAATCTTAACATTAGAAGCATTTTTATACACCATAAGGTGGAAATTGACACCTTGAACTGAGAAATGTTGTCGGTCTTAAAGGATACTAGCGCCCTTCCTGTTGTTGTCACCTGCTTGAATCACCTTTACCTCTCTTGTTTTTTTTTGTTTCGTTTATTTTGGAAGTGCGGGTTTTCGGTGGCGTGGTGCCGCACGACATATGTCGCGCTTGTTCAACTGTCCGCTAGGATAGGTGTTAACAACAGTCCGGTACATCGAACCAACCGAGGCCGGGAGAGGTGAGCTCTCCACTGAGGCCTTGAGTAACCTAATGGACCCGGAGATAGCGTAATGCTATTCGCTTGTTCGAATCATACACAATCATATCGGACCGACGATTAAAAATTCAAGTTCTGTATTTAAAAGTTTCGGTCCAATTGGTTGCTTTTTCCAACCGCTTGATAGCAACCGTCTTTATATTAATGGACCATGCCACAGGGCCGTACTCAGAACCTCAACAATCATTCACCACCACATACTAGATCGATTATTTTACTTCGATCAGCTTTCGGCTCTTTGTGATCTGAAATAAATAACTAATAAGCTGCAAACGGGTGCTAAGTGTAGCGATGGGTTGTCTCGGTCTTATGCAAATCGCCATGCTACCGAAAACTTCCATCTCTCCTTAGCACGCGTGATAAAATGCACACGGTGTGAATAGGCCTGCAGAGCAATGAAATTTTTGAAAATCAGTTCACTGCGTTCATTTTGCGCATGCGCTCAAGTAGTCTACATGTCCTTCAGTAATGTTTTGACAGACGACAGCCATGCGTTCCATATTCTCATCCTATTTTTAAGTTAAAATATGTTTGCTTTCATTTTGACTACACAATAAAACAAGTGAATAGATTTCGAATTGAAAAGAATACATGTCAAGCAACAGTAAATAAAATTGCAAGTTATATCATCAATCCAACTTCATTATGATGACCTAGTTTTCCCGAAGTATGCAATAGAAGTACCACCTGTCACTGGAAATACCACGTTGCTGTTTTGTTGTTGTCGATTATTTTATCAACCACAGCTGCATCAATACTGGAAAACAGTACGGATTTTTACTTTCCGATTCCTAGAAGGAAAGTATTGTAATCGACGGAAAAAAATTTGAGATTTTGGCGGAAATACGCGTTTTGGGGTCCCCTGAATCGATTGCAATGATTTCTGGAAAATGTATGTGTCCGTGAACACGATAGTGCCCAAACGGAACAACGGATCGGGATGAAATTTTGCATACATATTTAGAATTATCGGGGGACGAACTGGATTGTTTTTTGTGACAATCTGACAGCCGGAAGTGGCAAATGTCACATACGTTTTCTTAGGTATTCATCCGATTTTGACCAAACCGACATTGATCTAAATATGTATATAAATTTACAGATCAATGGGATGAGCGGTTTAGGCGGTATTGAGATTTATTTCAGTTGGTATGTGACGTAATGGAGAACTGACGTCATCATAACGCGTTAGCTCATACGTTATTGTTTGAATATTATCGCTTGCCCTCGATTGAAGAATAAATAAACAAGAAGTAGAGAAATAAACCCAGTATTATAACACGGATACGTGACAGTATATTAGAATTATTTGTATGGGTAGGTCAGTCAGTCGTATTGTTATAATCCCGATATAGTATTATTATCCCTGGGCTTCCCCCCAGGGATCTATTGTTAAAAATAAAAAAAAATCACAATTAAAATATGAAATTATTCAAATTAAATATTAGCTATGAGTTAAAATACTAGTATATTTTCTTTTAGTAACATTAATAATTATAATAATTATAATCTTAATTTGGTGATAACACTTGACAGGTTTGTAGATTTTCCTACATGGCCCAATCAAATCCAGTTAGTTATTGCAAACAATGGTTATTTATGTACATAGAAAAAATTCGCTTATAAACGCGCTTACTTTTAACAAATTATTGGTTATTTGTTACTCGAAATAGCATATAAACGTTAATTTAAGTTCAGTTATTGCACCAGCAAAACATTAAATATAAATGTACAGAATGTAAGTTGTAAATTTGTTGGTAAAATTGGACAGATATTTAATTCAAAAATGCAATTATTTTTAAATACTCGACTTTTGGTTTAGATTATTTATATTTATAGTTTTGTGGTTGGTCTCAGACCGGTCCTGTGTTGCATTTAATGCAGTAGATCACGTGGTTCGGGGGTTTTGTTTTAATGAATCTCATTTAGTGCCTTTTACGCCTACCTCTTCGGCTGAGCAGCGGGTCGATCCGACCCGCCGATGAACTCAGCCCGAGACATGATCATTTTCGTATGAAATGGTCCGGGCCGCCTATCTACCCGAAATGACAACTGAAGATTTTTCAAGCTGCCTGGATATTTACATATAATCCAGCTCCCGGCCCGTACTATCTATTTTTAATAAATCTCCACGATACCGAGCGCTGCGCCTTCGAAAAATGTTAATTCACACTTTTGCATAATCGGTTTTTACCACCTCTTTGAGCAACTGCCAAAATTACTAGTATATTACATTACAAGAGCTGTAAGTAACAGTATATATCCATCATATCATTATAGAGAATGTTCAGTACAGAAACATCTAGTGTGCCATCGAAAATATTGCACGTTGACATCTCTAAAAGTTGACAATTAAAGTTTGAGCAACTTTTTGTGTCTTATAATTGACTAGTTTTGTTGTTGTTAACGTCAACAAACTAAATCGTTTTTTTACTTTCGGACTATCCCTCTAGAAATCATTGCAATGATTTCTGGAAAATGTATGTGTGTATGTATGTCCGTGAACACGATTGCGCCCAAACGGAACAACGAATCGGGCTGAAATTTGGTATACATATTTAGAATTACCAGGGGACGAACTGGATTGTTTTTGGTGACGATCTGACAACCGGCAGTGGCAAAATTTACATGCGTTTTCTTAGGGATTCATTCGATTTTGACAAAACTAACACCATCTCATCCTGCAGTGATTTTAAATGTGTTCCAATTTACAGATCAATGGGATGAGCGGCTTAGGTGCTATAAGATTTTGTACCCATCGGTTTGTGACGTAATGAAGAAGTGACGCCATACGCGTCAGCTCAGTATCGTATTGAAGAATAAATAAACCCTCGCAGAAAAATACACGTATACACACGTGGTGTTATAATCACAATATAGTTATTGTTAAAATAGTTATTATTATCTAACGTCATTGGTTTAATTGGTATATCATCATCCTTTATACATTTAGAGTTTATAAATGTGTCAACAGTGTAGTGTACCAGATATTTTTTTAATAATTCAAAAACATACCTGTCATTTGGGATACCCGATTATTGTAGCTTTATTACTCAACGGGGTAACTTATGGTTTGGCTATCAGTTTGATCAGCTTACGGCTGGGGGTTGTTTAATATTCCATATTCAGGAGTATCGTGCTTGCTCGGAGTTGTAGTCCAGAGCAAATACTCCAATTATAATAAAAATACCGGTAATCTGGTAGTAATTTCTTCGACTAATGCCCAGCCCGCGTATCTGAAGTTTAATTCAATTTTAATTGAAACGCTACCGCCGTTTTTCATCTGTTTTCGCCGAAAAACTAATGGATTTGTAATCATACGTCGTCCAAATTGTATTATAAATAAAGGCAAACCTAATATACATAACCGATAACTTCTTACTATGTCTCAGTGTGTTCCGACTGTTATATTATATCATACGTACTGTAATCCTGTTTGCATTTACCACAGTTCCGTATGGTAATCCGTGACCTGTGTCACGTTTATATTTGTGCTTAGCTCCACATTACTCCACATTACTGAACATCTATAAAATCAATTGTTACCCATCCGAAATTCGAGTAGAAACTGCTGAACTCTCAAATTTTACTCGCTTTTGCATAAATTTACTTTATGTTACGAACGATTCTTAGTCATATTTTTCATTTTTTACTTGAAAATTGTGTCAAAACCGTGCATGGCTTTAATTATATAAAACAGAACTAACACTATGAACAAGCCAACAGGGAGTCGTTTATATTTGATTGATGGCTTCACAATTCGAGCTAGGATAAAGAAAACCAAGGTGGGTGAAGATGTGGTTACAGAAAGGATATGCGGGATAATGGCATTCGATATGGCAGGATCGTATTAATTAGAGTTGGTACTCCAACTAGGCCTAAATGATTAATTATTTAAATGATAACCTCCATGGACCACGGTGTACGCCGCGCCTAAATAAGTGATTATAGTTTGGCGGCCGCTAAATTTACACACCCCATCCAAGTAACACAATGAAATTTTGCCCGATTTGGTAATTTCAAACATTTGTTTTATTTCCTAAACATTATTTATTGTTCAATGATAGATTAACTCGAGAGAGAGAGTAGGTGTCACTGCGACATTCCGCTTGACAACCTGCATGGGGTCTACATAGAAGGGATAACGGGTGCAAATTGTTTTAGTATAATTAAATTATGAAGGTCTGTTTACCAAGAGAGAGGGCTTAACATGACCGATGACAGATTAAAATTTAATCTGGCTAATTTCATCCCAGTACTTCCAATCTCAACAATTACATTTTGCCAATCTTGCTCACTATACTACCCTAACAGATTTCTCCAAGTAACTTTCAGATTCTGCAATTCACATTTGTAGCTACACTCGTATTCTTATACATAGAGGGAAAAATGTATTCGATACAACACGAATATCTTTGAGTGAAGAATATCACTTATTTCTATATCAGCAGAAAGATCATTTGGTTGGTTCAAGTAAAATATAAAATTCTCACAGTAAAAATATGATTTTCTTGATGTTCGAAGTATTACGTTTTCTTGTTTTAAGTATGAAGCAACTGATTGAAATGAATTACATCTGTTTTAAGCGATACGTACGTATACTTCTAGGTCAAGAAACTGTTTGTTCGTTGAAGCATGTTTATTTTTCACCCAACAAAATATTGTTGTTGATGTAAAACCAACATCTTACTCTTTTTATATGTAGAAGAATAACATTTTCTTCGTCAGAGAAAAATATACTCAACATAAACATACTAAACTCTTAAACCGGAAGAATAACTAGCCGTTGAAATAACTATAACATATACTGAAATTTTTATTACAATAAAATATTATTTGGATAGCAAAAGTTCCTCTTCATGCTACGCTACTATAAGCAAGAACATTTTTTCTTGATATCCAAGAATAGAGTTCTTTCTGTGTAGGCTATTCCGCTACAATCCTGGTTTTCCTCAAAATCCTTGTAAGTCCTCCATGAAATAAAAAACTTATGCATAGATGTAAACAAACAATATACGAACGATCAATATCGTCGCACTTATATAGCGGTGATATGTGGCAAAAGACGCGAGAAATTGTTAGCGCCATCTGTAAAGTAATTGCACAACTTTCTATATATCTCACCACTATTTTAATTGTAGCATTGTCCACGGCGGCAGTTCGTCACCGTTTCTCATCTGTGCCCACCTATTTGAGCTCTCAAATGAGTTTAATCGGCGATAAAAATGGTTATTCAATTGTCACCATACGATTGTTTAATAAATCAAGTCATTCACTGTGTACTGACACCTTGTAATTATCGTTATGAGTGCGCGGTACTCTTTTGGAACAGAATTAAGCATTAAAAAGCGCATTGATAAAATAATTGCTTTAGGGAAAACAATATCGACTTTATTTGTTTATTGTAGCACAGATCGGCACAATTTCAATATTTGGAAAATAACACGTAAATATTATTCTTTGTGTATTGTGTTGTTATTAATATTGCCTTTCCCTGTGAGCGAAAAATGTTTTTGAGGTATCTGATTTTAACTCTGACTTTTTGCCAGCATACTGGTATAATATATATGCTATGCACTGGCTATTGATTATTTTTTATGTGTCAGCAACTTTGCAGACAGCGTTGCAAGAAAATTGTCACTCACACTGTTTTTTGTTTTGTTTTTATTTCTTATTTTTGCTACATTGTACGTACACTCGCCAAAATGGAATACTAATACCTACAGCACAATCAACGAGAACAGTACGCGGCAGCATTTGAATATTCACCCGCGCTGCGTACATGCATCTCAATCTTGCCATCTCAATCCTTTCTCGCAGATCTCAGGTTAAGTTAGAATGCTCTGACAAGAACTCCCCCGTCAAGAGGGTGATCATTACACCATTTTGTTCCCCCGTCTTGAAATCGTTAGTTAGATAGTTTTTCTTGTTGTTGTACTTTCTGACTTTCCATATAGTTGCCAGTCCGCGTGGTCCTTTGTTAAGCATTAATTAATTCTCCTGGCTAAAGCCAGGAGCTCTGTAAACTTCTTCCAGGATTTTCTGTCAGGATTTTCGATTTGAAGGAAATCTTTCCAAAATGGGGTATATTTCGAGCTGGTTGTCGAGCAGTTGTACTCGAGTTCTTATTTTTTGTTGTGCAAGGAGAGAGATATCTTGTGGCCCGTCCCGGTCGGTTGCAAGTTAGTGTAATAGCTGTGTGCCGTCAACTGCCTTAAATACGGGTTGAACGACCTTGGTTGACCGTACATTTTGTTTCGCTCATATACGTATAAACAATATTTTTATTGCCAAATATTAGTACTGGTACGCCACATGCAAATCGAACCGCATATATCTTCTCTTATAGCCGCCTCGTAACAACCGCAACAAATTCGCCTATTTATATCACTCGGCATTGAGCACTGTCTCTTTTCACGACCACTCTTTGTGCCAACTAACGGTTCTTCTTTACTTGTAGACGATCAAAAATACCATAAAACTTCAGACATAAACTGTTCAAGATATTGAATTGTCTTTAGTTATTTTTATCCAATGAAAAAACCAGAAGAAGATTTACAAGGTGTTCTGGAGCGAATCTTAAGATGTCTATTTTGGCCTTGTTTTCACTACTTTGAGACATCATAGTCATAACTTTCACACCGCTCGAGATAAGGATAATTCAATTGCACCGTTGTAATCAGCGTGTAAAACTGCAAACTGCCAGCAGAACCTTAACGACATCGGTGTTAGTTTCGCCGACAGGCTAATATTTAGTTAAAAATTGCGTTTTTTAAATCATAATTTGCAATGGATACAGCTCGAAAACTAGGACATACATCGACATGATTCGCTGTCTATGCTGGCCGCACACGTTCAGTTTCACCTGACAGTTTGAACTGTTGAGTTCAACTGTACTGGACGATGTTCATTTGGATGCAGGGCTTTACAAACTGAACTGAGAACTGTACAGTGGAATCCCAACACACGCAACGATCAGTTGAACCATTCAGTTAAAAAAAATGACATTTCATTCGTCTCAGTTTAACTGTTCAGTTGAGTCCAACAAGACTGAAATAACCCCGCACGTAGAGGTTAAAACTGTCAGTTGAAACTGAACGTGTGTAGCCATGAGGAATTTTCCAACTATGTGACGGTTCTTGAGGCTGCGAGAAATCCCACACTAAATTCAATTCTTTTTAACCTGAGGCAGGATTTCCCCAATGTCTCGATCAGTAGTCCTTGAGAATTTCATTTCATCAGTCGTCCTTGAAGATTTCTCCCGAATTTGTTATAGAATTCATCCAAATGTTTGCTAGTGAACCTTGCGTGTGACGAGTTCATAATCAAAATAAGTACATGTTTCTTTTTAAAAGTTACTCCTGGCACAATTTTTCGCATTCTTTGCGTATATTGTGACCTATGACCTGGAGAGACCTGGGCAATGGTTTGTTGCAGATACTGGAGGCTTTTTCCTCGAGGATTTTCGGTACGTGTATGGCCATCTTATTAGCAACCTTTACAATTTTACTAAACTGAGTACACCAAATTAAAATTTATATAAAACCAGGCACTAATTCTCCTAGTTATCAAGCTCTGCTAAAATTTTCTAAATAAGCCAAAAATAAGAAATTTACCGAGATCCAGCTAAAGGTTCGATTTTTCTGCATCAAAGTGCTACAATTTGTTTCACAAAAATCGTTCTTTTTTAGAGATTGTAATTCTTGGGTCAATTTGACTTTCGACTAGCCAACATTTGGTTAAAAATCGCATTTTTGAAATTATAAATTTCGAGTGGTGGATTTTAAATAGTTGTTGATCTGAAGAAAGTGTAAAGAATCTCCCGTTCTTAAATTTTTATTATTCTTATATAGTTATCTGGCCACCCTCTTGTAATACGAATAATTTAAGTAAGAATGAATTGTCAATAATACATAAACTTGAATTGAACCTTAACTAGAAATGTGATAAAGACCACAATGCGAGTTCGTAATAAAATCAATAGACGATAGTAAGAAATGAGAATATTGAGCTGGTAGTTGAGAGGAGATATATACGCGTTTGCCAGCGTTTCTTATCAATAATTCATCAATATTAAGTTACATTATATTGAAATATTGACAGTAAGATGTCGCGTTAGAAATTCATACGGGTTATTCCGTGAACAACAGGAAGTAAACATGAATGCATATTGACTGTTTATGCCCATATTCGACCTTTATTGATTTCAGTTCAGGATGGGCTTCTTTTGTCAATTCTCTTATCTTATCTTAATCCGACCACACACGTTAAGTGTCAACTAACAGTTTAACCTCTACGTGTGTTGGATGTCTCAGTTGTACTCAACTTCACAGTTAAAGTAAAACAAATAATTTTTTTTCAAATGAATGGTTCAACTTCCCACATTAAAGTTTAAAATGCGTCATTCGTTTGGGAATCGTTAGGGAGGGTTTGGGAGAAGATTTTTTCGAATCTATCCTGATAAAAATATATCCATATTGTAAAGATCGGGTCTGTTCTTATAAACAATTTCAGTTTTTTTAGAAAACCATATACTCCCAAGTCCTCCCTAACGATGTTCTAAAAGTTTTGAAAACAATACACATCTCTTGTGTAATGTTTATGTATAAAGTGTCTTGGTTAAGAAGTGCATTAAACGCCATCGATTATGAGAATGGCAAATGGAAACAAGTTTGTGTAATGAATCGTTCGCTAGATTGTAGTGTGTGTTTAATGTGAACTATAATTGGCAGCAGTAAATATGCATATGTAAGTGTCTTGAGTATAACGACGGTTTCTAATGTGGTGAAGGAAATGACTCAATATATAACTGCCCCAACTTATTAACTATTGACTATGTAACATTTAGCAACAGCTCAAACGAAACCTGTACATCGACGCCTTGGATGCTGTCGTTAAGCCGCTGAATTTTTCTTGGTTTATTGCCGATATTTTTAGAACAATAGAGAACACTACACTGTAAGATAAAACTAGTAAACTCGAAAATAACAATGTTTCATTTACTGAAATCGACACAATGTTTAATAACACTTCTAAACAACATTTATAATTATGTATTTCGGTTAACAAGCAGCGGTATACCATGCAATTTAAAAAACATCAATTATTTACCTACGTCTGAGATCTACTCTGCTGTTCCGCTAATGAGTAATGAGAAACTGCGGCGCAAAGATGAATTTTTAAAATGATTATTAATGCAGGTATATAGTGCCAAAGCAAATCCGGTATGTAGCCTTTCCGCGAAGTCTCCATCTCGAACGGTCGAATAATAAATAATAATTCTTTACCGCAGTAGCGGCTGTACAAAAGGAATTTAGTTATTTCGATAGAAGAATGTTGTTAATGGAGCACTAGATAGGGAATGTTCCGCTGTACCTATAGACAATAAGTTGGGCAATATATAACATATTTATCGTTACAACAGAGAATATTCCTTTCACTTTCTAGCCAAAACTCCAATTTTTCTCTCTAACAGTTGATAAATTCTAATCTCCAATATACAAAAGTTATTTTTTTGGTGGATTATATAATTCTTTCAATTCTTTATATGTTTCTCTTAGATTTGATATTAATTGGGTTATTATTCACGTGCATTAGGTCGTTCATCGTGTTCACCGTCATTTACTTTTTGGGAAGAAGTTTTGAAATATGAACTTTATGGAGTTACGTATTTAGGTAGTTTTGTTAAAGGACTCTTGAGGCACATTTGCGGCAGATGCGCGGCAGGTCGGTCGCCGCCTCGCACACTCTTCTTGGCTTTCTTATTTCATTGAAATTAAAATAATTACTTCTCGTTGCATGGTGTCTATGTGCCGCTCAACCTGTAATTATATCGGGGAACAGGTTTAAAATTGCTAGGGTCCTCCAGCAGCTCGCAACAGAGCAGCGAGAACGCTATAAATGTCTTCGTCGACGGTTTTTGTGTTATTTTACCCAGAAATCCAAATTGCCAATCTTGACGCACGACGCCACTACAACATCTTAATACTTTCCCCCACACGCTTAAAAACCCATCACTTCTCATTCTCTCCTAAAATACAATAATATAAATAGGGCAGATTTCATTATAAATCGACACAAACAATTGACTTCTTTTCTTGAAATATTTATATTGGAGACTTCTACAACTTTGTCCCTCAAATGAAAACTTTGAATACTTAAAACGATTTTATTACGTTGTTTTATTATAAAATACTGGACGAAGAAGAAATTTAGGTAGACGACATGGGAGAGTCGTGTTGGAGATCGTTGCTCTAATAAATTTGAGGTATATTAGCCAGAAGTTGGCTTCCATTAAGAAGGAATTCTTGTCGGTGAGATAAGGTGTACGGCTCTGGTCCTCCATTAAATGAAAAATTCTAGATAAGCCGAGTCGCTCTGTCCCACTTGTTGCTAAGTGGTATTTGATCGAAAACACAAATACGCTGATGATGTACACTTATTAACGGGCTGCTCAATCATAAGGACACTAGCTCTTTCGCTTGTCTCCAGATTACGATAGGAACCTTTCAATTTTTTGTCATATTACAGTCGGACTATGATACTGTTGTATAATTCTATTGGGGAAAGAAGAGGTGGAGGAAAAGAGGCGGGCCTAAGCGACTGGCACCAGCAAACTTTCCAGTAATTCAGTTAACAAGATGCAGCCAAATAGAAAGTGATTGAATTTTAATCTTATTACTGCTGAGGATTCCACGCCTGCCTCTGTCTTCTCTGCCACTCAAATCGCTCGAATAACTCTCTTACTTTTCTTCGAAACACCTACAAATCCACCAACAATGAATTCCAACTTCCAAGATATTTTCAAGTCTCTTTCGCATTGTTCTCTCTTTCCAACTCACAAAAAGAAGTTCCATATTTTCAAGTCACTTTTTAATTTTGTGTGAGACAGTTTGAGGATATGTTTGTTATTATTCCTGCCTCTCGTTATTAATTTCTTAACTTCTTACCATTTCCATCGATTCCTCGAGGGCATGGATTTGGCTTCACCCAAATTAATTTTGTTCATTTTCCAATTTATTACATCTCATCGAATGCCCAAATCACATTTTTATTACGTCATTTAGGCACCTCAAAGCGTTATATATTTACTTTTATTTTCGATTATTCGACTTCAATATTGCCAATTTCACTGAATATTTAATTGAATAGGGTATTAAATTCCTGCAGGAATAAAAAATTCCCATTCAATCCAATGGAGATACTGTCACACTTGGCCGTTATTATAGAAATCTGTACACCAATTTCGGGGTTATTTGTCAGTAGAGTGAGGTTAGAAACGACTAAAGATTCCTGTAATTTGTTGTATCGACGTGTGTCGTCGAGGCTTTGATGTGATACGTCGTCGTACTATATAAACATAGTTTCGATTATTTGATCAGGCATGAAATAAGGCTTTATTTGAATTCTGTGCGGTGGCGATGGTGTTGTCTTTTTTTTTGTTCGCGGTCCATTCGCGGAAGAAGAACTCGAGCACGGTATATAAATTAAATTTTAAATTCATCATGGTCTCTAAATTAACTCGGTTCCGCGACGCGGCGCTGGTGCCGTCCAAAAGTTCTCAAACTAATTTCACATACGTTACCTCTACCTCTGGCTGCATTTGAAAGTAGTTTACCTGAAAAACCGGTCGCCGTAAATGAGGTCACAATTAAACTGTTTTCCCTGCCTTTTCCACGAATTTTCCTGATGAATTTGTTCTAACCAACAAGGTGTTGTCAAAAGAATCTAATCAAAGACACCAAAGAGAAACCTTATTTTAGTTCAAAGCAAAAAAAATTCAGTCAATTACACTTAAAATTTTTACACTAGCGACATAAATTTGACAGTAGTGCCTCGGGCACGGAATCGGACGCATGGGCGTTTTCGCTCATAGCGTCAAGGTCGAACGGGTGAGCGCCTGTTCCAAAAGCACGCGTAGGAGAGAGAAAGGAGCTGACGCTATGAGCGAAAACGCTCATGTGTCCGATTCCGTGCCAGAGGCATAAGATTGCTTCATACGGACGTATGAAAATAACAACACTAAACATCCCATTGGACTAGACCGTGCGGCATCGCATATATGACATGTTATTGCGGTTACCGGAGGCACATCCGCACTGTCTGCGAGCGCCTCTTGTGTACAAATGAAGATGCACTATGAGACGAGAGTTCTAGCCATATGCACAGTGTGGCCAAATAAGCGTGACTAAAGTGGCCAAGAGAAAATCCTGGAAATTATTTTCAGGCTTCCAAGATGGCCGTTTGGGGGCGCAACCACCACCTTAAATTAAAAAATGTTGTTTTTATCGGAATTCCGCTATATTAACATAACAAAAAATATATGCTTTTTATACGTTAGATAAATTCTAGTTTTTTTTGTTAAACACTTTTTGCCCTATCTCTAAAAATAAAGTGGTGGGTGATGTTGGAATATGTTTGTAAACAATTGCCAACAAGTTAAAAATGGCTGAACGGAATTGAATAAACTTGGTATCGTTGAAAAGAGCTTTTCGTGGACAACAACGCCTACCTTACTTGCGGTGATTGTAGTTTGGTACGTCGCCACTAGAGGGCAGTTTTCGAGATTACAATATGAAATTGATTTTTTTTTAGAAAAGTTAACTCTATCGGTGCTCCTTTGTTTTAATGAAAAAAAAAATAGCAAAATGAAGCTCAAATAAGCTATTGAAAACCACGCCTCGATATCTTGTTCCTAACCTAAAATATCGGTGAAAGAATGTTTAATGAGAGAATTTAACGGATTTCGATCAGTTTTTTTAATTTTTTTCTGAAAAATTTTGGCTACAAATGCAATATTCTGATATTTATTCAAAAAATGTAACGTTATTATTTTATTTCACAACTAGGAACCATAAACAGCTTCATAAACTTCAATCCTTTTACAAATGATGATGCTGTTGATATGATCGGTGTTTATTTCGAATGTCTTCAAAATGCGGCATTAGCTCATTGTATAGATTATAGATGTTTCAAACCAAGGAGAGCACAGTTGTGTATGCAACCAAATATACGCGAGTCAATTATAAATCATACACTGGGTATAATTGGTTGCATATGTCACTATGCTCTACTTAGTTTAAAACTACTCTAAATGCAACAAAATATATTCTTACAACTGGACGAGACACCCTGTACTTAGTTCTCCACATCGAATCTACTTTTGTAAAAATCATGGTTGTCTCATATCTAAAGGCATGTAATAGAAAAATTATGTTAATCGATCATAGCTAAAGATAGGTGTGATTTAATACCATTGGTGAAAACAATACCATGGTGTCCTCGAGAAGTAATAAACACAGAATTTTGCGGAATTTTTAAGTGGTCTACCGAAACATCATCGCTCATCATTACGGGGTGTGCTTTGCTTACGTTTATTAACATTAAAATGTAAATGGGTTTATTACGTACTGGCAGAGGAGGGCAAGTTTGCACTCGCCGCCCTGTTTAGAACGAACAACGCTGTACGTGCGCACCAGCGCACTAGATGAAATGCAAATTTTTCCACTTTAATCTTTGGCCCCGGTCAACAACTAAATACATATGCATAATTTATGGCATTACACTTTGCCGGGGACTTGAAATTTACGGGATGGAACATGTTCCTACTAGACGTGTCCCCCCTACAAAAATTCTACAACGTCCGTCAACCTCAATAAGTTTTTACGAGATACTACTTTATTTTGGGGTGTTTCATATATCAAAAGCAAAACCAACCGTATGTCTAGTCTCTGCTATGAATATTTTTGGCAATTTCCACCGATTCCTATTATGTTCTGCTTCTTGTGCCGACGTCTACATTCGTTTAAGTATTAAAATAACATTCCCACCAGCAGCTATTATTGTTGACTGTAGCCGTCTTTTGAATAATTGTATTTTAGAGCACAGATACATAATAATATAACGAATATTTTTCACTGGTGAATTTGGGCTCTTGGTTTTTAGTGAAATCCACGATGATGTTGCGATTTTTCTGCACAACCTCTATAGTGCCGATAAAAGCAAAATAGTAGGCGGATATGGTGGAATGACAGAAAAAGTCGCACCGTAGTCCGAAAGTATCGGGCGAATATTGTGCATGGCGTATGTCGCTGGCAAATTAGCAATTATATATTCATGGTGTAGTATTTGCATTTAGAATAAAGGCAAATAAAAGCCGGACGGTGTGCCGCGCAGTGTCATGGCGCCTACCGCCGGATCCTCTGAATATTTGCTCACAGAGAACGTCCCCAACTTTTAGCCCCGATTTAAAGCAAATGTAGGAAATGTGGTGTATATAAATTAAAATCAACACTGCCAACTGTAAGCACGAATCACTAAAATTAATTGTGGTTACATTTCAAACTATTATTTATTTAGGTATAACTCTAAACGCAATATTTCCAAACAATTATGCAAAAGAGAATAAAATTGAGATAAAAATATTTGTTGAAACGTGACAATATTCAGTAGGAAACAGTATGGCCAATAGAAAGGGGTGGTTACGTAGAGGGGTGGAAATAATGGACTGGGAATCGATTCCGTTTAATCCATTGTACTTGAAAGCAAAAGGGAAGAGGAGGGAAGCCCCCGAGGTAGGAAAAATCTGTTGGAAATAAAAGTTTTAAGCAGTTCTATATGCGATAACTCATCTCATGACCAGGGTAAAAATAAAAGTCGAATATTTCCAGCACTCGATCCGAATCTCCCGTTGGATTTTAATTTCAGGATGAGAAAGGTTCCATTAGGTAGATGGTTGCGGGTAGACGGGTCGGGTGCTCGTTTATCGGGAGTTGGGAAGGGGGACACGAGATACGGGAAAAGAGGGGATCAAAAAATGGACTTCGAGAGCAGTTGTCAGATCGTTATTAATTCTTGATTATTTAGTAGTAGGGGAAGGGAATGGGTATCTCCCTTTTCTTCAAGAGGACGCAATAAAATGCCATCTTGACTTGTCAGGAAAACTGATGAACAAGTGACAAATTATGACCGCGCAATATTTTGGCCAGTGACATGAGCTGAAAGTCTGTTTAAACTCAGATGTTAACTAAGAAAATGTTACTTTAAATTGGACTTATTTAAGAGCACGTAATAAAATGCTATTCTGGGTTATCAGGAAGTTCAACTTTCTTGGAATTATATTCTGCTTGCTGCCTTACAAAATCCAACACATATTTTGGCCAACATCCATTTACTCTGATATAAGCTGAGAATCTGTCCAACGCCAAATGTAGGAAGACATATTATGTCTCTTCTATCCTTCCAGAGGACACAAAAACAGAAAAAAAATCTGTACAGAGGTTGGACTATTTTTAGCCTTACTTGTCAACGATTTAAACTTGGCATCTAAATTAGTTTAAAGATCCAGTAAAAGTAGGAAATGATAAATCCGGTGCCTTTGAGATTTCATCGGATTTATTCGTTGCTTCTCGTTTTATTTAAATTGAGCGATTATTTTATTCCCTGACACCTAAGTAACAAGCGTGAACAAGATCCCAACGCGGGAATTATATCCTCCCCTTAACATTTGCGTCATTTCTCCACGGTCTTGTAATTTCCTTTCAAACCGGCGCCGGCGTCGGCGTCGAGATAAAAATGTAATAAACGAAACAGCATTCCAAACATGGAAACATAGTTTTTGTTAAATTGGATGTACTACCACATGACTTAATCGCAATAAGCAAGTAGATTTATTCAGAGGGGTTGTTAGGAAATATGAGCCAGGTGTATATCCACTTAACAGCGGAGACTATTGAATATTTTATGGGATCCTAGACGGCTAGTCGAGTGTGACAGAAGCGGAGAATCACATTTGCGGGCCCTACAAGCTAATGACGTTTCGTTGTCACTTTAATTGGCTTTATCAAATGCAGAAAAGTTTAAACCTGTGCTGCAGTTGGTCCGAAATACAAGACAGGATTAGTATAGAACTACGGTCGCCACAGCCAAATCAAGCTTGTCCCTTATGTCAGCCATCGTACTTAATTTATGAAATTTTCATTCATCGCGACAAGGAAATAAGGAAGGGCATCGACGCATGTAAATATTCTAATTATAGACGTGGCGGCGGCCAGGATGGAAGTCACAATAAAATTCTACGTGAGCGAGGTTCGTGAAGCGCAATTTATAACTGTTAAAAATATCATCATGAATTTGTCGAACACGAGAATTATCAGGGAGCTCAGACCCGACCGAGGGGCATATAAAATTTATTTCGTTAAACTTCGAATCGCGAATCGCGTGCTAAGAGACATTCAGTCCGACTGTTCGCTTTACCCCCAAAATAGACGAATCGGGTAGCTAATTGAACATCTTACGTTGGCTTTTTACCAAATTATTGACACTGCTTTCGTGCAAAGATCCATGCAAATATTTTACGCTTAAAAACGCCGCATGCTCCAACACAAGACCTTTAAATAACTACAAAACACCTCTCTTTTCAAAGCTTTCGTTCGTGTTTTCTCCGTTGATTGATTATTACGTCAGCTGCTTCATTCTTTGTCCATCGACATATCTTTGCAAATGTTTATTTTGAAACATTAGTACATATATTCTTCCTTCGATTCTAATGCGAAATTCTTAATGTTAAAATGTTGTATCACGCTTTGACAACATGCTATTTGTATACTATTGTATAGTAGGTACCATAATATTTTCTGAATGACATTAAAATGTCAAAAGTACAACCCTGTTTTACTACGTCGCCAAATGGGTTTTTTGTGAAGATATGATAATGAAAACATGTTAAAAACGAACTTTAAAGCTAAAGAAAAACAAAAAAAAACAAACAAGCTAGCTTTTTATTATAAATTATAGCTATTTTTACAACAGACATTGAATATTAATGTTTTGTAGTTGTTTTGGGTGCGGTTTATTCCGCTGCACCTAGGCCAATTCTTGGCCCTTTGTGCTTACCCATTTTTACATACTGTTTGATAACGACAACCAGAGGTGTTCAACTGGTTGCCGGCACCCACGGTTTTACGCCTCTTGCGAAAGGCGGTGGGACGAGGATCTTCAGCTGATGCTTGGATTTGAACCCAAGACTTCCTAGCAGGAGAGCAGCACTCTACCGCTAGAGCCACTCGCCCTTAATATTAATGTTTATTTATGGACAAATTATGCGAACTTTGATAACCTCGTGAAGAGGTATGAAGCATGGTACAACATTTTAAGATTTAGATTTTCTCTTCAGAATCAAACGAAGAATATTGCTACGTGTAGCTTTTGCGCTAATTTGTAACCACACTATATACATTCCAGAAAAATGTGCGACTACTGAAAAAGGTTTCCGACACCTGCATAAGGCCTTTAAATAACTTTAAAATACCAGCGAGCACTTCCCCTTTTCTTGCCCCTTTTGCGTTCATGTTGTCATGGCATATGCAAACCAAAGACTTTTAAATAACAAGTCATATCCTTTCCAATGTTCTGCTTTCACGTTTTGTCTCTTGGTTAGGTAACGTACTTCATCTTAGGAAACCAGTCGTCAGCGATCAAGATGCGTTTCCACTGGTGGATGAAGGACATAAATCATACTGCGTATTTAAGACATCTCGGAAACTCATGGTGGAAAATAAAACCATCAGCAACGTTGAAAAGTTTAAGTAATTAAGAAATTTACGATAGGTAATAACTCGAAGTCGTCTCATGACACAAGGAACGCTAAACATTTGATAATACCTAATAATAACTGTTGAATTTATGTAGTGGCGTTGCTGCGAAACGCGCGGTTTATCAAAATATAGAACTTTCACTAAACCGTTTATTTTTTTGTGTTGAAATGTGACATCTGGAGCAGCGAGCACACTGGCGTTCGTTAGAATTTAAAAATAGACCTCGGTCGCGTTTCGAAATGTTAATTTATTGTTGTCAGGGAGTGCGTATACCGCACGTATTTACATAGGAACTATATCGCCGAAAAAAACGCACCGACTTCCTAGAGTTCAAGGGGATGAAACGGGTTGACGCACCAGGGGTTCTCGCGTCCCGTCCCCCACATAATGCTTCACGCACTCCGAACGGCGAAAATTAAGATATATACCCGCACTTCCATCTGCGGATGTTTCGTTTACTTCCAAACAAACAACAAAGATGCAGACTAAATATCCAGGCACAAAACATCTCCCCTTTTCGTACGGATGGCCTACTGACTCCTACTGACTAAACCACA
This sequence comes from Aphodius granarius, assembly GCA_963971325.1. Taxonomy (NCBI): domain Eukaryota; kingdom Metazoa; phylum Arthropoda; class Insecta; order Coleoptera; family Scarabaeidae; genus Aphodius; species Aphodius granarius. The sequence goes on along the minus strand of OZ020230.1, from coordinate 7,429,649 downwards.
TGAAACAGAACTGTAATTTGCAGGACAAATTAATACGATCAACGAGAACTGATCTTTCAAAATGTTCCTTACAACACCGCGATACACAGAATGTTAAAAAAGTTGTGGGAATCGAATATCTATTGAGGTGGTGTAATAGGTTTAAATGAAGTTTTATTGTTGGTTCTAGGTTGGTGCCAATCCTATTAATAATTATTACATTATGCGACTTCATATTCTGAGAAGCACGGCTATGACTTTCAGTTTTTACGCGCGTGTGGCGCAACAGAACCGTCTAGCGAAATGCCTGATTATTGGCCAATCGCGTGACCTTTTGCACTCAATGGAAGCCGCGAAAGTATTTTTTTTTTTCAAAAATCCTTCGCACTTGGTCGAATACTACACCACGAGGATGCTAGAAAGTCTCACAGAAGTGACAAAACTTAATGTTTAATAATAACAATAATAGTTAACGAATAGTAAAATTTGCCCAAAAATGTTCTGAGGTGGTCTGAGTCTATGTATCTATTTGTACTAAAAACGTGCTCGCCAATCCAAGATGGCCGATGAGGATTAGTATATGTGACCTCGGATGCGAAAAGGCACCTATCGTGACGTTATCTTGCACGCTATTTTCGCACGTAAGGTCTCTTCCGTTATGGCCCACGTTATTTTCGCGCGAGAGGTCCCTTTTCGCATCCGAGGTCACATATATTGGTTGTCTGGGCTACATTCGCTTGCGGCCTTCCACGATGAAATTTTCTTTAAAAAGACACTATTAAATTATAAAATTGTACTGTAGAAAGGTACTCTGTAACAATTTCAAAACTTGAAATCGAAATGGCATAAGGCGTTTCCTTCCTAATATTGAGGAAAAATATTTCTCCCGTGTTGTTTTGATGAAATAAAGTCGAGACTGTGTTGAAATGTTAGGGGTCGTAATATGCTTTTCTGATTGGGTAAGATTGGATCGGTTGTAGTAATAATAATAATAATAGCGTTAATAATAACGTCGATAATAAATCTTTGGGCGTCAATCTGGATGGATGGAAGGAAGGAACGGCGTCGTTGCGGCGACGGCGTCGCTTGGTAGTACCTTTTTATTTGCCATTTCGCCGTCGGGACTTGATTGTTGCAAAGGAAATTGCTTTCGCCTGTTGCCAAGTTTTATCTCGGCCAGCCTATATATTTAATTAAAAATCTCCTCTCGGACGAATAGTCCTTTTAGTACATGGCGGGACGACAAGGATGGGAGAGCGAGGAGACAAAATATCCCAGCCACTCTTGGGTCAGTGATATTTGAGGGAGGACTCCAAAACGCCCTCCTAAACTCCTCACTTGCCCTGTGTTTGCCGATCCTGGTGAAATGAGGAACCTCGGTCAATAGATTCTCGTCGAATGCCTTTTTTATTAGGAATCGGAGATGAAAAGTTTATTAACCATTATGTAAGCGGAGCCAGAAAATATACATTCCGCTCATCAAACCGCTAAATAAATAGACATAAACGTGCCATAATTTACTCATTATATAAGCTACACTTCAACACACCAACTTCATCTTGCTCTTTTGCTACCCAGTAGAGACTTTTCTAAACATTCCTAATCGTAAATTTACCTGGAATAGATTTTTTTACTTTCCGTATTTTAATCGAGGAAAAAAATCATCCAAGTAGGTATTACCTGCAACTGTATGATGCAAGTGAGTGGCATGTGTTCGCAGGTCCTTAGCAGTTCTTATAACACAAATATGCATCCAAATTGTTGTTCAACTGAGAATTGCAAGTGTGTCCCTGGCATAATAAATGACAAAAAAAAATCATTTATCCCCCTAATAATAATTTTTAAGTAGGTATTACATAATAATCTAAACTCCCACAAAATTGGAGTGAATTGGTCCCGATATTCGGTATTTCAATTTCGGCGATAATTATGTCGATTTTTCGCCAAAATAAAATTGTGAACGTATTAATATGTGTTTATGCAAATCCGCTAGTACATGAATAATTACTAAAGTCAGTCTCTATGGAATATATCTGTAGATATATAAAATTATTATTTCACATGTTGGCGGCGCTGCGTAGCGAGCTCGCCGTGTAATTCGCGATAAATCCGACGTTTACACCGAAATATTTGCGCTTTTTATCAGTTTTATTATTAATATTACTGTTACATGCACGGCATGGGTGTCCGCTGCCGTGAATTTATAAATAAAACGGACGTTTGCTGGCTACTAAAAAAAGTACACAAAAAATGCATAAATATAAACGCATCAGCGCGGGCAGCGTTCGTTTTTTTTTGTAGTATTTATTTCTATCCTAGTTGTAATTTTTTGACGCGAGACCATTTATCAACATAATTAGATATGATATAATGCGTCTTTGTTTCACGTTTTCAATTTTCAAGAGATAATAAGACCACCCGTACTGCTGTTGCCGGCTACAAAACAATATCGACAACAACAATATAAATCAATACTGAGGATAAGTGAACCATATTTTTTTCAACCGATTTTAATGAACAATAACTATTTAGAAAGCGCATAACGTACAGAGTCTATGGTATAGTACAAACCAGGAGAGCTGCAAATAACTCATCCCTTACAAGGTTACGAAACAGATATACAAAACGAAAGCTGTTTCATTCTAACATGCGTAACCAGTCAAACAAAATCTGTCGCGTATGTCAAAAATGTACACACACTTTTCTGTCAACGGAGCGATATGTCCAACTGGTGCTTGTTTCCAAAAAATAACATTTTCGATTGTGTAGCTCTCTGTCTATTGTCGTTTGAAGAAACAAATTTGTTATTTTATTAACAATTCTTTGTTTTTCTCCTGCAGCGTATCAGGTCGTGTAGATTTATAATGCATTTAGGATGTGGAATGGCTTCCCTCTCCTCAGGTATTAGCGATTTGCCATAGATAATTACAACGACAGTACAATGGTGGTCCGGCATAAAAATGCAACAGACGAGCTAACGGATCATTCGCATTAAAATGCCTAATTATAGAAGAGCTATTCCAGGGAACTTCAAGGCTGAAGTTATTACCTATAACACTTTTATAATATTAAAATAACCGCGATGAACTTTGCATAACTTAACAGGTTGAAAAATACATCATTCTCAACTCAATAGCGAGACTACACACATAACCTACTTTGTAAAAACGACGTATCTGTCGATTCAAAATCGATTAGAATTAATTTATACTTTCACTAACATAATTCTATGTGCACATATCATCTTTCCCTTTCATTTCATCATTATTTTGATAGCTCAGTATATTACGTCATATAACATTTTAGTAATTTTTCTTTAATTTTAATATGGTTTGGTCTGTAGGGTTGGACCTGTTCATACAATTCGTTGATATTTCAATATTTTTCATCAACTTGAAGGCAGCAAACGTCTGCATACTGGAGACTGGCAAGCAAGGAAGTATATTTACGTGATTTCTACTCAAAGCGGACTCAAAAGGGCCTTTCTTTATAAGAATTACGGACTCGACTAGATGGTGAGATGGTGTACTTGGACGAGAGGGTAGAATAAGTGGTTTTTTTTCTGTATACGTGTGAAGTATTTCTCTTCATAAAATGATTTCATTAAATAAACTTTAATATGCATTACGAAGTGATAAGGACAAAAAATGCCCTTTAGGTATCATCATAAATAAATAATATTGTGTATAGGTACGACTAGGATTCTAAATAATATTGGTATGACTGGTATTTCTGTGATTTTGTTCAGTCCATGCGAATGAACTGGGTGTAAACATTTTTAATTAGGCGTCAAAATTGCAATTTGCGTCGCTAATATGACTCGCGGAGTGCCCCTTGGGGTTTAGTGGGACAGCGCGGAAGCTGAAATGTTCCGGAACACAATTCATATTGTCATTGTGGTTGTGCAGACGCAGAAACGTTTATATTCATAATTTCCAGCAACCAACTACTAGCTAGAATCACAGACGAGGTCCGAACTAAAAGCATAGTTTCTGCATTACACTTAGAGTTAAAATTAATCCAAAATACGATTAGGTTCACTTTACTTAATCAAACTTTTTGCCACCTCGTCGTAAATTTCGTACCCCTTAACCCGTCAGAGGGTTTGTTCGGGAACTCGGCGTCGCTACGGAGTTTTATTTAAAAATTTCTCTCTTACACGGGTGACAGATGTTGATAAATTGGTACGCCCGGCCACTTATTTCGTCCATTTTGTCTAGCGTCCCACTCGTTTTCAGTTGTAATATTTTCCGTTGTCTACCTTAATTAGTCGACCGCATACGCCTCTTGGATATGACAGCTGTCATATCCGACGCTTCAAACCACCCTGTCTCACCGCAAAACTCACCAGACACCCCTATATGTTTTCTCTTATAACACCTCTCAGGGGTCAGCCAGTCAGGTGGAGGGCAAAAATACAATTATTTTTTAGCATTGAGTTGTCCATCCATACTTACTAATTCCAGACTCCATTTTATCTTGCACTGAAAGAAAAGAAATGTAAAATCAAATAAATGTTTTTACTGAAAAAACTTTTACACCAAATGGTTTTCCGTAATGTAGAAATTGTTTGGGTTTAATTTCAGAAATACGTTTGAATGAAATAACACCTATTTGTTTTATTTGAAATAAAGATCGTCCTTGAGGTAAGTAAATATTCTATATGGAATAGATTTAAGTAAAAAGATTATATGGTTTCATTAAAAATTATTGCTACGTCTACTGGCGGGGAGATGGCGCTGACAGTCTCTATACACGCGTTGACCTTTTTTGGTCTTTATATAAGCTGAGTTACAGAATGCGAGCGGTATTCTGGTTACTCTTCATTGAGAAATAAATCTATAGTCTTACTAAGTCTTACTGTAGATTCTTAGGGGTTTCAAGATTTTTGCAATATAATGTAGCATTTTTTGTGGCGATTCGCATTAATTAGGTCAAAATTTGCGGGAGGAAATTTGACGTCGTTTTAATATCTCTCCCTTGACGTAAATATCCCCTGGCTAACGGCGGAACCTCCCTCACCAGAGGTTCATGGATTCATCATTATAAAAGCAACAATGGGTGAGACGGAGATCTTGTGCCTCTGCAAGGGTCTATGCCTTTTTTCATTACAAAAATTGGTCTCGTACATTCATTAGGACAACGCTAGAAATCACGAGACGTTGGGGTGACTCTTCAGCGCCCCTTCGCGACAAGAGGGTGACTTTAGGTTTTAATTTTTTTTCGCCGGCACGCGTTTTTTTTGCCGCCTTGATAACATCTGTATTTATTTCCAGGTGATTCCAGGCCAACTCCCAGCACCCTCCTCAAAAACTCCTGGAAAATATGAAATTGTTTTGTAAGAAGATATTCCGGGAACACTGAACGCCGCAGGTATGTACATGCATACCAATCAATATTTTTTTATTAAATTTACATTGAATTCAAAGCTATATTCAAAGCTACCAAAGATTGGTATCAAACGAATGTATGTATGTAGCTATTTGAAGAACTAGTTCAAACAGACGTTCAAAATAAGTCTTTCTCTGAGTGTAAAGTCTAAAGTGCGCAGAAATTCTGCATTATCTGTACTAACTGGGCAATTTGAGGTAATGAAGCAGAGTTTAACGTTCGTACGGCCTTGCATCGGGAACGGAACAACAAATACAACAAAAAGGATTTGAAGTAACAATAATAAACGCTGTTCTGAGCTGTTACAGTTCACGCGGCAAAAATATGCCAGGTATTAACCGTTTACATGCTAGAGCTAATTTGATTCACAATTAAGTCTCCTTATTGATAAATGGCGAATTACAAAACCGTATTTGACAGATAGCAGCGACACCTACACGGGTAGAACGAGCACCGTTCGCGAAGCGGCGAATGCCAACGCCGCTTAATTTATTGCAAATACCAGTGAACACTGTAAACATAATTATTTTTTGTACTAGTGGCGAAGAATGCTGGAAATTATTATTTATATCGCCGAGTGCACCTACTTAGCAGCGCTTTCTTATGTGTGTTTGCGTACCTACAGTATATACAGGTAACTACTACTGCTGGTGCAACTGCTTGTGGCATTGAGACATTCACTTCATTATTAATAGTCTTTAGCGATTTGAAAAATTGAAAAACGTGCATTCGCCACAATGGGATAAGTATCTTTTAGCAATTAACAAACTCCTTTTCAACACGGTCTACCTCAACAACCGATCAAAACGCCAAAGCCTTTCTGTCTACGAAAGTACATGTTAATCAATAACAATCCATTAAAAACATATAGAAGGACGAAAAAAAATGTTAGCCATTAAAAATGACTACAGACGTTTAAAGATAATATTTCAGTATTATCTAAGCGAGCTATATCATTTTCTTACTGCGAACACAGATACAAGAAAAATCCCTACAAAACAGAAATATCTGTGGTGGCCCTCACCCAACTTTCCGACTCCATTGTTGGTACAGTGAAGTGAACACTTTTGTAATTATTCAATTGTATTAAAACAGAGCTACTTTAATGTCATGTCATGTCAGTGGCACTGACGTTTCTCAACATCTGACAATTCGCAACACAGCGACGAATGCTGTGGATTCTGTCAAACTGCTTCTATAAACTCTTATAGCTCCTAAACTGTCCATACCACTGGTCTGTAATTTGGTGCACATAGTTAGTCACTGGAGGATGAACAGGTATCAGTTAGGTTAAAATCGGACAAATCTCTAAGCAAATGTACGTAACATTTGCCACTTCCGGTTGTCAGATTGTGACCAAAAACAATCCAGTTCGTCCGCTGGCAATTCAAAATACGCATACCAAATTTTAGCCCGATCCGTTGTAGCGTTTGGACGCTATCGTGTTCACAGACACACACACATACATTTTCCAGAAATCATTGCAATCAATTCAGGGGACCACAAAACGCGTATTTCCGCTAAAATCTCGGATTTTTTTTCCGTCGATTACAATACTTTCCTTCTAGGGACTAGTCGGAAAGTAAAAATTGTCATGATAATTTTGCACATGCACAAGCAAATGTGTTTGAAAAGTTGCTCGCTGTTAAATGAATATTTCGTCGCCAAAACGATCATAATTCGCAATTTCGGTGTTCTGGCGGAAATTCTGGCAAAAAAAGAGGAACTCCCTCGTATACTCGCGTATTAAAACGGTTTCAAAACCTAATTATAACTTTCCTAGTTTGCCGGGACTCCCCAATCGGCACTAAAACAATTGCCGTAGCATTTCATTTCGGTAATCTCGATTTCGATTCACCCCAAAATTATACCGGTTATCATTCAACCTCTATTTGACTTTCAAAGGATCAAAATTTGTCTAGACAATACTTTATTTTGTTTTATTTTATATTCAGAAGTTGAGAGGGTTCGAATCGTGCAAAAATATTAATCAGATTGTCGGGAATGTTAAGAGTCCGGGAGAGACGGTGGCAGCCATTTCGGAAATCGCCTATCCCTAAATATACACCTACCCCTTCTCAACCCTTCGACCGCTACCTGTGGACCCACAAAATCTACCCTTCGAGACCTATTAAACAAACTAGCCCACAATAAATTTGCCCAACAAGGAATAAATATTTGCCCTCTCGACTTATGGCGGCTTAAACCTATCTCAATTTAGATTTGGACAGATTCCATGACCAAGCTTAATATTTTTTTTTAGGTATATGTGAATTATCGAAGCCTATGTTATACTATGCCGTCTACTTTTGTAATGAGGTAATCAATATATTTGTGGTAGGAGTTAGTTTCCATGGCATGGTTTATTATTAATTTGGGGCAATTCGGGTTAAATTATAGACTTGAATATGTCGCCAGTATTGACGCACAAATGAGCTATTTGTGCCCCTTTTTCCTTTTCTATTCGATGAAGTATAATTCATTCCAAATTATATTTCTACATTAACAAATATAAAAATGTCCCTAGATTTGTCATGTATTTACTTTTGATGTAATCGTTATAAGTACTAGATTACAAAACAATTTGTTATTTACGTGAATGTGTTTGAAGGCTCAACGCGAATTTTACAGGTTGAATCTCCCATTCACTATTCACGAAAAGCGCTCTCAATTGAAAAAAGTTCGCTTTTTGGCCCTATCGACGTGTTTGTTGTTCTTTATGTAAGCTGTATACTGAACAAAAAAGAATATAAAAAGTCCAACAAAGCGCTGCTACAATAATGGATTTTTTTAAGCGCGGCTTTTACGTTGCGGTACTATTGTGAAAAATTACACCACTTTGGTAGGCTGGGAAATGAATTTTCCCTCTCCCCACTCGTTATATCGTTTCAATATAATTACTTTAATATGCCTTTTCTGATCGCATTAGAATTATTAATAAACGAGAAGACGGTGCTTAACAATCATTTTAATATTAAGTATTAATTACTTTTTGAAAGTTTACAAATTCTTTTCTTTGTTGGAGTGTTATCAAAAGTGCATAAATAATGTCTTTGCCCCATTTTATCTGTTCCCCGCTAGGAGAAAAGGGTGGCAACCCTTCGATAAGCGATAAATCATCGTTACGAAGTTCACGAACACCAAAAATCCAATTAAAAATTTTTGCATGCCAGCTCTCTAATCGTAAATATTGCTTCACCGCCCAGTATTTCGTAATTTTTAAACCAGCCCTGTCACACATTTTTTTAGTTCTTTTACATTAATATTAGCTCAAAGTTTCATTAAAATATTTTTCTTATCAATTTCTGGCGTTGGTTTTTTCCAGTTGCATTTAAGTTCCCGTAACTTCTTTATGCCCTTATCGCTAAGCGCCGGTTCGCGAGAACAGAGGATAAGGGGTGGAGAAAAAGTCAAATCCCCTTTCCTTTCCACCAAAAGGGAGACGATAATGCCGTCGGATTTAAGGTATTGAATGGCGCATTTTAATGAAAACCGGATTTCGTCTGGTTTGGTGCAATTAAAAATATCGAAATCTCGCCGGCAAACAAATTATAATGGTACCAGTCGCAGTTGCGGGATTCCCCCATAGTTCCTAACTTTTTAAATAGGTCTCTACCATTCCACAGCCAATCAACAATGCGGTTTTGTCCGTTAAAATGCCTATCTTCAATGACTTTAACAGCACGTGGTTCCCAAATGTGTCACATTATGTGTCAGTTGTTTCAAGATAACCCGATGCCCTTGGCATTGGTTAGTAATGTTAATAATACTGATGTTGAATTTTTGATTATGCAATTATTTTAGTCACACCATCATCACTATTTGACATTACTAACGTTATATCCAAATTTAATGATAACAATGGGACATTCCAAAGGCGTATAAAAATATGAATGACGTAATGGGGATTCTTATTCAATCTATGGTTAATTAGCTTTGTGATTGCCAACATTATAACTATATTTTTTTAATTTTCTACTAGTATTATCTACTAGTAGTATTCTACTAGTTTTAGGTGGATCGTGTTTCCTGATATGAATAATATTTTAGCATACGGCATGTGGCATGAGTTAAATTGTATGTATTTGAGATGAAACTATCAAGGTTTGTTGGGCAGTGAATTTTCGAAATAACCCTTTGAAGAGAAAAGGGTAGACGGTTGTAGAACCCTTCATGCAATTTCATATTCCGAGTCCCTCGCAGCATATCGATTGGCATGTCATGCAACAGAATTCAATCACTATTCTCATTATTTCCTATCTCGAATGCTTGGGCACCTAAAACGTGTACGTGCCGATTTATTCTTGTATGCCGAGGCGTCAACACTAGCGTCGGCAAACAATCGCGCACCAGCGGCACTATTTATGTTCTAACACCTGAAGTCGAATCCTCTTTCAGATATTCCAGCTTGTTACAGGTCTGCAGCTATTCACGCACCCGCCCCCGCACACTACCCGCCCCTTTGCTCTTCAGTCCTCTTCAGTCTCACCCTCTCTCCCCTATTTCAACGACTTTAAGCTCGACGCTTCACTCGCAAAAGCGCTCCGCTGCCGTCTTTTGAAATATATGCGAAGATACCTTTTTATTGTTCACCACCCGCCTTATACCGAAACACCCTTATCTGTGTCTTTCCTACCGATGTTAGCCCCGTTGTAGAACGCTCTGTAATGCCACTGTAGTATTAGGGGCTGTTATTAATGATGTGATGACAAAATTTTGCTTGCCAAATCCAAAACTCACATGTTGTACATTTTACATTACAAGTAAATACCTGTTACCTATCACCGTACCTGTAAATATTATTTTCAGCACATACTACTTCATATTCTTGGCAGTGTTCCTATTAAATTTTTATAATAGCAAACTTACTTTATTTTTCTCCTGTTAAATAAATTAAACAAGAAAGAGGAAATACTGCAAGTAAAGACCTCATACAGCAAAACGACGACAGAAACTCAGCAGAATAAGAAGATGCGTCGTATTTCATGAATGAACTGTATGGTTTATAATGTTTATATGAAACTGCTGTGACCTTGTGACATAGTATTCTTACCAGATTACGAGAAGAGTTTTAGTTTGCGATCAGCATCCTGTAATGATGACACTTCCTCTGACTTATTGGCAAAAAAACTGAGTCTTCTTTGTATTCCTAGGTACGTAGGAAGTTAGCAGTATTATGTTTGCTCTGCAACGCTTCTAAGAATCGCAGGTCATAATGTGTTAATATGCATACCAAATAAGATCGCAATGGCTAAAAATAAACTTGATGATGTTGTTAGCGGCGGCGTTATCAAATTCTCAGTATGGCTAAACTTGACGCACGCATTTTATAACACTTATAGCAGGTGCTATAATGAGTCTGAATCATACTGTTGAAACTGACTGCTGAATTGTTACATTACAATAGAACAATTGCTTTGTCACGCGGAGTTCAAAACAAATAATATTCTAGTGCATAAACCTGGACAAATAATACGTTTTATCTTTCAAAATTCTGTAAATGTAGAAATTAATTTATTGCAAATGTAGGTAAATCAGTATCACTATATCAGCAGTTATCTTTTATAAGGAATTTTTTCATTCTAGAAAAAGTAAAATCTGTTTTATTTTTTCCGTTTTAAACATTTTAACTCGATGAAACGATATTTTCCCCCGGAAGCTCATTATAATTTGGGAATCCAATAACTGTCCGATGCGATCTACCCGGTTATCAATTTAGTGTTTAATAATTTCGCTCTTAAATACGGCGGTTAATTAATCCGACATACCTACGAGCCCGATGGACCCAACCTCGAGCAATTTTTTTTCGCGGTGGGAAAAAAGTTTAGAGTGCCGAACGTAATAATTGAGTTGTCAATCAACATCGTCCAGTGTAAACCTCTAAAAATGGAATTAAACAACACGCACGAATTCCCGGTTCGTGAAATTAGTTAGTTGGATTTCATTTTACACTGACACGAGGTCCAAGCTTATTTTTCTATCAATAGAAACAATCAATAGAAGCAACCGTTATTCCACGCTCAATAACTTTTAGTTTTCCAGATTTAATTAAAAAATTTAGATTAAATTTTATTTCTTCTAAATTTCAAGAGATATTGTATTAATCTTGATGAATTTGTTGCACAGTTTATACGAGTTGAAAGTTCTGGCATCTTGCACAGAGAGAAAAAAAAATTAAATGAAACGAATTTGCTTCAAGTCAAAGAAAGATCGATGTTATTTCTTCGGTAAAGTTTATTAAATTCAAAGCTATCCTATTTTTATTAACTTAAATAATTAACTTAAATTTAATAACATAATATTTTCAAACGAAATGAACATTTTGTTTCAAGAACTCTACGTTCTTTTTAAATAAAAAAAACCTACCTTTACTGTTTGACAATTTAGTACTTGACTTAATAACATCGAATGTTAATTTCAAAACTACAAGTCAAATATTGCGACCATGAATTATTTTTTGTTAAATTAAAATAAATAATCTTTCTTTAATTAAATCATTATTTTATTATGTTTGGATTATATAGTGTTGTCGAAAAACAATAAAAGGTTATGGTGGACTCATGAGATAATTTTTCTCCACGGAAATCATTACTAAAGACTCCAGACTTATTCTCAAATAAAGAGTAACCAGAATGCCGTTCAGCTTATATAAAGCTCAAACTAAACCAACGCTTGCTTAGAGACTGTCAGCGCCATCTGCCCGCCAGTAGACATAGCGATAATTTTTAGCGAAACCACATTATTTTTATTCAAGCGCATAATCTTTTCACTCAAATCTATTATCTTTCTCTTCCAAATAATTTCAAATAGAATATTTATTTACCTCAAGGCCGATCTTTATAAAACCAAATTTATTTCACTTAAACGTATTTCTGCAATTAAACCCAAACTATTTCTACATTACAAAAATGACGGAAAACCATTGGTGAAAAAGATCGTTTTTTCAGTGAAAAATATTTCTTTTTACTTAAGAAATATTTCAAATAAAATATTTCTTTCAGCCCATGCAACTCACTTTTTTTAAATTTAAAAAAACTTATTTGTTTCAAACATATATTCTTGCCTTCAAAGAAATTCATATTCGACTTTGCATTTCTTTTCTCTCCGTGTGTAGGTACTAGATAAAACAGCAATTGGTTTCTTTGTATTATTAACAAAAACTAGCTTACCAAATGAAACCGAAACATTTATAACTTTATATTCAAAATTGCAAATTTTTTGCGACAAATTTTATTACAAGGTTATACAAGGTGTTGTGAAAACTACTCCGCGATTTGACACTGTCAGTTTTGAATTTGACGGATTTACAAAATATTGTTGATTTCGATAAAGTATGGAGCTCGCGTATAATGGTCATAAATCGCTTGGACGATTTTCTCCACTCGCCAGCGGCTCGTTCCTTAATATACTATTAATACACAACGTTGAATTTCGTCCAATAAAAGTCAGAAAAAAAATTTACCTATTATTTCTTATAGTTGTTACACAATGGTGTTTTCACTATTTTTTTTGTGATACTTGAAATGGGTGTTGTACGGAATAAAGTAGGTGTTACAGTTGATTGGGAAATATGTAGATGGATGTGAAGAATCGTTTAGTGGTGGCGTGAAGAAACGGCATAAGGAGCGTACGCGTACCGAAAAGGCGTAGCGGGCCGCGGAAGAATTTAATATGGGCCTAATTAACGACACATTGTGTCACATTATCTCAACGCATGAGCGTATTAGCTGGGCCCCCGGTAGATAGTAGTCGGGTAGAGTCGTTCGGGTTATGCTAATGAAGAAATATATATCATTTCAATTATTTATTCGAAAATTTTCAGGTCGGGCCCGGCCGCCGTTAGAGGGACAGCGTGGGCGGCGAACTATGCCCACCAAATACGGCTTTATCCTCACCGACTAACGGGCGTAAATATAGATAGGCCCGCATATTATATTAGGTTTAAGCTAACTGTTATCGAAATTGACGAAACTCTTATCATCACAGAGTGTAAGGTTATGTTTATTTAATTTTTAACCTCTCAGATAATGCACCCAAAAAGGAGATAACAACCGTGTACAAATATATACATAGTATAACTGACCTATACCTATACATAGCAACAATCTAATAAGCGTACATATTTACAAAGGATCATAACAAAAATACCCCGAATTTCCAGCAGATCTATTTTCTTCTAGTATGGGAGAAAAGTCTTTCTCATCTGTCGTCCGTTAGTTATAAAATCTCCCAGACGCTATTTTTGTTTATGTAAGAGAAACAACAATAGAAAACTTCCTGCGGTCAATAATACTTTAGGTCTGGGTTAATCAGAAATGCGATGATTAATTAATAAAAATGTAATAAACCGAAATGTGGGCGATATAATTGCTAATCCGTGGATAATGCCAATGGTGAACCGGGGGGTGAATTCATTAACATATGGCGTAGCTGTGCGGTATTTTGTCACCACCCCCAGTCGAGTCATCGAACAAAAGTGTCCATAAAATAGATGTTTCTCAAAATCCAATATCAATATGCAGCGATCTGCGTCCTGCACCCCTCGTTCGGCCTGCAGCCCTTAATGCGTTCCTCTCGAGTGTGCGACGCTCTATCCTCAACCCCAATGGTATTCACCCCACTAATCTACCGACTTAATCGACTTGAAATATATTGCTAATCGATATTTTTTATTATTACTTTTCCGCTCATTATTCCCCCTGCCCAGACGTATAAAAGAACTCCAGAACGGAATACAGATCAGAATTTATCGTCCGCTGTAGTCCCGCCTATTTAAATTGCAACCCTCTTTGTTCCATAAACTCTGCAACTACTTTGAAACAAACTTTATTCCGCCATGGATTTTGCAAAATAAAATACCACTTATAACGATTTGGGTACTTGTCAAATACCTTACGGCTCCTTCCACATTGGAATAGGGAGAAACTAGTTGCAATGAACATGACATCGCTCTTCACACATTTTTATTGGTTATCAAAAAGAAACATCATAAAACTTTAAGCTCACGAATGTCTTAGTGTGTCCTGATCTCGTTTAAAAATATCCTACTGGAGTAAGGTAAGAACAGACTGAGAACGCGGCTGTCTGTAATGTAGTGACACGAAGTGGTTTTTAGTGTTATTCCGTGTATATCGAGTTTAGCTGGGACCGGCATGCTTGTACAAGATAACTGATCCTAACCAAATACAATGCTATTGATTTCCGAGAGAGCTTGTTTTTCGTGTCATGCTTGATTTCGAGTCTATTAGATTTTCCACGGCAAATGTTGACGAGTCCACACAACTTAAAATTAAATCGCCGCTGCTATTCTGGGAAATAGCGACACAGCAACACCGCATCACTCCCTATCCCATTATCTAGATGGGATGAGGACAAATGTTAAAACAACATGACCACTTTACACATTTACGTACATCTTTCATACCACTGTAGCCCCCAGCAAGTAACGTACACCAACCACGGGGATGTGTTTGAAACGTCTCGCTTTCTCGCATAAAAAATAGATGCGGTGATCTGCTTTGGCCTATACTGTATATCGGACTTTGTACCGGTCGGTTGTACAATGTCGACATTGTACAGTTTCGGACTTTGCTCATAACATATATATACGAAACAAGAAATGGTCCAAATTTGCATAGAATCAATTCACCTTTAGTATGGGGATAAAAGTTTACGCACTGTCATCCGTCAGTTATAAAAGCGCCTTAAAAGTAACGTATAGTTACAAATACTAAAGCTTATGTAAAAATTCTGCACTGAAGAGCGTAAAAGTTATCGGTTCAAAAACTTGTAACTTTTGACATGTTCTTCTATTTCTGCTGTAACTTCTGATATCAGAGGTAGGGTAACGTAGCCGACAAGCTGTGGTTAAAAAGGTTAACTGAATAAAATGTATCTACTTGGGGGCATCGTTATTTATCGTCGTTTCCAGTGGAAAAGATTTATACCCCTGCCTGATAATAATATATTTTCATTTTCGCTCGACGTCCGTGCAACGAGGAAAAAATCGAAAACACGTACACACAGCGCACCCTTTCGGGGTGCATATTCATTAGCTCTACCGGGCGCAAATGTCTCCCTGGAACATGGCCTGTACCCAATTTGAACATAATTGTGTGTATTTGCTTTGTGATTTGCATTTTTTTTAAATCACCAATGCTGCCTACTCCACTGCCCGGTGGTGGTGTTTCGGATTTATAGCACGCGCAGGAATTTAAATGTTTTAATTACACCATCCACATACGTATCACTGAACGGAGAGTGAAGAATGAGCAAAGAAACCAACATCAACACCTTTAACAAGTAACCACACTTCACACAAAATTTCGCACACAAAGAGAACTGTATTCTTGCATATCAAGAAAAAATATTCTTGCGTATACAGTGTAACATGAAGAGGATTTTTTTCAATGCAAATAATATTTTATTCTAATCATAATTTCAATATAGTTGTTTCCACGGTTACTTTTTGTTACGATTTAAGAATTTAGGATGTTTATGTTAAGTATATTTTTCTCTGACGAAGAAAAAGTTACTCTTCAATAAAAAGTAGACGTCGTCTGACAACAACAAAAATATTTCTTTGGACGAAAAATATATATGCTTCAACAAAAAAACTTGACCCAAGATTCTTACTCTGAGAGATACATAGAAAGTTGTGCAATTACTTTACAGATGGCGCTAATAGTTTCTCGCGTCTTTTGCCACATATCACCGCTGTATAAGTTCGGCGATATTGAGTGTTCGTATATTGTTTATTTACGTCTATGCATAAGTGTTTTATTTCATGGGTGATTTACAAGGATTATGAAGAAAACCAGGATTGCAGTGGAGCCTATACAGAGAGAACTCTATTCTTGGATATCAAGAAAAAATGTTCTTGCGTATATAGTGTATGGTGAAGAGGATATTTTTGCTACGCAAATAGTATTTTATTGTAATAAGAATTTCAATACATGTAGTTATTTCAACGGCTAGTTATTCTTCCGGTTTAAGAGTTTAGTATGTTTCTGTTGAGTATATTTTGCTCTAACGAAGAAAATGTGATTTTATACCTATAAAAAGAGTAAGACGTTCGTTTCACATCAACAACAATATTTTGTTGGGTGAAAAATATACATACTTCAACAAACAGTTTCTTGACCCAAAAATATACGTACGTGTCGCTTAAAACAGACGTAATTCCTTTCAAGCAGTTCCTTCATACTTAAAACAAGAAAACGTAATACTTGGAACATCAAGAAAATCATATTATTACTCTGAGAATTTTATATATTACTTGAACCAACCAAATGATCTTTTTGCTGATATAGAAACAAGTGATATTTTTCACTCAAGATATTCGTGTGGTATCGAATAAATTTTTTCCTCTGTGTATTTAAGAGAAATGACAAAAATTGATGTGTCACAAGGTAATTTGGTTGCCGGTGGATTATTTGTGTAAAGTAAATTTACTTTACACAAATTAAATTTCGAATTTGTCACGACACATTAAATTCAGCCATATTATTTAATTAATAACATCAAGAAAAACATATATTAATTTAACATTTTAATGATTTTTATAAAGATATTATCGACATATAAAAGGTAATGTCATTAGGATTGTTTAAAAAACGTTCCTCTTTTGTTTTTTAATAAAACAATGTTTGAAAACATGTTTTTAACAATGACTAAAACATGTTTTTTTTTATTTGATAATGTTCAGCTTATACATCACTGTTATTTGACTACACTAAATGCAAAATGTGATAATCAGGCAAATTTACCATTAAAATATGTCACCGAACATGTTCAAATAAGGTGCTAATCAGATGCAAAACTAGTATCCCTACATACTACTAAATGATTTACCAATAACAAATACTAAAAATTTGCATCTACTGTACTCATCATATTGTTAAAATATTTTATCCAGTTAGTTTTGAATAATCCTGCTTAAATTTAACAGTACGACTAGTTGTTATAACAAGAACCGCGATAGAGTCATAAAAATTCTCCCGACAAACAAGTCACAAATATTACTACGTGAAATAATGACTTGGACGGAGCAAGTTTTTTTTTTTTCTAGTTTTATTTCTTAGTTTATCCCATTTCTGAATGCACACTCGATTATCTAGTAGATATCGAGAAATTCCTGAGTAACTAATTAGGTCTAACAACTGGGAAATAAATAGAAAATTTTAAGAATACTTGTAACAGTTTGGATAGGCTCAGGATCCGATTCAGGTATATCTCATCATCCGCTTGAAAATGCCTTTATGCCATTCAACAAGCTACACTATTCTATCGATATCTGGAGTCCATATAAAAATATTTTCTAGTTTGTATAGCAGATAAAGATCGTTGCATTCGTTCTGGTTTTGAGGTAAAACGATTTCTAATACTTCATAAATTGCCGGTAGGAAAAAATCACTTCGAAGATTGCAGGACATTAGTCCGTCAGTTATAAAAGCACCCTAAGCTCTTTTTATAGAAATCGATTATTTGGTTCTGTAGAAGTTTTTAATATTAGTTAATTGATGACGTTGACACAAATTCTAACAAGCATGAAGGATAATCACGTTTATAGAGTCTTTGTAGGTCGGAGATCGGGGTTGTCGTTTTTACGACATTATGAAAAATTTCTAAGTTGAGCAGCTGAGTCATGCCTGAAGAGGAAGTTTGTTATAGGTCGACGCGCGAAGTTATTTAATGAAGAGCGTCGTGCCTGGTTTTATTACGTTTAAAAATTAGCAAGCGAATCGGCCATATTTCGCGTTTACCCGAGTAATTAAGTGAGGCGAAATGTCCCCGGGGTTTTGCCGGGGTTGCAAAAGGTGGACGCGTCTTAAATCATTTCAGGCGTAACAAGAAACGTGTCAAAAATTCGGAATGCGTATGAATCACGGACGAAATACGCAATAAATTAGAATTAGGGCAAACGTGTGGATGGTGAAGGGTTTGTTTTGAAAGGGGGTGGCCGGGGTGAAAATTTAAAATTTACGTGTGCGACTGAGAGATTGGATTCAAGTAGAAAATACAATGTTCCTCTCATTTTGTGCGGGTTTATCAATGGGGATGCAGGAGAGGCGGAGAAAGGAGCCAAGGGGTGTCAGGGGTGAAATGGGGTTGGGGCGAAACTAACAATGTTACCCGGGAGCTCAAAGCACTACTCTCTATCGCCCGCTAGGGCGATTTATGTAAAAATTACTGCCGAACAGACATATCAACCCCCATTTATCTTTGAAATTATAACGACATATCATTGCCTTAGTCATCGAGGTTTTGGAGGGATCCATGGTTTGATCTGAAAATATGATGTGTTTATTTGATCACTGCCCTGCCGTATAATCTTCACCATATGGGGGTTGTATCGCTCACCCCTCTCGAAAAAATGACACCCCCGCAAACGCAAATCTAGCTTGACGAAATTGACGAAACGAAATAAATCAAAAAACTAACGGTCAAGCCATTAAGCTTCTAATAGAGAATTAAAAACTAGAATACGAAGTCTTTCTCAAGACTAGAAGACACAATGGCTGAGGTCACTTCTTGTTGCTATTAACAGATGGCGCTGTATATCTCATAAGACGCACTGCTAGGAAGATCACCACGCCGTGTTTGTGTTTACGGCTTAACGCGATTAAAATTTCATTTACAAAGCGATCCAAGTAAATATTTTGAGATTCCTGACGTTCTGTTTATTTTCTATTCCCGGTTTAGGTTACCACTACTAATAGACCTAATTAATTTACACCAAACAAGAAAATACAGATTAAATTTATCGATGAGAGACGCCAGAGCATTTTTTATTATTTTTTTCCTTTGGACATGTACGAATGCTTAAGGAATGAAGTTAATTGAATTTGTTGGAAAGAAATGCGCTTCGATAGAATCAAGCGAAGTCTCATTGAAGAATTTCAGATTTCATAATTCTTTTTTTGCGTAAAGTTATAACATAACAATGGAACTCTTTGATACGGAAATATCAACTTTACAGAAAAGTTCAGAAAATGTTTAATTATTATTTTGTTACAAATATACAGTGTGTCAAGGAAAGTCCGCCCACCATGTACCGTGTGTTTAAAAAAAAGTGAAACGCGCATAAGACTAAACTACCTGAAATATTAATATTATCGAAAAATTTTATTTGGGAATGTTGCTTAGAATTAATAATTACGCTCAAATTTGAAATCACAGCCACCTACGACAGAAAATTTTTTTTCCTCCTTTTTTTTAATTTTCACTATTTGAGAAGGGTTTTGTAGCGGCTAGTGACTTAAAATGATTCTTCTTAAACTGTTTCTTAGATATTTGTTCAAATTTCCTATAATACTCGCCATTTCGACAGCGTTTCCAGTGCTTCTTTAAAATCATAACAAAAATTACCGTTTTCTTGGTGCGCTTATGATTTTTCACCCAGTAAATATCAAAATACCATGCGATACACAGGTAAATCATAAAAATTTGAATTAATTAAGAAATGCATGGAGTATACACACAATAATTTAATGAAGCTGCTGTTTACCTTTTGGATTCGTCATTTTTTTGAGGTGTATACCACACAAATACGTGAACAGCTGGTAAATTTGTGTTATCAGCACACCCACAATCACCAATAATAATAAGTCAAAGGAAACTATTTTACTTACCTGTGTTGCGTATTGCATGACATTTTGATATTTACTGGGTGAAAAATCATAAATGCACCAAGAAAAAGGTAATTTTTGCAATGATTTTAAAGATGCGCTAGAAACGCTATCAAAATAGCGAGTATTATAGGAAATTTGAACAAATATCTAAGAAACCGTTTAAGGAGAATCATCTCAAATCACTAGCAGATACAAAATTGTTCTCAAATAGTGGAAATTTAAAAAAGAAGCGAAAAAAAATTTTTGTGTCGTAGGTGGTTGTGATTTCAAATCTGAGCGTAATTATTAATTCTAAGTAACATTCCCAAATAAAATTTTTCGATAATATTAATATTCCAGGTACTTTACTCTTATGCGCGTTTCACTTTTTTTTAAACACCCGGTACATGGTGCGATATTTTCAAGATCTTATGATGGTATTCTTGATTTCAAACCTACCGCCAACTTTCATAAAGAATAAAATTTTCTGAGAAATGGATAATAAAAGTTTTTCCCATATGGTGCGGACTTTCCTGGACACACTGTATGTTGTGATGGTGCTGCTGGTGGCCAGCTTAATATTTTGCTTGATTCTCCATAACGACATTCTCGATAAAGTAGTCAACGTTTCACACTCTGTTGCAAGAGGCATCTTCAGGACGTAACAGTAAGACAGCTGCGAAGAGACATTCTCTTCGTAGCTGTGTTTTCTCCCGGAAATCTAGACCTTAATAGCATTACTTTTTGGTCACTCTCTCATAACAGATTGTCATTGAAATTGCAATAGAATTTGCATAACCTCAACTATCACATTAACGCTAAACTGAGATTTTATTTCATCAAGCCGGCCGAACGAAATGCCGAGCTTTTAAAATTGTCAAATCGGCCAGTGAGCCATCTGGTGGGTACAAGAAAAAAATCGCTTCTTGTCTGGAAAACTTATACTTTCGTCGCTTGGCGTGCAAAGTCGTCCTCAAAAATACCAATTGTGGTATAAAAAATATATCACATACATTAAACGTAGAAAACATTTCCCGGAAACGCACCTTTCTACCTTCTTCTTACTTCGCTTGCTTTTAGTGAAATATATTAAAAAAGCTCTAATTTGCATAAACATTCAAGACTACAAGATATTAGTCATGCGATGACCCAAAACTGTTGATTGAACTACCCGACAAAACATGCAAGCAATATTTGTTCCTGTTGCACAGAGATTTATACCACTGGTTGTGTTTGATATCGCGAAGATAAGTCTTTATCAAAAATATCACTCTCCCTATTTGTTTATGCGAAATCGCGTGCAAGGTTTGAGTACCGCTGGCCCGGCGTCTAAGGATCTCAAAGGACACACTTTTACAAGCTTGTTGTACATATGTAAATTCCACAAGCCGACATGCGACGGCAAAAAGTCGATTTTTTCCTAATGATAATAATAATGAGTTATATGTAATATGGATGCGTGCGTAGTAATGATGGGTAAATCTTAGAAAGGGCGAATTAAACAAAGGTATAGGTAATAACTACATGACCACGTAAAATGCAGTAGAATCTGTCGTCCCTACGAAGCTACGTTTTAGTGTACGCTGATTGAACGCATGCGCGAGTACAGACTTGCCTGGCGACTGGTTCAGTAGACGGAGTCGGCAGTACTCGGTCGCTGGCTATGTGGTTATGTTGTGGGTAGTAGAATGCGTATAGCAATGTGCGTTATGAACAACAATAACAGAGAAGTGAGCTCGCAATACCGAGGTTTTGGTGTTTCTAGTCGTGCGAATTCTTGTGACTACTATCTCTTTGTCATATGTGCTGCGTTAGGGGACCAAGCATGCCCGGAAAACTTTTAGTTTGTGCCGCCAAAATACCGGAAAAGTTCAAGTGCCGACGACCAGCCTGGTAGTCAGACAGAACCCAACACCGAGATTCTTGTGCCGTGAAAAGTATGAATACCTTCATTTTTCTTTATTCTCTTTTTAGAATTTGGATAACGGCATATATGGGATCGTTAGTTTGCCACTCACGTGTGCAGGAGAAATGATGGTTTAGGGTTTAAACTAAGGATCGATCTTACAGAGATGTGATACAAAACATGCATACAACCACAACCACTACGTGAAGCTCAAATTCATTAACCAGTGTTTTGTTGTCCAACCTGGCTGCAATCCAGCCGACGGAATACCCTCCCTCTCACCATATTTAACCCGAAAAGAGATAATGAACTTTATTCCCACTTTATCGGAAGATTTAGGAGTCCCCAAAAGCGAGTAATGGAATTAAACACTCGCGATTGATGGCGATGTTTTTGTTTTCATCTATCTTACCCCGTTTAACAGTTAAAAAAAGTTTCCAATCTTGATATTGGATCCTTCAGTTGAATTAAAACTTTCGCGTAATCTACAAGAACCAGATTTAGTTATTATGTGGATTTCTCGTTGAACTCTGGTGTTCTCTCACCAAAAATTTCAATAACCAAAGGAGAGTTTAAGTAAGTAGCTGAAGCTGGTGTACCAAGAAGAAAATCCAGTGTGAAATATTTAATGTTGATTGAATGGTAATCTTTAAATGCTTTTTGGAGAGGGTGGTGTACCCTTGAAGTGGCAATGATGATGGGAAGCTAGCGCTAGTATTAGTAGTAGCTGTATATAGTGCCGCAGTAGTCTGAAATTGAACTGGGGTTGCTCAAAATTGTTTCCAGCGGACTGAGGGGTGGCCAATCAAGCGTAGGGGGATGTTAGAGAGGTGAGGGGATGTCAAGGTGCCGTGATTAATATACCCCTAGCATGCGATCAGATTTGTGAAATTGGCAACTGGCGTATATACCGTGTGATGCCCTCTCTCCACCTTACAGAGGCTATATGCGTACGGCAAATTTGAAAATCGATATTTCGATGATAGTCTTCATCCGGTTTTTCCGCACCCCGTGCGTTCTTTGCTCAACTAAACTCGACCTAATTTCTAAATGACTCCTTGATGTTTTTTGCTCGTCTTATTTTTCCCTGGGCGAATTTGAAGAAAGCAGACAATGAGGGATTTTCAGGACTGTCCTAATGGCCTAATTAAAAAATTAACCTTTATCCTACGTAAAGCGACTCCCTTAATTTCGGACTATACTGTCGTAGCTTATTCCTGACGATGAGGAAGAGGTTTGTCGTGGTCAACGACAAGGTGTGACGGTCAAACCTTGTCGTTGATATTTAATATTAATTATATGAATTACACGAAATGTTTTGAGCCCCCGTACTCTGAGATAGTAGTACATAGCCAGAGTGGAGAGGCAATTGAAAAAATGTGGCGACACCTACATTAGAGCGATGACAAATGAGATTCGGAGTCGTCACGTCTGTGAAAGCGGCGTAAATTTTGATAACGCGTAATAGATGGCAGCCAGGAACAAAGCTAGATTAAGCTCTCCGCTAAGTGGGCGAAGCTTATAGATACGATTTGACGTAACCTGCTTCACTCTCCTGCTTTCTCGCAGAACAGCACAAGGAATTCTGAATTCCACCGTTCGTGGCGCTGCCTACCCATCGTCATTACACCTTAAATCCTTTCCTCAACCTTTTTTCCACAAAATTTTATCGACTAAAGGTGGTGAAGGTCTACGTTCTCGGTATTTCTTGATGAGTACATTATTCTTGAATAGAATACGAACCAAAGCAGCAAATATAATTAAGAAAACGACTTCTTCCATCGTATAAGTGGAAATTTTCATGCGGGCTCGTGTTATTTGGGTACTTTGAGGTGTGTAGTCCCTTCGGACTTGTAAAATTAGACTTAATACCGTGTAGGAAGTACCGCTTTAATGGGTCTAGTACCGCGAGAGCACGGCTATGTATTTTCATAATAAAACCATTCGACGCTATACCTTTTTTAAGCCAAATTATACGACGCCGCACATGGACGGACGCCTATGTGTTCCTACAACGGCACGACGCCTAAGGCGCTTGTTGTTCCCTAATCTTTGATTTTTATCTTTCGCATCGTTAATAATAATTATTCATAGTCAATTTTGAATTCACGCATTGCCAATAAAATTCTACACGCAAATGAGAAACGGACGAACGACACTTGAAGACGACCGCGACGGCGATGATTTGGTTTTTGGTTTAATTCACCGCGAAATGTAATATCTAACCGCAACAGTGTTAATAAAAATTTATTGCTTCCTAAATTTGTGTTCCGTCTAAATTATAAATATCAAACTATCCACGAAACCAACTAACAATCATTCCTTATATGAGCATGAAAAGGTAACATTAAGTATACCCACGTTGCAGGAAACAATAATTACACCTTCAAATTTAATACACCGTAAAAATCGGCATACAAGTTTCGTACGTTACGTTCGGATTTAGTTAGAGTAAGCCCTATAATTTCACGCATTATTATTGTTTATTAATGGTTATTACTTATTGATCCCACAGATGAGACTTTCAAATGCCATTTAACAATTCTAGGGGTTGAAATTTCGTGTAAGATTTGTGCTGACTCATTCCTTTCTAAAGGATGCAATTTTAATGGTTACTTTTGTGTGTTTTTAGGGTAACTGTGCCATGGCCTGGCATGGAATGGCCCATTTCGGCCTTCTGCTATCATCCATTGTCTTCTTATCGGAAGGAAAGAGCCCAGGTGAGTGTCCCTTCGATACCTTTTGTTCTTTTTTAGCCTGTTTTCACTGTCTGTAAACGCAAACGTTGAACCTGGGCGGAATTCGTATAAATTTGGATAAATTCTAACATGGTCCGAGAATGGGTACGATTCCCCTGGTCGAAAATAAAATAATAACCACCGTGAAAAATGATATAGAAGGTTTTTTTTTTGTATAATTTACGACTGGGTATAATAAAGTTAATGCCCAACTCCGGCACCTGCTCTTGGTGTCTTTTTTGCTGGCTTTATATCTTTTTTATTCGTACGCCGGTGTTAATTAATATGTGTATTAATAGCGCCGAATTCCGAAATGTTAAGTATTAAATATTAAATTAAATATTTGAAGCCCCCGAACTCGTACAAGGGGCTTTTTAATGGCTCGACTCCCTTTCCAACTAAAGAGTAAATCCATTATTGTTCTTCTATTACGGCCACTTGATTCCCGCCCCTTAATTACATTTTTCTATTAAAGCCCGCCCTGGCGCAATAATTACGTCCCAAAAAATGGCTGTATAAGGATGTTTTAATGCTTAATGAGGGGGGAATTTTTGTTGTTTCCGTTCTTGTTGTACGCCCTGCGTTATTGTCTACCATAAAAACCGACCTCATGGCGCACGCTTTTAATTTTTCTAAATTTAACATCCACTCCAACCAACGAGCAGCATTACATATTCTTTTAATTTGACTTTTATTACGGTAAATATCGTCAGACAAAGAGGCTTTCCCCATTTTTGTCATTTCTATTCACTAAAAAAAAATCTTCCGACAAATTCCACTTTAATATCTTCTTTAATTAAACTAGATTTGCATGACACAAAATTTAATATATGTATCTACATTACGATCCAAGAACTTCAGATGAATGAAAAGACATTAATGTTTAGGGAGAATTAATCCAGTTTGAAGAATTTTGAATAGTGGAATATGCGTTTTTAAGCTGTGAAAATCCCTATGTACCTGAACGTTTCTCGCGGAGAGGTGTTTAATTATTAGTTTTAATACCCCCCTGGAGGTAATGTTTTATTTTGGTCTGGGCCAAGTACTTTTCGCTGTTTATATAGCTGTCGCGTAAATATTATATTATTTAGGCGAACCGACAACGGGGAACTTTATATCCGTCATTTGTTTTACGCACACCGGGCGTACGTACCTACGCGGGCGTCGCCAGTGGCGCCCGTCGCTAAGACCCCCCGGGCGAAGTCGGCCTTTTAAATTCCGTTAAGTCGTCCCTCTGAACGGAGAATCCCGACACCCGCGAATTTAATTCCGGAGCGCAAATTTTGTTTTTAAGTATTTATTTCGCCCAAGTTGCCGCACCGCCCGGCGTGAATCTATAACGCTCCGAATTTTAGCTTTGGGGTTTTAAAACACCGCTAAGGTCGGATTTAAACTTAGGTGTCGAAGTTGTATCGTAATCTGGAAAGTCCGTTATTTTTAGGAGTTATTGTTAGTTATCGAATATAACATTACCACTCTACGCATGGGGAGGCTATAGAAACATTAAAAACTATAAATAAGCTAATAAATATTGAAGATTATTGACATATCAATAAAATAGCCGACGAGTATCGTAATGGGCTTATAATGATTATCGACAATAAGATATTTTAGTATGGAAGTATTTGCTATTCGTGAATTATTAAAAACGTCATATGGCTCGTATAGCCAAAAATATACGAGAAGAATTATTGTTCTTTGTGTAATTTTAATTATTGGGATTATTGTATACTTTATAATACAATAATTTAACTTTGAGTTGTGCATTGTTTTTCTCAAACACAAACAAATGTCGTATTCCTAGTGTCTAAAAGTTTTGAAGTAACTCCTTCATTGTGTACATTCGATTGTTACCAACAACAAATTTCCAGTCGACGTCATTTAAAGAGGTATTACTCAACATTGTGGGTATTTTGTAACTCCACAGCTCTACTGTGTTAGTTGTGGTTTAAAATTTAAATGGTCTCGGTCCGGTATAATGCTGATTCATACAACAAATTATATTTTTTGGTTGTTATATGCGTATGTGCCAACATAGCAGACCAATTCTAAAACTAATCTATTCTCTGTTTTGTTTTTGTTTGTAGCTATATTATTTTTGTATTCTTCGAGGTGACTATTGCTGCAAAATACGGCTGAGATGACTTTTTCCGAATAGTTTTGTGTTTGTTAAGGTTGTGTGTTTATGCTAGGTTGTTTCGTTAGTTTGGTGAGTCTTGTGTTGAATTTGGTTGAAGATATGAGAAGCAGGTAGTCGGTGGAGCGTGGTCCCTTCACTTGGGGGTTTATACAATAACCTGGTGTGCAGAGCTAGGCTCCCTATTGATTTTCTGGCGATTGCCAAGGGTTTCCTCTAGTTCCTATCGCAGGGAGTACGGCTCCAGAGACTGCATTTTGGCGCTAGGACACCCCTTCTTCTACTCTACGCCGCCTCTTTACTTATTCTCTCGGCCGCCTATTTTTAATAAAATCGTTACGTCGCCCCAACGCTAAGACCCCTTTGTTTTTTTGTTCTTTCGCCGTTTT